>CM024248.1:40439335-41179937 GCA_013421045.1 Propylea japonica | reverse complement strand
TGCTAACTAGTGGAAACCTCTATGTTGATATACATATAGACACGCATACCTCATAACAACGATGACTAATTAATTGGACGCAGAATAAACAGTGAAAACCATAAGTAATTATATTATATTGGGGAGAGCCATTAATACGTCAAATTTTCAGGGAATGATTACTCGACCAAGTTTGTTAATGAACCAAATCGGTCAAGGGGAGTTATAGAGATTGTTTTCGAATAGAACTGTGTATATTGAATTAGGTCACAATATATTGGTATTCCATAAATTAATATGAATAAAGGACCCCGCCACACTTACTTAGGAAAAGCGGGCCCCCAGTGAATTTTCCTAATTTTATATGTTAATTATTATTTTTATACAGAACCTTATCTTTAGAAGAAACCCTAAGAATTTGAGATCCGAAACATCACCCTGAAAGCTCAAGTCTCTATGCACAATCCCTTCGAAAGTTATCGTGCTACCGGACGGATGACTGGCCCCACGGATAGAATTGCATTTGACCACGAATTCATCGAACCTTATCGTATGATTGAATTCAGTTTTTATCGTATTCCTTCTTCGAATTGTATAAGATTCCGTAGGATTGGGATGTTTTTGGAAATAAAACACTATGTCATTCTTTCAAGCGACGTTTCGCAACTTTATTTTTTGCTTCTTCAGGCTGTAAAAAATAAATCTTTCTATTCATTGACATGAAAACAGACAAATAACACGGAACCAATAAAATTATCATGAAATAAGATACCTCGGAAGTGGCAAATGTCGTCAATTTTCCATAAATATATAGATAATTTGGATAAAAATATCAGGTATGTGAGGCAGGTATCGTAAAAATTCTGTGGTAAACGTAAACAAACGATAGCGCGCTTCACTGACGGCAATTGAATGAAAACCTGTTTAAATTCTGATACTTTCTTCGTGTTTGAGATCATTTCCGGCTCGAAATTCGAAAATTTCAGACATTTGGGTAAAACGATAAGGCACTCGTTTAAATAGAACGAGCTCTCAAATATCCAATAAACACAACCACAAGGCCAATCAACGGAACCAACCCTCAAGAATGTGAAAACGAATAGCGTAAAAGATGAAAGAGGTTGAGAGTTCTCCTTCCTTGGAAAACTGAAAAGGCAAGTAAGGCATGTTGTTGTTGGACCGGAAATTTAATGGCCTTTGCATACTAGTGCGAACTTGTTGAGCAGCCCCGGGGTTATAAGTTGCCTGGGGATGGCCAGCGAGCCAGAGATTAATGGTCGCAGGACGGAGTGATAGATTCAACTTTGGTAAACTCCAGCCATTGTTGACGGTTTATTTATTATAATGCTTTCGCAAATTTTACTTATGATTTATACGGTTCCCGTTGCGTGGCCTCATTTCTAGGGAAAAATGTCGTTGATAAATTGGGGTGTGAGGGCTGGACGTCTGGCAATTCGTTTCTTATATGGTTTACATCGTTTGACGACGCCGTTGGAATTATACTCGGAGGTACATTAACTTTTATACTCAGTGGGAATCATATCTTCAGCTTGGTATGTTAAAAATACTACGAGTATTTGGACGTCTAGCCACTCGTTTCTTTCGATTATAACTACTGTTATTATACAGGGTTTCCCAAAAATACCACGCGAAAGTGACACTGGAGATAGATTGGCATTAGGTCTATCAGATAGCATCTACATGACCTCAGTAAAAGTCCGCTGGTTTTCGAGATATCACCACTTTTGTGTATTTTTTAAAAATCTCCAGTTTTCAGTCTTTTATCGCCTAGCATTGCTAGAAATTACTTGAAACTCATGTTTTTTTTTACCTAGGCTATCCTGAATAGTTGCTTTGAACAATGAAGTAGTAACTTCACCGAGAACTAGAACAAAATCCTTCAAAAAATTTCTAACTTGTATTTTATGCCGAAGTTAAAACGATAACTTAAGTTTGACTGACTGCTGTGAAAAAAAATATATCAGACTGAATTGACAAAAAATCGTAACAACTGGTCTATTTCATGCCCTTTTCAAAATGATACAACTCTACCAATTTTTTTAAGTCAAAACCTTAGAAATTCTAATTTTTAAGTGTTGTATCATTTTAAAAAGGACATGAAATGGGCAAGTTTTTAAGATTTAAGAATTCAACCTAATATAATTTTTTTTCACAGCAGTCTAACTTAAGTTAACGTTTTAACTTCGGCATAAAATACAACAAGTTAGACATTTTTTGAAAGATTTTGTTCTAGTTCTCGGTGAAGTTATTACTTCATTGTTTCAAGCAACTATTCAGGATAGTCTAGATAAAAAACATGAGTTTGAAGTAATTTCTAGCAATGCTAGGCGATAAAAGAGCGAAAACTGGAGAATTTTTAATAAATACACAAAAGTGGTGATATCTCGAAAACCAGCGGACTTTTACTGAGGTCATGTTGATGCTATCTGATAGACCTAATGCCAATCTATCTCCAGTGTCACTTTCGCGTGGTATTTTTGGGACACCCTGTATATCTTGATAGGCTGAAGTGTATTGGTATTAATTGCTAGACAAATTTTTGTTCGCGTGTTAGAGCGAAAATAACATTACATTGGTGCAATGGATCTCAACTACACTTTAGCTTGCCCTTCAGATCCAGAGCACCAGTGAACATCTGTTTCTTGGAAGAATGAAGATTTCTCTGGGGTGTTTCTCTTTGAGTTTCTTCCTCCTCTTCCTCCATCAGAAACTATTTCTCACAGGAGATATTGCCTATACTAAAAAAAGTACTCCAGCACCTGTCGTAGTTGAAGAACTATCTGTATATCATTTCTCAGCAGAAATAACCATTGAAAGACAGATCAGCTGTCCAGAATCCTAGTGATCAATGATACATTAAACTTTGGTGAACTCAAGACCTTGTTGACGGTTTATTTATTATAAAGCTCTCGTAAAATTTACTTATGATTAATATGGTCCCTGGTGCCTATCCTCAATTTCAGGGGGAAAATGTCGTTGATATATCTAGGTGTGAGCGCTGGACGCTTGGCAATTCGTTTCGCTGCGTTGCCGAAATTAGCTTTTCCGCTTTCTTCCGCAACTTTACATCGTGTGATAACGTTGTGCGAAATTGGGCATGCTATGACGTCTATTATTCAAATAAACTTCCAGGAGAGATACGTATAAATATTGTTTTGTTTAATCCGGAAAAATATTGCTGCGTGGGATGGAGGCTTGGATTTTATCTTTAGTCGTTTTTCAACACCTTTACGTATCTCGTGAATTTACGCACTGGTTAATGGGTTTGCCGTATAGAAAGTTTTGTTTTTAATTATTTCATTCGATTCACGTCAGGAATATAAAGAAGATACGTTTAGTGTTTTAGAATGTTAATTGAAACATCGTTAATATCTTTGAATAAAGACTCATGTTTCAGGTTGGTACTGAGTAGTGCATTCATGAAAGATTGGTTATTGGCTAGTGCCTAGTAAGTTGGAGATAAACTGGGCCAATTTAAAATCTGAAAGTTTTAATTTTGTTTGAAATTTCCTATTCAGTTAAAACTATTTGGCAACTCGATCACTTCCAGTTTTATCGAAAATACAATCGATTCATAAATGAAAACGTTACAGAAAATGTTAGAACTATCCCACACAACTCAAATAAAGAATTTCCCGCAACACACTTAGTTCAAATTTTCCAGAATGTTTACACATCTACAACTTCGCGTCAAACGGAAAGTGTCACCAAGAACCTCAAAAACGCATATTCAAGAGCACTCGAACAGAACAACGCTCAAGTAGGGGTAATCCATCCATGCCCTAATGGTATTTTAACATTCATAAGTTGGAATATTAGACCAGGTTTAAGTGAAGCTAACCGATGTTTCTAGCCTCATACCTCTTAATTCTATTCTGTGTCGGTGAAACGGCCTCCATATTGAGCATTCCGCAACGCAATTCATTCAGGCCCTAATGGTATTTTAACATTCATTAGTTGGAATATTACACCAGGTTTAAGTGAAGCTAACCGATGTTTCTAGCCTCATTACTCTTATTCTATTCTGTGTCGGTGAAACGGCCTCCATATTGAGCATTCCAAAAAATGTTCTGTTCTTGTTCACTTCGAACACTGTGAATAACAATAAGAAAACCATCCAACACAACTCAAATAAAGAATTTCCCGCAGTACACTTAATTCAAATTTTCCAGACTGTTGACACATCCACAACTTCGCGTCAAACGGAAAGTGTCACCAAGAATCTCATAAAAGCATTTTCAAGATGACTCGTACAGAACAACGCTCAAGTAGGGGCAATCTATTCAGGGCTTAAGGATATTTTAATATTCATTAGTTGGAATATTAGACCAGGTTCGAGTGAAGCTAATTGATGTTTCTGGCCTCATTCCTCTTAATTTTTTTCTGTGTCGGTCAAACGGCGGCCATATTGCATATTCCACGAAAAGTTCTTTCCTTGTTTACTTCGAACACTGTGAATAATAATAAGAAAACCATCCAACACAACTCAAATAAAGAATTTCCCGCAGTACACTTAATTCAAATTTTCCAGACTGTTGACACATCCACACTTCGCGTCAAACGGAAAGTGTCAGCAAGAACCTCATAAACGCATCTTCAAGAGCACTCGAACAGAACAACGCTCAAGTAGGGGCAATTCATTCAGGCCCTAAGGGTATTTTAACATTCATTAGTTGGAATATTAGACCAGGTTTAAGTGAAGCTAACCGATGTTTCTAGCCTCATTCCTCTTAATTCTATTCTGTGTCGGTGAAACGGCCTCCATATTGAGCATTCCGAGAAATGTTCTGTTCTTGTTTACTTCGAACACTGTAAATAACAATAAGAAAACCATCCAACACAACTCAAATAAAGAATTTCCCGCAGTACACTCAATTCAAATTTTCCAGACTGTTGACACATCTACAACTTCGCGTCAAACGGAAAGTGTCACCAAGAACCTCAAAAACGCATATTCAAGAGCACTCGAACAGAACAACGCTCAAGTAGGGGCAATCCATCCAGGCCCTAATGGTATTTTAACATTCATTAGTTGGAATATTAGACCAGGTTTAAGTGAAGCTAACCGATGTTACTAGCCTCATTCCTCTTAATTCTATTCAGTGTCTGTAAAACGGCGCCAATCTTGTGTATTTCGAGAAAAGTTCTTCCCTTGTTTACTTCGAACACTGTAAATAACAATAAAAAAACCATCCTACACAACTCAAATAAAGAATTTTTCGCAACACACTTCATTCAAATCTTCCAGACTGTTGACACATCTACAACTTCGCGTCAAACGGAAAGTGTCAACAAGAACCTCATAAACGCATCTTCAAAAGCACTGGAACAGAACAACGCTCAAGTAGGGGAATCCATCCAGGCCCTAATGGTATTTTAACATTCATTGGTTGGAATATTAACCCAGGTTTAAGTGAAGCTAAACGATGTTTCTAGCCTCATTCCTCTTAATTCTATTCTGTGTCGGTGAAACGGCCTCCGTATTGAGCATTCCGAGAAATGTTCTGTTCTTGTTTACTTCGAACACTGTAAATAACAATGAGAAAACCATCCAACACAACTCAAATAAAGAATTTCCCGCAACACACTTAATTCAAATCTTCCAGACTGTTGACACATCTACAACTTCGCGTCAAACGGAAAGTGTCAGCAAAAACCTCATAAACGCATCTTCAAGAGCACTAGAACAGAATAACGCTCAAGTAGGGCCAATTCATTCAGGCCCTAAGGGTATTTTAACATTAATTAGTTGGAATATTAGACCAGGTTTAAGTGAAGCTAAACGATGTTTCTAGCCTCATTCCTCTTAATTCTATTCTGTGTCGGTAAAACGGCGGCCATATTGCGTATTCCGAGAAAAGTTCTTTCCTTGTTTACTTCGAACACTGTAAATAACAATAAGAAAACCATCCAACACAACTCAAATAAAGAATTTCCCGCAACACACTTAATTCAAATTTTCCAGACTGTTGACACATCTACAACTTCGCGTCAAACGGAAAGTGTCAGCAAGAACCTCATAAACGCATCTTCAAGAGCACTCGAACAGAACAACGCTCAAGTAGGGGCAATTCATTCAGGCCCTAAGGGTATTTTAACATTCATTAGTTGGAATATTAGACCAGGTTTAAGTGAAGCTAACCGATGTTTCTAGCCTCATTCCTCTTAATTCTATTCTGTGTCGGTAAAACGGCGGCCATATTGCGCATTCCGAGAGAGGTTCGTAACTCCCCACTAACTCGATTTCTGTGTGCAGGCATATTTACATAGGTTTGTAATAGATAAAGGATTTCGGAATATTACGAGTCGGCAATATCGTGCTGAATTTCGGATTTCATGCAGAAATTGTAAATTAATTATTGATGATTTGATTAGAAGATCCGGTGGCCGGCCCTGTGCCACTGAACTTTCTATTAGGATTTGGCTACGTTTATAATATTTACAGAAGATTGATGTGCAAAATTTTGATATAGAGTCGAAATTAAACCTGGTTCAATGAGAAATGTGTGAGAGATCGTAAATAAATATTTCTGAGGAATATTTGAAACAACGTATAAAGAAGACTTTATAGAATGTTTGTGTTGATACCATTGGTTATTGAAGGGGATATGGGAAATGTCAATTATGAACAAGGATGGTTTACTTCATCAATTAATCAATCTTGATCGAAGTAAAAAGTTCATAAAGTAAAAGCTGAGAACCCTAGAACAGTACTGCCTAGAGTCTCTGCTGACCTTGGAGTGCCATAACATAATTTGAAAAGCAATAACATGAAAACGGTTTGGAATTTTGTCTTATCTTGTGTTTGATGTACAATAATTCAGATATCGATTAAATATACTCTGGGAGGATTCTGCATTTCTAAAAACTTAATAGGTTTCACCCCCAGTCTTTGAAACAGAAATAATTAAAAAAATTTAATTAAATGAAGTGCTCCTTCGAAAATCTTTGTATTTGTAAGGAGCAAATTGGTCTTGAAAAAATTGTTGCTTAACTAAAAACTGAAAAAGGAAATGAATGAAAAGGACGATGTAACGTTTCGGTGTCTATATCAGACACCTTCTTCAGACAAAATGGTAATATCTTCAGAATTGTGTGTTCCTTCATTTGCAGTCTAATTAGAATAAAAATTTAGATATCTATTAGTGTGAGGTTGTTTCCTAAATAACTACACTTGTTTCACAATGATCTATAAATTTTCCTATTAGCCTTTCAGAGAAAATAAGAAGAATTGGTTCCAATTTCAACATAAGAACTGTTTTCAAAACAAAAAATGATTTGAGATCCATTCTAACCAGAACGAAACCAATGAATCGAAAAATTGTGTTTACAATATTCCCTGTATATGTGAAAAAGTTATACAGGACAGATATCAAAACCTTTAGAGATAAGAAAACGGAAACATAAGAACAACATCAAAAATAGAGACATTACAAGATCGCAAATCGCTGATCATGTATGTTCAAATAGCGGAGATCATATGATGAACTGAAACAACACAAAGATCCTAATGACGGAACCTGATAATTATAAGGGGAAAATTAAAGAATCTTAATGTATTTTGTTAGATGAAGTAGATAATTTGGCCAATTGTTCTGTTGGAACAGATCGTATTTGGATTGATTTATTGAAGAAAGAAATGACATCAGGAAACTTCAAAATTAAATAAATCAATATCTCTATGTGTTGACAACTTTCAGTGTCAATTAGACTGCAAATGAAAAAACACACAATTCTGAAGATTTTACAATTTTGTTTGAAGAAGGTGTCTGATAGACACCGAAACGTTACATCGTCCTTTTTATTCATTTCCTTTTTCAGTTTTACAGTTAGGCAACAATTTTTTCAAGACCAATTTGCTCCTTACAAATAGGTTCATCTTAATTAAATTTTTTTCAATTATTTCTGTTTCAGAGACTGGGAGTGAAAATCTATTAAGTTTTTTAGAAAAGTACAATAATTGTTCCGGTTAGAAATGGAATATTATTCAAATTATATGTTTTGAGTCAATGGCATCACGAATTTTGGTCTTCAAATGCTCAGTTGTCTCTGTTCGTGAAAATCATACTTTTGAACATTCCTGTCATTTCTCAATTTAGAGATATTCAATTTTTGTAATGGTACCATCAATATGCCATCATAGAGCCAAGTAAACAGTCGATGAAAAAATTTCAAATTCTTCTACAATATGATATCTCGAGGATCTCGTAGGACCTATCCCAGTGTAAATTGGCAGGATTCAAGAGATCCTAAAATGCAGCAATTGATGTTTCGAATCCTGGAAAAAATGCCTTCCTCATGGTCAGTGAAATCCAAATTAGAAGACAGGAATAAGATGAAGTACCTATTTTATCCTAAAATCAAAGTTTTCAATTCGAGGTATTCCAAGATCACTACTATTACATTTCGTATCTATTAACGAAAACTTTCATATCTTGTAGAATTTCTGAGATTCATTACGGAAATGGTTCTCATTTGGTAGACATTTCGTGAGTTACCTACGCATTTGATGAATAGCTTTGTTAAACGAACAAAGCTGTCGTATTTGAAGTAACGAAGAGATATTGGAAATTCCAGACTGTCTTGGTATACTTCGAAATGACAATCAACGAACATGGTGGATATTTCCGACCTGAAGTATAGCGGATTCGAGATGAGAAGTATTAAAGCCGCTTGCAACACGACTCGTTCTCTACTTCGAGCGACGTGGTATTGTGTTTGTTAAAATAATTCGGTTCTCCCTCTGACACAAATTGATTAGAAAGAATTGAGGCATGAAAATCGAGTAGTAAGTAGTAGTAGTAATAGTAATAGTTTTTTCTCCAAACAAAAAAAATGTTGACATTTTGTACTATTTTCAGGTGCAAAGTCATGAATTCCTTACCGTACACATTCACTCGTTACTTAGCAACACTTTTAATCTAGGATTAAAAACGCTACTTTTAATCCTTGGATTAAAAGTAAATGCATTTGAAGTCTACTTGACAATCACTGTCATGATTCTGTGTTCAAATTCATAACCAAATTATGAACGATTTTTCACTAAACCAATTTTATTGTAATTTGACTGGTTGGAGAAAAAATAGTATATTATTCGGACTAAAGTGCCTATTTTAACTCGCAATTTTGCATTCGCTCGGCTACGCCTCGCAACTGCAAATATTGCTCGTAAAAAAAGATGCACTTTTAATCTTATAATATAATATACTATTATTGATTCCAGATAATTACAAAGTTTGTAAAAATGGAACATGTCAAGGCCAAATATACAATATCACTGATTTTTACAAAATTCTTTAAACTCACACATATCATATGGTTCACAATTCAAGATTAAGGCATACAAAGATTTTCTGAATTTGGAAGGGCATGAAAGTTTTCTAATCTGAGAGGGCAATATATTGAATAAAGATATTGACATACATTCAACACTTTTACCTCTTAATGAGGTCTTGTGGGATGGAACTGAATATGGAAACATTCTTCTGGTAGCATTCTGGTTTCTATGTTACTCAAAATAGCAGCTATGATTGCGGAAGATAATCAGTAATCCATATATGTATGGTAAGAATATTATTACTTTTGAATAAACCCCTACAGGATTCTCTAAAGCCCAGATTGAGCATAGTTCTTGAAGCTCTCTTTTGAACTATGAATAAATTACCAATGAAATTTTCACCAATGTATGGGGCAAATGGCACTACATGCTCTTCAAGAGTTCAAGAATGTTCTTTATATACCTATCAGCTTTCATAGCTCCATTATCAACGACCACTAGGTCTGTACGAGCAGTCAAAGATATTCCACCCCATACCATAATCGATCCTCCCCCGAAACCAGTAGTTTTCAGGAAATTGCACTGATCATATCTTTCATGTGGACGTCTGTATACAAGGGAACGTCGATCACAATGGTAGAGGCAGAATCTAGACTCATCTGTGAAGAGAACTCTTTCCCAATCAGCCTCTTCTCAATGGATATGCTCTCTCGCAAAATCCAAACGCGCCCTTCGATGGGCTGGGGTAAGAGCTGGGCCTCTTGCCGCGCCACGAAGTCTTAAATCATATTCTCTGAGGCGATTTCTTATTGTCCGAGTGCTATTTTGCACCACATGAGTTTGCTCAAGCTGATTTTGAAGGAGGCGAGCGGTTGCAAACCGTTGTCTCAACGAAGAAACTCTCAAGTAACGTTCTTGAATGGCAGTTTTTACCCGTGGTCTACCCTGTCCTGGTCTTCGGACATTCATATCTGTTTCCCTGAATCGCTGCAACATTCTGGACACACTTGTATAGGAAACTCCAAACCTTTCTGCAATTCTTGTGTATGTCCACCCTTCTCGCAAAACTACCGCTTGAGCACATTCCTCTTGGGTCAAATTGAGTGTTTCGCGTTGCAATAGCGATCGAGTGTAGAAAATCAAACGAAAGAAAAACTATTGATCACTAGAATTGATCGAGACAACTGATTTCAGAATTGAGCCAATACATTCAAAATCTGATATTCTCATCTTTTTTATTCCTGCTGAGAAAAAACATCTGTATTGAAGAAAAACGTTGAAAGTGGATAACATATGCATGCATAATTCTGATAAAAATAATTATCATTGAGAACACTTTCAGTTGTAGAATAAATTTGAGATTTCCATAATGTGCGTTAATTTTTGCGCAGTGTAAAATAAGTAAACATAGATACATGCATGGGTAGACTGTAAACATGAAACTTCGTGTTAAATTTGCTCAGTTTTTTATGGAAATAAAACATATTACTATATTTTATTACTTATTATACAATAGCAACAACAACGAAACTGCATGACGCTAACTACACACCATATATCACCGAACTTGGTAGATGGACGTCAAAACAATAAAACTATATATTCATAAACTAATTAGAAACTTAAATCTGAACATTAGCATTTACCTAACTTTAATTCATACTACTCAATATTCTACATCATGTGGAAAATATATTTCATATATTTTCGTTCAACTCGGAAAAGGTAAACCAAAATTGCTGGTAATGGATGTAATAATGAAATAATAATATACCTACATATGTAGGAACATGCATTTGTGGACTGTAAACATGAAACTTCGTGTTAAATGTGCACAGTTTTTATGAAACTAAACAGGGGTTATTTATGATACAATAGCAACAATAACGAAACTGCATGACGCTCTTAATATACACCATATATCTCCGTACCTGGCAGATGGACATCAAAACTATTTATTCATAAAATAATCAGAAACTTGAATTTAAATCATTTGCATCTATAGTCCGTTCACGAAAGTTTGAGGATGGTTGGCCATGGAAACTTGGCATATTCCACTGTGTATATTGAAATTTTAGGTTATGTTGTTTTTTTCTTGTCAGATTGATACGCAATGTTGTCAACATAACATAGAGTTCTCTGATAACTCGCAAACTCTTTGGACGGGGCCGGGTATATTCGGCGACTTTATTTCACGTTATGACAGCAATACTGCCAATTTCAGATAATTAAACGAATGCCTACTATGCCCTCAAACTTTCGTGAACGGACTATACTTCATTTTTATTCGTACTACACAATATTTCACATCGATGTGGAAAATGTATCTCATACATTCCCGTTTAACTCGGAAAAGGTAAACCAAAATTGGTGTTAATGGATGTAATAATGAAATACAATATACCTAGATAGGTACATGCATTGGTGGACTGTAAACATGAAACTTCGTGTTAAATGTGCACAGTTTTTTATAAAACTAAACCAGGGGTTACTTATGATACAATAGCAACAACAACGAAACTGCATGACGCTCTAAATATACACCATATATCTCCGAACCTGGCAGATGGACATCAAAACTATTTATTCATAAAATAATCAGAAACTTGAATTTAAATCATTTGCATCTGTAGTCCGTTCACGAAAGTTTGAGCAGTCGGTTGGCCATGGAAACTTGGCATATTCCACTGTGTATATTGAAATTTTAGGTTATGTTGTTTATTTTCTTGTCAGATTGATACGCAATGTTGTCAACATAACATAGAGTTCTCTGATAACTCGCAAACTCTTTGGACGGGGCCGGGTACATTCGGCAACGTTGACTTTATTTCACGTTATGACAGCAAATACTGCCAATTTCAGATAAATAAACAAACGCCTACTATGCCCTCAAACTTTCGTGAACGGACTATACTTCATTTTTATTCGTACTACACAATATTTCACATCGATGTGGAAAATATATCTCATACATTCCCGTTTAACTCGGAAAAGGTAAACCAAAATTGGTGTTAATGGATGTAATAATGAAATACAATATACCTAGATAGGTACATGCATTGGTGGACTGTAAACATGAAACTTCGTGTTAAATGTGCACAGTTTTTTATAAAACTAAACCAGGGGTTACTTATGATACAATAGCAACAACAACGAAACTGCATGACGCTAAATATACACCATATATCTCCGTACCTGGCAGATGGACATCAAAACTGAATATTCATTAAAGTTAAATCGTGCCAGGCATACGGTTTGAGTAATGGTTCGTTATATTCATGTTTAAATTTTGTTCGACGTGGGATACATCGTGCCCACCCCCGGTTGTTTCAGCCTGAATAAAGCTTCCTGATTGTGAAACAACAAATTGTTTTTCAGCGAAGTCAATTTATACATGAGGTATTGTTTGGATGTACCATATTCATGATTTAGGTATATTCTCGATTTATGATTGACTTTTTCTCACTTACTTTTAGAGATATGGTGAAGTGGGGTAATTGCGTACTTGGGGCAAATGTGTACTCATTTGAAAAAGGAGGAAAAACTGAAGCTAGCTGCAATCTAGTGGCGCCATTTGTTTCTTTCAATTTTGCTATTGAAGACGTTTTTTACCTTTTACTCCTATGCTTTTTACTTTTTTTTTACCTTATAAACTTTTTTTGTCCTCAAATGCTCTTTTGTACACATTTTACCCAACAGCAAAACAACTGAATTTTACAGCCATTATTTACCATGCGGCGTACACATTTGCCCCAACATGTGGGCAAATGTTTACTTCGAAGGCGGTTTTAAAAAAATAGCAAAACAACCATAAAAAAATAGTTTTTTAAATTTCTTTGGGTGATTTGTAATCTAGAGAAACGCCGCTAAAAGATGAAATGAAAAAAATAAATTCTGAATAATCCCCTCCCCACCAGAGGCTGAAGAAGTTGAATTTCGTCAAAACAGGTAGGCAATTACCCCCCTTCACCCTAATGAAGAAATATTCGTTTATTCAAAGTGGAATAATAATTTGCTCCTGAAACTTTGAGGAAATATTGTGAAAGGTCCATAGTTATTTTTCGATTTTTTTTCGATAAAGACCCAAACTCAAAATTTTAGGTAAGACATATTGTCCCATGATGACGTACAGCCATAATTTTCACTAAAGTACATAGGGACCATGATGTCCCACCAATTAAATTACCTGAAATATTTGAACATTATCGAATGAAAACTGAGGAATGATAATTATAACTGATAAGTAATAAAATAATCAAAAAATTTGGTCATAAAATTTTAAATGGACAAAAGACAAGAAATTAACAATTTCATGGAAGCAACAGGAATAAAATTCTTGTTTCAACATCATTGTTTGGAAAATAAAATAAAATTTATAAATAATAATAGATATTCTTATAAAATCACAAAATAAACATTTGACTCAATGAAAAAACGAAAATTATATAATATTCTCATATAGAACTTTTACAATGTTAATAGGCAGCTACATATCCCTCATAGTTTTTGCTAAAAATATAGAATAAATATATAATTTATTGTTTGGGTTTTCTTAAAATCGGATTCTTTCTATTCATTTATGTAGAATTTTTATGATTCAATTTGTTTAAATGGGTATGATTGGAAGTTTGCCTTTGTGAAACACTTTGTTACTATTAACAGTTTATTAACACACAAGGTCGAAATATACAATAATTATTTTCTTCATTTGAATTCATTGCATGCAATTCCAAAGAGCGGAATTGATATTTTGAAAATTGCCTGGAATTCTTACATGTTTGTTCAACAACCAAAATACGATCTAATCAATTTCGGTAATGGACTTACTTACCTAAGTTCCATCTATTGATTGAAATCGATGAATGATTTCATGATTAATCAGTTTCCCTAGTTCTAATGAAATTCTGTGGGAATTTTACAGATTTCTATGCACGTGGTATTTCATTGAAACTTATCAGTTTAGGTTCTTTAATTTCGATGCATAGAATTGAAAACATGTTACCGAGCTTAGTTTATAATTACTTGAATTTTCAAGTAACTATTTTAATGCTGGATGCATTCTTCTGTTAGTGATCAATACTCAATACAACCAGTTCTCAGAATGAATATAAACAACACGTTTCGACAGCTACATTGTTAACATGATTATATCAGGTTTGTTATATCAGAGCAAGAGATTCAGGTAAAGTCATGTTAACATTTTCTATTCCATTTTCGATAATTTAAGTTTTTTTTGTCAATTTTTAAAAAAAAAAACGAAAATGAAATAAATGAAAAGTTTAAAACAGAACCACTGGCGTATTTAGGGGGGATCTAGGGGGGCCAGGCCCCCCTGATGTACCTCTGCCCCCCTGAAAGATTCTACTCGAAATTACGTATAGGTTTCACAAAAAAAATTCTTCTACATAGGAGCCGCGGCCCCCCTGAAAACTGAGGCTAGATACGCCATATAAACAAAACAAATAAGATTGTTCAGAGCATTCATAAGATATGAATTCTCAATTAAGACCAATGACGAAATAAAACATGAAATTCCCGCAGTGAACTTAAAAAAATTAACTTTCGATGTTGAAAGAAAATGAATGGCATGTATAGGCAATAGTCAGCATTGCCGAGCCATTATTTCTAATGAAATGAAATTATCTCCTGAAATAATGAAGCCAGCGAAATTTGATGAAAATATTTTTTCTCAATATGAGAAATGGAGGGAATGTTTTCAATTGATCACTACACGAAAATACTTTTTGAAGATTGGAGGGAAATAAACAGATGTTAACTGAATTAAATGTATGTGTATCAACGTGGTTAAGTGTTTTATTTCCTTTCTGTTAGATAAGTAAATTATTGAAATAGCATAAAGATAAATTGAACATGGTGTTTATGAATTGATTATTTCATGAAAAAAATCCCATAAATGTAGGCCGGAAACGACATTGTTTTGAAGACACAGGTTGTTGAAATTTTATTTGAAAACTGACTAAGAAAAAGTGGTAAAGTCACATAGATATTTTAAACTAACAATTAGTTTAGAATTCTGCATTCAGTTTGTGACAGGAAATCTCTCTTGAATATTTTCGTGTGAGGCGCCGGCGCTTTTTTATGTAGAAAAATAAACATTGCAACGCGTATTAGTCGTTATTTCAAAAGCATTATGTAGTAGCATTGTACAGGTGTCCAGAAAGGGTATCGGGTATTTGTAAGTTCAATAAAACAAAAATATTTGTGAACAATGAAAAAATTTATTGTTTATTATTAACATATGAATCGGAGAATTATTTGAAAAAGATAATGTTATCCAAATGATGACCGTTGCGTTGCTGGCACTCTTCTAAACGGGAACGAAGATTGGCGATAACACGTTGACACATAGCTATATTGATATTGCTGCCATTTCTGACCTGATTTTTTGCTTCATCTGGTTTCGATTCGTCGGATTATTTTGATAAAACTTACTTTTAAGGTATCGCTATGCAAAATAGTCAAACGGCCTAAGGTTGGGGCTTCTGGGAGGTCAGTTGATGTTACCCCTTCGCGAACTGACTTGTTGAATCGCTGCAGCATCTCGTTCGGAAAATCAGTCGATTAGCATAGTCCGCATCCTTCAATTCTTGAATCAATTGAATTTAATAGGTTTTTAGATGTAAGTCTTTCTCTACAATCGAAAGTAAAGACGATTTTTAGATGTTCAACGCTTGGCTTCGCTTTCGGATGGATAAAGACGGATTTTGACGAACCGACGCCTCAACTTCTTCAATTGTTTCTTCATCGCGAAGTAAACGAGGACGACCAGAGTTTTGAAGTTTAATTGTCGCACCTGTATTCTCGAACATCCTGATCCATTTCCTGATGCTATCGTCATTTGTCGCGTGGCGTGTAGATATTCCGCACGATAGAGACGTTGAGCAGTCACTATTGAACCACCATTACGATAATACGCTCATACGCAAAATGCGGAATGCGTTCTGAGTATTGTTCCATCGTGACTAAAACTCCACAAAATGGCGGACGCCACGAACCCCTTCTCGCTCCTTTTAGACGTCCCGTTCTGAATATGGCGCGAAAACAAATACCCGATACCCTTTCTGGACACCCTGTATAAGGTCCTTATACAATGGTAGTAGAGATGACAAGTTATTCAGGAACATCCAGTATATCAGTTCGGCAGCGAAAAGGAGTTCTAAAGATATATTAGGCGTAATTATATTTCCATTCCTAATATTATTCGTTAATAGATTATTTTAAAAGTGTTCAAATTATCAAAATTCTCATATAACTTACAAAGTCTGCATGAGAATTTAACCCAGTTCCATCTATTGATGAATTATTTTATAAACGATTTGTATCCTCAGATGTAATGATCTTTGATGGTAATTTTACAGATTTCTATACATGTGCTATTAAAAATATCATTCATTAAATAACTATGTAGTCCATGTGATTTTTTGTTAACGTTCTTGGAATGCATGTACATGCACATTTTCTCGAGATTGATTTGTTGTTTTGTCTCAACATGAAATTTTGATATAACTATTCAATAGAAGAGTTGAGTCAAACTTTATGATTTACCCTTTCAATGTAATAATGAAATAATTATCATTGAATAATACCGAATTCACCCAGTTCCCTTTTTGATTATAAACAATATGTTTCAATAGCATGTTAGTTAACACGGTCCCACCAGATATAATATCTCAGAGCAAGAGATTCCGGGCAAATCTGGTGGAGGTTATGGTTAACCTTTTTGTGATAGGAATTCTGAATTTTATTTTTAAAATTGCCAAGTTTTTCCATCGAAAAATGATTCAATTTTCTCAGGGATATTCGGTTCAGGTGAAATTAATTTTGTGAATGAAGATTGATATACTGAATGAATTTTAAGACGATCGCATCATCGGAACCATACATTGTAATTATTTCAATTATTGATTTTTACATATTCCAATTTTTGAATCATTTCCAGAATATAATTCCGATCGTGGTGAGATTTTGCATTCATATACTTAGCAAAAATCTCAAGTACCAAAAAAAATTTTGAGGTACCTTATAGCATTATTGCTCAACCAATGAACGTGCGTTAAAAAGCAGTTACTCAGTGCTTTTCTTAGATTTTTACATTGTTTTCAAATTGAAAATACAAAGATCTGATTCATTTGTAAGTAGAAGTCTCTGTAAAACAAGATGAGTAGGGAATGTAAAGGTGACAAAACAAGGGCGTAGCCAGGGGGTTGGGTTTTGGGGGTTCAAAATTTTAGCTACGATTCCAGCATCTACTGCTACTCCAGAAAGAAGTTTTTCCAGCTTAAAGAGAATTAAAAATTACCTGCCCAATTCTGCTAGCGAAACTAGATTGAATGGGTTGGCGCTTATGAATATTCATTATAGTGTGAAAATTGATGAAAATGAAGTGGTTGATCAATTCGCTAGAAAAAAAGACGGATAGATTTAACTGAAGGAATTCGCCATAAAAAATATTGTTTGTTTTTCTCACTGTTTAATTTTTAATACCTCTTCATATGTTGTTGGCACTATTTTGGAGTAAAACACTAAAAAAACTATTTAGTTTCAATGAAAGCACACATCCACACTAATTTCATATTGATTCATCTGTAAGTATTGTTCGGGAAATAAATATTGTTTTTGAGTTTTTGTTGGACTGAATAAAAATTAAATACTGAAGCATATTTGAAAAATAGGTTCACTTAACCTAACCAGGAATATTTATGTTGAATATTGTTTCGAAGTAGGAAAAGGATTATTGAATTCTTGAAAACAACAAATACTGCTACAGAAAGCGACCCTCACAATTCCGGCACCTACAAAGTCAATTGCAAAATGTCAAAAACCCCCCCCCCGAAATTAATTCCTGGCTACGCCCCTGTGACAAAAAACTATAGTGGAACCTCGATATAACGAATTTTAGACCGATTTAACCTCAATATAATGAACTTTAGTTTAACGATTTATTTGATAAAACGAATTTCTATTGTTATACCTATGGAGGTTTCACTGTAGTTCCATTGTTATATAATTTTTTATTTGTTCACTCCAAAATGTTCTGAATTATTGAATTTCTCATTTATTACTTCAATCGTGACTACGATTTTCAAATCACTTTCATTGATGGACTAACTTAGTATAAATTTGACCTGAGTTCCATCTAGTGAAGAATTATTATTTCGTGAATAATCTGTATTCTCAGATGACATTTTTGGTGGCAATTGTATAGATTTCTATATCTGTGCCATTGATATTATCATTCTTTCAAAAATAATTCTATCTATGAGAAAAAAATCCATGTTATCGGGATTATTTATTTCAACTATTTTTTATTATGATTATATCAAAATGTGATTTTGAAGTCATAGGACAATACCGAATGCACCCAGTACTCTTCATGAATATAAACAATCTGTTTCACAGAATTAAACGGTTAACACGACTCTTCCAGATAGTATATCTCAGATCAAGAGATTCCGGGAAAATCTGTAAGATACTAAGGTTAACCTTTTTAAAAATTTTTCAACATTTTCAACAACACTATAAGTTTATTCATAAAAAATTCATTTTAATTTTTTTTATTTCGGAAAATGCTAATATTATAGAAAACAGATGGGACTGACACGAGCAATTTTTCTTCAGAAATTAAATTATGCAACTCGAATTTCAAATGGAGGACAACACGAAATAAATAAATACCAGGGGAGGAATCAAAGAAATATATGATGTGCTGAGCCAATATATCCAGCGTTACTGAACTTATTGATTTTTAGTTTTACTTATCTACTTAGTTAAAGTTCGAAATCTGTGAGATATACAGGGTGTTTCAGAATAACGTCATCAAGTATGCAAATATAAACATGGGTCTGAAACGGCTCAGCGGTCAGAGTTTGAGAATATTTATGAATCTTTTCCATTTGGCTATTGCTTTTGAATTCAAATTTGCTATTATTAACCTATTCAAAGGGCTTAATAGAAAGTGCGAAACGATTAAAAGTTTTAAGTCAGGGTCAAGGAAAAGTGGTGTCTAAGTGAATTTTTCACTCCTTTTCCGTAACTAGATAGCTATTTTGTACGTTAAATAGCACAAAAGTAAAACTTCTGTTTTGAAAAAATTTTATGCTCTGCTAGAATTTGATCAGTTCGAACTGTCACTGAGTTGGTTTTAAATAATTTCAAATCATGCCGTTCGAGTTTTCGCGTTCAAATAGAACGCGAACAATACTTTTACTGTCGTAAACCAGATGGAAACTCTTCAACACAAAATACTATGAAGAGAAAACATTCCAGTTTATTGTTCTAAAAAGACCATAAAACAACAAGGCTTCACCATTTCAATTTGTTACAGTCGACTTAATCTCACGCTAATATCGGAATCAAAACAGTAAGGTTTTGAAATAAGTCTAAAAATTTTGGAAAAAAAATAATATTTCGTTATTCACATCAGTAAATATTGAATGCCTTGAATGAAGGATATTTCGTCATAATTGAATATCCACGAAAAAAAAATCATACCACTTCACGATGTTTCCAACTCCTATTCGACCTCACAATCAACTGAAAGAATGGCAAATAACAGACCTCATTTGTTGTTCAAACTTACCACACTTCTTGTTGAATTATCAAAAATCTGATGATGAAATCGCAGTTACTTATTATATTTTATTAGGTGAGTGTAACCTACACTAGATTGGTTACATAACCCTCGACTTTAGACCGGGTTTTCTCTCTTCTTTCTAGCTGTATAACTGTAGAAGAGATAGAGAACGTGAAGAAAACAGTGTTCGTTTTTGATTGTATTTCCGTATTTTTCTGCCTGTGCACTTCGATTGTTCGATGAATAATTTTAAGGACCCTAGCAATAACGTGTAGACAATCTTTCTGAATATCTTTGATGTGAGAAATTAACTAAACTTTATAGGTTCACTGAATTTTACAGCTAGGAAAAAACGGTATGGATATTATTCCATAATTGTGAAGAACTGCTTGGTGGATTATGCCGGGCGGCAGAGTTAGTTCAATTGTTAATTGCTGGTGGAGAGGAGAATACTTTACTAAGGGAAGCAGTGTTGTTTTTCTGTATTTATATTCGTATTTTAATGCCTGGTCACTTGTTTGGTGGATCATTTCAAGGACCCTAGCTCTAAAGTGTGAACAATCTTCTTAGTAACTTTGATGTACGCATTTAATCAAACGAGAAAGTTTCACTACGTTTTTGGCAGAGGAAAAACCGTTATTGGTTACACCATGAAATGACAAGAAATACTCACGGTTTGTGAAAACAGAAGGTCCACAGGCCGGAAATGGTGAATTTCGACAGGTACTCCTTTTCTCCAGTTCCGTTGTAAGCAGGGTTGTTCATTTTCTCCTCTGTATGCAACCACTGGTTCGTCACCATGCTCAAAAACACCACAAGCACAGACACTGTTGCCACCAAGGGCGTCAATACCCACAAACATGACAACGTTGCTTCGATAGGCGCGCGCACAATCTGACTATCCTCGTCTAAAGAGATATTACTATTCCTTGATATATCTCTTCTCATTTTTTATATCACTACCGAACGAAAATGAGAATCATACCTCTATACAGTGTTGCCAACCCCTATTTGACCTCACTGACAATCAACTGAACGAATGGCAAATACCGGACCAATTGGACTTCATTTGTTGTTCAAACTAATCCGCGAGCTTCGAATTGAATCAATGAGAGAAAGATTATTCAATGCAAATTCATGCCGGCCGATTCTTCGAATTTCGAGAATATTCCGCGTTTTGGTTTGACTAACTGTATGGTGTATTATGCCGGACGGCAGAATAAGTCGGCCGAAACTCTCAATTGTATGAAACGGCGAAATAAATGATCTGCTGTGAAAAAGTTGTTATCTTTTTTTTGCCAAATCGCGTGTCATGGGCACCCTGACGCATTGAAACATTGGATGTTCAATGTTTCAGGTCGCTTGTAATACTCTATCCGAGTACTTTTGGTTGCCTGCCTTACTGCTTGAACTAAGCTACTCCCAACGCCAAGAGAAAGACAACAACATGATCCACAGTAGATCATTCATTTCGTCAGGCACATAGCATGTAAATATTTCGAAGGTACCCTGTACAAATGGACAGAAAATTTTACCTCTTATGCATGTTCGTAGTTCTCTTTCATTGTTTAATTGCTGGTGTGAAAGAGAATAGTTTATAGGTTGTTTTTTTATTTTATTGTCGTATTTTAATGCATGGTCACTTGTTTAATGGATCATTTCAATAACTTCTTGCACTAGTGTAAACAATCTTTTTGAGTTACTTTGATGTGAGCATTTAATGATGAAACGAGAATTTTCACTAGATTCTATAGCTGAGGAAAAACCGTTATCTATTGGAATTATACCATAAAATGCCAAGAAATACTCACGGTTTGTAAAACAGAAGGTCTTGAGGCCAGAAATGGTGAATTTCGACAGGTAACTCCTTTTCTCCAGTTCCGTTGTAAGCAGGATTGTTCATTTTCTCCTCCGTATGCAACCATTGTTGGTCACCATGCTCAAAAACACCACAAGCACAGACACTGTTGCCACCAAGGGCGTCAAAACCACAAACATGACAACGTCGCTTCGATAGGCGCGCGCACAATATGTTTATCCTCGTCTAATGAGATATTACTATTCCTCGATATATCTCTTCTCTTTTTTTATATCATTACGAACGAAAATGAGAATCATACCTCTGTACAGTGTTGCCAACCCCTATTTGACCTCACTGACAATCAACTGAACGAATGGCAAATACCGGACCAATTGGACTTCATTTGTTGTTCAAACTAATCCGCGAGCTTCGAATTGAATCAATGAGAAAGATTATTCAATGCAAATTCATGCCGGCCGACTTTTTGAATTTCGAGAATATTCCGCGTTTTGGTTGTGATGAACTGTATGGTGTATTATGCCGGACGGCAGAATAAGCCGGCCGAAACTCTCAATTGTATGCAACGGCGAAATAAATGATCTGCTGTGAAAAAGTTGTTATCTTTGCCAAATCGCGTATCACGGGCAGCCTGACGCATTGAAACATTGGATGTTCAATGTTTCAGGTCGCTTGTAATACTCTATCCGAGTACTTTTGGTTGCCTGCCTTACTGCTTGAACTAAGCTACTCCCAACGCTAAGAGAAAGACAACAACATGATTCACAGTAGATCATTTATTTTGTCAGGCACATAGCATGTAAATATTTCGAAGTTACCCTTGTACAACTGGACAGAAAATTTTACCTCTTATGCATGTTCGTTAGTTCTCTTTCAATTGTTTAATTGCTGGTGTAAAAGAGAATAGTTTATTAGTGTTGTTTTTTTATTTTATTTTCGTATTTTAATGCCTGGTCACTTGTTTAATGGATCATTTCAATAACCCCTTGCACTAGTGTAAACAATCTTTTTGAGTTACTTTGATGTGAGCATTAATGAAACGAGAAAGTTTCACTAGATTTTATAGCTGAGGAAAACCGTTACCTATTGGAATTATACCATAAAATGCCAAGAAATACTCACGGTTTGTAAAACAGAAGGTCCACAGGCCGGAAATGGTGAATTTCGACAGGGGTACTCCTTTTCTCCAGTTCGTTGTGTAAGCAGGATTGTTCATTTTCTCCTCCGTGTGTACCATTGGTTCGTCACCATGCTCAAAAACACCACAAGCACAGACACCATGTTGCCACCAAGGGCGTCAATACCCACAAACATGACAACGTCGCTTCGATAGGCGCGCGCACAATCTGATTATCCTCGTCTAAAGAGATATTACTATTCCTCGATATATCTCTCTCATTTTTTATATCACTACCGATCGAAATTTGAATCATACTCTGTACAGTGTTGCCAACCCCAATTTGACCTCACTGACAATCAACTGAACGAATGGCAAATACGGACCAATTGGACTTCAATTGTTGTTCAAACTAATCCGCGAGCTTCGAATTGAATCAATGAGAAAGATTATTCAATGCAATTCATGCCGGCCGAATTTTTGAATTTCGAGAATATTCCGCGTTTTGGTGGTGACGAACTGCATGCTGGATTATACCAGACAGTCAGAATTAGTCCGCAGAAACATTCAATTGTGAGCAGCGACGAAATAAATGATCTGCTGTGAGAAAGTTGCTATCTTTGCCGAATTGATTATCACGGGCAGCCTGACGCATTGAATCATTGGATGCTCAATGTGTCAGGTCGCTTGAAATACTCTATCCGAGTACTTTTGGTTGCCGGCCTTACGCTTGAACTAAGCTACATTCAACGCTAAAAAAAGACAAGAACATGATTCACAGTAGATCTTTTATTCCGTCAGGCACATAGCATGTAAATATTTCGAAGTTACCCTGTAACGGAAAATTTTACCTTTTATGCATGTTGGTTATTTCTCTTTCAATTGTTTAATTGCTGGTGGAGAGGAGAATACTTTACTAAGGTAGCAGTTCTGATTTTATTTTCGTATTTTAATGCCTGGTCACTTGTTTGGTGGATCATTTCAAGGACCCTAACTCTAAAGTGTGTACAATCTTTTTAGTAACTTTGATGTGCGCATTTAATCAAACGAGAAAGTTTCACTACGTTTTTTGGCAGAGAAAAACCGTTATTGGTTTCACCATAAAATGCCAAGAAATACTCACGGTTTGTAAAACAGAAGGTCCACAGGCCGGAAATGGTGAATTTCGACAGGTACTCCTTTTCTCCAGTTCCGTTGTAAGCAGGATTGTTCATTTTCTCCTCCGTATGCAACCATTGGTTCGTCACCATGCTCAAAAACACCACAAGCACAGACACTGTTGCCACCAAGGGCGTCAATACCCACAAACATGACAACGTCGCTTCGATAGGCGCGCGCACAATATGATTATCCTCGTCTAATGAGATATTACTATTCCTCGATATATCTCTTCTCATTTTTTATATCACTACCGAACGAAAATGAGAATCATACCTCTGTACAGTGTTGCCAACCCCTATTTGACCTCACTGACAATCAACTGAACGAATGGCAAATACCGGACCAATTGGACTTCATTTGTTGTTCAAACTAATCCGCGAGCTTCGAATTGAATCAATGAGAAAGATTATTCAATGCAAATTCATGCCGGCCGAATTTTTGAATTTCGAGAATATTCCGCGTTTTGGTTGTGACGAACTGCATGCCGGATTATGTCGGATGGCAGAATTAGTCGGCCGAAACTTTCAATTGTATCCAGCGGCGAATTAAACCTGAAACAAAAATGTTCATTAGAGGATTATTTTTTGCCAATACGGATCAAGCTGGATCCGGTAGGGAATTATTATGTTTTCGAAAAATATGTACTGCATTTGTGTTTAATCCGGGGGTCGAAAGGGTTTCAATTGTTTCTTTTTATTATTTACATGTGGGAATATTGGACCGGAATTTAAATGAGAATATTCGGGGTTTTTCGGAATGATATGCTATATTGAGAAGAAGTTTTAGTCGATGTTATGGCAAAATGATATTTTGATTTGGATGGTTGCTCGGTCCCAGTTGAGCTGCCGCACCAAGGATAAATTTTCTATTTTTTAGTTACTTATTGTTTTTGTTGTAACTAAAAAGGTGGGAGAATGTTGGGAATTATTTCTAATATTTTTGTTCATTTGAATGATGTACCGGGTTTTTCACTATAATTTGACCCCCCCTTTAACTTTGTTACTGAAGGGGATACAAAAAAATGTTTCGTATAAAAGTTTCACGGAATCGACTGACGTTTTTTGATATGAATCCAGAAACTGAAATATATACAGGGTGGCCAATATATTGATGGTAACTTAATTTTTTCAAATGGAACACCCTGTATATTTCTTCCATATTTGGTTAGCTATTTCTCCCCTGATTTCGAATATGTAACATTTGTTGGTCCATCATTTTCATTCTGAGCACCACAGAGTTTCAAATTTCAATAACCATCTGGCATAGCGTTTGGAAGTTCGTGAATTTTTAATGGCCCATTTGATCTTGGATAGGTAATGGCGCACCCTTTTATGGCCACCAAATAGTCCCGATTCAACACCGTTGGACACGTTTTTATAGCCCTTTCTGAAGGAAATAAATTTACTTCAGCAATAATGACAAACAATGAAAGCGGAGAATAATATTAATGATTTAAAATCAACCCACAATTCGGAACTAATCCCGTCAACGCACAAAGAATAATGATAATATTGTAATGATTGAAAACAAATTTTGAAGCTTTAATATTGATTATGAAAAAATATTGTTATTTTTCATAATTTAGTTTCAATAAAATGTTTCCACGACTATTGTAAAATCCTTCATTGTACGTCTCTCTGCTCAGCTATAATACTACCCATTAATCACGAGGGAATAGTGAGATATTAATCACTGCTGTCAGATGTTCATAGATTCAGCTTTGATGTAATTTTTTAAATTGGTATTTCTTCAGTATTCTAAAGTATTCTAACTAACAAATATGGGTATACCTTGTAAATCGAGGGCCAAATCTAGTTTCAGTATAAATTAAAGCATTTTTATTAAAAATATACAATGACCTGGGGCTTATTGCACCAAACTACTTTGCAACTTTTCACTTCGTACTTTGCATTCTGACAATTTCAAAAGTGAAAATTAGTTATGTTGCACAACTTTTCTCCCAACATTTAATTTCTGCACAGAGTACTTTTCACTATGCACTCGACTTTTCACATTGTTTTTCAATTATGTATGCGTTTCGTGCAACTTAATTCATTTGAAAAGTGAAAAGTGCAAAGTGAAAAGTTGAAAAGTATTTGGTGCAATAGGCCCCAGTATTACAAAATTTCTCAGCTGTCAACTTGACTTCTTTCTCGATTGTCATAGAAGAGTCTTGTCGCGTTCTAAAATGTTATAATCTTCAAGAAATATATTCAGTAGTCGTGGATTAAGTAAAGTATGCTACTCGCGTATAATGGCTCTTATTCACTCAGTGAATAATAGCTATCATTATACGTTTGTTGCATAAAATACTATTTTTGCTCTTATTTTAGATTTTCGAAATAAGATGACACCAAATGCTTAACCCAGTATAACTCTTCAGAATTTCATGAAGATGCCTAACAAAAGTCCCAAATTGCAGGCCATTCCAGGTGCAGTTCTCCGACTGTCTCCGATTTGCAAAAATTCCAATTTGATTCCTCTCCCTCCTTAGCATTCAGGTCTCAACGAACAAATGAAAATCTATTATTGCACTCCAATTTTATTTCCTGTAATGTGCCATTAGGGGCTTCTATTATCCAACTTTATGAATCCTAATGTTCCCCAGAAGGTAATTCCCAATCCTTGGAAAATTGCGCGAATCAGATAGAGAAGTGTGCAATTTTATCTTTTCCACTCTTCACTTGGCATTTTGTTCTTTCAATTTTGTCGCAATAATGGGCCATCTTATCGTATCTATTTCCGGTTCGTCGTGTGAGGGTTTTATCTTCCGGTGTTGAGGAATTAGAAAATTCTTACCTTTTTTGTTTAAGTGCTATTGTTCAGAAACTTGAACGGTTTTGTGAGTGTGCAATATTATTTTATGGATACTTCTAATTTTACGTTTCATTATTGTTTCAATTATTACTTTGGATAGTTAAACAGAATTTATCTCTAAGTGACAGCGGAGTCTCGAGTGAATTTCACGAAAAACAAAGCCGAGGTGATTGTCAACTCGACAGGAACAATAGAGGGTTTTCTAATAAGAGGTGTTATTTTGAATAGCTCACTATTTCGGTAGGTGTCATTTTTTGACATTTGACAAGTAGAAACTACGCGATTAATAAAAATGAAACGGTACGAGCTTCAAGAACGCATTGGAATTATTAAAATTAACTATAAAAATGGTGGAAATTTGGCAGAAACGGTTAGTAAAACTCGAACATTTTTGGGTCGTCGTGAGGCACCTTGTCGGACCGCAATAAAGAAATTGGTGGAAAAATTCGAGCTGTTGGGACAAGTTAGTGCTGTGAAGAATAAAACCCGTGAACGTTGCTCGAGAACAGCCGAGAATATTGCTGCTGCAGCCGAAAGTGTTGAAGAAAACCCAGGTTTGTCCATTTCTCGTTGTTCTTTAGAATTACGCATTACACAAACGATTTTATAGCCGAAATTGGATAGTATTGATCTGGACAATGTTTACTTTCAACAAGACGGCGCTACGTGCCACACAAGCAACGAAACCATTCATCTTTTGCAAGAAAAGTTTCCGGATCGTGTTATCTATCAGAATTGGCCACCGAGATTTTGTGATCTAACACCTTGAGACTTTTACCTTTGGGACGACGTGAAAGAGAAGGTCTACGCCAATAGCCCAGCGTCGATTCAAGACCTCAAAGATAGAATTCGTGAGGCTATCGAGGACATAGGGCAGCCACTTTGCGATTTGGTTATGGAAAATTCCATTAAAAGGATATGGTCCTGTAAGCGTGGCCGTGGTAGTCATTTGCCTGATGTTATTTTCACTATTAACGGCATAGCTTCTTCTTTATAATGAAATCAACATCAACATCATTTGTATTGAAAAATGACATGTTTCTTTGATTATCAGAATAAAATATTACAAGGGTAAGTAAGCAGGGGCTAATGACTCTATGAAGTATTTACGTATTGGAGAGTCTACAATGTCCTCGAGAACGATTATTATTATTTTGAGGTACCCTTTTTGAGTAAAAACATGTCTATTTAAATTACATAAATAAAAATATTTATACATATTTTTCAATTCTGAGAAATATTCAACCAATTCTGAATTCTGAATTACAATTTCCTAGTTATGAATTGCACTTCTTTCTTAATTACAAGTTAATATTCTGAGATACAAATTACCGTTTTCGAATATGAAGTTGTTATTCTAAAATTCAAATTTCAATTTCTGAATTTCAATTCAATGCCTTGAATTACAATTCCCATCTTCTGAAATTCAATTTGCTTTTCTGTATTGCATTTTACGTTTGCAAAATAACAATTGGAAAAGGTGTAGACAGCATAGTAACTTGCAGTATTCAGCAATTCATATTTCTCAACACAGAAGACGTGACAGTTTTCTATCCCTTTCGTAATAATTTAGGAGATGTAGTATTAAACCATCGAAATCAGACCACCCTGTACATATGAAAATACTCGTTTTGATGTTTATGTGTAATTAATTGAACAGAAATTAACCTTCTAAGACAAAAGTTTCCAAAACTACAAATTCGTTCAAATTCCAATTCAATTAATATACGACAAAAAAGTACCCTAATGATGTCTCTCATATCAGATTATTTTTTTCCATTTCGTTAACTTTCTGGTGAAGATGCGAATGAGTTTAGAAGCATAAGACGCTTGCAGACGCCCCACTAATTTCTACCAATAAAACAGCAAAATTCAACAATATAAACACACATTTAATTTTTTCTTCACATATGTGTATATTTCGATAGCATTTTCCACTCAAGGAATGAACTATCTACTTAATGTATTCGTGACTGTTACTGCGTGTACATGTATTGAGTGAATGTTTTAATTGTTTTAAATTTTAACTTTTATTGACTGGTCTGGAATTATTGGTAAGTATAGTTAATGAGATTCGTTTGATAATTTAGGCAAAATAATCGAGTCACTCAAAAAATCGATTAAATTTGTTTATTCATAAATATATTATTTCGATTCCGATTTGATTGAACTTTTTTTTCAATTGTAGGTAAGTTCATTCGAAACCAATCAACAGTTTTGAATTTCAATAAAACTTGGCTTACGTCCTTTTATACTGGGTGAAACAAAATCTGTTTTTTTCTAATTTTGAAACTACCTGTGGTGTGCTTCAGTTGTTTCACTATGTCATTTTTCATTTTATCATCAAGAAACATCTTTCTTCAACAATCTCGTTCTTCATTTTTAACAATAGCTTAATTTTTGTTAATGATACAGGCTATAACAGTACTTCAACAAATTTAACCTAAAATTCTGACCTAATGAAAATGAACGAAAAATTAAGTGAAAAACATAACGTCTTTTGCTCCTAAGCGCAGATAACAGTTGAAATTCGTCTTGGCACGCCCTCAACAAGGTTTTGAATAATTTAGAGCATCACTCAGCTGCTGCAAATTTTCAGGAGTTGGTACGCGAGATCGAATTTTCCTCCCAAGAGCATCCAAACATGCCCAATTGGGTTCAAATCTGGGCTTAGAGAAGGCCAATTGAATTCTTGGATATCAACCTTTGCAAAATACTCCCTGGCAATTTTAGCCACATGCTTTTTCATGCAATAGCATGAAATCGTCTCCAATAAACTAGGAGTTTTAGCGCCACATGTTGATCCTTATGCACCATAAGTGACGCTAAAACTTCTCTTGATTATGTTTTCACTTTTTTTCAAAACGTTGGCTTTTAAGGTTAAATCAGTGAAAGTACTTTTATAGCCATCAGTCCGGTCTATTTAGACATTCGAAGTTACATAAAGTCCCAACAAGCTGAATTTCTGTGAAGTTATTCAAAACATAATTATAAACAATGTCTAAAAGTTCCTCATCATTCCCCTGTGAGAAAAAAATTTATTCGAGGTCAAATGTCAAAAAAAATAGTTTTTCGCGATTTTCAGCAAAACGGTAAGTTTTATCATAAAAGTACCTCAGACAAAAATTGTAGATCATAAAATTATCTATTAAAAATGTATCAATACTTTTTTTTACGAGCCACCGTTTCTGAGATATAACGATTCAAAAAGTTATAACTACGCGCTAAGTACGCTACCTCATAGGTGGCGTGGAAACGTGTGCATATTATGACGATAACGACTTTTATAACTTTTTGAATCGTTATATCTCAGAAACGGTGGCTCGTAAAAAAAAGTATTGATACATTTTTATAGATAATTTTATGATCTACAATTTTTGTCCGAGGGTTTTATGTTATATTACCGTTTTGCTGAAAATCGCGAAAAACTGATTTTTTTGACCTTTGACCTTGAATTAAATTTTTTCCTTAAAGGGGAATGATGGGGAACTTTTAGACATTGTTTATAATTATGTTTGAACAACTTCACAGAAATTCAGCTTGTTGGGACTTTATGTAACTTCACTCTCATTTTTTGGTCTAAATAGACCGGACTACATAGCGATAATGTGAATTGTTAGTCTGAAAACTCAACAACAATTGAGCTATTCTAAAAAGTGAATAATGAAATTGTCAAGAGAAAATGGGTCTTAATGATGAAATAAGAAATCACACGGTGCAACAACTGGAACACACGGGTGGTAGAGTAGAAAAACAGATTTTGTTTCACTTTGCATAATATGACGTACGCCGAGTTTTCTTAAAAATTCAAAACTGGTGATTGATTTCGTATGAATCTATCTACCATTGAAAACATTCAATCAAATTGAACTTGGGGTGTCAATTCTCGGGATCACTCGTGATATTTTGAGCGAAATATTTTGGTAATTGCAATATAGTCCGGTCTATTTAGACCAAAAAAAATGAGAGTGAAGTTACATAAAGTCCCAACAAGCTGAATTTCTGTGAAGTTGTTCAAAAACATAATTATAAACAATGTCTAAAAGTTCCTCATCACCCTGTGAGGAAAAATTTATTCGAGGTCAAATGTCTAAAAAAAGAGTTTTTCGCTATTTTCAGCAAAACGGTAAGTTTTATCATAAAAGTACCTCAGACAAAAATGTAGATCATAAAATAATCTACAAAAAATGTATCAATACTTTTTTTCTTACGAGCCACCGTTTCTGAGATATAACGATTCAAAAAGTTATAACTACGCGCTAAGTACACTACCTCATAGGTGGCGTGAAAACGTGTGCATATTATGACGATAACGACTTTTATACCTTTTTGAATCGTTATATCTCAGAAACGGTGGCTCGTAAGTAAAAAAGTATCGATACATTTTTATAGATAATTTTATGATCTACAATTTTTGTCTGAGGTACTTTTATGATAAAACTTACCGTTTTGCTGAAAATAGCGAAAAACTCATTTTTTTACATTTGACCTCGAATAAAATTTTTTCCTCACAGGGGAATGATAGGGAACTTTTAGACATTGCTTATAATTATGTTTTGAACAACTTCACAGAAATTCAGCTTGTTGGGACTTTATGTAACTTCGAATGTCTAAATAGACCGGACTAATAATTATATCCCTTCGAAATGAACGTACACTTTTGGCAAAACCAGTAGTTGATTAAATGCCCAAGAATATCAGATTCAATTATTACAATTTCCGAAAATCTACGACGAACGTATAGAATGATCCCAAGAATTGAAACCCGGTTATTTTGTCGGTAAGTGTATTATATGTATACAGGGTGTCTGTAAACAAATGCAAGGGACTTTCGGAGATGATTCCTCGATGAAAATAAGTAGGGGTAGTTGATATAATTTTTTTTCTGAATCGAGCCCCCTTCCAAGATACAGCCTTCGGAAGGCGATGACGAGTTGACAATTTTTAATTTTTTTTACGGCTTCTCAAGAACACTGAGTCATAAAACTATACATAATATGAAGCACCCAGTAAATGTTACTCACACAAATTTTTTAGATCATAACTTTATTATTAGGGGTTGAAAATAACAACCCCCTATGATTTTCGTTCGAAAATTGTTTTCGTGGGATAGATTTTCGAAAAATAAAATTCTCTTATGGTTTTTCATTCAATTCTGAAGAAAAAAGTCTCTTGCAAAATTTCGATACTGTCGATACTTTTCTCGGAAAAAAAAAAACTTACAAGCAATTATGATCACTGTTCATTCCATTTCATCGTATAAGTGTTCCATAGAATGAATAATCGAAGATATTGTATGTCTATGACATGAGATAAAGATGTTCTATAAATCTTTCTGAAGGATTAAATACTAATTTCGGGAAGAATATTATATCCGTAATATTTTAATTTCACATATACCATGAACTTTCTTTCGATTAATAAGCATAATTGACAAAACCAATTCTGAGTATAAACAATATCTTAGAATATTAATTCTATGGAACACTTATACGATGAAATGGAATGACAGTGATCATAACTGCATGTAAGTTTTTATTTTTTCCGAGGAAATTATCGACTGTATCGAAATTTTGCAGGATACTCATTCCTCCAGAATTTAATGGGAAACCATAGGAGATTTTCATTTTTCGAAAATCTATCTCACGAAAACAATTTTCGAAGGAGAATCATAAAGGGTGGTTATTTTCAACCCCTAATAATAAAGTTATGGAATTAAAAAAAATGGGTGAGTAACATCTACTCAATGAATCATATTACCTATATTTAATTTTATGACTCAGTGTTTAATAGCACTCTTAAAAAAAATAAATTTCCGAGGGAATTATCGACTGCATCGAAATTTTGCGGGAGACCCTTTCCTCCAGAATTTAATGGGAAACCATAGAATAATTTTATTTTTCGAAAATCTATCTCACGAAAACAATTTTCGAAGGATAATCATAAAGGGTTATTATTTTCAACCCCTAATATTAAAGTTATGGAATTAAAAAAAATGTGTGAGTAACATTTACTCAAAGAATCATATTATATTTAGTTTCATGACTCAGTGTTTTATAGGACTCTTAAAAAAATTAAAAACTGTCAACTCGTCATCGCCTTCCAAAGGCTGTATCTGGGAAGGGAGGTCGATTTCGGAAAAAAACTACCCCTGCTTATTTTCATCGAAGAATCATCTCCCTAAGTCAATCGCATTCTTTTACAGACATCCTGTATAATGAATAAACGACATGACTGATGATTTGAATAGTTTCCAGGCAAACAAAAATATTTGAAATGGGAAAAACATCAAGAAATGTAAGAATCATCACTCGCAAAGAGTTGAAAGCTGTGAAAATAGCAGTGGAACATAATGTGGATATTCGTCAATTAGTTCCAATACGGAGGAAACTTTACAGATATGGCAAACGTCAGAATGGAAAGGGAGCATTATTCTGGAGGGTAAATTTTTTGAAATCATAAGTAATTTAGGAACAATAGACCAGGGCCGAAACCTTCAAAGATGGTAAAAAATGAAAAAAAATTGCAGTAGGATGAAACCCATTGAAAAAGGAGAGGAATATGATCAAAATGAAAGGAAAAATAAATTACGGTCGATCTGAGTTCGGGAAGTGGAAGGGGTGAGTTTTTGAGGGTGAAAATGGTTTTCCTTGATTTCCGGCAAAACTACAAGCCTATGGAAAAAATTTAAATGGCAAAGTTGTAGCTAATGAAAAGATCTACAACTTTTGTATTTGCAATTTTTTCACATACCCTTAAAATTTAGGTGAAAAATTCAAAAAACCAAGTTACGATTTACCTGTATATTTATATTGTATAAGATTTTCTATGACATGAATGTAATTCGAATTAAATAAATAAACTCTTCATCCTAAAATAAATACAGCAATCACATTTTTTTGATGAGATTGTACATAGTGATTAAAAAAAAATTTCGAATTTGAGTTTTTTCAATTTTTTGCATTTTCTGAGAACACTCCTTATAGTAATGTATATTTTTTCACACCATCAGAGAGTAGATATTTCAACGAACAAAAAGCCCCCAACTTTTTTGAAAAAAGCTGATATTTTGACGTCAGAATTTTCGATTGAAAATTGGGGTGCTTTTTTGATATTAAGTTAAAATAAGACGAAAACATACAATTTTTAAATCGAATGAATTACAGTGTATTTGGGACATAATAAGGTAAGTTTTCACCAAATTTCGTAAAAAAAAATTTTTTTAAAAAGATATTAAATAAAAAACCAAAAACTTGGTTTTTTGAATTTTTCACCTGAATTTTGAGGTAAGTAATGTGAAAAAATGGAAGATTTCATTACCTACAACTTTGCCATTCAACTTTTTTCCATAGGACTTGTAGTTTTGCCGGAAATCAAGGAAAACCATTTTTAACCCCTAAAAACTCCTCCCACTTCCCGAACTCAGATCGACCGTAATTTATTTTTCCTTTCATTTTGATCATATTCCCCTCCTTTTTTAATGGGTTTCATCCTACTGCAATTTTTTTTTGTTTAAAAAATTATCGACCCTGGTCTAAAATTGCACGTAGTATTGAAAATCGAAAAAATACATTTATTCACTATTGTATGAAACACCGTCTGTTTGCTCGGCCATAATGATATAACCACTAGTAAATAATGAGTTATTATTAACTGCTGCCAGATACTTTATATTTATAGATTTATGTTTAACGTTATATTCTTCAAATTGATATTTCTTCTGAATTCTGAGTGGAGGACGAAATTTACTTTCATTACATCAATTGAAGCAATTTTTATTACAAAATATACAAGGACAAGTTCTCCAAAAATTTCTCATGTATCAACTTGTCATTTTCCACACTTGTAATAGAAGAGTTCATTCACGGTCGCCAAATGTTAGAAATCTTAAAAGAATTGAATGTAGTAGTATCATACATACATGGGGTCCCAAAACTCGACGTCAACCCGGAACCGGGTGAAAAGGCAAGTAATGCTGGTTGTCAGAAAAATATAGAAAAAAATCTAAGTTGCATGGTTTTAAAATCATAGGCATTTGAAAAAACACGCAAAATTCCACTTCCTGTGACAGTCTTTTCGCTTCTGTTGCCACAAATATCAATTTTTTCAACTTTTTTTTTTGCTGTGTAACCTTGAATAATACTTGTCTAAACTGTAATCAAAATTTGGATACCAGCTGCTCTAGTTTTCATGAAAATGAGGCTAACTTCTCAGAAAAGGAATTCAAAATAAACAATTCCCTAGTTTCAACTGACTGTATTGAAAAAAAAATGTACTACGCAAGTTTGGCATGTTTTGTCAAAAGTTGGCGCATTTACTAAGGAATCCAAAATGGTATAATACTTGTTAAATTGTAGCTGCCGTAGTTCAAATTTATTTTCGATTGCCATTGAATACACTTTTTCTTAAACTGCTTCCCAGTAAAAAAATCCAATGGATTCAAGTCCGGTGAACGGGCTGGCCACGAGATTGGACCAGAACGTCTGATCCATCTTCTGGGAAAAAGTTTCAAAAAAAAAAAATTCCAGTGAAAATAATTTTCCAGAAAAAAATTTTCGGAGAAATTTCTCTGGAAATTTTTTTTCTGGTATAATTTTTTTCCGGAAGATGGATCAGATGTTTTGGTCCAATCTCGTGGCCATCCCGTTCACCGGACTTGAATCCATTGGATTTTTTTACTGGGAAGCAGTTTAAGAAAAAGTGTATTCAATGGCAATCGAAAATAAATTTGAGCTACGGCAGCTACAATTTAAAAAGTATTATACCATTTTGGATTTCTAACTAAATGCGCCAACTTTTGACAAAACATGCCAAACTTGCGTAGTACATTTTTTGTTCAATACAGTCAGTTGAAACTAGGCAATTGTTCATTTTGAATTTTTTTTCTGAGAAGTAAGCCTTATTTTCATGAAACCTAGAGCAGCTGGTAACCAAATTTTGATTACAGTTTAGACAAGTATTATTCAAGGTTACACAGCAAAAAAAAGTTGGAAAAAGTTGATATTTGTGGCAACAGGAGCGAAAAGACTGTCACAGGGAGTGGAATTTTGCGTGTTTTTTTGAATGCCTATGATTTTAAAACCATGCAACTTAGATTTTTTTCTATATTTTTCTGACAACCAGCATTACTTGCCTTTTCACCCGGTTCCGGGTTGACGTCGAGTTTTGGGACACCCATGTATGTATGATACTACTGCATTCAATTCTTTTAAGATTTTTAACATTTAGCGACCGTGAATGAACCCTTCTATTACAAGTGTGGAAAATGACAAGTTGACACATGAGAAATTTTTGGAGAACTTGTCTTTGTATATTTTGTAATAAACATTGCTAAGGTTTCGTTTTTCTTATGGTAGGTTATGAGTATGCATCAAAATACATTTTTTTCGAAGATTATTTTCAATCTTTACCCCAGATTTCTGCCGTTATAAATGTGGTGAAAACAATTGTACGCCAATGTTTTTTTTTAATTTGAGTTTATTTTCGTGATCAGCACACAGTTCACAGTGAGAATGGTTTTGTGAGTTTTTCACTTGGGGCGAATATTTTCTAAGAAAATTCAGTTTCATCTAAGAGAAATTCTTTGAATTCTTACAAGATCGTCTTGACACAGATAAAGTCTTTTTAAGATAAAGAAAAAATTCCAATTTTTATAGTAAATCTACAGGGTAATATTTTTTCTGGTACATACTCCCTTGTTTTCCTCTTGAAATTTGTTTTTTCGTGAGCCACTGTTAATTCGAAAAAATATGTAGAAAAAATCTTTGTTGATAGACTAAACTTTGTTTTTCGTTGTTTTATCGTATCTGCTACTGATTTCGAGAAAAATCTTCGGAAAAATCGAAATTGGCATGAAAAATCCAATATTAAACTGTGGTTAATAAATTCTTCATTTCTTTTATGCTTATTTTCTCGATCTGTAGCAATGATTCATAAAGATTCGAGAAATTGGTATGACCATTACAATAAAATGTATTCAAACCTCAATCTCGAGAAAAAATGCATAATATGAGTTTATTTTTAATCTTTATGTGTACGCACCTGGAGAGTAGATTTTTCCTCCCGACTCAACCTGTATAATAAAATAATAATATAAAATAATAAAAAAAAATATATAAAAAAATAAATAAGGTCTTTCTAATCTGGGTTCCTGGCCACTCGGGAATCGAAGGAAACGAAGAGGCCAATACAGTTGCCAAAGAGGGCGCACAAATGTCACTCTTTGGCCCAGAACCCTTCTGTGGTATATCTAAATGTACCTATAAGAAGGAGTTTCTGGAGAAGGAGAAAGCCGAGAGGGAAAAGCTCTGGCGGAATCTCCCAGGGATGGATCATTCCACTGAGTTCCTTCGGAACTTCGAGACAGCGGGATCCAAAAGATATCTGGATCTTGGTAAGAAGCAATTGCACCTCCTCGCTGGCTTTCTTACAGGACATTGTCGCCTCAGGAAGCACCTCTTGAGGATGGGATTGTCGGACACTGACGAGTGTAGGTTCTGTGAGGAGGAGGAAGAAACCCCCACTCACCTAGTCACGGAATGCCTTGGCATTACGAGCCTGAGGAGGAAATGCCTTGGACAAGAAACTTGCAAGAGTGAGGAACTAGCCTCGTTGAAGCCTTCACAGTTACTAGATTTCATTAGATCTATGGAACTGGAAGGCGAGCTGTGAAGGTTTTTGGCCAGAACAGCTCTGTAAGGGGGCACAATAGACCTTAAGGTCGCAGTGAACTGTAACCCCTCTGTAAACTATCAACTATCAACTAACCTGTATAATATTTAATTTTTGTTACTTGATTTCATAGATATATCAGCTTTATCGCAAACTGTTTCTGAAGTAACGAGTATTTTTCATAATTATTGAAATCTTAAACCTTGAAAAATTGACACTTTCAAATATTTCTTTTCGTAAGTCATTACATTTACGGTCGAAGATGTGCCGTGAGTGAATTTGATTACTATCTATTTGAAATAATGTGAAATTTTATTTATTTCAGATCTGCATTTACGCAAGAAGACTTAAGAGATGGCGTATCTTCAAAATGAGAAAAGTGCAGAAACAGAGAAAGCAAATGCGTCTTCAAAAAGTGTTGGGAAACCTTGTAAAATCTTTGATTAAAAATGCTGTAAAATCTTCGAGGAAAAAGGCTGTAGAATCTTCGAGGAAAAAGACTCTAGAATTTTTGAGAAAAAAAGCTATAGAATTTTCGAGGAAAAATGCTGTAGAATCTTCCGGGAAGAAAAAATACAAGTATGAAAAATTACAAACAATTCTTTATTTATTTATTTATTCTAATTTTCACCTATATGTCACATATTACCTACAACATTTTTTTCTTTAATTTATTTCTATTACTTGTAGTCGTTCAGTATGAAGTACCATTGCCGTTTATTCTGAATAATAAAGATTGAAATATTGTGTGCTGGGCAAGGGGGTTTTCAAAAATCAAACAACCGTTGGCTATCTCATCTACACTACTGGAAAAAATTAAAGGATCAAAAAAAATTCCAAATTTTTCGGCAATTTTCAACATGCCGTAACTTTGAGGGGAATATTCGTACAAGGAATTTAAAAAAAAGAAATTGTAGCTCCAAGTGTCTAGTTTTTGGATTAGAACTTCAAAAATTTTAAGTTTCAGTGGTTTTCGAGTAATGATAAAAAAATCAGCAACAAAAAAATTCTCAAAATTTTACCACTTTTTTTTCTTGTCTACGAGCGTGGAAATTTTATTTTTGCATTATCGTTATAATGATGGGATACTTTGTTAATTAAGCTTTCATTAATTATTTTATTGACCTCAATACTTCCACTTCTCGCCGAGATATCGGTCTTCAAATGCATTAACATGGCTGAACGTTTGAGAGCCGTTATTGAAAACAGGGGTGGCTATACCCGTTATTAAATTACTAAAAATTTTATCTGTTAGTTTATTTTATTTTTCTATTTTTGAAATCTATGAACTATCTGCAATTAAAATGTGGAAAAAGCTCGAGAAATTTCTTTTTTGCCTTTTTTAAAGATTATGAGCTTCTCAGAGCAAAACACGTGATCCTTATTTTTTTTATTTAATTGACTTGTGCCAGATATTTTTCTATGGTATTCGTTTGTCGCATTCTTCCCGGGATCCCCTGTACAGGGTGGTCCAGATCGTAACCAAGAAATTTTAACCACGTATTCTACATCAAAAATAAGCCCTAGTTTGTCATATGAACATATGCCAAGAAATGTTTCCTGTCCGAGATACGGGGTGTTAAAATAATAGGGAAAAAATGTTTTTCATTAATAACTTTCACCCTGCTTGAAATTTTTCATGAAATTTGAGACATAGGTTTTGAGCGTCAAGTAGCACTTTTTGCATAAAATCATTTCTTTTCTATTCTACCAGTGGCGTTTGTACCGCAGCGAGACTGAATATTTTCAGATGAAAAAATGATATGCCACTGGTTTTTCCGACAATAAAAATTACTTTTTAAATCCTAATTAATTTGGAGCAAATTTGGTCTCTTGAATTTTTGTTGTACCGTTTACGGTTAAAAGAATAAAACACATTCTCACGCATGAAGAAATCGCCAAAATTTTATAAGGTATGTATTATGTAAGTGTACATAAAAATATTAAGACCTTTATTGCTATATCAAATTTGGCGATTTCTTCATTAATGAGAATGTGTTTTATTTTTTTAACCGTAAACGGTGCCCCGTACAGCAAAAAGTCAGGAGACCAAAAATACTCCAAATTAAATAAGGATTTAAACAGTAATTTTTATTGTCGGAAAAAGCAGTGTCGTATAATTTTTTCATCCAAAAATCTTCAGTCTCGCTGCAGTACGGACGCCATTGGTAGAATAGAAAATAAATGATATTATGCAGAAAGTGCTCTTCGACGCACAAAACCCTTGCCTCAAATTTCATAAAAATATTTCAAGCAGTGTGAAGTGGAGAAACATTTCTCCACATATGTCTGTATGACAAACTAGGACTTATTTCTGATGTAGAATACGTGGTTAAAATTTCTTGGTTACGATCTGGACCACCCTGTATTACATTCATATTTCGCCATTTTCACTCCACAATAAGTACACAAATCTGGAATTTTTGCGGACTTTTCGGTTCACTGTTCAATAATATTAATGATGATACATTTATTTATTTCAGAAAAAAAGAAATCCCACCGCCACCGCCACTGCCACGGCTACCGGCACAGTATCAGCGATTGGAAAGATGTATTAAATGTTCAAATCTAAAGTGTTTGTATCTTCGTTGTAAATGTTAATGAATTAGTCCGGTCTATTAGACATTCGAAGTTACATAAAGTCCCAACAAGATGAATTTCTCTGAAGTTGTTCAAAACATAATTATAAACAATGTCTAATGCCCGATGCACCGTTCGTCTAATCAACGTTTAAGCCCTGAAATGACGTTTCATCAATGGAATAAACGTCACTTAAGGCTTAAACGTTGCTTAGACGAACGGTGCAATCGGGCATTAATGTTCCTCATCATTCCCCTGTGAGGAAAATTTTATTCAAGGTAAAGGTCGAAAAACAAGTTTTTCGCGATTTTCAGCAAAACGGTAAGTTTTATCATGAAAGTACTTAAAATAAAAATTGTAGATCATAATTATCTATAAAAAATGTATCAATACTTTTTTCTTACGAGCCACCGTTTCTGAGATATAACGATTCAAAAAGTTATAACTACGCGCTAAGTACACTACCTCATAGGTGGCGTGAAACGTGTGCATATTATGACGATAACGGCTTTTATACTTTTTTGAATCGTTATATCTCAGAAACGGTGACTCGTAAGAAAAAAAGTATCGATACATTTTTTATAGATAATTTTATGATCTACAGTTTTTGTCTGAAGTACTTTCATGATAAAACTTACCGTTTTGCTGAAAATCGCGAAAAACTCATTTTTTGACCTTTGACCTTGAATTAAATTTTTTCCTTACAGGGGAATGATGGGGAACTTTTAGACATTGTTTATAATTATGTTTTGAACAACTTCACAGAAATTCAGCTTGTTGGGACTTTATGTAACTTCACTCTCATTTTTTGGTCTAAATAGACCGGACTAAATGCTTGTGATACGTTATATACAATGTTTTGTAAGTTGCATACAAATTTTCATTGTTTGAAGGATGTTTTTGTCTTTATGAAAATAAATTGAATATTCATATAAAATGTATGGCATAACCTGAAAATATACAATATCATTCAACGAGTATACTGTGTAACTAATGGTGTTCGAAAAATTTATTTTTACAAAAACCCTCTTTCTGAGTTTTGTTGCTTACCCCTGAAAATAATTCCTTATACCTATCACGACAGATTCATAATTTGAAAAATAAAGCATCTTCAGTGGGGCTTAACTCATTTAGAGCATTGACTCTATAAGCAAAATAGCCTTTTTCACTTTTCGAGTACCTATACAGGGTGTTCTGATTTGTTTCTGACAAACTGAAATGGGTAATATATCACATCATTTATACCAAAAAAGTTCCTATGAACATGGGTCCGGAAATACTTCGTTTCCGAAATACAGGGTGTTGAAGTTGAAAAAATAATTAGCGTTATCTTTAATATGTTTTGAATGCTTCGTGATCCTTTCTTATATAGGGGTTTCTTGGGACGATAAATTCAAATTTGTGGTCGATTTAGTTGTTTTTTTCTAGAAGGCGCCACCGGCAACCATTTCAACCCATGTAAACCGTTGCAACTTCTTTGTGCTACCCTGTACACCGTTTTGGATCGATTCTATTATCCTTTTTACTTACAGAGCAAGAGCCCGTGAACGCCAAACCTTCGTTATTTTATAAAAGCTGAAAACTTGTCTACGCATGCTCCCAACACAAGTAAGAACGATGGACCATTATGAAGTTTGGGTTACCCTGGCTTTGGCAGGTAAACGGTATTAAAGGGGTGTAAAAAACTGATATAATTTCGTCAAATTATAAAGTGTGATTTTTTGATATTACCTTCAGAATATCATTAAACATCACGTCATCAATTGCCAGACACTTACTATAGTGGCAACCCCTTGCCAGACACCCTTAATGTTCATAAAATTATATGTAATTCTACTTACGGTATAGTATAAAAGCTGATTTTTATATATAATACTTGGGTAATAATTAGATAATGTTTCCCCATTAGCCAGGCATTTTTGATAGTGCCAACCCTTTGCCAGACAAGCTTGTAGTTTAGCTGCGAGCGCGAGATATTTTAGATGAGTGGGTGCGAGTGAGACGGCATGATCATAATGACTTATGCAAATAAATTTTTTGGTACAGATTTATATAACTAATCTGAAAAAAAACATTCGATGCTACAACTAAATTAAATTGTTAAAAGAATTAATTAAAATTTTAACCATTGTATTTAGTTGTAGCATCGAATGTCTTTTATTCAGATGTTTTTGAGATTCACTTGAATGATTAGGTATATAAATCTGTACCAAAAAATTATTTGCATAAGTCATTATAAATGCCGTCTCACTCGCACCCACTCATAAATACTGTCTCGCGCTCGCACCTGCAGCTAAACTACAAGCTTGTCCGGCAAAGGGTGGGCACTATCAAAAAAATCTGGCTAATGGGGAAACATTATCTAACTATTACCCAAGTATTATATGTATAAGAATCAGCTTTGATACTATAACGTAAGTAAAATTACATATAAGTTAATGAACATTAAGGGTGTCTGGCAAGGGGTTGCCACTAAAGTAAGTGTCTGGCAATTAATGACGTGATTTATAATGATATTCTGAAGGTAATATCAAAAATCACACTTTATAATTTGACGAAATAAGATCAGTATTTTACACCCCTTCAACACCGTTTACCTACCAAAGCCAGGGTAACCCAAACTTCATAATGGTTCATCGTTCTTACTTATGTTGGGAGCATGCTTATACAATTTTTCAGCTTTTATAAAATAACGAAGGTCTGGGGGTCACGGGCTCTTAGACTATTATAAAAGGTATACCTCATCGAAGTGCTAGGAGCAATCGTTTCAGAGAAAAATGCATTTAAAGCCAAAGGGTCCAAGAACTTCTCCGAAAATTATTTCCATTCAAATATTTAATTTAAAATTATTACAAATTTGTTTCTACATGTTTTAGAGATAACGATAATATGGATTTGGCTTTAAATGCGTTTTTCTCTGAAACGGTTGCTCCTAGCAACTTGAATGAAATATACCTTTTTTAACTAGAAAAGTCAGGGGAATCGATTTTTCTAGTCCAAAATGACGTACAGGGTAGCACAAAAAAGTTTAAACGTTTGAAAGGGGACGAAATGATTGCCAGTGGCGCCCTCTAGAAAATATAATCAAATCGACCACAAATTTGAATTTCTCACCTCAAAAAACCATATGTACCAACTTTCATGAAATTATTTGGAATCAGTCGAAAGATATTAAAGAAAACGTGAATTATTTTTTCAACTTTAACACCCTGTATCTCGGAAACGAAGCATTTCCGGAATCATGTTCATAGGAACTTTTTTGCTTGAAATGATGTGATCTATCACCCACTTGAGTTTGTCGGAAACAAATCAGAACACCCTGTATACTGCCAATACCCTCGCCAGCTGAGAAATTAATCAATACAGGGTGTCCCGAAATGAAAAATTTAACCAGTGAATGCAGAGACGAAACTATGCATAATATACTATTAAAGTTTCTGGATCTGTTAATCTCAAAAGTAGTGCAGTATGAGCCAAAGCTTATAATCTCATTTATTGAACTTGCCCTGATATATTTGCAGTATTATTAATTATGAATCTAATGAGCTATATGTGCATTAGATTGTCGAAGTTACATACCATGTTTATGACTGTGAATGAATAAATGATGAGAATATTGTATGGAATCAGAAAGCAATTTGATCGAATCGTAGATTAACGTGGCACATAATCCTAGAATCCCCAACTGGCTGTTCAGTTGGTATAAATTAATGGTCATTCCCCAAACAACTTTATCGGCAATCTGGCAGACATTGAATGTGAAATTGAGTTGTACTGAAGGATTTAAAATGATCGGTATTGGATACCCTCTCTGATGGTCTTTCAAATAGATCCGATCGAATGTCGAACAGTCATGACATGTAATTATTTCGGTTCACTTGAGGGAAAGGTCAACTGTTATTTAGTTCTAGAACACAAAAAATCGATAAAAGTTTCGATTATTGGTTATGAGATTTTGCGAACTAGAAATCTGAAGAGTTTTTTTGGCTTTCATGAAAAATTATATCCACAAACAAAAATAAGAAAACTATACCACATGGTCAAAATATTTTAACGCGTGGGCAGAGCGAACGCGTTCATATTTCGAGTTGATTACAAGATTTTTCTGACGACCTCAATATTAATTGTGTATTAATTCTTTCTTGAAATAGTTTCTCATTTTCACTAGACATACATTTCACATAATGAAATTTCTATGTTTAGGTAGAGTTTTGACATTTCTTGTTGGGCTTCTGAATATTTTGTGTGCGTTTGCCATGAGGATTGCATATTGAAATTGCATATATTGGGAATAAAATGGGTCATAAATGTTCAATTAGTGAGCTAAAAAATTAGAAATGAGATCTATAAGAAAATAATTGCAGTTTTTATAACCTCTTCAGACCAGTATTTCTCTACTATATCATTCGAATGAAAGCCTTCAGTGAAATATCGATGAAAAAATTATTTGAAACCTTATTGAATCCTTCAATCTCGAACGTTTCATTTTTAGAACGATTATTGGAAAATAGTGTCATAATTCAGAGCTGGATGCTTTGGACTCATGTGCCGATAGATTTTTGAAACACGGCAAAGCCAAGTCGTAGGCAACTCCATGGGACTGAGCATTTACATTCGTTGTGATTAAATTTACATCAAATATTTGAAAAAAAATTCAATCAAATATAAGAAAGAATATGGAATTATACTGTGAAAACCCTTTCTATTGATGCTTTTTTCACATCCTCATCACTTGAAGGAAATGTTACATAACGAGGTGTTAAATTTGTTGATATGAGGTCCTTATTTTATGTACTACTCTTCACATAATTAACTACTAGGCTCTTTCCTAGATTTAACTCCTCACCAACTATAGGAATATATAATAGCTGCCATAGGCAAGTGGGCAAGTCCTTTTTCGATCTTACTGACATTATTCTGAGTACCTTTTTCTGCAGGACAAATAGAGACGAAACATTACCACTGCCGTAGAAAGTTATTCCGAAAATAAGCTGTGATTCAATTGTTCCATAATATGCAGTTCTAAGTGTTGTAGAGTCAACATACTTTGAGAGAATCCTTAGAGCGTAAACTGAAGAACTAGCCTTATTACAAAATTGTTGTATGTGTGAGTGCCAGTTCAGTTCTTCATCTACATGGAGGCCGAGGAATTTAACACATCCTGATACAGCGTATTGTTCATTTTGTAACGAAATACTCGTAACCTAACCTCAAAAAAAAAGTCCCACCCATCAATATGCATATAGGTACTAGAAAATGAAATGAAATGAGACAAAGTTAAAAAAAAAACACCATGTTTAATATCTGAAAAACGAAAAGAAGAAAAAAAACAAAATTCATAGCTTCGTAACAGCGAATTGTGACCATTCAAAGTAGAACACACCGTAGAAGAAAGAATAATCCAATAGAAAATCCGATAATTCCTCAAAGGCTAATAAATGGAGAAAATAATTCTCCCCAATAAAATGGGAAAACGTTCAGAAAACGTGTGACATAGATTTTATCCGACGCGAATGCATCCGAATCTTCTGCAGCCCATTGTGTGATCGATAATTTGTTGGACCTGAAGACACGATCGAGCAAAGGATTTCCGAATTACCAGTCCGTGGAAAGTCACGTTCAACGCTCAACTCTTCCGAGCCATCCAAAGGCAAACGCTGGCCTTCCGCAGGATCATAGATTTGAATTGAATGGTTTATTGTGCGATTCCTTATTGTGCTCGTCTAGACCGAGTCTTGAGCAAACTGTGGTTTAAGCCTTCAGCCTCGGTTTCCTTTTATGATGCCAACAAATTAATCCAGGGGTGAATCGTCGTAAAATAGGACCCGAGTCCTGTCATTTGACTCGTTTTTCTTCGTTTGGTCGGGATTACCTCGAAGTTCTGAATGATTCAACGGCTGCATTTATTGCGGTGCAGTACGGGATATTTTCTGCTACAAGGAAATCTAGGATTAGAGCGAAAACGGTTGAGAATAAAAAGGCAGAAGAAAATATCGCAAATTTCAACTAAAATCTCTTCGGTAGTGTGAAGAAGCAAAACTATGTCTACCAGAGAATTGCTTCAGTTTATCGAATTTAGCAAAAAGCGGGCTATGTCTTTCGGCCCCCATGTAGATGAAGAACTGAACTGGCACTCACACATACAACAATTTTGTAATAAGGCTAGTTCTTCAGTTTACGCTCTAAGGATTCTCTCAGAGTATGTTGACTCTACAACACTTAGAACTGCATATTATGGAACAATTGAATCACAGCTTATTTTCGGAATAACTTTCTACGGCAGTGGTAATATTTCGCAATGTTGTCAATATTGCATAGAGTTCTCTGATAACTCGCATGCCCGTCGGGTACATTCGGCAACGTTGAGTTCATTTCACGTTATGACAGCAAATGCTGCCAACTTCAGATAAATAAACAAACGTCTATTATGCGCTCAACCTTTAGTGAACGGACTATATGTTCAAATAGCGGAAATCATTTGATGAACTGGAACAACACAAAAATCCTAATGATAGAACCCGTATTTGGTGATTTTGATTTTTTGGAAAAAGAAATGAAATCAGGAAATTTCAAAATTAAGTAAATCAACATCTCTATATGTTGAGAACTTTCAATGTCAATTAGACTGCGAATAAAAACTACACAATTCCAAAGATTTGTCTGAGGAAAGGAGTCTGACATAGACACAAACACGTTACATTATCCTTTTTATTTATTTGCTTTTTCAGTTTAACTGTAAGGCGGCAATTTTTTCAAAACCAATTTGCTCCTGACAAATTAGTGCTAAGATTTGCAGGAGCATTTCATCCAAATTAATTTTTTTTAATTATTTATTTTTTCAGAGACTGGGAGTAAAAACCTTGAAAGTTTTCTAGAAATGCAGAATCCTCTCAGATTATATTTCAACGGATATCTTAAGATTATATTTCAAAAGATATCTGAGTAGAATACTCACATTGAAATCAAACTTCCCAGTGTAAAACCCCCTTTTTCGTCAAAATCGTAGCATTCAACTACACTAAAAAAAGCAACATAAATTAAAAGTGCTGATGATATAAGCTCACAAAGTTTGATTTCAAACGAACATTTTCCCTCAGCAAATATCGTGATATTCCACTACCCTGGCTTCGAAATAAATCAACCATTAATATGCGTTGTTCAGTCTGAACTTCCCACAGCCCATTCTTATTTAATAAAAGTAGAGGATGGGAGAAATACAAATAAAAAAGTCAACTCTGCGAAAACACAATACAACGAAGAGTGGGTAGATCACAAAGTTTGCATAGCGGTTAGGTCTATTTCCTCAGTGAAACTGACATGTGAGATGGCGCTGCGAGCTGTCAGCCCTATTTTCCGCCATTATAATATGGAAGCTGATCTCTGCTCCTGCACTCGCACAGGCTCGGATTTGCACATATCAAAGGATATTGAAATGTGGAATATTTCCAGGAAAATGTGAACCGTATTCATTGTGAGATTGCAGGAATGGTGAATAATGTTACATTTATTGAATTAACCCGGCAAAAGAGTGGGGCTGAGAATATCATCTTGAAAATTTCTGGAAATATTGTGAAAGGACCGTAGTTTTTCAGTTTTTCGATAAAGCCCCAAACTAAAAATTTTGAGTTAGACATATTTGTCCCAGGGACATTTTTCCATTTTTCCACATAGGGACAATGATGTCTCACCAATTAAATTACCTAAAATATTTGATTATTATCGATTGAAAAACAGAGAGAATGATAATTAGAACTGATAAATAATGAAATTCTGTGTTCTGTGGTAAAAAACGGGGACTCGCGCAATTAAGTTCGTATACGTTTTCGAATATCACTTCTCGAGAATACGGCACCAGGTATCTTTCGTATTTGCGCATGCGGTTAACTACTCAATAAATTTAGCCAAATCTGATTATACAGACAACACATTAAACCATAATTGAAAAAAAAAACTCATTTCTATTCGGTTTTCAGTAACTTTTCCTATTACATTTAATGTTCTGCCTTTTATCATATACAAAAAAATGTTTTGTGTCGAAACTTATTTAACGATTTTTTAAGAATTAGAAAAAACAGTGATTATGTTTCTAGGATTCTAATAAAAGACTGATCATTCAATTGAATCGGAGAAATCACAAAATACCGATTTCACTAGATTTATTGAGCTCTCTAGTACTTGCACTAGAGATACCTATCTTGTATCCCTTTTTCGAATTCCTACCAAATTCATGCAATTCTGATATACCATTTTAAGTCTACAATTAAAGAAATCATATCAGTATGTCAAGAGCCTTTAACTATCAGAATATTGAAAATATTATCAATTGTAATTCTTGGATTTGCTATCAATAAAAGTATGATGAAGGATTATTTTGAATAATTTATTGTAAACAAATGTTATCATGTTTTTATTTGAAATCCTTACTGCGAATAAGCAGTCGCTCTCTCACATTTACTAGTGAACATTTAAATTCTATATTGACAATATGTTCCATAAAAAGTTACTCTTATTTTCGATTATTGGATTGCTTTTATGTTTGGTTTCATCGGCTCCACAACTAGGAGGTATTTATTATATATTATTTTATATGAAATATACCCAATGTATCATAATTCACCTACTTGACTTGGTTTTTTTTATGTCAGTCAAATAAACTACAGTTTTAATACACATTAAAAGCATTCACCAATTTCAGAATAAATTAGTCACAGGAAATATATGAATTATATAATTTCAATACAGACTAGTTGAAATACACGGAATATGAAATTTCACTGTAATTTCAGTTACTTTGATTGCTTCAGAAAAATGTTATAGAAAAATTACATCTCTCATTGTTGATGAATTCTTCATATCAAAAATATTTTTATATGATTAGACATCATCATGAGTTCTTCTGCAATATTATTCATAATTTCTAGAATATAATTCTATTTCTTCCATTTATTTGCCTTTTCGATGTTCTTAAGTTTGGAAATCATATTATGATCACCGTACCCCAACAGTATTTGCATATTGATTTTGCTCCAATAATTTTTTTCAAATAGAAATTTTCCGAAATCTTTCAATATTCCTCGAATTCATTAACTTTTGAGCGATCTAAATTGTCAATATATTCTATCGATTATTTTTTTTATACATTTAACCCTTTTTTCAAAGTCCTAATTTTTTTCTGAAATCTGAAATATTACAGCTATGAGAAACTAATGAATTTCAAAAATATGTAACGAGAAAATGATGAATGATTTCTGTACATTCTGTAAGAATTTTCATCATAATTTAATTATGATGAAATATTTTCTAATCAAAAAATCCTAGGCATCCTCAGGATGCGAAATCCATAATGTCCGAAATGTTTGTACTATTCGAATTTTGAGCCGAAAATGGTCTCAATGTACAGGGTTCTACTCCCTGATGACGAATTCGTGGTCAAATTCAATTCTGTCCGTGGGGCCGTCCGTTAGCACAATATCTTTCGAAGGGATTGTCCTAGAGACTTGAAATTTTCAGGGTGAGTGCGGTCCCAAATGCCACGGTTAAGATCGTTAACAAGCTAAATCTTAAAAGTGTTCCTTAAAATATGGCCCTTTAATTTTTTTGTTCCTCAATATCTCAGACAAAACATCAAAACCCATTGTAATGAAATGTTGCGAACACATGCAAGATGCTTATAATAAGCTTCGTCTGAATTTTGTGATCATAGTGTAAACAGAACCATAGAAAATTCAATTGGAATATTGAAACGAAGAAACTGTATATTTCCATAAAAAAAATCCGAATCGAATGAAATTTACTTTATGAATAAAGATTGATACACTGAATGTTGATGCAGAATTTTGTGGCCATGGTGTTAACAGAACCATAGAACATTCGATTGGAATATTTTAAAGAATAATCTTTATATCTCCATAACAGGATATCCGATTCAAGTAAAATTCATGTTGGGAATGACGACTGTTATACTGAATTTTCATGCGAGATTTTGTGACCATAGTGTCAACAGAACTATAGATAATTCAATTGGAATATTAAAAAGAAGAATTCTATATTTCCATAACGGTAATACCGATTCAGGTGTAATTTTTCTTTTGAATGAAGACTCTTATACTGTATTTTCATGCGAAATTTTTGTGGCTCATAGTGTCAACAAAATCATAGAAAATTCAATTGAAATATTGAACAGCAGAATCTCTATATTTCCATAACAGAGCAACTAATTCAAAAGAAATTTATTTTGTGAATCAAGAATGATAAACCGAATGTTCATGCAATAATAATTGATTTCAGATTCATAATATTTTCGAGATAAACAATTCACTGACTCATGCATAATATAGGTACTTAAAGATAAAGCAAGACCCTTACAAGGTCAGGTTTTTCCATGTTCAATATATTTGCATTTATAAATCAAAATATGTTTCATAATAACAAAAATTAGGTACAGAATCTTCCTTGTTGATTCTGACCTTTCATCGAGCTTGTTTCCAAGAAAACAACATGCTTTAATTTTCCCAAATTCCTGCGAGTCTCGAAATTTAAACCACGGGTGGTTGAAGAGTTCGGAAACAACTCTGTACGAAAAAGCTAGAGACTTGAAAAATTCAGGGTAGTTGCAAGGTTGTTTTTTTCTGCATTCTTGTTATAACTTGCTTACGTCATGCTCTTTATAAATAAGCTGCAGTTTCGATTAATATGAAAATGCTTTATTTTGATGCTTTTCGTAATTAAATTTTAATTTCCATATTTATAGTCCAATTCATTTTGAATCAAAATATTTCATAGAGTTTCAGCCGCATTTCTACACAACACAATGTTATTCTATCGATGAGATCCATCCAAGTCTGAAAGAGAATTAGATATGCTTCCTCTTTCAAAGTATTTCAGACAAAAAATCTAAAAGGCTCAAGGCCGGGTTCCTCGGTGGCCATCTGAGCATATCGTCCATTCCATTGTATCACAATATATTCATTCAATAGATCTTGCCATTACGACGATCATGTGCTAGGCAGCCATTCATTTGAAACCAGATATTTTATCTGTTAGGCAGGTGCATATCATCCAATGTGTCTGTCAATTTGCTTTGGAATAATCTAATGAATTCTTCAGCATTAAAGTGATCGGTAGGTCCGAAAAGTTTTCCTCTCATGACTGCTAGCCTCACGTTGATACTTAGCTCATGTTGGAAATGAGAAACATGGTTATTTCGTGAATTAATCACACCTGGTTTCGTGTGAAAGTAGCCTCATCAGTCCCTAATATCCTATAGCCCCCCACTCTCCTAAATTATTCTGGTACCACCTACAAAAGTCGGGTCTAAGCTTCTACAGGTAACAGATGAATTGATGTTTTCCATGAAATTACATTATGATTAGATCACGAAGAGCTTCAAAATAGAGCAAATTTAGGTTCGGAATTTTAGACTTTTTTGTTATTATCATGTTAGCCATGATATTATGGCGGATGATTGGCAGCTAGCACTAAAGTTGATATGTCATTCGAAAGTACACTAAATGAGGTATTTTCTACTGAAAGGAAAACGCCCGCAATAAGTGTTTTTTTCTGCACATAACACAGACTCTCCTATATTGTAGCAAATTTAGTGCCCTTTTGAAATACATATATGGTCAAATCTGATGAGACTCATTCGTATAATCCGCCCTGAAGTTTGTCCACTTTTGAAGTAGACACCCGTATACAGTGTCTTATATTTTACCTGCTGGTACCTATTATTTTCATGGAATTGTTTTCTAGGGGGTATCCAAAAATGTTTTGATCAGCAGTGTCCAGAAAGAACAACAGGATGTAAAAAGGTGACGAAAACATCTGAAGATAAGCAGACAATGGATGAAACAATCATTTGTATGGATGCTCAAGGTAAGTACCTAGTTATGAGTTTTTTAATTCAAACTATTGCGTCCAAAGATAAGGTAGGTGATACTATGATGCGATTCATTCCAATCATCGATAATGACAGGGACGGGCTGAAGCAAAATTTTTGGGGGGGACAAAGTTTCGAAAATGTGCCAACTGTTCATTGAAGCCTTAGAAAACCGATGGTGAGAAGGGGTGGTATTTTGGTTTACGATTCAATGTTTTTTCCCAACAGCATTGAAAATAATTAAAAATTCTGTCGTGATACTCTTTTAATTCTACATTATCAGATCGACCCACTTTTCGTCTTCAGGATTACACGGAATCTGTTATTATTTTGTGTATGATGTGTTCATATCTGCAAAATTTCATGAAATCGAATTATTACCCCGCTTTTTTCAGAAATATACTCATAATTAATGGAGATTTTGAAAAAATATAATGGTTCTTTCGATACGATCGATTCGGTCAGTTTTTTGTTTTTCACTCGGAAACTATCAACTTTTCGTGAACAACCTTTGCACACAAAATGAAGTACATACAATTTCCTACAAATTGTACTACCACAGCTCATTCTGGTTCAAATAATAGTTAAAAATGAGGTATTTTCTATGACTAAATAAATGAAAAAAATTAAATTCTATGGATCCGATGATGCGATCCTCTTGAAATTTCGCAGAACATTCAGTACCTATACTACTCTCGATTCATAAAAAAAATTCACTCGAATCGGATATCTTGTTATTAAAATATAAAGATTGTTTTTTTTTCAATATTACAATTGAATTTTCTATGGTTCTGTTCATACTATGATCACACAATTTTGCATTAGGCTTATTATGAGCATCCTGCATTTGGCCGCGACATTTCATTTCGATTGGTTTCGTTTTTTCTGAGATATTGTGGAAGAAAATAAAGTCATTCAATTTTTTTTGTGAGTCGAAACTGATATTCTGAATGCTCATGAAAAATTTCAAGAGGATCGCTTCACCGGTACCATAATATTCCCTTTTTTTCATTTATCGAGTCATAGAAAATACCTCATTTTCAACTATGATTTGAGCCAGAACGGGTATCCGCAGAACAAGCAGTGGTAATACAATTTGTAGGAAATTCTATGTACTTTCATTTCGTATGGAGAGGTTTCTTACCTTGATCATTTCCGAGAAATAAACAAAAAACTGCCCAAGAATGTAATTTTTCATATTTTTTTGTATTTCTTTCTATGTTGCGTTACGAAATCTTGTTGGCAAACCTCTGATTCGGATTCAGCACCATAAAAAACATGGGAAATGGAAGATATCAAAACTACCCCAAAAGTTTCCCGCTAGGGGTTCTTTTAAGCACAAAACACTTGAAGCATATTTCATATGGAAAGTATTGAGATTTTCGTTTTATGATATCCAAAAATAATCCTTCTGACATCAAATATTTCACTATCGCCATCTGAAACAATTATGAAATAATAATTCGTATAAATTCATTAATTATCATTCAATTCGGATGACGAGGACTGCATATTTATGTATATCGAGAAGCATATCAAAATGCAGATTCCAATTGTCATCATTAATATTCTCGATTGCAGAATTTATCGAACCAAATTGATCACCATTTCAGCGACATTTGAATTTGTAATTAATCATCAATAAACGGACGCTGATGAACCGTTACAAATCTTGCTGTCGAATGATTGATATGATGATCATTAAGATCTTCCTTGCTCCTTCCTCGATTAACATTTTGATGCAACAAAAAAAATCATTCTGAATTGCTTTTATATCTACTATTTTATTAATTGGTGAACACTGTATAGGGAACGAACCAAGGCCCACCATTCCCCTATATGAAAAATATCAATTTTGGGCATTCACAATGCTAGGTAGGTTCGTACAAAACATTTCGTTGAATATCTCAAAAACCGAATGAAATAAAAAAATTTTCAGCGGCACAGAGCAGCACAAATCTAGCACAATTCAGCACAACAAATTTTTTCTCGAAAATTAAAAAGTGGTGGGCCAACTTCACAGTCACTGTTGCCAGGTATACTGGTTCTTCCTCCACCCTACTGATTTCTCTTATTTTCCCCCATATAAGAAGAAAACTCATGATTTTTCTGAAACTTTGATAAGCACAAGTTGGCACAAATAAAGTACAATCAAATGAAACAATTTTCGTCGAAAAAAAAATGAATGTGCTGGGCTAACTTTTTTAATTTCTTTATTTTTTGGGTGAATTAGCAGGATATTTTTGAAAATAACAACAGCACAACTTTGCCTGAGAGTAGCACAATTTTTTGAGCATGTTTTTTCTGAAAAAATTCAAAAGTGCTGGAATAACTTTTTTTTTATTTTCGTATTTTGCAGGAAAACAGAAAGGATTTTCGTGAAAATATTTACGGCACAAGGCAGCACAAATGTAGCACAAATTTTTACATTCTTTTGTGAGAAAAAAAACGAAAGTGCTGGGCTATCTTTTTTCTTGAATTTCGATTTTTCAGGAAACGAGAGGGACTTTCGAGAAAATTCGAACGGCACAACTCAGTAGGTACATGTGTAGCACAATTTTTATCAATCATTTAAATCCCATTTTTCGAAAAGTGCTGGGCTGGCTCATTTTTTCGGTTTTTGAAATATTTCGAAAACCACTTGGAATTAGGAAAAAAATTATCAGCACAAAGCAGCACAAACCTAGCACAACTCAGCACAACAATTTTTTTTTCGAAAATCAAAAAGTGCTGGGCCAACTTCACACACATTTCACTCTTGCCAACTGCAGAAGAAAGATATTTATCCATCTACATTTACAGTAATTTAGTGGAACGAACAGTGCTGCTGCAGTGAATCAAATGATATTTATGTATATAATTCCATATAATATGTATTCTTCAATATTATATGGGAAAGAAATGATCATATACTTTGTTTTAAAATGGAATCCCTTGAATTTCATAATGATTTTATTTAAAAATTAAACACTTGATGAAAATTAACAATTAAATTTCAATTATTCACAACGTAATGAACGATCTTTACCGAATACAAATTGAAAAAAATATTATTCATCTTTCAATACAAACGAACAAATATCAGTCCCTGTTATAAACAAAATCTTAATTAATAATAAGAAATGTGTAGTAATTAATTTTACAATTCAGAGTTACAAGTGAGTACTTATATTTTATGCTTTTTTGTAAAAAAATTGTGATTAGCAAAGATATCAGTTATGGGTTACTTGATTCATATAAAGAAACAAAAGATATACTGGATATTATTTTTTTTCAACCACCATCCTATAAAAGATTTTCAATATTTACTTCACCTGAATTAAAATATCGGCGACATTGTTCACCATACTTTGTTGATCCTTATTTCCAGCCTTCTCGTCTGATGCATATATGTTTTTCTTTTATATGTATACAGGCTGTCCCGGGTAGAATGCGACAAACGGATACCATGAATCAAGTACATCAAGGAGGACTCGCATCAAGAGGTTTTAATCGTTTGGGATATATAGGGTGATATTCATCTGATGGCTGAAATTTCAATCTTCAATAACTTTTAAACTATTCCATCGAATGATTTCAAATTTGGAGGTTTTGTCACCATTTACGATTGCCATCTTTCAATATTTCAGAAATTGAATGAATCAGATCCGGACAAGCAAAATTCCGGACTTTTTCTATTTTCATGAATATAGGAACACCCTGTTCGTGAACATTATATTTTTATTAGATTTTCGTCATCACAAAGAATGAATTGATGAGAAAAATCAAAAATCCCTGCTTATCACGGTCATACAGGGTGATCAAGAAGTGATCAATAAACATTACCTAATGGGTGAAATTTAAAATTTCAATAACTCTCAAACTATTCGACCGAATTATTTCAAATTTGAAAGTTTTGTCACCTATTATGATTGTCATCTTTCAATTTTTCTGAAATTGAATAAATCATATCCAGACTAGAAAAATTTCAGACGTTCTCTATTTTCGTTGACATTGGATCACCCTGTACGTGAACATTATGGTGAATGCCCAAAACTGATGTTTTTCTACATATCGTCCTCCAAGAATATGATCTGAACTTAATGAATAATTTTATAGCATTTTCACGATTTTTCAGCCAAAAGGAGAAATAAATCAACTGAAACACTAAAGAAACACCAAAATCTGTGGTGATATTGCTAAATTCACATAGGAAAAGTGAGGTTGTTATACCTCCTGTTTGCGTCAGCTGTCAAACGTGCACGAAAACAATACATCAGATGCATTTTGTGCTATTATACTTACCTACAAAATTTCATGAATATTGTCATATTTCATCCTAACCCTTTTAGTCCGGTCTATTTAGACATTCGAAGTTGCATAAAGTCCCAACATGCTGAATTTCTGTGAAGTTGTTCAAAACATAATTATAAACAATGTCTAAAAGTTCCTCATCATTCCCCGTGAGGAAAAAATTTTATTCGAGGTCAAATGTCAAAAAAATGAGTTTTTTGCGATTTTCAGCAAAACGGTAAGTTTTATCATAAAAGTACCTCAGACAAAAATTGTAGATCATAAAACTATCTATAAAAAATGTATCGATACTTTTTTTTTCATGAGCCACCCTTTCTGAGATATAACGATTCAAAAAGATATAAAAGTCGTTATCGTCATAATATGCACACGTTTCCACGCCACCTATGAGGTAGTGTACTTAGCGCGTAGTTATAACTTTTGAATCGTTATATCTCAGAAACGGTGGCTCGTAAGAAAAAAAAAAATATGATACCTTTTTTATAGATAATTTTATGATCTACAATTTTTGTCTGATATAGTTTCATGATAAAACTTACCGTTTTGCTGAAAATCGCGAAAAACTCATTTTTTTGACATTTGACCTCGAATAAAATTTTTTCCTCACAGGGGAATGATAAGGAACTTTAGACATTGTTTATAATTATGTTTTGAACAACTTCACAGAAATTCAGCTTGTTGGGACTTTATGTAATTTCACTCTCATTTTTTTGTCTAAATAGACTATTTATAGAACTAACAGGTCTTTTAACGAGAGTGTTCTTTCAGATTATGAACTTCAACGGACTACCCACAAATCACCGAATCCTTATGGCCCAAACACTCACTATGAGAGTACTTCATTCACAGGATCTTACACATTCTCAAGTGGAGGAAATTTGAATCCCATACATATCAACCACAATAACTTCATTGGAAATTCCGACAAAGATGTTGAATTAATATAAGTTGTTCTTACAATGAAGATATAATATACATTATGTATATCTACAATTTAGTAATATATTTTCATTTGGGCTCTCGGTACTGTTATACCTTTGCCCTTTCAAGAGTTTCAAATTTTAGCATCCTGATGATGGTCCAAATCCAAGAACCGACAAATCTCCTTTTATAAACATACTAGCTTTTACCCGCGACTTCGTCGCATAAGTTTTTTTGTTTTCTCCCGGCTGTAAGTCCCCCTGCATCAATGTACCACTATCGTGTTCCAGTCCTCAACTTCACATCAAAATAATATCATAAATTTCCTAAATTATGGCGCCTACCGACCATCTAAGTTAGAAAATGGTCAATACTAACTTGAAGTCTTAGTAACACTCAGTTAAAAAAAACATTAAAATCATTTCAGTAGCTATGGCGTCATGCGCTTCTTGACACGATCACGCTAGATTTCCGCGGGAATGAGGTATTTTTTCCCGCCGTAAAAAGTAGCCTGCGTCTGTGTCTAGGATCCTATCTTTATATAACTAAGTCTTATAAAAATCCGTTCAGACGTTGAGGCGTGAATGAGGTAAACTTTTAAAACAAACGATTAAACATCACTTACTCAATTAGTTTTCTGTCTACTGCCTACGCCTTAAGTACGATAGCATGAATATTAATAGCCCATATCCTTTTCTAGGTTACTATATATCACCTAACTAAATTTCATCAAAATCTGTTCATCCGTTTAGGCAGGATAGAGCAAAACTCCCAGCAAAAACCATAAAAAATCACTAACTCAATTCAGTTTTCTGCCTACTTCCTACCCCCTAAGTACGATGACGTGATCATTTTGATCTTCTATCCGTTTTTAGGTGACCATCTATTATACCTTACTAAATTTCATCAAAATCTGTTCAGCCGTTAGATTTGAAAGAGCAAAAGTCCCAACAAAAACGACTAAAAGTCACTAACTCAATTTAGTTATCTGCCTACTACTGCCTACCCCCTAAGAACGATGGCGTGATTATTTATAGCCTATGACCATTTCTAGGTTATCATCTATCACCATACAAATTTCATCAATCAAAATCCGTTCAGCCGTTTAGGCGTGAAAGAGTAACAGACAGACATACAGACAGACAGACAGACAGACAGAGTTTACTTCGCATTTATAATATTAGTATGGATGGATGTATATCATAATACATGTGGGAGAATGAAAAATTCTAAATTGAACTTTCATATACGTTCTCTGTAACTTCTCCAAGTTGATTCTTTATTTTTGTTATGTTTTGACATTTCTTGTAGTCTCCACCATTTAGCTATTGCAATCGAACGGTTTCCATAAACGAATGCAGTTCAGATTTCATTTCATCATTCGTTTCTTCTTAAAAATGAAGGAACTTAATCAATACGACCTTTTAAATCAAAAAAAGTGAATTATTTTTCAACGTGGCAAGAAGACCTTTTTTCAGAAACCCTTCGTTTTATATTTAGTTATATTTGGAGGTGGAATTTGAGAGAATTTGATAGGTAGCAAAATTCAAATTAATGAAAGGCAATGAACATATGAACAAGTATCTGATTTATTAATGTATAAATGAAATAACAGTTTTCACAGATACAATAAACATGACCTATGTACAGGGTGGGCATATTTCGATGTTTTAGCACTACAACTTTTAAACCAGAGGAGATAGACAAAATCTGATACCCACTTCTCGATCTCTTTTTCTGAGAAACTAACGAGAGGAGTATTCATTTTTGGCTACCTTTTTTTGTTTCGAGGAATAAGCGAAAATTGGAAAAGTGGCAATATCGAAAAAAATTCATATCTCCGCTAATACTGATGATAGAGCTCTGAAATTTAAACATTATACAGCACTTTTTTACGTAGAATCCAGTGGCGTACTCGCCTTTTTTGCACCATTTCTAATTACGGAGCTATGACCCAAAGTTATGTTTTTCAAATGGAAATACTAGATTTTTGTGGCATTTTCTGAAAGCTTAATTTTTTCTGATTTCAAAATATATAACATTATATGGTTTGTATCAATATGAGTATAGAAAATGATCAAAAACCTATTTTCATCTGAGTCTCAATTTTTTCTATGGTTTCAACTGTGATGAGCACAGAAAATTTAGCATCGTATAAAAACCACAATATCTTTCCAGTATTCTTTCCATTTCTATGCTCTTTACTCAATTTCTCCAAGATGAACTGCTGTGAAACTTGATCCCTCATTCTAAGTTATAACTAAGATGTCTGAAATAAGACATCTTAGTTATAACCTACTGACCTTTTATAGTAGGTAATCACTATTAGGTATTGAAAAATATTTTTCCTTTATTACTTTTCTGATTGAATTGATAACTTCAATCATATCTTTATATGCGTTATTTCATATGCAATTTGAAATAACTACTAAGCACTTGTGCGTATTTATTCTGGAGTGCAATAAAAATATTCTCTTGCATCCATCTCATTATAACTAAGTATATCGATTGAAACGGAGGATCATGTGGATCTTTTTGTTATTTCCAAATCCATTTCAAGATATAAGTTTTTATGAAATATATCCATGTTCGAATTTTTCGTAGAAATTAGTTGAAAGCATAGAAATATGAAATTGACGGAAGGAGACTGCTCTTGTTATAGGAAGCTCCATTTTTCTGTGCTCGTCAACCATAGAAAATATTGAGACTCAAATGAAAATAGGTTTTTGACCATTTTCTATACTCATATTGATACAAACCATACAATGTTATATATTTTTGAAATCAGAAAAAATTAAGCTTTCAGAAAATGCCACAAAAATCTAGTTTTTTCCATTTAAAAAACATAACTTAGCTCCGTAATTAGAAATGGTGCAAAAAAGGCGAGTATGCCACTGGATTCTACGTAAAAAAATTGCCTGTATATGTTTTAATTTCAGAGTTCTATCGTGAGTATTAGCGGAGATATGAATTTTTTTCGATATTGCCACTTTTCCAATTTTCGCTAATAATTCGAAAACAAAAGAAGGTAGCCAAAAATGAATACTACTGTTGTTAGTTTCTAAAAAAAGAGATCGAGAAGTGGGTATCAGATTTTGTCTATCTCCTCTGGTTTAAAAGTTGTAGTGCTAAAACATCGAATATGCCCCCCTGTACAGATAAAATTCTTCATTTTCCCGCTTTGTTGTGTTCCAGCCAAAGTGACGACTTGATCCGCGTTATGTCCACAGCGTTTATTTCGGACAACGTTTATTATTCAACTGGCTTTGTCCGGCAAACCGACAGAATTGAACAATTATCCGTTTATTGGACGAACGTTATCTTCAACATGAGGAGTCGACTCGTGATGCTACAATGTAGAAATACTAAAATACAAAACGACGAATACGCCAGAGATTTGTTAGGGGTTAAAAGCTTTCCTTATTGTGCAAAACGCAGAAACTTTCAGGAGCCATTTGAATATCTGAAACGCAAAAGTTGTCGACTTGTCCTGAAGAGGCAATCTCGGTTGAAGGAAATAAAAAGAATCGAGATGGCTATTTTTTACGTTTGATTGTTTTTTCTTTGGAATTATAGTATACGAACTTTCGTCTCGCGGAAATAGCTATTTATGATATGAGCGTTGAAAGTGACGTTTTATTTTTGTGAGTGAAAAAGTTTGTGAAATGAGCGGAGCGAACTGAACAATTTCACGAACAAAATAAAATCACTTTTAACACAAATACCATACATTGTTTTTTGTACAACTGCCCAATTTTGATAATAGTCCGGTCTATTTAGACATTCGAAGTTACATAAAGTCCCAACAAGCTGAATTTGTTAAGTTGTTCAAAACATAATTATAAACAATGTCTAAAGTTCCCCATCATTCCCCTGTAGGAAAAAATTTAATTCTAGGTCAAAGGTCAAAAAAATGAGTTTTTCGCGATTTTCACCAAAACGGTAAGTTTTGTCATTAAAGTAGCTCAGACAAAATTTAGATCATAAATTATCTATAAAAATGTATCAATACTTTTTTTCTTACGAGCCACCGTTTCTGAGATATAACGATTCAAAAAGTCATAACTACGCGCTGAGTACACTACCTCATAGGTGGCGTGGAAACGTATTATGACGATAACGACTTTTATAACTTTTTGAATCGTTATATCTCAGAAACGGTGGCTCGTAAGAAAAAAAGTATTGAAACATTTTTGCAGCATTATTCTTTTAGTTCTAAATAATTACCGGTTAGATTTATGCTATGTATGTCTGGTTAGTATAACACATTCTTCTTCGATATCATTATGAATCAATTCAATTCTTATTCAATTTTCGAGAGAAAATTAACGAAAGATGAAATTAAATCCATAAATTACCAATTTCATAGATGAAATATTCCTCTAAAATCCAATATTTTCACAAGCAACTCATTTCTAGTAGAAAGAACGATCAATAACCAGACATGCCTAATCTTTCCTTGAATTTCACAACTAATAAACTTCAAGCTGAATTTATAGAACATGAGCCCTAATAAACCTTTGACTTTTCAGCTCATTCGGTAATTCCAATAGCTAATCTGAAAGAGAAAAAGAGCAAACCAATATAGCTAAGATGCACTCCGAGAACGCAGCTTGGGATAAATTATATTTTAGGAAAGCTTCTTTCCGCCGAACGAACTAAATCGCATTTAGTTCAACGGAAGCCTTATTACTTTAGTTCTCAGAAATGGCGACAAGATTTCGCGAGAAAGTCTTTTGTCGTATACCGTCACGCTTCCTTTGAAATATTTTCTTCCTCATAGTCTTGATTCGTGTATACGTGGATGCAGATTGCAGGATGTATTTCAAAGCGTGAACATCATAAAATATTGATTCATGAAAATTTCAATTAATTATTAATAAAATATTCAAAACGAATGAAACGAATGGCATCATTATTGTTTCTTCTTTATAAGGAAGGAGAGTAATATACACACATCGTCAAAAGTTTTGCCCCCCATTAGGTTTCTCAAAAAATAAACAATCTAAAGGTGTTATTTTGAATAGCTCGCTATTTCGGTAGATGTCACAATTGAATCTGTCATTTTTTGACATTTCACAAGTAGAAACTACACCATTCAAGAACGCTATGAAATTATTAAAATTCACTATAAAATGGTGAAAATTTGGCAGAGACAGTCCGTAAAACTCGAACATTTTTGGGTCGTCGTGAAGCACCATGTCGGACCACAATGAAGAAATTGGTGGAAAAATTCGAGCTGTTGGGACAAGTGAGTGATGTGAAGAATAAAACCCGTGCACGTCGCTCAAGAACAAACGAGAATATTGCTGCTGTAGTCGAAAGTGTTGAAGAAACCCCAGGTTTGTCCATTCCTAGTCGTTCTTTGGAAAGGCATTCCACTAACGTCATTACATCGTATTTTGCATAAAGATTTGGGTCTTAAGGTTTATAAAGTTCAGTTAACACAAGAACTCAAGCCGGCCGATCATCGATAACGTCGTGTCTTTGATGATTGGGTCGTTGAAATGCATGAAAATGATCCGGAATTCCATCCAAAAATCATCTTGAGTGATGAGACCCATTTTCGTCTCGGTGGCTTCGTCAACAAGCAGAATTGTCGCATCTAGGGCTCAGAAAACCCAAGAGTTATTGTTGAAAAGCCTCTCTATCCTCAACGTGTGACTGTTAGGTGCTGTTTATGGTCCGTCGGAGTCATTGGACCTTACTTTTTCGAAAATTAGGTTGGGGCAACAGTTACGGTGAATGGATTAATGATTTTTTTTATGGCCGGCCGAAGTTAGATAGTATTGATCTGGACAACGTTTACTTTCAACAAGACGGCGCTACGTGCCACACAAGCAACGAATCCATTGATCTTTTGCGGAAAGAGTTTCCGTACCGTGTTAGCTCTAGAAGAGGTGATCACAATAAAATTGGCCATCGAGATCTTGTGATTCAACACCTTGCGACTTCTTCCTTGGGGCCAAGTGAAAGAGAAGGTCTACGACAATAGCCCAGCGTCGATTCATGATGCCTTTTCACATATACAGGAATAATGTAAACACAAGTTTTTGATTTGTGTGTCTCATTCATGGTTTCGTTCTAGTTAGAATGGATCTCAAATCATTTTGTGTTTTGAAAACAGTTCTTATGTTGAATTGGAACCAATTCTTCATATTTCCTCCGAAAGGCCAGGAATATGAGGAATGACTTTCAACAAATTTGGTTGTTCTTGACAGTTTTCTGTTTGTACCTGATCAACATAAGAATTTTGATTAGATTTTTTTCGTTCTAAATTTAAAATTTTCTTTCTATAAAATTTGGTGGGTATTGATTATCTAGTAGAAACTCTTTAATGAAGGAAATTTCATTATTTCTAATTTCAGCTGTAGATGAAATCAAAAAGGCCCTATCATAGGACCAAATAAAAAATAGAGACATTACAAGATCACAAATCGCTGATCATGTATGTTAAAATAGCGGAGATCATATGATAAACTGAAATAACACAAAGAACCTAATGACGGAACCTGATAATTATAAAAGGAAAATTAAGGAATCCACATGGATTTTGTTAGATGAAGTAGATAATTTGTCCAATTGTTCTGTTGGAATTGATCATACTTGAATTAATTTATTGAAGATAGAAATGACATCAGGAAACTTCGAAATTGAATAAATTATCATCTCTATATGTTGGCAACTTTCAATGTCAATTAGACTGCAAATAATAAAATGAATATTTTTCAGATTTGAATTGATCATCTCAATAAAGTTTCGTTTCAACTAACTCATCAATCATCACTCTTTCTACGAGTATCTCCAATTTTGGAATATCCTGTATATTGGTAGTACAATCGCATATTCGATAAAATGTTACCCAAATTTACTCGAGATAAGAAAAGTATATTCGCTTTCCCCCTGAAGCCTAAGCAATTTATACGGCTTCTACGATATCGTTCACATGTGAGCTATTCATATTTCAGCGAAAAAGGGTACACTTTTCGAGATTTATAAAATCTCGATATAACAGCTATAATCGAAGTGAAATAAACCATCCACGGAAATGGAAGGCGAAGATTTACTGCCGCGTCTACTGAACATTATGTAATTTTGACTTTGAAAAACCATACTAAACCTAAATCCTGTCGTTCTTACACATCCCCTGGGTTATATTTTTACTTGCTATTGGTTGACAAATGATTTCGTTCCCTCTCTATGCTGCCAGGCGTGAAATTATATCTTCACGCCGCTTTTTTATTTGAATTTTACGTTTTTCGTTTTTTAGGAAATTCTACATGGAAGTTATTACGAGTATTTGATATGATATTTGATATAGTTCTGCTTTTCGAAGTGACTTCGAGACCCAGAATACTACGCTTTTCAACTCTTTTAGACAGCAGAACTTTTCTTCAAATGATGGCCGTAGATGAAAAATCAACGAAAATTTGGAGATGTCAAAAAACTCTTACATTACTGGCGAAGTACAAGAAGCTAGTTTTGATATAAAGAGTTTTCCAATAAGAGGTGTTATTTTGAATAGCCCGCTATTTCGGTAGATGTCACGTTTGCAGCTGTTATTTTTTTTACATTTGAGAAACTACTACGCGATTAATAACAGTGGAACTATACACGCTTTAAGAACGCATTGAAATTATTGAAATTCACTATGAAAATAGTGAAAATTTGGCAGAGACGGTTCGTAGAACTCTACATTTTTGGGTCGTCGCGAAGCACCTCGTCGGACCGCAATAAAGATATTGGTGGAAAAATTCGAGCTGTTGGGACAAGTTAGTGATGTGAAGAATAAAACCCGTGCAAGTCGCTCAAGAACAACCGAGAAAATTGCTGCTGTAGCGAAAAGTGTTGAGCAACAGTTACGGTGAATGGATTGCGCTATCGAGAGATGATTAATGACTTTTTATCTCCGGAATTGGATAGCATTGATCTGGACAACGTTTACTTTCAACAAGACGGTGCTACGTGCCACACAAGCGACAAAACCATTGATCTTTTGCGGGAAAATTTTCCGGACCATGTTATCTCTTGAAGAGCTGATCACAATTGGCCACCGAGATCTTGTGATTTAACATCTTGCGACTTCTTACTTTGGGGCCACATGAAAGAGAAGGTTCGCGCCAATAGCCCAGCGTCGATTCAAAACCTCAAAGATGGAATTCGTGAGGCTATCGAGGACATAGGGCTATTTGGTTATGGAAATGGTTGCCTGATGTTATTTTCCACTATTAACGGCATAGCTTCTTCTTTATAATGAAATGAACATCCGATCATTTATATTGAAAAATTGTATTTTTCTTTGAATATCAAAATAACACCTCTTATCGGAAAACCCTTTTTTTACTCCTAAGAGGACGTAGGAAAATGTGGAACCTTAAAATCTAAAATCTCCATGGATATTTTTCGTGAGGCTGTTAGTTTGAGAAATACCGAAATTTCCACATTTTGCAAACACACTTTACATACAATAAAAAAACTTTTCAACGTATGAAAATAAATGAACTGAACTGCCACTTGAAATTTTACGGCGCTTTAAGTGCTTCATATTTCCACTTATAGTAGTGATCTATAAAGTGATTCAACTTCACGCAACGCTAACCCCCCAAAACATTAATAAAAAAACTGTAACGTAAGTTTCAATTCCGATACGGACGGTCCAAAGTGGCTCACTCGTTCGTTATTATGCGAAAGTTTTTCAAGCGAAATTCCCGGGATTTGATCGTGATTTTGTGCCCTCTAAAGCCAGCGGACGACGAATATACTACTCAGTGAACTCATTTTGAACAATATCCATCTGTATGGTGGCCTGGAGATGCAAAATAAGGCCTATAATTCAAACACACTAGGGTGGTTGGCTCATTCTTGTAGCCTTTTGGTAAGTTCGACATAATTGTTTTTGACCCATCAGAGAATTCCACTGAGTCTTTCCTGCTATACTGGGGTAAAACTAGAAACAACACGCCGATAAGATCAATAGCTTGATGTTTCAAAAAGAAAATTGATGCTTTTAAGAGTAACGCAGTATATTACAAACAATGAAAGCAGAAAATAATATTAATTGATTTGAAATCAATCAATATTGAACCCATACTTCGTAGCTAATCCCGTCAACGCACAAAGAACATGGTAATATCAAACAGAGCATCCATCGATCGATAGCTATTCACTCTGTTTGGGACTCTTCAGTATGAAGGAGCTCCGTCTGAAAGGCATTATGGGTTTCCTTATTCGAAGAAAATGTCGTCAATCTCTGAGAATAACAAAACAAAACGCCATCTCCTGGTATCCTTACGAACGATTTGAAATAAATCAATATTGAACCCATACTCTGAAACTAATCCCGTCAACGCACAAAGAACATGCATAGTTGTACTATCAATAGAACATCAATCGATAAGCGTATTTCGCCCTATTTGGTGGGGCTCTTCAGTATGGAGGAGCTCCGTCTGAAAGCATTCTAGGTTCCCTTATTTGAAGAAATGTCGTCTATCGCTGAGAATAACAGAAACAATACGCTATCTCCTGGGATCCTCACGAACACCTACCTACCTCCAGTGCATGAACCTTGAACGAATTCACGAAATGTTTATCGGTTTTTCATACAAACTGGGAGTAGTCCAACTATGTGGATTTAACCTTCCTTCAGTCGAGGAAGTTCCTGCGTTACTCTTAAGCCGGTCCCAGACAATGCGTGTATTTGACGAATGTTCGGCATTGGCGGTGCTCGCATAGTGTGTGGGCCATAGTAATCGGGCCGAAGTTGAGCTCCCACACACTACGCGAAGTACCGCCAATGCCGAACATTAGAACATTAGAAATGTCGTCTATCGCTGAGAATAACAGAAACAATACGCCATCTCCTGTTATCCTCACGAACACCTACCTCCGATGCATGAACTTGAACGAAATCGCAAGATGTTTATCCGTTTTCATACAAACTGGTGGTAGTAAACTATGTGGATTCAACCTTCCTTCAATCGATGAAGTATAAACGTTCTTTTAATCGCCATAAACGAGACGCTGTGATAAGTGGTGATAATAGTACAAAATGAAACTTCATGCGTTTAAAGCCGGTCCAGACAATGCGTGTATTTGACGAATGTTCGGCATAGGCGGTGCTTCGCATAGTGTGTGGGCCATAGTGTTGGGGCCGAAGTTGAGCTCCCACACACTACGCGAAGCACCACCCAATGCCGAACATTCGTCAAATACACGCATTGTCTGGGACCGGCTTTAAACGCATGAAGTTTCATTTTGTACTATTATCACCACTTATCACAGCGTCTCGTTTATGACGATTAAAAGAACGTTTACACTTCATCGATCATCGTCAAATACACGCATTGTCTGGGACCGGCTCGGCTTTAAACGCATGAAGTTTCATTTTGTACTATTATCACCACTTATCATAGCGTCTCACTACTGAGTAGCCAACAATCTATCACTTGAGGTTTATGTTTGTATCGTTGTAAAGATGAATGTCAAATAGGTTTTAAAATTCAAGAACCAGGAACCACTGAGAAGATGAGACCTCACTAATTGTTTAGTAGCAACTGTCATTACACACGGCTTGTTTACCTGCCAACAATCCAAAAGGCCAACGATGAAACGTGTAAAGTAGCCCAGCTTTCAACTTTAGTCGCAGCTTTTTTACAATCAGATTGTTGGCTTGTGAACACGATTACACTGAGCAATTTACAATAAGCTATACTGAATTCGCTTAGTAGCAGCTTGTAAAGTATCTCAGTGTAACCGACCCATTACGAACAATGCGAAAACTTTTCATCAAATGGAAATAAATGAACTGTTATACCACTAGACATGTTGTGGCACTTTATGAACTTCATATTTCCACTCATAGTAGTGATCTGTAAAGTGACTTCCGCTTCAGGCAACGCTAACCCCAAAACATTAATAAAAAAAACTGTAAACGTAAGTTTCAATTCCGAATCCGCACGGTCCAAAGTGGCTCACTCGTTCGTTTACTATGCGAAAGTTTTTCAAGCGAAATTCCGGAATTTGATCGTGATTTGTGCCCTCTAAAGCCAGCGGACGACCGAATATACTCAGTGAAACTCATTTTGAACAACATTCATCTTGTATGGTGGCTTGGAGATGCAAAACTAAGGTCTATAATTCAACACACACTGGGGTGGTTGGCCTCATTCTTGTAGGCCTTTGGTAAGTTCGACATAATTGTTTTTGACCTCATCAGAGAATTTCACTGAGTCTTTGTGCTATACTGGGGTAAAACTAGAAACAACACGCCGATAAAATCAATATCTTGATGTTTAAAAAAAAAATATGCGTTTAAGAGTAACGCAGGTATATTACAAACAATGAAAGCAGAAAATAATATTAATTGATTTGAAATCAATCAATATTGAACCCATACTTCGGAACTAATCCCGTCAACGCACAAAGAACATGCATGGTGGTAATATCAAACAAAACATCCATCGATCGATAGCTATTTCACCCTGTTTGGGGCTCTTCAATATGGAGGAGCTCCGTCTGAAAGGCATTATGGGTTTCCTTATTCGAAGAAATGTCGTCAATCTCTGAGAATAACAGAAACAAAACGCCATCTCCTGGTATCCTTACGAACACCTACCTCCAGTGCATGAACCTTGAACGAATTCACGAAATGTTTATCGGTTTTTCATACACACTGGTGGTAGTCCATTTATGTGGATTTAACCTTCCTTCAGTCGAGGAAGTACCTGCGTTACTACTATTGTACGTTGTACTATTATCACCACTTATCACCGCGTCTCGTTTATGACGATTAAAAGAACGTTTCTACTTCATCGACTGAAGAAAGCTTGAATCCACATAGTTTGACTACCACCAGTTTGTATGAAAAACGGATAAACATCTCGCGACTTCGTTCAAGGTTCATGCATCGGAGGTAGGTGTTCGTGAGGATCCCAGGAGATAGCGTATTGTTTCTGTTATTCTCAGCGATAGACGACATTTCTTCAAATAAGGGAACCTAGAATGCCTTTCAGACGGAGCTCCTCCATACTGAAGAGCCCCAAATAGGGCGAAATAGCTATCGATTGATGTTCTATTTGATAGTACAACTATGCATGTTCTTTGTGCATTGACGGGATTAGTTTTGGAGTATGGGTTCAATATTGATTTATTTCAAATCAATAATGGTAATATTCTCTGCTTTCATTGCTCATCTTTATGTTTATTTACCCTCAAAAGATTTTGGAAAATGAGGAACATTGAAGTTTTAAATCTCTCTGGATCTTTTTCTGGGGGCTGTGAATTTGAGAAATATCGAAATCACGCCATATGTCGAAAACACACGTTATGAATCGATCACATTGGGATACTTCACAAGCTGCTACTGCGAATTTAGAAGCGAGTGAATTAGCTTGTGAGATTGTGATGATTACACACAAAACTATCAACTCACTGAGTAGCCAACAATCTATCGATCCACTTGAGGTTATGTTTGTATCGTTGTCAAGGATCTAAGATGAATGTCAAATACGTTTTAAAATTCAAGAACCAGGAACCACTGAGAAGATGAGAACTCACTAATTGTTTAGTAGCAACTGTCATTAAACACGGCTTGTTTACTGCCAACAAGCCAAAAAGCCAACGATGAAACGTGTAAAGTAGCCCAGCTTTCAACTTTAGTCGCAGCTTTTCACAATCAGATTGTTGGCTTGTGAACACGATTACACTGAGCGAATTTACAATAAGCTATACTGAATTCGCTTAGTAGCAGCTTGTAAAGCATCTCAATGTAACCGACCCATTACGAACAATGCGAAAACTTTTCATCAAATGGAAATAAATGAACTGTTATACATGCTGTGGCACTTTATGAACTTCATATTTCCACTTATAGTAGTGATCTATAAAGTGAATTTCACTTCACGCAACGCTAACCCCAAACATTAATAAAAAAAACTGTAAACGTAAGTTTCAATTCCGAATCCGGACAGTCCAAAGGGCTCACTCGTTCGTTTATTATGCGAAAGTTTTTCAAGCGAAATTCCCGGAATTTGATCGTGATTTGTGCCCCTCTAAAGCCAGCGGACGACGAATATACTCAGTGAAACTCATTTTGAACAACATCCATCTTGTATGGTGGCTTGGAGATGCAAAAATAAGGTCTATAATTCAAACACACTGGGGTGGTTCGCCTTATTCTTCTTGTGGCTTTTTGGTTGTTTCCACCCTTCGCTCCTTCTCTTTTCCTCGGCCGTACGCGGATCGAGCAAAGGCTACTTTGCATATTATAAACAGCTTGCATTTGATGAAAGACTGCGTTCATTTTCGGGAATAGAAAGCGAATTACGTAGGTGGGTAAAATTTGAATTGGAGTGCAGGCATTTGGGAAGGTAATAAAATGGAATGAGTGATTTCGAATAATGAATCTTTGATATTATTTCTAAGAAAAATCTTGAATTCTGTGCAATAGCAGCTTTCTTTAAATGGACAAAACTTCGTGCATGAACTTTTTGAGAAGTATGGGTGGCATTTAATCTGTACCGGGTTTTTCACTATAATTTTACCCCCCCCTTTAACTTTGTTACTAAAGGAGATAAAAAAAAATTTTTCTTATAAAAGTTTCATGAAATCAACTGAGGTTTTTTGATATGGGTCCAGAAACTGAAAATATACAGGGTGACCAACATATTGATGGCAACTCAATTTTTTCAAATGAACACCCTGTATTTTTCCATGATTGGTTTACTCTTTTTCCCCTGATTTCTAATATGTTACCTATGTTGGGTCTATCTTCTTATTCTGAGCACCACAGAGTTTCAAATTTCAATAACCATCTGGCATAGCGTTTTGGAAGTTCGTGAATATTTAAGTGGCCAATTTGAAATTTGGATTGGCAATGGCGCACCAACGTTTTTATAACCGTTCCTGAACCGTTACTTACTTCAGCAATAATTACAATCAATGAAAGCAAGAAAAATATTAATGATATAAAATCAACCACCAATATTAACCCATCATTCGGACTAATCCCGTCAAGGCACAAAGAATAATGATAATATTGTAATGATTAGAAACAAATTTCTGACTTGAATCAGATCCATAATAATCTAAATAATAATCATAATAGTCTAAAAAACTTGAGACAACTTTATGAACTATGTGTATTGAATGAAGGTGGTCATTTTGAGCAATTTCTTTAGTTATGTTATTCTTACCATACTACCATAGTACAATAGATTATCATTTTTAATTGGCTAAGTAATTGTTGAGTATTCATTCTAAAATAAAACTTTCAAGTAGATTGTTTGGACATAAAGAATTTCGTAGGTATTTCACATATTTTTTTATTTGGTATCATCATTTCAAAACTTTGAAACTCTGAAAATTGTAGAGACACAGTCACATACGCATTTATATTCGATATCAGGAGGAAATTGCCTATCAAAAAAAGGAAGAATATACAGGGCAGGGTGTCCCATTTGAAAAATATAACTGCATTCAATGTTGTTCCACCTGTATATCTTTCCATTGACGTTATTATAACTACAATAAAATGAGCATTTTCAGTAAACGCACTCTGCCACTTGTGAAATGATTACAGATCTTTGCAGGTGGTTCTTAAAATTTGAACCTGTAGTTCTCAGAATAAGAAAGATAGACCAACATATGTTACATATTCAAAATCAGGGGAAAAAGAGCTAGCCAATCATGAAGAATATACAGGGTGTTTCATTTGAAAAAATGAAGTTGCCATCAATATGTTGGCCACCCCGTATATATTTCAGTTTCTGGACTCATATCAGAAAACCTCAGTTGATTTCGTGAAACTTTCATACCAAACATTTTTTTGTATCTCCTTCAATAACAAAGTTAAAGGGGGGTCAAATTTATAGTGAAAAACCCGTTACATACAAATTATATGTTAGAAAAACAAACTTGGGATAAAGAATGGAACTACGTTAAACCCTATTTTTTGAACGAAAAGGGTGTTATTTATGGAATTTTTCGTGAGTGCGATATCTCAAACGTTGTACAAGACAAACTTGTGAAATCTTTGGAATTGTGTATTTTTTCTTTTGCAGTCTAATTGACATTGAAAGTTTTCTTATACAATTTCTCCAATTTTCTGAAACGACTGATAGAAAAAGGCCCATAGTTTTACTGTTAGGCAAAAAATTAAGTGTTTTCAGTCAGGATCTTGTTGACAAATATTTTCTGAGAAAATTAATTTGTTCCATAATTTTGACGCGTATATCACGGCATTTTATTACAAAAAGTGATTATTATATGTCCCATATAAACAGTGAAAGTGAATTGATATGAGATAATCTGGTCAAGTTCCAGAACTTTTTCGGTTATCAGATTCTCTCCAATATGAGAAACCTGCGATAGCGTTTTATAAGCCGAAGCAATTGATGAAATTTGGTGATACATATAAGTATTTCAATTACCACAATGATTGTCATTTGCAAAAAAATCCATTATAGTATAATGAAACCAATGTAATCGTTAAATAATCAATTAAACCGAAATTATTCGAAATAAAATATCTGTATCTTCTGACATCAATTTATAAAGAAACCGCACAACAGTCTGCGAAATGAAACCTCAACTCAGTCGATATAAACTATCATTAAGTACGTGCTTTTAATTTGTAATCTAATTATGTGCTACTAGCGATTTCACACGAATCGGTAGTTATACCTACCAATTAAATATCAATTCGATTGGATTACTTCTTCGAGAGAATGCCAATTAATCTTATCGAAATCATTTATGATATTTTTAATTTGAAATGATTATGAGCCGGTTCGTGCCAATTTCATCACACTTTGCATATTCCGAAGATCGAGAGAAATACCTAATATTTCTTGAGTATTTCCGAAACCTGAATCGGTAGCCGCGTAGGAACATGTAGAATTAATGCGTCAATAAACAATCGCGCAAGAGCTCCTGATTCCACGCCTTATTTCTTGCGCTAATATTGATCGACTTATAAAAGAATAAAATTTATACCTTTTTCACAACCAACTAAGCAGACTCCTGAATACCCAGGAAAAAAATAAATGGCACGGTTTCGTTCATATCTTAAAACCTACTACAAAATTTTCAAGGTTCCAAATAGTTTCTTTCGCAAGTTAACAACAAAAATTCACGAATCTGAAGAAATGATTTTCTACGTGAACATAGAACGAAAACACCTTTTCCGCCGACCTAAAAATAAAAGGTGATTTTAATGTGTACGAAATTGATCATTAATGATCCATTTTAATGTAAATTTATGCTATTTTAAAGTACAATCCTCATTGCAATCGTTCACAAAGTATTCAGAAGCACAACGAGAAATGTCAAAACTCTACTGGAACATAGATACATAGAAATTTTATTATGTCAAATGTACGTCTTTTGCAGAATACCTAAGAATGTATTCCAATCAAGTTTTAATACACAAATTATATTAAGGTCGTCAGAAAAATGTTGTAATCAACTCGGTTGTTATTCGAGCGACCGATGGTCTCTTGACCATAAGTCGCTGTCTTTATAACCTAGTTGATTAAATAACTATTAATGATATTATTCTTATTAGAAATTAATTTAGTGAATGCTAACGCAACTCAAAATATTTTCATAGCAAATTCGAATGAATAATTCTACAAAATTATGGATATATTTCGAAAATTATACTTTCTTGTACCATTATGCACGATTGAGCTCTATATGTGAATTATACACTGCTGTTGGATTTTTGGAATGAATCGACCATTCCTAAATAATAATATTTATTTGCCAGTTCTAAAAAGTTTGCGAAATCAGCCTGTACAATAAATTGCATGATATTTGCGTCAACTATACCATTCATTCGACTCACCAAATTTTTATAGCACCATACAGTTTCCTCAGACTGATATTGAAAAAATTCTTCTATCAGTAGTTAACATGGGGTTATTGAGATGCTGCCTTACATTTTTTTCTATTCAGATTTTCTTTTTTCGATATTATGAAAGCTTCTCTATCATCATGGTCTTCATTCAAGCATGTTGGATGTACTTCGACCTACCAGTATCTCTAAGTTGAATCAGTTTTTTTTATGTTCTTTGATTCGAGCATTGGAAGACGTTTCAGGTTCTCCAATATAATATCAGCCTTATAATCAACTAGCTAAAAATTTCATATATAAAGTACCATAAAAGCACGAGAGACTATACAGGGTTTCTGTAAACAAATGCGAGGGACTTTAGGAGATGATTCCTCGAAGAAAATAAGCACGGGTAGTTCATATAATTTTTTTTCGAAATCAACCAAGATCAGCCTGTGGAAGGCTATGACGAGTTGACAGTTTTGAATTTTTTTTGAAGCTTCTTAAAAACACTGAGTCAGAAAACTACATAATATGAAGAACTGAGTAGATGTTACTCGCACAATTTTTTAGATCTCATAACTTTATAATTAGGGGTTGAAAGAACAAACCCCCAATGATTCTCGTCGTTCAAAAATGGTGTTCGTTGGATAGATTTTCGAAAAAATAAATTTACTTATGGTTTCCCATTCAATTCTGGAGAAAAAAGTCTCCAGCAAAATTTCGACAGTCGATACATTTCTCGGAAAAAATAAAAACTTACAAGCGGATATGTTACTGTTCATCCATTCTAAGATATTGTACGTCTATGACAGGAGATAAATTTGTTCTTTGAATCTTCCTGAAGTTTAAATTACTAATTTCCAGAAGAAATTATATCCGTAATAATTTTATTCCACAAAAAATTCTTTTTTCGATTAGTAAGCAGAAACAAATCTTAGAATATTAATTCTATGGAACTACGATGAAATGGAATGAACAGTCATCATAACTGCTTGTTAGTTTTTATTTTTTCAGACAAAAGTATCTACCTACTGTATCGAAATTCTGCAGATATTTTTTTTTCTCCATAATGGAATGAAAAATCATAAGAGAATTTGATTTCTTAAAAATCTATCCCACGAAAACGATTTCTGAAGGATAATGATAAGGGGTGTAGTTATTTTCAACCCCTAATTAAAGTTTGAAATCAAAAAAAATTGTGTGAGTAACATCTACTTAATAAATCATATTATGTACCTATAGTTTATGACTGAGTGTTTTTCAGGACTCCTAAAAAAATCAAAAACTGCCAACTTGTCATCGCCTTCCAAACGCTGTATCTTGAAGCGGGGGTCGATCTCGAAAAAATTTTAATTAACAACCCCTGCTTATTTTCATCGAGAAATCATCTCCAAAACTCCCTCAAATTTGTTTACAGAAACCCTGTATATTGTAGAAACTGAACGTTCTTTGAATGTTTGAATCAAAGAAATTGAAAAAAACTAGCTCAACTCGGACATACTGATATATCAAGACTTATCCAACATGCTCCGAAAAAAGACTATAGGATTTTACAGGGTAAATCATCATAATATCAGAAGAAGAAAACTGAGACATAGAAAATTGAAGGAAGCAGTTTACACGTCAATAAGGGAAAATTCCTTCAGTCAATCGTCTGTTGATATCCAAACTTCTGGGCTTAAATAATTAAATCCAGCCTAACAAGATAAAATAAATTTTTCCACAATTCAATCGAAAATATTAGATCAAGGTCGTCAGTGATTGTTTTCTGAGAACTGTATAAAATGGCAAATGAATTTTGTCACTCTTTGAAAATTCAAAAGTGAGGAAAGTGGCTCCTCTGAAAGTTAAAAGTCTAAAATGTTTTCCTGACGAAGGATGGCACCAGCCGAAACCTTGAACAGAAAAGTAAATATGATTAAATTAATCCAAATAATATTGCAATGACTGTCATCATAATCAACTGCAAAAGACTGATATTGTACAATTTTAAAGGAATATTCATTATTATTATCCACTTACAATCTTTCGTCTTAATGCATCTTCAATATGCAAAAATATAAAACTTTTAATATCAAATTAATATATTTATGAGAGAAATACATCTCATCAGATGAATTTATTCAATATATTCGCATATTGTCTGTATTCTCACACGCAATATTCAAAATATGAGAGTCGAAATCGATATGTATTCGATATCTGTTATTCACGAATTTCTCTATTTGGACACAAAATTTTTTCTATCGTGAATGAATATGCTAATATTTTTTTTACAGGCGTAGACATCTGAAACCATTTTCAATAGAGTTCACTTTCTGTATATTGATCGAATGTTATGCAAAACAGGTGCTCACGTTGAATAAATTTAAATATATTATTTATTTATTGAGGAGACCGGTTGTGTGTGATGGACAAAAAAGGTATAGATCGATACCATTCTCCCAATTTCTGATAGATCTATAAATACTAAAACATGTTGGATTTTTATCATTCAACTACAACTCTCCGAAATGCATAGTCTCTGAAAGTAGTGGTAAGCTATTTTATTCAATCATTTCATATTATATTTTTCACCAACCATCAAAAAATGTTGACATTTTTGTATTATTTCAGGTGCAAAAGCCACCAATTCCCTACCGTACAAAAATTCACTCGTTACTTAGCAACACTTTTAATCCTGGGATTAAAAACGCTACTTTTAATCCTAGGACTAAAATAATTGCATTTGACGTCTACTTGACAATTACTGTCATTAGTATGTGTTCAAATTATAACCAAATTATTAACGATTTTTGACTAAACCCAATTTATTGTAATTTGAATTGGTTGGAGAAAAATAGTATATATTATTCGGACTAAAAGTGCCTATTTTAACTCGCAATTTTGCATTCGCTCGCTGCGCCTCGCAACTGCAATATTGCTCGTAAAAAAATATGCACTTTTAATCCTTATAATATATATATACTATTTTTCTCACATAAGCATCAAACAATATCATCAACATTTAAGTAATGACAACATTTTCGTCCAATGAAAAAAAAAAAGTAAGAATTTAACTTTGTTATAAGTCAACTCTATCACTTCTACATTTAGCTTCATCAGAATTTCAGGATATCACCTGATATTAACTTCATTAATGAAAATTTCGAACACATCTTCATTTTATTCGATTTTTGAAAATAATAATATATTACTTATTTATTTATTGTACTCACAAAGTTTATCTTCATTATATAAAAGTCTCAGTCGCTTATAGAATTATAATACATCGAATCTAAACAGGTATCTATACAGGGTGTCCCAAAATGTTCCATATAGCCAATATCTTGGTCTTCAGACAAGGTCGATAGTTCAAACAAAAATACTCTTAATGGCATCAACAATTTTCTCAGAATCCACCGTGGAAATTTCCTTTCTAATACCACCCCTGAAAATGTAACCCGAATTTTTTTTATTTCACTCTTAACTTTTTATTTTATCGACGATTCCCTAGAAAACAAATACGGTTTAAGATTTTTTTATCATTTTACGTAGATTCAACCCTTAAAAATAATAATGTGAATTGTGGTGGATCCATGATTTTTGCGATTTATATGAATATTTTTTTTTGTTCCGAGATGTTTAATGCAGACAATAAGCAAAATAATAACATGAAAAAACTAATGATTTTTTTAATTGACATTGAAATAACATAAATTTTCGAAATTTGCCTGACCAGTTTTCACACAATTTTAAGCAATTTATAATTATTTTTTTCTAGAGTTAAATTTACGTGAAATGATGAAAAAAATTTCTCCTACTGGAGAATCGTTCAGAATGAAAATAATCTAGGGAAGCAATTTGAAAAATATATCTTGAGGTAGTTTCTAAGGTTTCAAAAACAAAATTTCAACCACAAGTTTTCATGTCATTTGAAATGTTTTTTTTTTTTTTTTTTCACATTTTTTTCAGTTGCGATATTTGCTGTATGAAACATTTTGGAACACCCTGTATGATATCAATTTCTTTTATAGAAATACTCGCATTCATAGTGAGGAATAATCTTTCTTATATATAATTACCGTTTATGTTACCAAATATTCATTTTAAAGTATTTTTCATATTTTCAGGTTTGTGTTGTTTTCATTTGCGCCACTGCCGTGTCCGCAAATGAGAGGGAGAAACGAGATGTGACAGATTTGAGACCCATTCTCCCCTATCAGTGGCAGTCTGCTAATAATAATGGTAATTGGGTATTCGGAATCTGAATGATATCAACCAAGAAAGACAATGGGGTATTTCTCAACAATCTGAGTTAGGAAACAACGAAGAACAGTCCCAACTTCAGGAAAATTCCGAAATACAGGATTCTACGGAGGATGGGGTCTACAAAGGGAAAATAACAACTTAGGTTTGAGAGGATACAGCTCCGTTTCATCTCAAGAACGTGGACAATGGAATTTGGGCGAAAACAATGGACAAAGACAAACTCAACTTTCAGAAGAACTCAGAGCTTTAGGAGGACTCAACTCACAATTAGAGGAAATATCAATGCCGGTCAAGGTATTGGTATCAAACAAAACCTTCAAGACAAGGAAGGTTGCTTGGAGAGAACATCCAATCAAACCACGCAATGAAGTAACAACAGAATCAACTTAGGATTACTTGAGAGGCAAATTCTAATCAAATAAGAGGTAACATATTGAAGCAACGTATTAACGGTAATCTCCAGAACAATGGATGGGGACAGGATTACAAGGTAACACTCAGGAAGGTGGCATCAACGGACTTTCATTAGAAAATTTACTTTCTGCTGGCCAAGGAGAAGCCTTATTACAGTCTCAGCTAGGCAGGAACTCCAACCAACAGAGATCAAACCAGATAGGTGAAATCCAAGGAGAACTTCGTGGTGATATCAACGGACGTCAACAACTTCGTAACAACGGATGGAACCGTCAAAGATGGTCCTCTGGAAGAAACTGGGGAAGGAATAACATAGGACAACGTCAAGAAGGATTGGAACAAAGAAACCAAGACGGAAGGATCAATGGTGAATCTTTGAATTTGAACCAAGGTCAGAGAGAAGAAACCAAATCAATGGTGCCCCACAACACAGCCAAATATCTACACTTATGGTGAATTGAGCGCAAGAATTCTAAAAGTGATTCAGTCCAACCCAGCAATGTTATCCAACATGAATGGTCTTATGGAGGAATTACAGAATGAGGTGATTCTGGAAATCAGCAAGTCAGGCAATTGAAATCTTTGTTGCAGCAAGTTGGTAAATCAATGGAAATCAAACCAGAAACGAAGACGAGGAGAGCAGAATTCACTCGTGAGAAATCTCCTTGACATAATGGAAAGGAGCTTGAACAATGAAAATGATCAAAATGTCCCAACTTCTTACCAGAGTTTCAGTAGGTGGTGATAATGGTTAATTTTGAGCTATGTTGTATTTGAATAATCGTTGTGTTAAATGAAAAGTCATTGTTGTTAATATGAAGTTTTTAATACTCAATAAAGATTTATTTTTCATGTATCTTGTTATGGTTATTTTGGCATCCGAAAACATTTTTTCGATATAGAGCTTGGTGAATTTCTCACTAACAAACAATTAAGTATTTACATTTTATAGTATCATAATTGAAAATGTGAACAATACTTCCTTTCTATTCTACGTAATAAGGTCAAAGAAAGCATCAGCAAAACTGTGTTCAACCTATATATGTAGATGTAGAGTGATGAATGAATATGTTCATTCAAAGAATGAGCTATTGTATTATTATCGATTAGCTTCTTTTTCTTTGATGAACATTTTCTTCTTTTCTTTTCTCTGGTGTAGCTAGAAATCTAGAAAATACATCTGAAAAATCACACCTGTGAGCCACAAACTATATTAAAATTTGATCCCTTTTGCTTTTCAACAAAGATATTTTATAAGACCAGTTTCATTTTATCAAGTCATAATTTATCAGAGATCAAGATGTGCTATTGTTACTACAGAGTTATAGATCCATAATACTGGTTGAAACAATAATATTAGTCTGCCAGTATGAGATACCGAATCATTTAAAACAACGAGAATGGTCTCGATTCACAAGGTTTTTCTGTTGCCTGAATTCGTTTCTATGAATTTTCTTTCCTATTATCAGTATTCCTAATGGGACATTTGGAGAAGCGACAAACATTCTAATCGACAGCCAAGCAGCTTTCAAACACATTGACTTCCAGTACCAGCAGTTCCAACATGGTTTATAGCTGCCAAGACAAGTTAATGAACTAGAAAAAAAGGACAGGGTTTCCTTCCCTAGTGTCAAACTTGAGGAACAAGAAAGCTAGCTTGGTGAGAACCTCAGACAAATCCATTCGACATATTATCATCTCAACTCAACCAGGTTAACAATAGAATCAACTAGGATTACTTGAAAGGCAGAGGGCAGGTCAAAAAAGAGGTAACATTTTGAAGCAACGCATTAACGGTAATCTACAGAAGACTAACGAATGGGGGAAAAGAATACAAGGTAATACTCAGGAAGGGGGCATCTGTGAACTAACCTTTCAAAAAATACTTTCTGCTGGCCAAGAAAAAGCCTTAATACAATCTGAGTTAGGCAGGAACTCCAACCAACAGAGATCAAACCAGTTAGGTGAAATCCAAGGAGAACTTCGTGGTGATATCAATGGACGTCAAGAACTTCGTAGCAACGGATGGAACAGTCAAAGATGGTCCTCTGGAAGAAACTGGGGAAGAAATAACATAGGACAACGTCAAGAAGGATTGGAACAAAGAAACCAAGACGGAAGGATCAATGGTGAATCTTTGAATTTGAACCAAGGTCAGAGAGAAGAAAACCAAATCAATGGTGCCCAACAACAACAGCCAAATATCTACACTTATGGTGAATTGAGCGCAAGAATTCTGAAAGTGATTCAGTCCAACCCAGCAATGTTATCCAACATGAATGGTCTTATGGAGGAATTACAGAATGAAGGAGACTCAGGAAACCAGCAAGTTAGGCAATTGAAATCTCTGCTGCAGCAAGTTGGTAAAATCAATGGAAATCAATCCAGAAACGAAGGACGAGGAGAGCAGAATTCACTCGTGAGAAATCTCCTTGACATAATGGAAAGGAGCTTGAACAATGAAAATGAACAAAATGTCCCAACTTCTTACCAGAGTTTCAGTAGGTGGTGATAATGGGCAATTTCAAGCTAATGTTGTATTTGAATAATCGTTGTTGTTAAATGAAAAGTCATTGTTGTTAATATGAAGTTTTTAGTACTCAATAAAGATTTATTTTTCATGTATCTTGTTATGGTTATTTTGGCATCCGAAAACATTTTTTCGATATAGAGCTTGTTGAAGGAAGCATTAGTAAAAAACTGTTTTAACCCTATAGGTGTAATGATCGGATGATTGGATTTATTCAAAGAATGAGCTATTGTATATTAATCAAATAGCCCCATTTTCATTGATACACATTTCCTTCTTTTCTTTCCTCTAGTTTGGCCAAAAATCTAGAAAATACTTCTGAGAATTCACACCTGTGCGCCACAAACTACATTCAAATTCGATCCCTTGTTGCTCTTCAACCAGGAGATTTCACCAAGTCATAATTTATAAGAGATTTAGATGTGCTAGTGTCACTACAGACAGATAATACTGGTTTAAACAATAATATTAGTCTACCAGCTACCACTTGCACTGATTTTTGACGGACAATCGGTCGGAATTACAAAATTATATGGTTCCTTTATTTGAAAAAAAAATAGATTTTATAGTTTTATTGAAGCTCACTTTGGAGCTCTGTATCTGTGTAATTTCATTTGTTTCACTTTTGCGAAAAAAATTCTTTACAATGATGTAAAAAATATACCACTAATTTGTGAAAACCTTTCTGTCAAAAAATTTTATGATAAGGCTATAACTGAAAAACCTCTTCAGGTGATTCCGTATATCATGCATCAAATCATTGCAGAATTAAACGAAGAATTCAAATCTCCACCGAGCCATTGGGAACCGAACAAAATTGAATTTGACCACGAATTCATCATCAGGCATTTGGGCGAAACGATATATAGCACTCGTTTAAATAGAACGAGCGCTCAAAAAAAATTATGCTTCTGAAATTCATTGCAATGAAAATAATTTCCAATTCACCACAAATTAGTGAGATCTTAATTATTAGTTTCTTACGTATTAATTTGCGGTTAATTGAAGTATATCACAAATGATAACACTACATACCTTATGTAATGTTCCTTAATCTCATTGCATTACTCTTTATCTTCTCATAAAAATGATTGGGAATCATTTCAATTCTGGAAATGTTCAAGGTAATGTGTAATATTTGAACAGTACCTAAAGTTGAATTCGTGAATAATAAGAATCAAATCAATAGTTGTCAGAATACCTAAATTTGAATGGTCATTTCTGAGAGCTCGTTCTCCTCAAACAAATGTCTGTGATTTTCGAATTTCGAGCCGAAAATGGTCCAAACTATAGGGTTCTACTCCCTGATGACGAATTCTCGGTCAAATTCAATTCTATTCGTGGGGCCGTCCATGCGTTAGCACAATAACTTTCGAAGGGATTGTCCTAGAGACACGGTTCGCAAATAGATCGGTTAATTTTGTTAATAAGCCAAATCGTACAGGGTGTTCCGTAACATATGGTCATTCAAAATTTTTGTTCCTTAATATCTCGGACAAAAACCCTTCGAAATTAAATGTTGCGGCCATATGCAAGATGCTCATAATAAGCTTCTTGCAAAATTTGAACAGAACCATAAAAAATTGAATTAGAATATGGAAAAGAATAAACTTCATATTTTCATAAGAAAATATCCTATTAGGATAAAATTTATTTTATAAATAATGAAGATTGATGCACTGAATGCTCATGCAGAGTTTTGTGGCCATTGTGTGAACAGAACCATAGAAAATTCAATTGGTATATTGAAAAAAGACACATGTAAAAGGAAATGTATCGAAAAAATTCCCCCGATTCGAGCTCAGTTGAATGTACTCAAAATTGATCAGAAATGACCCATTGCTTGATTTCTTCTATTTCGATATGTTTTTGTCATGGGCAAACTAAATAATGTATTGCTTCTCAATAGAAGCAATACGAGTAATGTTACTACTCTACTGAAACATTATTTATATTATGTCAAAAATAAGAAGGTATTCCAATCAAGAATTTATACTGAACTCATAATGCGGTCGACCGTAAAATTTCGTAATCGATTCGTTTGTTAATCTAGCGATTATTGATCTCGAGCTATTAATGCGCTCGCTCCACTCGTACCTTGGAATATCTAACTATTAATCGCTGTCATTAATCAAACAATCCTTTCAATAACCAATTCGTTGACATAGGTTCAGAATACTAGCCTTTGTCGCCATTTGAACATCTGAAGATCTAATCTCGAACTGTTAAATAGCATTAAGAAAGGAATCTGAAATATCGTGCCTCATGCGAATATTATCATATTCATAACAATGAATTTGCAGGCAAATATAACGAAATATCGATTGAATTATAATTTGGAAGGATTCTGCATTTAAAAAAAAATAAGAATTGGTTCCAAATTCAAGATGAGAACTGTTTTCAAAACACAAAATGATTTGAGATCCATTCTAACCAAAACAAACACAATGAATGAGACACAAAAATTAAAAAATTGTGTTCACAATATTCCCTGTATATGTGGAAAATATTATACAGGAGAGACATCAAGACTCTCAGAGATAAGAAAACGCGAACATAAGAACAACATCAAAAATAGAGACAGTACAAGATCACAATCGCTGATCACGTATGTTCAAATAGCGGAGATCATATGATGAAGTTGACAATTTGGCTAATTGTTCTGTTGGAATAGATCGAATTTGGATTGATTTATTGAGGAAAGAAATGAAATCAGAAATTTCGAAATTATATAAATCAACATCTCTATGTGTTAACAACTTTCAAAGTTAATTTGACTGCAAACGAAAAAATATTGTGTATTTTTTCCAAAGATTTTACAAGTTTGTCTGAAGAAGGAATCTGATGCTCCTGACAAATTAGTGCAAAGATTTAAGCAGGAGCATTTCATCGTAATTGAAAATTTTTCAAATATTTCTGTTTCAGAGACTGGAAGTGAAAACATCAAAAGTTTTCTAGAAATATAACGATAAGCACTGCATTCAATACAACAAACTTGCAAAATCACTCTCTTTCTGTTTTCATGAATAGATAGTCTCCAAATCAAAAGAAATGACCCCATTCCAAAAACCACACGTTTTCTAACACCTTTTTTGTATTGTTTTCATCGATACACCTTCTGATATCGCAGAAATCAATAATTAAAATTCTTCCTAACCAGTTCACTTTCTGTATAATTGAATGATGTAAAGATCTTGTATTCGTAATGAATACATTTGCATATTTTGTGTAGGTATTATAGACGGATTCGATAGGAAAGATGCAAGAAAAAATGTATCGAAAAAATTCCCTCGATTCCAAAGCGACTTCTTATAAATGCACAAAAATGTTTCAATCGTGTCAATCAACTGCCGTTCTCCGAAATGACCAGTTCTCTGAAAATACGGTAAGTGCTCGTTTGATTTCGTATTAAGTTTTATCCACGATTATTGTAAAATCCGTCCATTGTACGTCTCTGTACTCGGCCCTTCTAATACCTATTAATCACAAGGGAATAATGAGATTATAATTCGCAGCTGTCAGATTTAGCTTTGATACAATATTCTTTAAATTGGTATTTCTTCAGTATTCTTAAGTACTCCAACTAACAAATATGGGTATACCTTGTCAATCGAGGGCCTAATCTACTTTCATTATATCAATTAAAGCTTTTTTTTACGAAATAGACAATGACCAGTTTTCCAAAAATTTCTCATGTGTCAAGTCCGCTTTTTCCACTATGTCATAGAAGGGTCTTGTTGCGGTAGACAAATTTTGAAATCTTCAAGAAATATATTCAGTAGTCGCGGATAAAGTATAGTATGCTACTCGCGTATAATGGCTATTAATCACTCGGTGATTTCAAAAAATACACCTTTGGAAAAAAAGCTAATTGTACGCTCGTTGCATAATACACTATTCCAACATTGAAATGGTTTTGAACATATTCTTGAAATTGTTTGATTGCTTCGAATCATTCTAAATCATGTATTTGATATTTTCTATGCGTCAGTTGCCATGTGGTTTGTACTGATCTTGATAAGTAGCAAACTTTTTGAAAAATGTTCATTGATCGATAGATGAAACAGAAATTTCAGTGAAAGGTTTTCCAATAGGTGTTATTTTGATATTCAAAGCAAAATGCCATTTTTCAATATAAATGATCTGATGTTTATTTCATTATAAAGAGAAGCTACGCCAATGATAGAGGAAAATAACATCAGGCAAATGACCACCAAACCAAATCGCAAAGTGGCTGTCTTTTGTCCTCGATAGCCTCACGAATTCCATTTTTGAAGTCTTGAATCGACGCTGGGCTATTGGCGTAGGCCTTCTCTTTCACGTGGCTCCAAAGTCGCAATGTGTTAAATCACAAGATCTCGGTGGCCAATTGTGATCACATTTTCGAAAGATAACACGGTCCGGAAACTTTTCCCGCGAAAGAGCTTGAGTTCTTGTGTTAACTGAACTTTATAAGCCTTAAGCCTTAAGACCGAAACCTTTATGCAAAATACGGTGTAGTGACTTTGTGGAATGCCTAATTCCAAAGAACGACGAGGAATGGACAAAAATGGGTTTTCTTCAACAATTTCGGCTACAGCAGAAATATTCTCGGCTGTCCTTGAGCGACGTGCACGGGTTTATTCTTCACATCACTAACTTGTCCCAATAGCTTGAATTTTTCCACCTATTTTTTTATTGCGGTCCGACAAGGTGCTTCAAGACGAACCAAAAATGTTCAAGTTTTACGAACCGTCTCTGACAAATTCTCACCATTTTTATAGTGAATTTTAATCATTTAAATGCATTCTTGAAGCGTGTATCGTTTCATTTTTATCAATGGCGTAGTTTCTACTTGTCAAATGTCAAAATATGACAGCTTCAAACGTGACATCTACCGAAATAGTGGGGTATTCAAAATAACACCTCTTATTGAAAAACCCTTTAGATTTTCAGAATAGATTCTGTGTGGAAATATCCATGCAAGATGTTTTTAGATTGGTCTAATGTCTTACCCTGACTGATATTAGTTTACTTCATCAATAATTAATTGTTCATTCGATGAGTTTGCTTAGGTTTCTAATGATAAAATTAAGCGTAAATGAAAAAGTTTAAGAAAAGCCCTGAGCAGGAGCTTTTGAGCGCTTGTGATTTGATGGGGAAATAAGTCTATCACATCAAATTTTATATTTGATTTGAGATGGATACCAAATATATAAATGCAGAATCTCGTTACAATGGAAATTATAATTTGGAAATCATTCAGAAAATGAAACACGTAAAAAATATAAATTAAAAAATCAAATTCTATAGTTCTGATGATGCGATCCTTATGAAATTTTGCATGAACATTCAATATATTAGTTTCCATTCTCAAAATGAATTTCACTCGAATCAGATATTACGTTATGGAAATACAAAGATTGGTCTTTCAATATACCAATTGAAATTTCTATTGTTCTGATAACATTATGGCCACATAATTTTGCACAAAGATTCAGTATATCAATCTTTATCAGGAGAAAAAATTCACTTCAATCGGATATCCTGTAATGGAAATATAAAGATTATAAAGATTTCAGCAGGATCGCATCATCAGAACCATAGAAATTGATTTCTTTAATTTATATTCTTTACATATTTCATTTTCTGAATAGTTTTCATAAAATAATTCTGATTGTAATAAGATTCTGCATTATATATTTGGTAACAAACAACTAGCTTTTTTGTGCAACCTTAGCGATTGAAGTACATCTTCATTTTGTCTTCTGTATTACGTAAATAAGATTATGATCAGTGATCACAATCATTACTGAATTATGACAAATTTGCTGACTATGATATTTCAATTTCAGATTTGTGTTGCCCTGATTTGTGCCACAGCCGTGTCCGCAAATGAGAGGAATAAAAGAGGTCACGTTATAGATTTACGAGCTAGACAACCCTACCAATTGCAGTTGCCAAATATCTGGAGAATTCAAAATATACCCAACGGTGCCAATATTCCAAATCTTGAAACACTGCGGTACAGAACTATCAGTCAAGATTTGAATGGGAGAAACGAACAGAATAACCAACAAGGAAATTCTCTTCAATCTGCCAGACAATATAACATTCAACAACAGTCAGTTCGTGGTGATATCAATACAAACTCTCTTCAAGATATTAATTCTGCAAGACAGAATGAGGATGGAATAAACTGGCAAAGGGGAAACAGATATTCAGGTGCAAACAGGTATAACTCTGGTTCCTCATCAGAAGCTGGACAAAGGAATTTGGGCATAAATAATGGGCAAAGACAATCTCAATTTTCGAACGAAATCAGAAACACTCAAGGCAACTCTCTGAATCCATCGGTTGGAAACAACCAAGTTTCATTATTGAGGAGTATTTCTTGGAATTATAACCCAGAACAAAGTCCTGATGTTCTTGGTGCTTCAGGTAATCTTCGTCAAAATGAATGGTCAAACGCACAAAGGGAAGAAAATACCAATTCTCTTCAAGGACTTGGGTACAATCAGAATACTCTCGCAAGAGAAGGATCCCAGAATGTGAATGTACAGCGTTGGCCATCTCAACTTGGTCAAGTTAATAATGTCATTAATTCACAAGTATCTGAGAATACAAGAACTGATCTAAATTTGAGAGGTAGCCTCTTGCAAAATAATTACAATGGCAATCAACAAAATAATGATGATGGGCAAGCAATTGAGAATAATACTGAAGAAAATAGACTGAGAGGATATTCATCTCAGAATTTACAATCTGTTGACAACAGAGAAACTTCTCTTCAATCTCAGACAGGAAGATATTCCAATCAACGTGGACCAAACCAGATCAGAGGATGGAATCAACAACTGAACGAAGGATTAAACCGTCAAAGGAATCTACCAACAGAGGAGACATCTGGTAATACTAACGGATTACGCCAAGAAACAGAAGGACGGACTAATTTAGAATCTTCTCTTCTCTCTCAGACAGGAAGATATTCGAATCAACGCAGACTGAACCAGATCAGAGGTAGTGTACAAGAACTTCGTGGTAATAACGGATGGAATCAACAACTGAACGAAAGATTAAACCTTCAAAGGAATTATCAACAGGGAAGATTCTGGTAATACTAACGGATTACGTCAAGAAACAGAAGGACGACCAATTTGGAATCTTCTCTTCTCTCTCAGGCAGGAAGATATTCAAATCAACGCGGACTGAACCAGATAAGAGGTAGGGTAGAAGAAGTTCGTGGTAATAACGGATGGAATATAAGACTTAACGAAGGATTGAATCGTCAAAGGAAACCATCAACAGGAGAGAGATCTGGTAATACTAACGGATTACGTCAAGAAACAGAAGAAAGGGCTAATGCAGCATCAACACAGGAACAAAATCAAGACCAAGGAGTTAGAAACCAAGAAAATGAAGCTCAACAACAACAGAAGAACTCATATACCTATGGTGAATTGAGTGCCAAAATTCTGAAAGTGTTCCAGTCGAACCCTTCAATGTTATCCGACATAAATGGACTTATTGAAGATCTTGTGAATGACAATAACCCGAGCAATCTGCCAATTAGTCAACTGAAATCATTATTGCAGGAGATTGGTAAATTCACTGATAATTTATCTTCATCTAGATCCAACTCAGAAGGACAAAGACAACAAAATCCACTAGTGAGGAATCTTCTGGAAGTCATGGACAAAACCTTGAACAATCCAAGCGAAATCAATGTTCCTACTTCCTATCAGAGTTTCAGGAGTTGGAGGTACTGAAAAGAAGTTATAAAACGAATCAATATTGTTTTTGTTATTGTTTGCATATTGCAAATCAGTTGTTGTTATTGTGAAATATGTTTGTGAATTATATACTGATTTTTTAATATTCTGCCCTTTTTGATTGAATTTTTTATGAAACTTTTCCCTTCTCTAGTCCAGAATTGTGATTATTGAGATGAGCCCCATTGCACTATTAGAAAGGTATGCCAATAATGGGCCATATAACAACAGTTGAATATAATTGTTTCAAAATTTTGAACAATCCATTATCATTCATGTTAATGTGAATGTACAGCGTTGGCCATCTCATCTTGGTCAAGTTAATAATGTCATCAATCCACAAGTATCCGAAAATACAAAAACTGATCTAAATTTGAGAGGTAACCTATTGCAATGGCAATCAACAAAATATTGATGACGGTCAAGCAATTGAGAATAATACTGAAGAAAATAGACTGAGAAGATTTTCATCCCAGAATTCACAATCTGTTGACAACAGAAAAACTTCTCCTCAATCTCAGACAGAAAGATACTCCAATCCACGCGGATCAAACCAGATCAGAGATAGTGTACAAGAACTTCGTGGTAATAACGGATGGAATCAACAACTGAACGAAGAATTAAACCGTCTAAGGAATCAATCAACAGGGAAGATATCTGGTAATACTAACGGATTACGTCAAGAAACAGAAGGACGGACCAATTTAGAATCTTCTCTTCTCTCTCAGACTGTAAGATATTCAAATCAACGCAGAATGAACCAGATAAGAGGTAGGGTCGAAGAGCTTCGTGGTAATAACGGATGGAATCAACAACTGAACGAAGGATTGAACCGTCAAAGGAATCCATCAACAGGGGAGACATCTGGTAATACTAACGGATTACGTCAAGAAACAGAAGGACGGACCAATTTGGAATCTTCTTTTCTCTCTCAGGCAGGAAGATATTCAAATCAACGCGGACTGAACCAGATAAGAGGTAGGGTAGAAGAACCTCGTGGTAATAATAGATTGAATATAAGACTTAACGAAGGATTGAATCGTCAAAGGAAACCATCAACAGGAGAGAGATCTGGTAATACTAACGGATTACGTCAAGAAACAGAAGAAAGGACTAATGCAGCATCAACACAAGAACAAAACCAAGACCAAGGAGCTAGAAACCAAGAAAATGACGCTCAACAACAGAGGAACTCATACACCTACGGTGCATTGAGTGCCAAAATTCTGAAAGTGTTCCAGTCGAACCCTTCAATGTTATCCGACATAAATGGTCTTATTGAAGATCTTGTGAATGACAAAGACTCGAGCAATCTGCCAATTAGTCAACTCAAATCATTACTGCAGGAGATTGGTAAATTCACTGATAATTCATCTTCATCTAGATCCAACTCAGAAGGGCAAAGACAACAAAATCCACTTCTGAGGAATCTTCTGGAAGTCATGGATAAAACTTTGAACAATCCCAGCGAAACCAATGTTCCTACTTCCTATCAAAGTTTCAGGAGTTGGAGGTACTGATGAGAAGTTATGAAACGAATCAATATTGTTTTTGTTATTGTTTGCATATTGCAAATCAGTTGTTGTTATTGTGAAATATGTTTGTGAATTATATATTGGTTTTTTATTATTTGGCTCTTTTTGATTGAATTTTTTATGAAACGTTTTTCCTTCTCTAGTCCAGAATTCTGATTATTGAGATGAGCCCCATAACACTATTAGAAAAGTATGCCAATAATGGGCCATTAAACAACACTTGAATATGATCGTTTCAAGATTTTGGACAATCCATTTTCATTCATGTTAATATTAATGTGAACCTTTGGTCATCACAATTGGGTTAAGTTAATATCCTAGAATCCAAGAACTGATCTGTATTAAAGAGCTAACCTCCAATAATCCAACCGATAACCCTCCTTCGGAATCTGAAACGAAAAAAATTGAAGCACAAAAACGGGCCAGAATATAAAATGATTGAAGCTCTATCAAATCGATTTGAAATCAACAACCCAATTCAAAAACTTAAGCAACCCTGAAATTTAAAGATGGAACAATTATTCATGAGATGTTTACTACCAGCTCATATTTTGGTCGAAATTATCAGAAAGAAGGTAATCTTAGACAACACGAATTCATTAGATTTTTTTAATATTCATATCAATAACGCAAAAATATGTACTTTTACAATACATATTATACACATGTATAGAAAAAAAAATAAATCCAAAATTACAGTTCCATGATTTCTATAGTACGCTCCGAAAAAAAAAGAAAATGTTCTGTGAACACAAAAAAGCATCGAAGGGATCAAAAGGAAAAACCATTCTGTAAATATAGAGAAAATTATATTATTATAGTATTTTCTAATCCATTTAACGTATGGCGGCTCCTGGTAATACTCACTATTTAATTCTCTTATACTTCAAACTCATCAGCTAGAACGCAAAATGTTCCATATATGTTTTTAATTTTCTCAAAAAACTGCAAAAATATCTTCTGTCCATTATAAGTCTGTATTGATTCGACAAGTTCAATAGGTATGTTATTTTTCGTGTTTCCATATTGTTGAAGCAGAAAATGTGAATTTCGCAATAACATAATCCTTGATTGAGATTGTCCCACGTTACCCAAAATCATAACTATTTTCGAAAATATATTTTAAAATTTAAAAATTTATCAGGGAACGGCAACGACATAATACACAGGGTGTCCCGTAATTAGACCGACAAACTTCTAGTGGACATTATAGATCGTATTTTAGACAGATTCGACCCAAATCATATAATGCAAAATTGCTTCGTTAAGGAACTAGTGCCCTTTGAAGATGACGTCCTGTTCACACTTTTTGCCACATATTCGCAAAACAGAGTCACATAAAGTGCTGAAAGTTTACACATTGCTAATATGAAAAATACGCATCGATTAGATTGAGTGCATTTCTTTCATGTCAAGCACAATCGTATCATTTGGGGGGGGGGCGAAGGGTATTTTCAGTTGAAACTTTTTAACTTCAGATTTACATCATATTCATAAACTCTGATGTTTTTTCTTGAAAAAGATGCTCTTGTATAATAACGCCCAGATTAAATTCTAAACAAAAGTGAACATTGAGTACTTAGTGAAAAGAGAGAAAATTTAAAATCTATTTTTTTCAGAAATGGTGCATCTGGGCGTTTATATACATGAGCATCTTTTTTCAAAAAACATCAAGTTTATGAATATGATATAAATCTTGCGAAATAATGAAAGTTAAAAAAGTTTCAACTAAAAATACCTTTCGCCCCCCCAAATGATACGATTGTGCTTGACATAAAAGAAATGTACTCAATCTAATCGATGCGTATTTTTGACATTAACCAATCTGTAAACTTTCAGCTCTTTATGTGACTCCGTTTTGCGAATATGTGGCAAAAAGTGTGGACAGGACGTCATCTTCAAAGGGCACTATCTCCTTAACGAAGCAATTTTGCATGATATGATTTGGGTCGAATCTGTCTAAAATATGATCTTTAATGTCCACTAGAAGTTTGTCGGTCTAATTACGGGACACCCTGTATAGTATTTGTAAAACATTCAGAACTTACTCTAAATGTAATTTCTTCTTCTACTACAACTAGTTTACCTTTTGTCTATTTTTTTCAGATAAAGTTTTTCGACAGTCATTTCCACTTAGCTTCTAATCACCACTTATTTTTTTCATACTTTTGGAATAACCTCAATTCATGAAAGATTTATTCAATTAAATCCACAAAACCTTGCACTTCAACCACCCAAAATGATTTGAGATTTCGTTCATATTTGTCAAAGTACAATTAAAATATTTAAAGTTGCGTTCCAAGTAACCCTGACGTCCCCAGTAACCCCATTTTAAGGTACCAAATTGTCTGCCATTAACAAAATGGCGGCCGTTCCATATATGGAACACTAGTCCTCTAGGGTGTGGAATAAGGGAAAAAAATATTGAGAAATGATTTATATTATATTTCAATAATTAATGGAAAATTTGGGTTTGAACTGTGGGAAACGGAATGAAACAGTCCATACACAGACTGACGTCAAATTTTCCACACAGTGGGTGAACAGAGATTCCTTTATATGATTATGTCCAGCACAACGGCGACGTCTATTATTCGGTTCATACTGAACAAGGTGATCCAACCCTCAAAATTTCGAATCCATAACTTTATTCGTCCGAGAAAATTACAGATTTTTGGGCGAAATATTAGCATGCTGTTCAATGAGGAAAAGTGTGTAAAAGACAGAGGTATCAAAATTTGATAAGGGTCAATTAAGAAATAAGATTCCTTGAACCAAAATTTATCTTTAATCCAAAAACTTTTTGAGGTCGTTCAAAGTTCAAAGAGCCAGAAACAGCTGTCTGGATGTTCTTTGAGTGATATAAATTTGATGAATTTATCGATGAATATTTCACTTTACTCAATTGAAACTATTTAAATATGCTATGGCGATCGCCTTGTTATTAAATTGTACAGAAGATATTAAATTGTTCAGATTAATCGAATTGAATTAATTAAGACCATGCAACTATCATGCGAATTTCTAGTCTCTAGCTATTTCAGTTTGGAACTTAAATTGTTCACGAACGATCGGACAGACTTACTTTTCACCACGGACTATTCATCATTGATCTAAATAATAGTATGTTCAAATGTTAAATGTTTTCGAGGGTAGATGCCGTACAGCCAGACAAAATTATTTTTGACCTCCAATTCTTCATCAGTGAGCCCACCAAAGTCGTTTGGTACAAATCCTAGCTCAAAAGTCTAAACGAACTGACATCTGGACAAACCATAATACGTGTTTACCCTCGTGTTTACTCTAAGAATAACTGCCTAAAGAATTATTTCCAATTTTAATTTATTCAACAAGAAATTCGCACTACTTTTTTCTTTAATCTTTCACCTAATAACATCCTACATGATGTTTTTGTCGATATAGTCACCCAAAATCTTTCTCAATCAAGTTCACTTTTTGTATAATTGGATTGATTTATGCTAATTAAGTGTTAAGATTGATAAAATTTACATATTATAATAAATTTTTCGACAGAATTAAATAATAGGCAGCAAGGCAAAAAACGACATCGATTCGACCATTCTCTCATTTTGAGATTCAATTATAAATGCTGCAAAATATTCAGTTTTGGTCATTCAACTGCAATTCCTCAAGATGTGTAGTCCTCTGAAATTATTGGTAAGCATCAAATCAAATTTTATCGAACAACTCTGATATAAATACAGCGAATAAACATGTTAAAATTATTTGGATAATTTTGCACCTAACTTGCATTTGTTAAAAACAAACTTTTCAAAATCATCGTTACAGACAGGTATGTTCTTCTTTTTTGTTACATATACATACACATTTTCAGAAGTAAAACAATAAAAATTTTTTCCTTTTTTTTAAAGTTTTGGATCACAACAGGGAGCTTTATTTTTCTATTTAACTGATATACTGAAAACTATTTTTATTCTCATAAAACTGCTTCAGTCTTTTAGAAAATAGTCTAAGTTTCTGAGAACTCTCAAATCTGGCGCAATACAATCAAATATTTCGGTTCAGTGGTGCCCAATAACCTCTGGAACATTGTAGTCTTTGCCTGAGGTTCTCTCAAATTCTGTTTTTTCTTTGTTTCATACTCGTGACAACTAATATTCCTTATGATTCTGTTTCTATACATGAACGCATTCAGTTAAAAGAATTATTCAACAATAGAAAATGTTTAATAATGATCACAATCATAACGTCTTAAGGCGAACAAATTCATTTTTTCAGAAAGTACATGAATCTTATAATTCGAAAGCTCTGTTCAGGCATTAAACGATTCATCATCTGTTGTCGAAATATGTATACTGAACAGAAACGTTGATGAAGTTTTACATTCTCAATTTTCAAATCATAGATAACATTTATCGAAACTCCTCGTGCAGATGAAAATCACCCATTTATTTGAAATCCAGAATGGCCAATTACTTTAAAATTTACTCGATTTATGCGTAATCAATCAAAAATTGTAAGGTACGAATAAATTCATAAATTCCTTGATTCATTTTGTTGTTCAGTCTGTCTGTAAATCATTTAAATATGGTCTGTTCACGAAAGTTTGAGCGCATAGTAGGCGTTTGTTTATTCATCTGAAGTTGGCAGTATTTGCTGTCATAACGTAAAAAAAGTCAACGTTGCCGAATGTACCCGGCCTCGTCCGACGAGCTTGCTAATTATCAGAGTACTCTATGCAATATTGACAACATTGCGTATCAATAAGACAAGAAAATAACAACATAACCTAAAATTTCAATATACACAGTGGAATATGCCAAATTCCATGGCCCACCGACGGCTCAACCTTTCCTGAACGGACTATACATACATATGAAATATAGTATTACCATCGAATCATAAATTGGTACAGGGTATAATGAATTAATGTGGCGAAATGACAGTTTTCGGCAACCGTAGGTATACTCCGTTCACATATTATTGAGCGCAAAGTAGGCGTTTGTTTATTTATCTGAAATTGGCAGTATTTGCTGTCATAACGATGATCAAAGTCAACGTTGCTGAATGTACCCGGCCTCGTCCGACGAGCTTCCGATTTATCAGAGAACTCTATGTTATATTGACAACATTGCGTATCAATCTGACAAGAAAATAAAGACATAACCTAAAATTTTAATATACACAGTGGAATATGCCAAATTTTCATGGCCAACCGACAGTTCAAAGTTTCGTGAATGGACTATATGTAGGTATGAATCTTTTTGGGGAGTTCTTGAATTGCTAAGGAGAAAAGACAGAAACTATTGAGATATTGGTATTTTCCCGAAATAGTTTTTCCACGTAACAAGTCCAAAAATTAGGACTTTTTTGGACAAATAGTAAAACTTCTGAGACGAAGTGAGTTCTGGAAGTTTGGGAGTCCAAAAAAAAGTATTTTGGGACGCGTCACGTACATAATTTTTTTGACAACCGTGAAGTAACACTATGGAATTAATGAATGATTGCGAATAACGCTAAAAATAACATGAAAACTTCTATCAACTAAGTAAAACATTTACTATGATCAACTACATTTATCGAAATCATATTAACTTCCCGGGCTAGTCTGGGATGTTAGGTTAAAACGAACTCAATAATTTATGTCTTTAATCATAAGCTTCTATTCAAGAATTACTGAAAAAAATTCACACCTACACAGGTACTCGTTCGTTCCTTTTCTTCGCAAAAAAAAAAAAGACTATAACATTCGTCAAGCTTTGCCAAATGATAATTCCTTACCACTGATACCGAAAAGATTCTTTCTATATTGTCAATGGCCATGCTGTTCCCTATATTTTCGATTATTTGCAGATTTGTGTTGGCCTGATTTGTGCTACTGCCGTGTCCGCCAATGAGAAGACAAAACGAGATGTAACAGATTTGCTATCAACACTGCCTCAGCAATGGCTGTTACAAAATAATGATTTAGGACTTCGCACATACCTCAGTAGAGTCAGTACTCCAGATTTCAAAATATTAAGAATTGACAGTTATGGTCAAGATAAGAATGGTAGACAACCCGAAGATTATCTTCAATCCATCGGAGGAAACAGCCCCCAACAATCTTCAGTTTCAGCAGAAAACTCTGAAGAGCAGTATTCAAATGAAAAGAATGAACTACAACAGGAAAATAGAAATGCTCTTTCCTCATCAACAGGAGGGCAATGGAATTCAGGCATAAGCAATGGCCAAAGACAATCTCAAATTTCAGGAGGACTCAGAAACAGTCAAATTCTAAGAGGTAACTTTGGAAGAACCTCGATTTGCTCAAATCAAATCCCATTATGGAGAAGTTATTCTTCAAACAACAATCATCAACGAGAATCTGGCATTCGCAATGGAGCCATTATATCTCAGGACGACCAACGTTTAGAGCAGCAAAGAAGAGGCCAAGTTTGGACACCTGAACTCGAGTTGAATAATGATGAAACGAACTCAAGATTACTCGGGGAGCACAGATTAGGAAAAATTTCAAGAGGTAACATATTCCAAGGAAATTTTAACTTTGATTCACAGAATAGCCAAGGAGTAGAAAGTGATATACAGAGAGATATACCCAGGGGATTTGCTTCAGAGAATTCACGTTTTGGTGGTCAACTTGGAAGGGACTCCAATGACCAATCTCAAGGCATTCAAGAAGAACTTAGAGGTGATAACATAAGACGTCAACAACTGAATCAAGCAGGATGGAATCGTCAAAGACTTCCTTCAACCAGGAACTGGAACAGGAACAATATCGCATCACGTCAAGAAGGAGTAGATCAGAGAAACGAAAAAGGAAGAACTACCACAGGCAATATTTCGAATGATAATCAACGCCAAACAGATAGAGATCAAAATAATATTTCCGAACAACGACCAAATACATATACTTATGGAGAATTGAGTGCAAGGATTCTGAAAGTAATCCAATCAAATCCTTCAATGATGAATGCACTAATGGAGGAATTGGGGAATGATGGACAGTCAAGAAATCAGCAAGTAGGGCAACTAAAATCTTTACTCCAGGAGATTGGTCAGTTTGGTGAGAATACATCATCTGTTGGTGATAATGGACGTGGACAACAGAATCCTTTAATAAGGAATCTCCTCGAAATCATGGAGAGAAGCATCAACAATCAGAAGAGATCAAATATTCCAACTTATTGAGGTGTCAGTAGTTGAAGGATATGGTAGTGATAGTGGAAGATCTAGAAACGTATTTTGATAAGGCCTATTATTCAGTATTTCCTTTCTATTTGAGATGATAGAATTTGGTGTAAATTCTGTATGCAGTTTCGTTGTTCTGAATGCATTCTCCATATGTATAGATGAAAGTTGTCTTTCCAATGAAAGTCAGTATAACAGAAGTGTATTGATTAATAACTTCCTTGCATGCGTGTTTGACTTTCAGTTGATTCTAGAAGATGTTAATTCTAGTTGAATAAAATAATATAACTTTAAAGCATTTTAAAATACTGCTTTGTTTTTAAATAACATTTTTTGTGTATTTCGAGAGCTATATAATATGGTGTTCGAGAATAAATATATTGTTACCTTAATGAAATTTTTTCATAACTTATTCCTTGCTGTAGTCGATTAGTTGCATAATGAAAGTTTTATCTGTTTAAGGTGAAAACTCATTTCACCTGAAGCATATAAAATATATAGATAAACATGAAGTAATTGCATGAAAAAATGCCCACCTCATATATAGAATTGGGCAGAATTGGAATACCTGGGAACTATTGCACCAAAATACTTTGCAACTTTTCACTTCGCACTTAGCTTTTGACAAATTTCAAATGTGAAATTAATTATGATGCACTACATTTCTCCCCACATTGAATTTCTGCGAAGTGCTTTTCACTTTGCACTTGAGGTTTCACATTGCACTTTTCAATTATGAATGCGTTTCGTGCAACGTTTAAAGTGAAAAGTTGCAGAGAATTTGGTGTAATAGGCCCCAGAACTACAACTTCTTAACCTTATGAGATAGAGGAAAATGATTGGCACCTTAGAGTGGTCTTTTTATCGAAAAAACTCAGTATACCGTCAACCACATTGCTCTTTTTTTTTTTGTTTCGAGTTTTAAGCCACAACTGAGATTTGGGTGATTTCAATTTTGGTCATTATCTCCGTTCCTGCTTCTGCTATAAAGTTGAAAGAAAAACATTATACAGAAACTTTTTTGATTGGAATTCAGTGGTTCATTCTAATGTTGCTCAGATATTTCCTTCCTGATTTAACTGTAACTATGAACCTTCGGATTTCCATATATTCTTGAAGTAACTGAATTGTAAGTTTTCATTTCTTTCGCCTGTTTTTCGTATATAATTTAGTTTTTCCAGTTTTGCTATATATTTGTTACATTTGTTTGAATTGATTGTGTTGGGTCTCTTGGTAATCTTTTGAAATCTGTTGAATTCAAAATAGATCTAATTTTTTCATTATAGGCACTCTCTTCCATTATAACTGTCACTGCACCTTTGTCACTATTTAATATTATTAAATCAGAATTTTCTTTCAAAATTTCTGTGTGTCATTATACCATCTTTGAGTTGGGTGTTTGTTTCAAGTGGTTTATGTATATAATTGTTAACGCATTTGTAACTTTCGCCCTCTGTATATCTCTTCTTTCATTTGGTATGGCTTCAAGGATGTATTCTGTATCTGCTATTATACGATCGATGTTCATATCATTTTTTGTTGTAGGAATACTGAATTTAGATCCTAATGATAACAGATTTTTAATTGTTGATGGAATTTCTTTGTTGGATAAATTTTGATCCAATTTTCCTGAGTTGTGGTTTTTTGAATGTAGTTATTTTCGAGGTTTTGATCTTTCTTTTACCTATTTGCTTCTTTGATATTATGAAAACTCCTATTGAACGAAATGTCCAATCGGTTTTTATATTGTCTAAGTAGATGTTCGGGTAACTGATGCAATTTTTCTTTGATCCCGTTATGCTGATTGTAGTTTATTGATTTTATGGTTAACCTGACATAGTTCAAGGTTTAGGATTTTTTTCGTGGTTGTATGATTGAAATCTCGAATTTTCTTGTTTAGTCGTTGATTGCTGAATTCGAAAAGTCCCATAATGCTTTTTACATTAGATGTTATGTGGTTTGGTGTCATATTGTTATGTCTAAGTTATTTTATCTAAATTTGACGACAATGTTTGAAGCTGATGTACGATTTTCCATCTCATAACCTCAATTTCAGTAAGACAATTCCAATGAAAGCTGAATGTTAAATTAAATGTATTTATGTTGTATTTCAGAAGCCCTGAAGAAGAATTGAATAAATTCGAAAGCTTGGCGAAGAAAAAAGAGTACACTTAATTTCTCCAAATTAGAGTCGTTATACCCTTACCCCTTACGTAAATATAAAATCATAGGCTCTTTAAATATAAAAGTTTGTATTGTTTTTATATGTGAAAATGTCTGAAATTGATTTATGATTTAAGAATCAAAAAACAAAATGGTTTAAAGCGTACATCGCCATGAAACGATACATAATGTGAGCAGAGAACAATATTAGTCGATTAGAACTAACTTATAATACAAAACCAATAATTCGGAGCTAGTCTTGTCTCGTTGAAAGTGAATACAAGGAAATGGTATAAAACATAGCATCCATGAATAGCTAGCTATTTCGTCCTATTGGGACTCATCAGCATGGAGAATACCTCTGCATGATACGAGTCATTCTAGGACATATAATACGAAAATACGATTAATATTATCCTCTGACTACATTGTTAAAGAATCAATGAAAATCGCATATTACTTGTTTCAAAAAATTTCACTGAAGATATTGAAATAAAAGACAACAATATAAAACGAACATATACCTCAAGCCAAATGAAACAACTAATAATTATCGGATTATTTAATTCACAGCAAGAGGTGATCAAATAGCAAATCAAACATTTTTAGTACATCCATCATTAGCAATGAAGTACACAATTTGTGGAATTACTTTGATGTAATGAATCAGAGTAGATATTTTACCAATGTCGATATTACAAATTGATGCAAGCTGAAGGATTATTGTAGATGACCTTTCATGAATAGGTGTACATCACGGTTTTATTCATTAGGTCAATGAGCTTTTCAATTAAATTCCAACTAGTTGGGTTACACTGATCAAAAGTGGTTTTATGCCCAAGAGATAATATGGATTTAGTATATAATAATAAACACACTAATAATTCATATAACTTTCAATGATTTTGTGAAATTTGATCTAGTTTTTTGAGCGCTTGTTCCTAGAGCAACAGCATGCTATCGTTTCGCCCAAATGTCAGTAATTGACTGATGAAAGACTTCAGGTCAAAAGGGATTCTGTATGGCTATTCAGCCGACCGCAAACATTATAACTGCCGAGCGGTAATTCTTTGGGCTTTGAATTTTCTAGGGTAGGTTCTAGACCAATATGCCGTAGTTATGTTCGTTAACGGTTTTCCACTAAAATGACCATTATTCAGTTTTCCTTGTAACCTCAGCAAATTTCAAAATATATTCGAAAAGGACAAAATATTTGCTACAAGATGAGAAGTTTGTGTGTAGGAAAAACTTTTATTGCGGGCGTGGTAAGGAGATGAAGATCACGATTCTGAAGTTAAGAAAATAACTCCTCTTTTTCCAATGGTTTTTTCGATGAAATATTAATAATTATGTACACGTTTTCTATTCAGTGGAAACTACCTCAGTTAGTGTATTTTCGAATGACATCAAATATTTTGCTAGTCGGTCGTTCTCCGCCATAATATTATGGCCAACATGATAACAACGAAAAAGTCTAAAAATTCCGAACCTAAATTTGCTCTATTTTGAAGCTCTCCGTGATTAAATTTTTTTAAAGTAATTAAAATAATACCGAAAATATTCAAAGAACATCACTCTTTGAATGGGTGTTCATAAGAAGGTATAGGGAAGGATTTTTTTTCGAAAATTTTCCGGACGTACGTAATAAATCCCGACCATAGACAAACTTAAAAATTAGATGAGCCACTCGTATATTCCGCGCCATCTGTCGGAGGAGGAGACTAATACACGAAAAAATTATTTTCAATTTGATAGTTAGATGTCGTTGCATTCATGGAAATCCTATCGAGAAAATAGTAAGTATGTAAAATCATTATTATCAAAAAACCTTTGAATTGTCAACTGACACAAAGAGTGGTTTGACACTTTCCTTTTAAAATATAATAAATTTCGATATGCCTGCAAGAGTGAAGACGTGCTGTGTTAATGGATGTGAAAATCGAGATGCAAGAAGGTATTTATAATATATATTTTATATATATTCTGTTACCTATAAGAATTAAGATTTCAAAAAAGTTTTTTATGTATTGAATAAGTTTAGTAGGTAAATACTCATATTTTGTATTATTGAAATCATTATTGTTAGTTTTTGAAAATGTTTTCAATGCAATTATTAGTTTATTGATTAGATATTTATGAAATAAATCTGCATTTTCAATCGGTGATACCTATTTCAGTAAATAAATTTTTTTCTATCCAGATTTATTGATCCTCATTTCTCGATTCCAAAAGAAATCAGATGAAAGATCGTTGCAGGTATATTTTCATGAGAATAAATTTCCTCACTCATCGATAACTTGCACGAATCCATTTCTGATATCCTTTTGGAAATTGAATTTCAAAAAACTTTTTGCCTATATGGGAGTACCTACCTATTTAAAAGGTATACTACAGAATTCTTTTTGAGGCAGCTTTACGATACAGATTCCTCTTTCAATTAAGCTTTTTTCACGAATTAGTAATGTTGTACAAAAACAGATGGCGTTGAAGCTTGTTCTACTAGTGTCTCATCTATTCTCCGTTTAGTTAGTCTATGATCCCGACCTTAAATTAAATCATTACGGCGCGCGGCGGGCAGAGAGATCCTTCTGAAACAGTTTGGTTTCAATCTAACCATTACGCTGGTGTGAAAATTGTGCGAAAATGTCCAAGACAAAGTGCTTAAGTTTGAATGATAAACTTAAATTTATCAGTGAAGTCGACCGCGGCATTGGCGACTATAGAAACAATTTTCTGCATAACGAAATTTCTTTATAACGAATTTTTTTGCGGATTTAGTGCTTTCGTTATAGGGAAGTTTCACTGTATTTATAATTATGACTTGTAGAATACACTATTGTGTCCAATGGATTCAATAAATAATTTTTATTACTATTATGTCAGCTAACTATATTGATACTTGACAATGGAACGGGGTGTCAATTCTCGGGATCACTCGTTCGACGAACGTATACGTTCGTGATATTTTGAGGGTAGATTCTTGGAAATTACAATAATTATATCCGATATTCTCGATCATATCCTCACCTACTCGCTCCGACTAAAGTGTATCGTTCATTACAAACTCATATAATGTTACAATTTCCAAAATCTACGCTTAAAATTCCACGAACGTATACGTTCGTCGAACGAGTGATCCCGAGAATTGACACCCCGTTATTCAAATTGAAATACTCTTTTTCTACAAACGTCAAAAAATGACAAGGTTCGCGCATTAGCAAGAATATGCGAAGTGACCATTTTTTTCATTTCCTTTGTTACTATGACACCGTGCGCGAAGTAGTGTGCGAAATACTTACTTCGCACACTGCATGTAAACTATATGGGATTTTTATATTTTAACTTGGTAAATTCTTGAAATCCACGTTTTCTTTAACATTGAGTGTTTCTTTCAACATAGAATATAGTGCCCATAGTTTATCCTAATTAGTTGATTTGGAAAAACATTTCAAACCAGTTCAATATTTTTTTTCATATTTAGCTAAACGTTTGTAGAAAAATTTTGTTTGCATCTCATGTACGAAATACTTTGGTGATCTCGACTAAAAACTACTAAAAAATCAGTTCTCGATCACCAAAGTAGCATTTCGCGCACTAGATACAAAAATAACTATTTTCATTCACAACAACAAGATTATTAATCAATTCAACGTACGTTATCGAATATTCTGTGAAATTATCGAACATATATTCGGAATAAATTGATCTAGGAATGCCTCTAAATCGCCCATGATTAATTAAGAATGGGAACTTAATATGTATTCAAAGAACTTTTACTCGATGAAACATCCATTTATTAGATGAATTTCTTTCCCAATCAGTAGATATAAAAACATATCAAGCGATATTTTTTCACTGCTGAATTAATTTCGATCGAGATCAGTTTCAACTTCTGTTAGATTATTATTCTGCATAAATGATCTTCCTCTCGCATAAATTAATATTGATTCTGTAGTATTGATTAAATTAGATAGTGAATATGTTAGAAAAAAGGGATACTGCTCATTTGGAGATCGATCTATAAATGATAGATACTTCCTAATTCTGTTCATTCAACTTGTGTCTTCCTAATCAAAAAGAAATGTGTGATCTTAAGATAGTGGTAAGTCGATCAAGTTATCTCGTTAGGATAAGTGTGTTGTCTCTTATCAAAATTTCTATCGAATGCTTTACGAAGCAGACGGTGGGACTAACTGATGAGTAATGAACTTTATCCACTCCTATAGAGTAATATGTCAATTATTAAACTAATTTCTATGTGTAATAGTACTTAGTCATAACACAAATACCTAGGAAAAATGAAATTGCTTACAAAAAAAATGAATAAAAAGTAGGATCGATCCGGAAATCTATTTCAGTCATCAAGATAACGTTCTAGCGATTCATTTCAAATTTATTTTTGGAAAACGTAAATTTTTGAAGTTGCGAAATTACTTGGTTTGATTAGTCAGAGACTCTGATTTGATTCCCGACCACAGAGTACAGAGGTTTGACGGTTGGACGAAAAATGTTGTCAACGCTTTTGACAACTGTTCAAAATTTTTTAAATGCAGATTAATTTGAATTTTACTGAAGAAGTAATGGATAAAGTATAGTATTCAATTCGCGGTAATGCTCAAAACACACTTGATGAATTACAACCACTCGCCTAACGGCTCGTGGTGCAAAATTCATCTGCGTGTGTTTTGACCTGCATTACCGCTCATCGAATAATATACTATTTTAACCCACAGAAAAAGAAGAATTGAATGAAATATTACCATACTTTTTTTTCATGAAATCAGGTTCCCGTTAACTAGAATCTTTCATCTTCTTCTCTTTGCGAATTTTAAACCAAATTTGACAATTTTGATTTTCGTGATATTATCTTCTTTTGATTTTACTTCACAAACACTAAAAATATCCTTTTGCAATGGTTGTTAAGTGATGCAATCTGATTTTCTCCAAGAAATTTTCATGCTGAGCTATAATTCATGGAAATAATAGTTTTTTGACTGATAAAGATTTTTTCTGTAGGTAATATATTGCCGGTGAGATACTGTGATTGCTCAAGTAATTTCCCTTCTAATGTAATTTGACGATATGAAGACTTATGTGCTAAAGTTTGCGATGATCTCACGAAAAAAATTCCACTTTGTGAGGAAATGGTGTTTTTGAGAAATAGAGGACTGAAATTTCGGATATTTTCAAAACTAGAACTCTGATCGGTCGATAATAAAATTTTGATTCTCAATTTTCTTTCAGTTTACCATTTCCATGGTATTGGCCGCAGCTGTAGCTACCAGTGTAAGGAACAAGAGGCAAGACTATGTAGCTTTAGGATCTCCACTCCTCCTTCCATTACAGTATTCAAACCATTTACAAATTCAGCCAATCACCAGGGACCATATATTAGCTCACAATTTATTGCAACACAATCCGAATAATCTGTATATAAATGGAGTTCAATATTATCAGAACAGCCCAGCATGGAATTTGCTACCAACGAACAACGTGGAATATATCACTCAGTATTCTGACAATCTGAATACGAATCAGGATGAAGGATATCACACTATTATTTCGAATCAAGGACTACCAATTGAACCAAATTCATATAATAGTTACACAGGACTGAACGATTACAGTACAATTATATCAAATTTGCAACAAATTGAGGCTCTGAGAGAAGAAACCAAGCAAAGACATCATCACCAAGAAGAGAACAGAGAAGGAGAAACTCGGTCAGCATCAAGAGACAACCTCAACACGTTGCCAAATAACGCAAATTCAGTTTCTAACAATTTTTCCAACGACCGATTGAACTCAATCAATTCAGATGGCTTTGTCAAAAACAGGGGCCAAGAAACTGCAGAACAGACATCGAAAAGTGGCGTACAAAGAAATATATCCAATAATTATTCAACGAAATCGAAATTTTTGATTGAGGAGTATCCTCAGGAACCGTTTTTGAACAAAATAAATTTCTTGGTGTCCTGGGAAACTTAAACAACAATTTCCTTAGAGGCCGATCCAATAGGGAAACTCTGCCAATTGCAAGAAATCAGCTTAATAACAAAGGTTCATCTCACCAAAACGAAGCATCCGGAAATTCGAATTCTGAAGCAAGTTCTTGATTCATATAACCATGATGAAGACAGCTATCCGAATGCTATCTTGAAGAATTATGTTTCCAATTCAGAAACTGATTTAATCTGACTGATTTGATCAATGCTTTTTCCACTTGTTGATCTACCGAAGAAATTCGAATATTGAATAGATATATAGAAATGTATTAAGTTTATATAAAATTAATACATATGTTAGTGAATTGAATTCGATTTTTAATTCAGAACAAATGTTGAGTTCATATTGTGGATCAATTTTTTGTTATTTTTTATTAAATATATATTTATTGTTACTTGTTTTTTTCTGTCTTATTCCCATCATTCAGACCTATATCATACATGATGTGGCTTAATTTTATCAGATGGTCAACTGGTTAGGTCGATAGGTTTATTCAAAATGAATGAAATACAATAAGGCTCTCAACGAAGAAACTCGCCAAAGTTACCATCGTCTGCAAGAAAAAAACAGAGAGGAAGAAAAAGAAAGCTATTTTTATGCTTTTAAGAAGAATCATATTTCCGATTTAAAAACTGATTTAATCTGACATTCGGTGTTCAAGTCAAAACAAATATTCAGTTCATATTGTGGATTCAATTTTGTTGGAATGAAACATACAATTATTGTTATAGTCCGTTCACGAAAGGTTGAGCTATCGGTTGGTCATCGAAATTTTGGCATATTCCACTGTGTATCTTAAAATTTTCTTTTGAGACATAGATAAATTGAAAATAGTAATCATCGAAATGAATTTATAGGCTCACAGAACCTTCTTCAGGCGGACTGAAATGATTATTCAAGATGTTGTCAATGAGGGAAGAGACAGACCGGTTACGGCCTCATTAGGCCTCGTCAGTGTCCCATATCCCTCAGAGACAACGTCCTATTGAAAAACTTCTTCATTTAAGACTACTTGTAAGAAGCTATCGAGTAGCAACTAACAGATGGTGACATCTAGTAGTGCCAAATGAGAAGTTCAATCATCACATATCGCATGCTGAAAGCACTGATTACTTCCTCTTCACTCTTTGAGATGTTAGTTGCTACTCGATAGCTTCTTACAAGTAGTCTTAAATGAAGAAGTTTTTCAATAAGACTGTCTCTAAGGGATATGGGACACTGACGAGACCTAATGAGGCCGTAACCGGTCTGTCTCTTCCCTCATTGACAACATCTTGAATAATCATCCCAGTCCGCCTGAAGAAGGTTCTGTGAGCCTATAAATTCATTTCGAATTTTCAATTTATCTATGTTTCAAAAGAAAATTTTAATATATACAGTGGAATATGCCAAATTTCCATGGCCAACCGATAGCTCAACCTTTCGTGAACGGACTATAACAATAATTGTATGTTTCATTCCAAAAAATTGAATCCACAATATGAACTGAATATTTGTTTTGACTTGAACACCGAATGTCAGATTAAATCAGTTTTTTAAATCGGAAATATGATTCTTCTTGAAAGCATCCAAATAGCTTTCAAAAATACAAGCAAAGACATCAACGCCTGCAAGAAGAAAACAGAGTATAAAAAACTTGGTCATCATCTGGAGACAACCTTAACACGTTGCCAAAGAATACAGATTCTGTTTCCAAAAATTTTTCCAACGACCAATCGAACTTTATTAATTCAGATGAAATTATACAGCCAGAGATAAAGAAATTGCAGAACAGACATCGAAAAGTGACGTACGAACAAATTTATTTTCTATCAATGAAAAAAAATTTAAATTTTTGATTGAAAAATAAATGTCTAGGTACTCGAGGAAAATTAGGCACTATTTTAGGTGACACCTTACTCCAATAGGACGATCAAACAGAGAAACTCTACCAATTGCCAGAAATGAGCTTAACAACAAAAGTTCAGCTCACCAGAAAGAATCATCTGCAAGTTCAAATACTGAAGTAACTTGGTGATTCACTAGATTATATAACCATTCGAATGGCTTCTGAAAGAATTATGTTTCCAATTCAGAAACTGATTCAAACTAACTGATTTGACTACTGTTCCTTCCACTTGTTGATCTACCGAAACATTGGTTCGAATGAGTAACTAACTTATACACTCAACGGCAATTAATCGATCCACTCAAAGTTTGTTAATTCATAAATATGTTATTTCAAGTCCGATTAAAATGAACTTTTTTTCAATTGTAGGTATGTTCATCTTTCAATCATCAGTTTGGAATTTCAAGAAAACTCGGCTTCATACGAGGTGAAACGAAATCTGTGTGTTCCAGTTGTTCCACCGTGTGATTTCTCATTTCATCATTAAGTCACTTTTTCTCTTGACAATTTAATTCTTCATTCATAACAATAGCTAAATACGTGTTTTCAGAGCAACATTAAACTCCACAATTTCGATATAACTATGTAAGTACTTTCGCAGATTTAACCTTAAATGCGAACGTTATGAAAATAAACTGAAATCTGAGTGAAAACATAGAATACCAAAAAGACGATCCAAAAGAAAAAATCAACCAATTGCAAGGAATGAGCCTGATAACAAAGGTTCAGCTTTCGGAAGTTCGAATACTGAAGCAAAAGCTAGATTCACTACATAGATCATATAACTATTCGAATGGTCTGATGAAGACAGCAATTCGAATGCTATCAAGTATAATTATGTTCCAATTTAGAGACTGATTTGTCTGATTTTATCTGACTGATTTGATTAATGCTCCTTCCGTTCATCTACTGAATGAATAACTAATAGTACAGGTCATCTATGCGCCATAAAATTTGAATATCGAATAGAATAGATAGAAATCTGTTAAGTTCAGGACATGCTCATGGATATTGGAATACAAAATATGTAAGTGATTTAGAATAGTTTTTTTTACCCCCCAACTGACCGAAAGAAGGGCAGCGAAAAGTTTATACCTAAAAAAATTCACAGAGAAGTTGCTTCAACCAAAGAAATGAATTTTTCAGTTTTAATTTTGTCCTCATAGGGTGTTATTTCGAATAGCCCGCTATTTCGGTAGATGTCACGTTTGAAGCTGTCATTTTTTGACATTTGATCAGTAGAAACTACGGGATTAATAAAAATGGAACGATACACGCTTCAAAAACGCATTGAAATTATCGAAATTCACTATAAAAATGGTGAAAATGTGGCAGAGGTTATAGTAAAACTCAAACATTTTTCGGTCGCCTAGTCGTGAAGCACCTTGTCGGACCGCAATACAGAAATTGACAAGTTAGTGATGTGAAGAATAAAACCCATGCACGTCGCTCAAGAACAGCCGAGAATACTGCTGCTGTAGCCGAAAATGTTGAAGAGAATCCAGGTTTGTCCATTCCTTGTCGTTTGTGTCTTAAGGCTCATAAAGTTCAGTAAACACAAGAACTCAAGCCAGCCGATCATCGACAACATCGTGTTTTTGCTGATTAGGTCGTTGAAATGCAATTGGCCACCGAGATCTTGTGATTTAACACCTTACGACTTCTTCCTTCGGGACCACGTCAAAGAGAAGGTCTACGCCAATAGCCCAGCGTCGATTCAAGACCTCGAAGATGGAATTCGTGAGGCTATCGAAACAAAGGGCAGTCACTTTGCGATTTGGTTATGTAAATTTCATTGCAAGGATATGGTCCTGTAAGCGTGGTCGTGGTGGTCATTTGCCTGATGTTAGTTTCCACTATTTACGGCATAGCTTCTTCTACATAATGAAATAAACATCCGATCATTTATATTGAAAAATGGCATTTTTCTTTGAATATCAAATAATACCTCTTATGGAAAACCCTTTACATACAGAGTAGGCGAAGATGGGGTACATCCATATAGTTCTCTTTCTTTATCCTATAGAATTTTTTCTGTTATCGATATCTCTATCAATTCATCACAAACTAATAGTCTCACTATCTGGCCATATATTAGAAATATGTGATTTGTATGAATACTCTTGTGCGACTTTCTGTTAGAGTTACAAAAAAATTTTAAATGTATGAATGTACCCCACATGCGGGGCACTTTCATACAGGAAAATTTCGATTCGAATACACGATTTTTGCTATCAGGATCTTTTGTTTCGCGTATTTTTTTAAAGATTCCAAGTAGTGTTTGTGCATTAACGTCATGTTCGGCTGCTGATTCCCGTAAAGAGAGTTTGTTTTTCAAAACTACATTGATAGCTTTCAACATGGCCTGTTTTTCCCACCTCTCCAATCCTAGTTCCTCTGTTCTTGTAATGTCTGACCATATTTCTTCTATAGAACAATATTATGATTTCAATTCAGTTCCAAAAACTAATATGAAAAAGTAGAGCAAATTCATGCAGTATGAATGTACCCCTCCGCAGACTGTATGAACCTACCCCCCATCACGAGAAAATGAACTAGAAATGTTCTTGAAAAAAAACCAAACATATGTATCATTATTCTCATATCAGTTCACAAACTTGACCCCATTATCTTTCAAATGAATAATTCTGACTAATCTAAAAAACCGTTTCTATCGATAAAAATGGGTTCAAAATTACTTACTTGCCGTGTCACCTCTTCGAGCGTTTGATATCAACTGTTTTCAAACTTAGTGAGTCATCACACACATAGATAAGCTACGTATACATGTTCAAGTCTTTCCTTTGATGTGCGGCTAACAACAGATATCGGTAGTGTATGATAGTGCCCCGTGTATGAATCTGCCCCACTTTCCTCACAGACACAACATGTTTTTATGTTTACTATCTTCAAACCAAATCAACCCACTTATTCCTCCTTTTATTCAAGCCATTCCAAACGCATCCGAAATGAATCTGGCCAAAAATTAATATTCGTCCATACGATGACACCCGTTCAGAACGGATTCAAAAGAGCCCCGAAAACCAGGAGAGATGTTCAATCATCCTGACAGTTCCGCCGTCGCCTTTCGGTAACGGCCAAGCCGATGCTCCCTGCAGCTTCGCCGCCGCCGCAACTGGATTGGCCTGATTGTGACACGGTTGACTTGTAATTCCCTTGTGACGCACTGGTCCGCATCATCAATCATCCTCCTACCGTTGTCCTTACACGTGTTTATCATTCTATCTAGCCTTTAAATGAGCCCTCCTTGATTGGAAATCCTCGACAAAGGCGCGGCTTGTTTACATGAAACTAATTGGGTTATTTTTTGTTACTTGCATTATCGAGAGTGCTCATTTCACTCTATTTGTTAGGCAGATTGGATGAGCTTGTGGTAAAAAGAATTTCCTATATTTTCATTGACTTTTTTGCTTTCCGGTTATTGAAGTTAGATGCCTTCGTGTTAAGAAATTCCAGATTTGCATTCAGGCTTTTACGGAATTTCATGAAACTTGTGAGAAAGATGAGAATGGATATTTTTGAGAGTTACTTCTTTAAAAACTATGCAGATATTATATTTTCACATGAGTACTCAAAATATACGAAATAGTTTCACGAAGTTGTAGGTTTTCGAGTAATTCGAATGTTATACCTTCTTTTTTAACCAAATAAGATGTATAGTTTTGCTGATTGTGACCCAAATGACTTGTGATTCTCTTGTGACGCACTGGTCCGCATCATCAATCATCCTCCTACCGTTGTCCTCACATGAGTTTATCATTCTATCTAGCCTTTAAATGAGCCCTCCTTGATTGGAAATCCTCGACAAAGGCGCGGCTTGTTTACATGAAACTAATTGGGTTATGTTTTTGTTACTTGCATTATCGAGAGTGCTCATTTCACTCTATTTGTTAGGCAGATTGGATGAAGCCTGTGGTGAAAGAATTTCCGATATTTTCATTGACTTTTTTGCTTTCCGGATATTGAAGTTAGATGCTTTCGTGTTCGGAAATTCCAGATTTGCATTCAGGCTTTTACGGAATTTCATGAAACTTGTGAGAAAGATGAAAATGGATATTTTGAGAATAACTTTCTTAAAAACTACTTAGAACTTTGCAGATATCACATTTCCACATAAGTACTTAAAATAAACGAAATAGTTTCACGAAGTGGTAGGTTTTCAAGTAATTTGAATGTCATACCTTCTTCTTTAACCAAATCAGATGTGACGATTTTGCTGATTGTGACACAAAGGACTTGTAAGTCCTTTGTGACGCACTGGTCCGCATCCAATCATCCTCCTACCGTTTTCCTTACACGTGTTCATCATTCTATCTAGCCTTTAAATGAGCCCTCCTTGATTGGAAATCCTCGACAAGGCGCGGCTTGTTTACATGAACTAATTGGGTTATGTTTTTGTTACTCGCATTATCGAGAGTGCTCATTTCACTCTATTTGTTAGGCAGATTGGATGAAGCCTGTGGTGAAAGAATTTCCGATATTTTCATTGACTTTTTTGTTCTCTAGATATTGAAGTTAGATGCTTTCGTGTTAGAAAATTCCAGATTTGCATTCAGCTGCTTTTACGAATTTCATGAACTTGTAAGAAAGATGAAAATGGATATTTTGAGAATAACTTAAAAACTACTTAGAACTTTGCAGATATCACATTTCTACATAAGTACTTAAAATAAACGAAATAGTTTCACGAAGTGGTAGGTTTTCAAGTAATTTGAATGTCATACCTTCTTCTTTAACCAAATCAGATGTGACGATTTTGCTGATTGTGACACAAAGGACTTGTAATTCCTTTGTGACGCACTGGTCCGCATCATCAATCATCCTCCTACCGTTGTCCTTACACGTGTTTATCATTCTATCTAGCCTTTAAATGAGCCCTCCTTGATTGGAAATCCTCGACAAAGGCGCGGCTTGTTTACATGAAACTAATTGGGTTATGTTTTTGTTACTTGCATTATCGAGAGTGCTCATTTCACTCTATTTGTTAGGCAGATTGGATGAAGCCTGTGGTAAAAGAATGTTCGATATATTCATTGACTTTTTTGCTTTCCGGATATTGAAGTTAGATGCCTTCGTTTCGGAAATTCCAGATTTGTATTCATGCTCTTACAGAATTTCATGGAACTGTTAGAAGAGAAAATGGATATTTTGTGAGTAACTCTTTTAAAAACTACTAAAACTAAGCAGATATTGAATTTCCACATAGGTACTCTCAAAATACGAAATAGTTTCACGAAAGGTAGGCTTTCGAGTGATTTGAATGTTATATCTTTTTTTCTAACCAAATCAGATGTAACGATTTTGCTGATTGTGACACAAAGGACTTGTAATTCTTTGTGACGCACTGGTCCGCATGCATATTTGTATACAACACCCAGGATCGCCAATCGGCTTTCGCCCGAACGACGCTGCCGTAACCTCTTCCGTAAGGAGCATACGATATCGCAAATCCTATTCACTAAATAGCATCCGTGATTGCAAATTTCAACTGCCTTAACCCCTTTTGTAAACGGCAGAAGATATCGCATTATCCGTCTAGCAAATAGCATCCGTGATTGCAAATTCTGAAAGTGCTATAAGTATACGTGATGTGTCAATGAATAAAACAACTTCAATAGACTTTGGCATTTTAATTGCAAATTTAATTAACAAAATATGTATTCTAGGTAGTTATAAGAAGTAGGTATGAATGTACTTTGAATAAAAATATTATTTGGCAATTTTCCTTCTGCCTAGGGACTCATTGTCTTTAACGCATTTTAAGATTTTCCTGATCAAGTTATGATATAAAATGCTAAAAATTAATGAAAATTAGCATTAGAAGAAACGGTTTTAGATAGGGGTAATAGCACTAAACGATCAATTAACGCTTTCTCGAAAGGGCAAGAAAATTTCTGTACAACCAACCACTGTTATGCGCAGAAAAACTAAATTTACGGGAGAAGGCGATTCTAATAGGGGAGAAAACCGAAAAATGGAGCTCAAAAACAGAGTTCAGCTACCCATGATTTACAAGAATGCGTTAAAGACAATGAGTCCCTAGGCAGAAGGAAAATTGCCAAATAATATTTTTATTCAAAGTACATTCATACCTACTTCTTATAACTACCTAGAATACATATTTTGTTATTAAATTTGCAATTAAAATGCCAAAGTCTATTGAAGTTGTTTTATTCATTGACACATCACGTATACTTATAGCACTTTCAGAATTTGCAATCACGGATGCTATTTGCTAGACGATAATGCGATATCTTCTGCCGTTTACAAAAGGGTTAAGGCAGTTGAAATTTGCAATCACGGATGCTATTTAGTGAATAGGATTTGCGATATCGTATGCTCCTTACGGAAGAGGTTACGGCAGCGTTCGGGCGAAAGCCGATTGGCGATCCTGGGTGTTGTATACAAATATGCCTTAACCCCTTTTGTAAACGGCAGAAGATATCGCATTATCCGTCTAGCAAATAGCATCCGTGATTGCAAATTCTGAAAGTGCTATAAGTATACGTGATGTGTCAATGAATAAAACAACTTCAATAGACTTTGGCATTTTAATTGCAAATTTAATTAACAAAATATGTATTCTAGGTAGTTATAAGAAGTAGGTATGAATGTACTTTGAATAAAAATATTATTTGGCACTTTTCCTTCTGCCTAGGGACTCATTGTCTTTAACGCATTCTTGTAAATCATGGGTAGCTGAACTCTGTTTTTGAGCTCCATTTTTCGGTTTTCTCCCCTATTAGAATCGCCTTCTCCCTGTAAATTAGTTTTTCTGGCGCATAACAGTGGTTTGGTTGTACAGAAATTTCTTGCCCTTTCGAGAAGCGTTAATTGATCGTTTAGTGCTATTACCCCTATCTAAAACGTTTCTTCTAATGCTAATTTTCATTAATTTTTAGCATTTTATATCATAACTTGATCAGGAAAATCTTAAAATGACAAAAAATAATTCTTGAGTAAATGTCTAGTTCTTTGATTTTTTCCAACTCGCTGACTTTGAAGGCTAATTCTAGCAGAAGTAGACTGTTGAGTACCATTTTTTATTAATGATTCTGAAAGCTGAGTGTTGAGCGCAGTTTTTAAGCCTACTGAGAATCCATGAAGTAGCCTGTTTACATTCTTAATTTAAATTTGAAAATTTAAATCATGATCCAAAATACGTAACTTTTTCACTTGAGACCAACATTTCTATAATTTTTATCAAATTTACGATGCTGGTTATTTTATGTATAAAAGTACATTTCATGGCGATTTATTCACAAAAAAATAAATCAGAAAACTCTTGTACTTTTTTTAATACCTTTTTTAATATGGTCAGTTGAAAATTCTCATAGAAAAATCATAACTCGCAAACCGTGAAAAATCTCATAACATATCATACATGGGGGTGATTCGAATACCCATGAGACGAAGAACTGTTTTTTTTCTTTTGGACGTCAATCGCCCGGCCACCCTGTATAATAATATACCTACAACCGAAACTAACGCCGAAACCATCTGATCCAAACTATTCTAATTTAACCGATTCTAAACAAATTGCAATTACACTGTAATTACAAATTTGTGATTAAATTAATTTCAAACCTGGAGATAATCTCATTTTTACCGGCTTCAATTAAGTATTCAAGAATTATAAAGGTAGGTACTTACTTCTATTTCTTTTCTTCTTCCTTATTAGTTAAGGTTGTCCTAACTGTGTGGTCATCAACTATGTTGTATTCATTTTGGTGGCAAATTCATATTTTATTTAATCACAAAATCAAATATAAAAAACCTAGCCTCCGTACTGAATCAACACTAATCGTTTGGTTTGCGTTGTACTAACATCAAACTTACCGCTTTTGGTGCTTTTTTCCATACCGATTTTTAAGGTTGGTTTTAAGGAACATTTTTGCGATCACGGGTGTTAGTTACCCAAGTGATTTGCCATATCGTCTGCTATTTACCAGAGATGTTCGGGCGAAGCCGATTGGCGATCCTGGGTGTTGTATACAAATATGCGGTCCGCATCATCAATCACCCTCCTACCGTTGTCCTTACACGTGTTTATCATTCTATCTAGCCTTTAAATGAGCCCTCCTTGATTGGAAATCCTCGACAAAGGCGCGGCTTGTTTACATGAAACTATTGGGTTATGTTTTTGTTACTTGCATTGTCGAGAGTGCTCATTTCACTCTATTTGTTAGGCAGATTGGATGAAGCTTGTGGTTAAAGAATGTCCTATATTTTCATTGACTTTTTTGTTCTCTGGATATTGAAGCTAGATGCTTTCGTGTTCGGAAATTCCAGATTTGTATTCATGCTCTTACAGAATTTCATGAAACTTGTTAGAAAGATGAAAATGGATATTTTGAGAGTTACTTCTTTAAAAACTATGCAGATATTACATTTCCACATAAGTACTCAAAATATACGAAATAGTTTCACGAAGTTGTAGGTTTTCGAGTAATTCGAATGTTATACCTTCTTTTTTAACCAAATAAGATGTAATAATTTTGCTGATTGTGACACAAATGACTTGTAATTCCCTTGTGACGCACTGGTCCGCATCATCAATCATCCTCCTCACTGTTGTCCTTACACGTGTTTATCATTCTATCTAGCCTTTAAATGAGCCCTCCTTGATTGGAAATCCTCGACAAAGGCGCGGCTTGTTTACATGAAACTAATTGGGTTATGTTTTTGTTACTTGCATTATCGAGAGTGCTCATTTCACTCTATTTGTTAGGCAGATTGGATGAAGCCTGTGGTGAAAGAATGTCCGATATTTTCATTGACTTTTTTGCTTTCCGGATATTGAAGTTAGATGCTTTCGTGTTCGGAAATTCCAGATTTGCATTCAGGCTTTTACGGAATTTCATGAAACTTGTGGGAAAGATGACAATGGATACTTTGAGAGTAACTTCTTTAGAGACTACTAAGAACTCTGCAGATATAACATTTCCACATAAGTACTCAAAATATACGAAATAGTTTCACGAAAGGGTAGGTTTTCGAGTAATTTGAATGTTATACCTTCTTTTTTAACCAAATCAGATGTAATGATTCTGCTGATTGTGACACAAAGGACTTGTAATTCCCTTGTGACGCACTGGTCCGCATCATCAATCATCCTCCTACGTTGTCCTTACACGTGTTTATCATTCTATCTAGCCTTTAAATGAGCCCTCCTTGATTGGAAATCCTCGACAAAGGCGCGGCTTGTTTACATGAAACTAATTGGGTTATGTTTTTGTTACTTGCATTATCGAGAGTGCTCATTTCACTCTATTTGTTAGGCAGATTGGATGAAGCCTGTGGTGAAAGAATTTCCGATATTTTCATTGACTTTTTTGCTTTCCGGATATTGAAGTTAGATGCTTTCGTGTTCGGAAATTCCAGATATGCATTCAGGCTCTTGTACGGAATTTCATGAACTCGTGGGAAAGATGCAATGGATACTTTGAGAGTAACTTTTTCAAAAACCACTGAGAACTTTGCATATATAACATTTCCACATAAGTATTTAAATTATACGAAATGTTTCACGTAGTGGTAGTTTTTCGAGTAATTTGAATGTTTTACATTTTTTTTACCAAATCAGATGTAATGATTTGGATAATTGTGACACAGGACTTGTAATTCCCTTGTGAAGTTCTGGTCTGCATCATCAATCGTCCTTCAACTGTTGTCCTTACAAGTGTTTATCATTTTATCTAGCCTTTAAATGAGCCCTCCTTGATTGGAAATCCTCTATAAAGGCACGGCTTGTTTACATGAAACTAATTGGTTATGTTTTTGTTACTTGCATTATCGAGAGTGCTCATTTCACTCTATTTGTTAGGCAGATCGAATGAAGCCTATGGTAAAAGAATGTTCGAAATATTCATTGAGTTTTTTTGGTTTCCGGTTATTGAAGCTAGGAGCTTTCGTGTTGGAAGTTCCAAATTCGCATTTCCACCTAGGAACTAGCGAAAAAAAGTCTGACAATCCTTGGCAGTGGTACGGAAGGAGCAAAGAATTCGAATGTTTCGACAAAACTTGTACACGCTTTTCCTCTAGAAACAAGCGCGCAAAGCTGAGGATGGATATTTTGAAGATATCATTTTCGAAGTCTGTTTTACTTTTTCAGGTGGCCAGATTTTTAAATTCAAAATTGACATATTTCTATTTCGAAACAAACTCATTACACAGAAACACATACGAAGAAAAATTTAGGCCAAATTTGAAAAAAAATTATTCGATATTTTAGAGCACTCAAAATCCTGAATTTTCGCATGCACCATTCAATCGATATTTCATACATTTTGATATTCGAGATTACGAAATTTAACCAATGATGTTCAAGTCCTCGTTTGTAATTTCCCAATTCATAATATTGTGATTGATACTAAAATTGGATATCTGAACTGAAAAATAATAATTCGAAATCCAAATATTTCCCGATCAATCGAATAAATAATTCGAATTTCGGAGGGAATATTAATTGAAAATATAATCTCGCGGAAGAATAAACATAACAGTTTTCGTTCATCGCGAATATCATATTTTCAACTGTAATTTCTAATAATTCGATGTATACAGAATAAACAGCAATTTCAAATCATACCAAATGACGGTGAAGAGCCGTCAAATCTTTCCGTTCTATTTTCGATTCATGAAATGCAAAGCTTTGCGACCGAAATGGGAATATTGGAATTCGAGAACCGCCAATTATCGGAAGATCCTTTGTTATGTCTAATGGTGTTTTGATGCATATTCTCCTGTTTATGCATTTTACGTAGGAATATGCTAATAGGCATTGCGAAGTGCTGATAATATTTCTGTTTGAACCTGAATCTACAGGGTCAAGGGCGTAGCCAGGGGGGGTTTGGGGGTTCAAACCCCCCGAAATGTTTCAGAGTTATTTGTTGTTGTTGTTGTTGCAAAAATAATCTTTCATTTTGCACTTAAACCAACTTATCCCCGAAAATCTAGTTAAAATATCAATAATATCAGCAATATGGATGACATTAAAGTTTCATTCCATTCTAGAACATACATACTATCCAACAATCAATTGATAGATTTTCTATACACCGAAAATTAATATCAGCCTTATCTGGTCTGCTACCCCAGAATTTTAACAGAGAATATGAATTAGAAGACGCATTATCGATGTATTCTTCACTACTCCCAGAAAAAATAAAAACGTAATTAAAGCAGAATTTGAAATATGGAAAATCTCAACTCTATTTCAAAATCAGCATTAGAACATCTACATCCTACTACAAATTTTAGCTACGATTCCAGGATCTACTGCTACTCCAGAAAGAAGTTTTCCAGCTTGAGGAGAATTGAAAATTATCTGCGCAATTCTTCTAGCGAAAACTACGTAGATTGAATGGGTTGGCGCTTATAAATATTCATTATAGTGTGAAAATCGATGAAAATGAAGTGGTTGACCAATTCGCTAGAAAAAAAGACGGATTGAGTTTAACTGAAGGAATTCACCATAAAAATATTGTTGTGTTTTCTCACTGTTTCATTTTAATACCTATTCATATGGTGTGGCACTATTTTGGAGTAAAACATTAAAAAATTCTATTTAGTTTCAATGGAAGCACAAATCCACACTTATTTGATATTGATTCATCCTGTAAGTATTGTTTGGAAATATATTGTTTTTCAAGTTTTTGTTTGAGTGAATAAAATTAAATCTGAAGCATATTTGAAAAATAGGTTTACCTAACCTAACCAGGAATATCTATGTTGAATATTGTTTCCGAAGTAGAAAAAGGATTATTGAATTCTTAAAAACAACAAATACCTGCTACAGAGAGCGACCCTCACAATTTCCGGCACCTACAAAGTCAATTCTCAAAATGTCAAAACCCCCCCCCTCGAAATTAATTCCTGGCTACGCCTTGTACAGGGTGTCTGTAGACTATTGCTAGGGATTTTGGGAGATGATTCTTTGATGAAAATGAGCAGGTGTACTTTATATGATTTTTTTAAAGCGACCACCGTTCCAAGATATAGCTTTTGGAAGCCGATGACTATTTGACGGTTTTTAATTTTTTTACGGCATCTTGAGAACACTGAGTCATAAAACTATATACAGAGTGAATCCTGTTGAACTGTACATACTTCACACAGAGATAGGGGACACTTTGCTGGTTTCAAAAAGACCCCACATGAAAGGTCTCAAACGATTCGTTTGAATTATACAGGGTGATTTCCAGTTTTGGGTCATATTTTCAAAATGCTCTATTGGACGAACGAATAATCACAAATTCATCAAATTTGGTACGTAGGAGGACTGTATCGATCTCCGTACAGCTGAGTTAACAGATTATCAGTTTCCAGGACCGGACTCTATTTTTCTGATATTATCGGAGTTCATAAAAAAAATCACCCTGTAGATGAAAAAGTCAATAAACCTGCCATGGCAGTTCAAACTACACTAAATACTCTTCAATAAGGAGTAATAAAATCACTGCGGATATTGAGTCTGCCCCAGAGCTGTTATTTTTCTGCATGGATTATATTATATCAGCCACTTCACATTCCAACACAGAATGGAAAAAAATGTTGTATTCAATAAACGTGAAGTTGTACATGAAGAAAAAAGGGCGTTCTGGTAGTATTGGTGAAGTATGGATTCAGTTATTGTTGAAAATAATAATGAAACACTATCAAGATTGAGCTCGATAGGTTCTCTCCTTCCACTTCTTCCAGTCAAGTTGTTAACCATGGACCAAACTGTATTTTTTTGTCATGTAACAGTAACTTTCACCAAGTTGAGAGTTGATAGGGGGAAATAATACTTCTGACCATGTGTCAATTTACGAAAGCCATTGCTACTATCTACGATTGTTCATTAGGTAAAGTTTCAACGAATGATTAAAGTTCGCCCGAGTCATTACAGTATCAAATAAATATACAGGTTTGGAAATTCACATCTGAAATATACGATATACAATGCAGACAGAGAATTCTTCCCTCCAGTTGCACAGATGAATAGTCGAGACAATCACTTGCTGTAACACACTGAATTCAGTTGTCTTACTTCATTATACTGGTCTTGTCTCTCTCTTATCTTTTAGAGGAGCGTAATTCTTTAGTATGGTAGGCAACAGTAAATACTTGAATCGAGTATTGAGGGCAGCCTGACAAATTAAAAATTCTATACGTGTAGTGCGGGTTCCCTTCCATACTGCGATAAGAGAGAGACAAGACTAGATTATTGCAGTAAGACAGCTGAATTCATTCAGTTATCGCACTTGATAATCTCGCCTATTCATCTGTGTAACTGGAGGGAAGAATTCTCTGTCTGATGCCTTGTATATCGTATGTTTTCGATGTGAATTTCCAAATCGGTATTTGGAACAGAGGCAGAAGTTCATGTCGACGACAACTACAACATAACGTAAAAACCTTACTGAAAAGAAGCAGTTCGTCACAAGAACTCTAATTTATTTCTCCTCACACATAAAAATAAACGAAGAAACCCTGGAATCTCGAAATGCCGACGAAATTTGAGCTTTAAAGAGAAAACGTATAAAATGTCAATTGGGTCATGTTAACAAACTACCGGAACTCTGAGATAGAGTAACGTCATTGGAATACGTTCAGGAAATGAATAAGAGTTACATTCCATTTCCTGGGATGCTCGTTTCGCCGACACCCTATTTGAACCGCATCAAGTTTTCGACCGCTTTGAGCTTCTCCATCTTTTCATTGCCTTCACTTTAATCTCGCAGCGCCATCTTCTATACTGGATCCGTATTGCGAATGCTCAATTTTGTGATGAACCGACTGTAATATGACGATGAGAGTATTCTGTTACAGTTTTTTTGCAATGCACGAGATTAATTCGTTTTTGTTGCAGAATATAGATCTTTTCGAAATGAGTAATTTCGAAAATTGTGTACAGGGTTTTTCACTATAATTTGTTACTCAAAGAGATACCGAACAATGTTTCATACAAAAATTTACAGGGGGGCCAACATATTAATGGCCACTTCATTTTTTCAAATGGAACATCCTGTATATTTTTCCATATTTGTCTAGCTCTTTTTCCCTGATTTCTAATATGTAACATATGTTGATCTATCTCTTTCATTCTGAGTACCACAGAGTTTCAAATTTCAAGAACCAGCTGGCAAGCTCTGTAATCATTTTTCAAGTGGCAGTGCAAGTGTCCATTTTTGGAGTTAAAATAACGTCAAATGGAATATATACAGAGTGAACAACATACTTAATGCAACTACATTTTTTAAATGGGACACCCTGTCCTTTATATTTTCCCCCATCTTTTGATAAGCTATTTCCTCCTGATCTCGAATATGGGTACAATATGCGCATGTGGGTGTGTCTCTTCAATTTTCGGATTTTCAAAGTTTTGAAATGATGATACCGAATAAAAAAACAGGTGAAATACCAACGAAATTCTTTTTGTTCAAAACAATTTACTTAAAAGTATTTATTTTAAATGAAACCTAACAATTACTCAACAAATAAAAATAATAAACTATGGAAGTATGGTATGAATAACTTCAGCTAAAGAAATTGCTCGAAATGACCACCTTCATTCAATATACATAGTTCATATCGTTGTCTCAAGTTGTTTAGACTATTTTTAATAGCATTATTATGACTCTGATTCAAATTAGAATTGAAGTGATTGCTGAGCTTGCCAGATGGTTCTCTAAATTTGAATTTTGTGGTGGTCTGTAGGTACTATTGCTGATATAGGTCCTGAGAAAATCATTAGATTTTTTCACTGAAATTTTTTTTAAGAATTTTTTATGGCATTTTCAAGTTGAATGTTTTCATATTGTTCTACTTTAATGAAAGGTTGGACCTAGTATCATCGTTAAAAAACATTTTTGTCACATCTGTAGAACCTTTATATACAAAGTAATCGATATTTTTTGGAAGGGTCAACGAAAATGAAAAAGTAAATTTAAAATGGGGACTACTTCAAATCTAAGGGGGTAAACTTCCCGATTTGGGGTTTTTTGTCGATAATATTAGGTATTTTTGATGTCCTTGAATTATCGCTAAGCCATGACCAAACACACTGTATGTTTGGTGTCAATCTCAAATCCCATATAAAATTTTGAGGTAATAGTCTTATTGCTTCACCCAAAAACGAGCGCACAAAAGCTCCTGCTCAGGGCTTTTTTTAAATTTTTCTGTGATTATATCAGTCATAAGCTTATATCAGAATAAGCGTCTAGTTATTTGGAAAGGTGTAGGAAGAGGGAATACTTGTTTTATCAATAACCGAAAAATCATCAATTGTGAATTCGCTCATTTCTCTCAATTGATTTCACGTCATCAAATTCGATATTATTGCAGGAATCGACATTGTATAATTAGATAAACCCAGGGAAATTGAGAAATAAAGTAGCCTAATCGAAACGATCCCCCATTCGTCATTTCCACGGTCGACATCTTTATCAATTCAAAAATCGTGAATGAATTTAATGTGCCCATTGGCCATTCCAATTTTGGTCTGGCCTTCCACTCTCGGCTTCTACCCTATAAATGAACCCCAGGCTACTACTGCGATAAACATTATCTACGGACCCAGTTTTGGTATTGAAAATAAATCTTCCAGGCAAAGTTTTCCGGAATTTATGAGATGAATATTCTGAGGAGAACATTACAGTTTCTTCCATTCAGAAGCCTTCGCATTTTTTTCAGCAGAAGAATAACGACCTTGTGAATGATGAGATGACCCATCGAATTTTCAATAATACAGGGTGTTTTTGAATAGGGAGAGATTTCTATGATTCATTTCGAGGAGAAAACTTAAAATAAACATACGAAGACTAATCAGAAAGAAAGATTTTAAATTTTCCCGGGTGGTGTTTCTATGAGCGTACTCAAAAACGCACGTTATCATTGCAAACAAACTACGATTGAACGGAAAAAATCTCCTTATGTATGTCATAACATAAGATACTTTGCTGAGTCCCATTACAGTAACCTAGGTCGAAACCTAAGGACGCACCTGTCGAGGTGTGCACATTATACAGGGTGTTACATAATAGTAGGTATGCCACAACTTGAGGGGGTGAATCTACATGTAATTTCAAGAAAAAAAGGAGAACTCCATCATCGCACGTCCCCAATCTTAACTAGAATCTCTTTTCCGAAGCAATGTCTCCTTTTTCCCTCTCAAACTTTTTTGTGGTACGCCACTGATCAGCATAAAATCAATTATCGATATCTCCGTTCAATTTGCAAACTCCTGATTTCTGTAATTTTTTCGTATCTCTAACCGTTTTCAGGTAAAAAATTCTTGAAATTTTGCATGAACATTCAGAATCGGATATTATGTTATATAAAGATATATATATAAAGATTCTTCTTCCAATATTCCAATTGAGTTTTCTTTGGTTCTGTTATTAACGCTGTGGCCACAATTTCGCATGAAGATTCAGTACATAAATCTATATTCAAAGGAAAATATTCGGTCGAATCGGATATCCTGCTATAAAAATATTGAAATTTTTCTTCTCAATATTCCAATTGAATTTTCCATGGTTCTGTTACAGCTATGGTCACGAAATTCTGGATGAACATTCAGAATATCGATTTTCATTCACAAAAAAATTTCACCCGAAATATGAAGATTCTTTTTTTCAATAGTCCAATTAAACTTTCTATAATTCTGTTCACACTATGGCCACCAAATTTTGCATGAGGCTTGGTATCAGCATCTTGCATTTTGCCGTTAAGCGGCCTAACTAGGTTGTAAACCAAATGAAAGTGAAAATAGCGGTTGTCAACCAAGTTGAAAACATCATTTCAGCGGTGGTTTCCGTCGAGTGAACTAGTCGGCTGATTAGGAGAAATTATCGAAACATCTAGAGAGATCTTTCGTTATATGTTATTATAAACGATATATGCGACAATGTGGTGCAGGACAGTTCTTGAATGAAAGAATTTGGACCAAGGATTGGTACCACAATCGGTCTCATTTTTCCCATTTCGGTTTAATGAAAGAACTTTTCGAATTTTGAGCCGAAATTGGTCTCCAACGATAGGGTTCTGCTCCCTGATGACGAATCCGTGGTCAAATTCAATCCGGTCCGTCGGACCGTCCGGCCATAAACACGATAACTTTCTAAGGAATTATCCTTGAGACTTTCAGGGCGAGTTTGGTTTCCAAATGCCACAATTAAGTTCGTTAATCAGCCAAAACATACAAGATGTCCCATAAAATATGACCATTCCGAATTTTGTTCCTTAATATTCCAGACAAAACGAAAACAATTGAAATAGAATTTCGCGACACATGCCAAAATGCTCACAGTAAGCCTCATGCGAAATATTGAAAGATAGAATCATTATATGTCATAACAAGATATCCAAGAATCGCATCATCTGAAGCATATATTTTCTTTTAATTATTGATTTTTACTTATTTCATTTTTTAATAATTTCCATAATATAAGTCTGATCATCCTGAGATTTTGCATTCATTTACTAAGCATGAATCTCAAGTTCTATACAAAATTTTGAGGTAATAGCATTATTGCTCCACCAATAAATGTTCGCTCAAAGCATCTGCTTAAGGTTTTTTTATATATCTCCATAATTCAGGAAGATCTTTCACCCAATCAAAGAAAGAAATCTACCAAACTTGAATGTTTGGAATTTTGCTCATATTTTCTAGTTAAATTACTACCTTTCCTCGAATATTAACGACGGATTTTGAATACGCTATGAGATGTTCACTCTACAAGGTACTGGTGTTGTCAACCTAATTGATGACTACCATACAGACGCTCCAACATAGTCGTCAACATCGGGCTTCGCCCACCAAATATCAAACCGATTTGATCTCGCATCAACTTAGTCTTCAACCTGGAATATCAACCACCAACCAGCCTACAGACGTTCAACTTGGTCGTCAACATGCCGTGTTTACAACTTAGTCTTCAACTAGGTTGATCGTCTGTAGGCTCCTTTACATTTCATTCCGATTGGTTTCGTTTTGTCTAAGATATTGAGAAACAGAAATTTTGAATGGCCCTATTTATGGAACGCCCTGTACGATTTGGCTGGTTAGCAAACTTAACCAAGCCATTTGGGACCCGAAGTCATCCTGAAAATTCCAAGTCTCTCTAGGACAATCCCTTCCAAAATTACGCATTCGAAATCAGGGAGTCTAACACCATTGTTTGAGACCATTCTCGGCTCAAAATTCGAAAATTACAGACATTTGGGCAAAACGATATAGCACTCGTATAACGAGCGCTCAAAAGTAGATCAAGTACAGATACTTTTCTGAGACCTGTCAAATATGACAAACTTTTTCAAATAGTGACGAAAGTTGCTTCTCTAAAAGTCAAAAGCCTAAAGCTTTTTTCCTGACAATAACTAGCGAATGCTGGTCGAAACGTTGAAGAGAAGAAGCGTATATGATGGAAATAGCACAAATAATATTTCAATGAATGTTTCATCAAGAATTCCACGTCAACAACTTTTCATATACCTACAGGTTTTTTATCGTTTTTATTGGGGAACTGCTGAGCCGGAAACAAACGAATGGATCGATCTCTTTCGTCTTTCCGCTCTTCAGTTTGTCGTTTCAACCGAATTCTCGACGCAACTGGAAATTTGATTAACATCGCGACATTCTGTTTCAATCATGATGATGTTGACCATTCCCCGAACTTTTGCAGATTGATTCAACCAGATTGATTTTCCCGGATTGATGTTTATGCTCGGATCTTCAGCTCTACAGAAGATAAACTGCCCTTCAGAAGTGAAGATATTGAATCAATTCGTATTTTCCCTTCAGATAATCACAATTTCCTTTGAAATATTTAAATATACCGTGCTTAACGGTTCGGAGTCATTGAAATTTCGTTTACATTACACCTAGCTTCCCGAATATTCTTTTGAAAAGGTATGTTCTGTGATATTCTTTAGACACATTATAAATGAAGTATTTCCCATTAGTATTAAAACATGCTTTCTTTTCGCAAACTTCACCATTTTGGTACAGAAGGAAATTCAATTCTTTATAGCATTTAGGTTTTTGTATGCTTTCGTCGAATATTTTATGAACCTGTATGATTAATAGTATATATATTATAAGGATTAAAAGTGCATATTTATTTGCGAGTAAAAGTAGGCACTTTTAGTCCGTATAATATATACCTACTGTTTTTTCTCCAACCAAGCCAAAATAAAATAAATTGGAGATAGCAGGTCGGTAGTCAGAGATATCTGGTATTGTTGGTGAATATTGATTGTCGAGTAGAAGTCAAATGCAATAATTACTTTTAATCCAAGGATTAAAAGTAGCGTTTTTAATCCTAGGATTAAAAGTGTTGCTAAGTAACGAGTGAATTTTTGTACGGTAAGGGAATTTATGACTTTTGCACCTGAAAATAGTACAAAAATGTCAACATTTTTTGATGGTTGAAGAAAAAAATAGTATATTATATTATAAGGATTAAAAGTGCATATATTTTTACGAGCAATATTTGCAGTTGCGAGGCGCAGCCGAGCGAATGCAAAATTGCGAGTTAAAATAGACACTTTTAGTCCGAATAATATACACTATTTTTTCTCAAATCAAGTCAAAATTAGAATAAAATTGGTTTCAGTCGAAAAAAATAAGAGCTCAGTTATATGAATGGTATTTTTTCTGTGACAGGAAAAAATGTGACATTTTATATCTCTTGACAGGTCACAAAATATGACTTTTTACGAAATTACTTTTTTCCCTGTAAAAAAATTATTCTCTATGTAGCCAGAAAAAAGTACTTACTTTTTTCCCAGGGAAAAAAAGTAATTTCGTGAAAAGTTATATTTCTTTCACTACTAAATGTTCGTTTTTCCTGTCACAGAAAAAATAGTGTATTATACACGGGAAAAATATTAGATTTTAGCTCTCGGTTAACCTCGAGCAAAAATCTAATACTTTTTTCCCTTGTATAATAAATAACTATTTATTCGAATTTGCATTAGACAGATATGCACTTTTGCTCTTATCTCCTGTCATAGACATACAAAAGCTTAGAATTTTCTCACTATGGAACACTTATACGATGAAATGGAATGAACAGTGATCATAACTGCTTGTAAGTTTTTATTTTTTCCGAGAAAAGTATCTACTGTATCGACATTTTGCAAAAGACTTTTTTTCTCCAGAATTGATGATTTTTTTGGACCATCCTGTATAACTGACAACTATAATTCGAAAGCAGGGACATAGATCAGATCGATATCTAATGACTCGCTAAATTTCTGACTTAAATCTCAAATATTGAGCGAACTAGAGTCATTTTCATAACACGTCAATTCGTTCTGAAATTTAGAAAAATAATTAATAACTCAAAAATACTTAAAGATGGGTAGGAAAAAGTAAAAGTGAATATATTCAATATTTCATGGAGTATCATAAAAAAATAAAAATACCGGATGTCCCATTTAAAATAACAAAGTTGTTGCCAAATTGTCTCACTTCCGGCAACACTGGAAATGGGAAATTATGTTCAAAATGTACTTTATATGGCCAAATGTCGATCCACCAAATTTTAAATCTTAACCATCAATAGTTTCCATAGTAATCGAAAAAGCCACTCACCTTGGGACACCCGATATACATATTTGACACTACTCTCAATGCCGTCACATGAAATAAACCCTATATTCCAACATACTGGAAAAGCCCATTAGAGTGAACAACTTCCGATCAAAATACCTGAACTTGTTTCCGATTGAAAAATCGTAATTGCATTCTGCCATGTAACTTTCACAAAAAATCTTTCGCAAAAGGCTACCTAATTAACTCCCACTTTCATGGTTGGAAAGTTAGGAAAGTTGAAATAATTCCATTAACCACAAAAGCAATGTTGCAAAACTAAAACGAACAAAATTTTCCAGCTCATTTGAAAGTTTATAGGTTGTTTTATTGCATCGCAACTTATTCCAGAATACCTATACCTACTCCTATACATGTTCGGCAGTGTTCGAAATATTAGATTCTCATCGGGAAAGAAAATCAACGCTCGGTTAGGGTATTTTTCACATATCTGAAATATCGTTTTACTTACATTGAGGACAAAGGCACGATGTAGAGGAAATCCAAAATGTTCACTTCTGGATTACTTTTTGCACCTTCTTGTATCCACCTGAAATGAATGAACCAAATCAATAAAATATCCCATGGGTATAGTAATGAGATATGGAAATATGAATGATGGTAATTCTTGATGATTTTCTGGAAGTACCAACGCATATCGTCAAAAGTCGACCGCCCCAATAAACTCTCAAATTGTTGAATATAACAAACTTATTGTGTTTGGAATCTCAAATGGAGGGATTCAAACTTATATCCAGCTTCTGCAGGGATCTTAATGAGCATGGAGGTAGTGCTATTTATTGTGGCAATAATATTCCACCTAAACCAAGAATGGATTTTAATCGCCTTTCCTTACCAAGGGTTTTTGAGTGTGCAGCATATCAATGTTACTTTGGACAAATAATGGTAATTATAGCAGCTATTTGCATACCAAACACACTGCCCTTTGCAGACTTCGATGTTTTTCTGTCAAAATTTTAAATCAGTTTATCAACTCTCTGTAGAGAAAATGCGAAGTTTATAATAACTGGTGACTTCAATGTTAATTTTATAGATGTGGCCAACAACAGAACCCATTCAATACTTTACTGGAGAATTTTAAAGTTAGGATATTAGTCGATGAACCTACAAGTGTAACTGCGCAATCCCAAACGTACCTACTTGGATAATAGGTATATTGAAAAATGTTGACGAAGGCTCAATATCCGTCATAAGATCGCATATCTCTGATGATTTTGCTCAGAAATTCACATTTTCTACTGAAAACCCCAACTTCCAATCACAAGAAGTAATAAAGATAAAGTCTATGAATATAGTATATAATAACATTACTAGCAAGGTAAGAGGGTTTTTACTGGCGAATGGAGGATATAATTGACGCGCCGCAGGCGAGTCAGTTACCTCCTTGAGCCAGTAAAACCGTTACCTTGCGTGTATTGTTTTATATTTTATTTGTTTCTCGTTTGTAAAAAGGTGGGATAAATTCCAAATAAATCTCAATAATTTTTCGCAAATGTCGTAAGCTATTTATGATTATTTATTGGACATGACAATTATGACAACTGTCAGTGGCTTTACGAGAGGGAAGTCCTTCGAGACTATTTGCTGATTTCTGACGAAAAAGGCCAGATCCAAATGAACAAGGTATGCATATCGTTTTTTAATACTTTTATAACATTTATTACCAAAATATTTGTTCCAGGAACGATGAAATTAGAAGGATAAATGAAATTAGAAGCAAGTACGTGAAAAGGAAAGCAAATAAATACGAATATAACAGGGTACGAATACGTTTTTGAATAGTTTGAGAACGTTTATTGAGAAATACATTTGTTCCAGGAACTCTGAGATTAGAAGAATAAATTAAATTAGAAGCAAGTACTTGACAACTTTCAATGTAAATAATACTACTAACTTGTAAAAGTTTTACAAGTTAACTGTCAATTTTACAAGTAGTGACTTGAAAAAATAAACTTCCTTGATTAAATTTGTTTTTGGAATCTGACGTTTACAAATGAAAAACAATAAACAATTTAATCGAGAATGTTCGGCAAAGATTGGCCGATGTCGACTGGGATGAAGTTATTGGTGGGACTCCAACTGATCTGAATTCTAGATGGAAGGCTTTCAGTTCAAGATTTGGGGAAATATTTGAGGAAAATTTTCCATACCATAACATCAAGGGGGTATTCCCTTACTCTCTCAAAATCGCCCTAATAAAGCCTTCACATAAGAAGGGAGATGAAGAGGATGTATCAAATTACCGTCCAATTAGTATTCTTACTATTTGAAAAAATAGTGTCAACTAGAATGTTCAGTTTCTTTAGAAAATTTTAAATATTTTCTTCTCACCAGCATGGATTAATGAAGAACAAAAATGTATAGACAGCTATTTTTAGCTTGGTAGAGAACATAATGGCAGCTTAAGAGGACGGTAACATTTCACTGAGCATATTCATATTCATGGATTTTCCCAGGCTTTTGATTATGTTGATCATGCTGTACTATTGACGAAAATAGAAACTTATGGAATAAGAGAGAAACGTTAGAATTAATCACGTCATATTTGGAAAATAGGACTCGGAGGACAGTGCTCGAGAAGGATGGTATGAAATATGCATCTGAAGATATTCAAGTTAAAACTAGGGTACCACAGGGTAGCATTTTGGGACCTCTTTTTTTCTAGTTCATTTAACGACTTATCGAATTTTCTTGAGATATTGATTATCCTGGGGGCCCACTCACTAAGAAGGAAGAATGCGCAGTTAAGTATCTGCACGTTTGCTGTAACACAAACGTGTGCATTCATATTTCCCACACACATACACTTTTGCGTGTTGGTTTGGATGTGCGACAAGCGTGAGATGACGTCGAAAAAAGATCTGATGTTAATGGCAGTGGCGTGTTGTTGTTATTAAGGAAAAAATGTCCAAAGTATAAATATCGAACCCGACACTGTGTTGCCTAAACATATGAAACGTGCAGAGAGACTTGTTGCCCATACACAGTCGTTTTTGGTCATTCTTCCACGTACGGTGAAGAATGCACACGCCACACGACGGAGATGATTGCGCATTCCAAATTTACGCCATACACACACTGTTTTAACTGTACCCCGTACAACGCGCATTCAAGTCTTCGCGCTTCCCTCTTAGTGAGTGGGCCCTTTAATGCAGATGACTCAAACTTCACAGATGTTGCCAGTTACTATAAATCAATCTGTTGAGGTGCTACTTTGCTGATTTCTTCGAAATTTACAAAATGATTATGATGCAAGAACGTGTTGAGTTGTAACCTCGGTAGAAAAAACCTTATCTAGCCGTTTTTACAGAATGAAAACTCAGAGCAAAATACCTGCTAAACGCTCTTTGGCCAGGAGGGTATTTTTTAAACGAATTTTGGCCTTCTAAGCGATGATGTTACGGATATTCTGTTCATCGAAGACCGCTACAGGACCCTACTGAGAGCAATCATCTCCCATTGAAGGACATAGCTTGTATTAATGCAATTTTTATTAAAAAAATTCTCAAGAAGAAAAAAATCGTGACTGATGTTAACACTGATATTTCGAAAACGTGTATTGCTTTCAATATTTTATAATATAATTATTTAAAAAGCATATCTGAACTCCCCAACTGTACACTCTAAAAAAATCCCCGGTGTAAATGCTAATACCAAACTATCAAGCATATTTTTCCCTTTTAATGTCACAATTTTATCATTTTCATCGAAATTATGAGAATATAGTGTTAAGTGGTGTGATTCATGAAACACATTATCATAAACAGAAACAAAATCAAGAATGAATGGAAAAAATATTTGAAATCACACTGTGTTTATCAAGCTATAACACCAATCTAACAAACAAATTGCTCCATAAATCAAAAAATCATCTCTTGGGGGAAAATGTACACTGCATGTTTGAAGTTTCAAATAATAATTTCACAGAATGATCAGGTGTTACTTCTGAAGCTTGTAGAAAAAAAAAAAGCACCTGAAAGTGTTTTTCGGCCAAATCATGTTTCAAAATTTACACCAACTGAATCAAAATACACACCAAAAATATGAAAAAACCCATACGTTTACTTTAGTTTGTCTTCAGTATTTTTACATGGTTGCCAGATATTGCCAAATTACGAGCGGTCACACAGTTAGAACCATGGTGTCTGATGAACTGATTATTCAGTCGAATAACTTTGGCAACAATGTTAATAGCAATAGTTCCAATGTTTGGAGGCTCTACAAATAGTTCTCAGCATAGTCAAACAGGACTTGCGAATAATTGCACCTTCTTATCTATCTCTGTTCTTGTATGTGCCTTTGTGATGATGAATCGAAAGTGTGAAATTGATTGAGGTGAAAAAAGTGAAATGCGTGAAAATTTGTTTGGATACAGAGAAAAGTTCATTTAGGCTGATGATTCGAGGAGAAAATCAATACTGTTTGAAAGTAAGTACTACGAATTTGAACTTAAACTGATTCAGGTAACTTCTTCAGTTTTTACAATCGTTAAAACTTTTCTTTTTGTATAATATACTGATTAGGTTATACGGTGGAAATATTTATAATGACTTCTGTTGAGATTATTTACCCAATATTTTCAATTGACGGAAATAGATATTGCTGAATCACTTCAATGCATATGTGAGAAGATACGATGTACAAATTTACATCCATTTATATAAATAAATGCTTATATCTAATCTTTTTTTAAGCTAGTTGAAAAACCTCGCCTTTGAGTGTTTTGGAAGATACCTCTACTGTCAACCCCTCACTGGTTCTCCATCAGGTACATATCTATCTGTTCATTATGTATTTATCAGTGTAAAGAAAATATATTTCATCAACAGAAAAATGTTTTTGATTTGGCAACAAATATTGTTGTAATTTTTCATTGTGAATGAATTCAAATGAATTGAATCGTTTCAAAAACTGAACAGCAAACGAATACACTAAAAAAATTTAAGGAATAACAATTGCAGAACGAAAGATTGAGGTAGGGAGTAAGTACCTAGCTAAATAATAATAATAATTTATGGTTCATGATGCATAATGATTTTAGCTTCGAAAGAACCTATTTATCAAATATCTGATATTCAAATCACTGAATTGCATTTTTTAATTTCAGATATAAATTTGTCATTTCTCATCTCAACTAATTCAGTGCTAAATAACACCGAACAGGTTATTGTAACCTCACTAAGCTAGTGCAAATTAAGACTGAAACGGTGCGATTTCACACCGAAACCGATCTAACTCGTATAGTATTTCACACTAATAAATTGTGAAAAATAACTGAGTCAGTGTCAAAACACACTGGATGATCGTTTGAGATCACACCGCTCTAGTGTGATTTAACACCAAACAAGTGTAAAGTCGCAAAGAACCGAATGAAAATCACACTCGCTCAGTGTCAAAGTTGATTTATTTATATGAAAAAAGCAACTCCTTTGAATCATGAAACACACCAGAAAATTATTGAACGTCGGTGTTATTTTAGAAGATGCGAAATAACACCAAAAAATCAGGACCTCTGAGGAAATACGGCTGGTGTATCTTGGTTACATGTTACGCCACTGTATATGCTTTAATACCAAAGATGACTATCGAAGTCAGTTCAAATCTTCGATCTAAATTTCATTCCATCAACACCCCTAGGAAAACTATTTATAATTACAAGATAATAGGTTCGACAGTAAGTAAAGCTTAATATCGTCCGAAGTAATCTTCGTCCGAAGACATTTGATCCCCTTTTCGCTGACCGGTAATGCTGCTGTGTCGGCCCTCGAAGATTATGTAGGACTCCTTTATCTGGACTCCTCGCTTGGGTGTAAGTCTAGCTCAAGGCCTTCTTAGATAGGGCGGCAGGATTAGGCAGAGGCTATGATGAACGCTTTACAGCGTTCGACGGAATACAGAGTTGGGATACCTCTGAATAAGTATTGATCGAACCTTCGAATTCGGCTTGTCGGTTGAATAATGCTTTCGGTTGTTGTTCGATACAAATGATTTGTTTCTTTGTTTTAAATAGGCAATACAGGTTAGTTTTTGAGATGAAAGATATTATGCGCATATGTATATGCATACATCATATCCCTGAATTCAGAATGCGATTCAACATAAAAGACAACATACGAAAAGTACAGGATCTCTAAAAATGATTGTAACAGCGCAGTAGGCTTTGAATTATTTATTTATTATACTTTTTTACGCAGGTTGGGGTGTCGAATTATGTGGCTGGAATTATCAATGTCAAAGATAGGTAGAAAAAAATATAGGGAGAGATTTGATAAATGTGTTGAGTTTCCATAAGGAGCAGCAAAATCGAAATAATTCAAAGCCAACTGCGCTGTTTCAATCATTTATGAAGACCCCGTATTAATGAACCATCTATTTTTTTGTCTATGACTTGAAACTGATGGCAGCAAACAGACACTAACTAGTGTGTCAAAAATGACTTGTGGAGGAGCTTTTTAGAGATATCATCATGATCTTTGGACCGGACAAATGGCGTTAGAGATACATATATACATATAATACCTAGGCATCAAACGATGTCAAAAAACGAACCGACACGTGATGAAAGATGAGCTAACAGCGGAGTTCATCAGTTCTGAAAACGAAACTGCACGACAGAAATCCCACAAAAGCCTTAAACACCTATACTCCGTTCACGAAAGGTTGAGCACGTAGTAGGCGTTTCTTTACTTATCTGAAGTGGGCAGTATTTGCTGTCATAACGTAAAATAAATTCAATGTTTCCGAATGTACCCGGCCTCGTCCGACGAGCTTGCGAGTTATCAGACGACTCTATGCAATATTGACAACATTGCTTATCAATCTGACAAGAAAATAAACATCATAACCTAAAATTTTAATATACACAGTGGATATGTCAAATTATCATGGCCAACCGACGGCTCAAACTTTCGTGAAGGGACTATACTCTTGTTCATTTTTCACGTGGAATGACACAGATCTCGATCATCTCCATCAAAAATTGAGAACTGTCTGTACAAAGACGAACAAGAGAAGAGAAGAACAACGATTCCAAGAACTCAAAGCTAACGAGTATTCGTGGACATAAAGGAAATGCAGACAAAACAGATACCTAACCAATTCAAGAAAATACTTCGTTGACAAGTCAAACACATCGGACTGCCATGAGATACATATTGAGTGGAGCAGATGATTCAACGCCTCTAAGGCTATGCCACCCAGACAACTATTGATAAAATTCAAAGACAAACAAAAGAGCCTATATGAACCCAAGAAACATCCAGAAACATGACGACATTCCTGCGTCAAACTACTGGACAGCAGCCTCACCGATTATAAATACCGATGCAGTTGCAATCCAACATATATCAGGTGTCCCAAGGTGAGTGGCCTATTATATTAAATTGGCGTGTTACGAAAATGTTTGCTGAAAACGAATATGAAAGTCTGCATGATGCAGTTTGTAGAATTCTTCAAGATCCTTCAATCTGAAACAACTTCATACCATCATCATCATCATCATCAGCCTGGATCAATACTGGAAAATTTAACAGTTGCTTAATACTGGAAAATTTAACAGTTGCTTAATACAGGCCAGAAATAAGTCTGGTCAAGAAGAGGAAAATATAGCAATCCTTATAGATATAGTGATAGCAAACAACAACTATCTACGTCAAGAATGTACTGAGCAGTAAGTAATGTCTGGTACCAGAACCACAGGAGTTATTCCTGAGTGTTTATTTTGTGAATCAAAACTGATATACTGAATGTTCACGCAAAATTTCAAGAGGATCGCATCAACAGAACTATAGAATTTTTGTTATTTTTTATTTCATACATATTTTATTTTTCGAATATTTTCCAGAATATAATTCCAGTGGTGCTGAGATTCTGCATTTATATATTTGGTATCAATCTCAAATACCTCATGAAACTTTGAGGTAATAGACTCATTGCCTCACCAAAGAAAGAGCACTCAAATGCTCCTGCGCAGGGCTTTTCTTTATTTTTTTTCTATTCTATCCAATTTTTTTCTCCACCAGATTATCACAATAAAAATCACCTCAACAATATTGCTGTCTTGTATCAACATTCAGGGATTTCAAGCTCCAAAAAATTATGAGGATATAAGACATGTGCCTTTCCAACCCAAAGCTCTGAGCATAAACATTCTAAATCATCAGACGAACCCCTGAAAATGATGTTAAAAAAGCCATCCAACAGTGAGGAGAAACATCAAGAGACGATCGAAAGAAAAACAAACCCTGGAAAGGAATGTTGAAAAAATTAATGTCTCAGGAATACCTCGATTAAAGCTCCACAGATTTTTCCGAATTGCAAACCACAGAAAGGATCCTATTTATTTTCCGAACAGCATTCGGGGTCTGAGCTTGCCAGCGAAACGTATGCTGAAATTCTGAATTTATATATTTGGTATCAATCTCAAATCTCATATGAAATTTTCAAGTAATAGTCTTCTTGCTCCACCATAGAACGAGCGCTCGAAAACTCAAGGCTTCTATTCTATTCTATTATCTTCTAGTTAATGACAATAACAATTCACCCCAACAATATTTCTGATTTGTATCAATATTCAGGAATCTCAAGCTCCAAACAAACCACTCATTATGAGGATATGAGACATGTGGCTTTCCAACCCAAAGCTCTGAGCATAAACATTTTAAATCAAGAGTCTCCAAACTACGGCCTGCGGGCCAATATTGGCCCGCCAGTTTCAAGAATCCGGTCTACGAAAGCTCATTAACTTAGGACTAATGTTGTATTCTTTCATAACAGCTATACTATCATTGCAAATCAAACACAGCGCCTTATTATTAGACTCAAGAAAGTTGCATTGATCTTTGAATTTTCTTTTCCATATTACTAAATGATACACAATATGCGCACTTCCTTATTTTAAAACTAGAAACCCGCCCCAGCTTCGCTTGGGTAGAAATTTGTTTAACATTTGGCGATCAACGAAGAGCAGATGTAAAACATTTATTTTGCCTATGAAACTTTTTTGAATTTTTACATTTCTTCTTCTCAATCAGCCCCTCAAAATCCACTACTGGATATAGGCCTCTCTTCTTCTTTTACACTCTCTCTACCTCTAGCTGTTCTTTACCAGTTAGTTTTTCTCTGATGTTTTGAGGAGAGGCAAATCGAGAAAGGGCAACATATAATTTTTATTATTTCACGGATGTAGGTCTGAAATCTGATCCACGCGGCACCTCTTATATAGATATGCATGCCCCCCTCTCACACTTCGGTACCTTCTCCTACCCGCCTAGTGCCTACTCGGAGACACCTCGGAGACGCATTTTGGTGCGATTTCATCTTCAACCTGCCATATTTTTTTGATGTATTCATCATGATTGAATGATGTAAAAGAAATTTCGTTCTAAATTAAATACTGGGGATGAACGACGTATTTAATTGGATAAGGATCAATAGCGTATTCATAAAAAAATACTCCCAATAATGCATAATTTTGAGAAACATTTGGATACCTTTAAAAGGTAATACGAGTAAACCTTGAAAGATAGATATATGCTATCGCGGACTTTTTTGTAGAACTATTGAAGAGTTACATTTCCGTCACACATTGTTTCCATGTACCTACGTCTTACGGTTTTTGCAGCGCACCTGAAAATAGCTGATCATGGCTGATTGTGGTACTCATATTTTTTATCACTGAAGTTATAGTAGGTTTCCTTAATTTTCTCGGGTAAAAAGTATAGACTATGTTACTCAGGGATAGTTTAGCATTCTAGGGGTGAAAGAATTCTTGAAATCGGTCTAGAAGCTAATCACGTATCAAACACACAAACCCACAAATCCACAAACATACAAATCTTTCCTCTTTATAATATTAGTGTAGAAGTATAGATATAGATGAATACCCCCCAACTATTTTGCGCAACTGAATCAAATGGGGTTAAAAATTTTGGCCCTTCGCATTTGCTGGAGTAAACTTTGTGGCCCTTGGACTGAAAAGTTTGGAGACCCCTGTTCTGAATCATCTGACGAACCCCTAAAAATGATGTTAAAAAGCCATCCAACAGTGAGGAGAAACTATCAAGAGACGATCGAAAGAAAAACAACCCGGAAAAGGAATGTTGAAAAAATAATGTCTCAGAATACCTCGATTAAAGCTCCACAGATTTTTCCGATTGCAAAACCACGAAAGGATCCTATTTATTTTCCGAACAGCATTCGGGTCTGAGCTTGCCAGCGAAACGTATTTTAATGAGTTTATTCAAATTGTTTGTTGAAATTAATCGTTGCGGTCATTCGTAAAATTGTTTATTTATGGTAATGTTTTTCGTGGTTCACGGCGGGAAAGCTTTAGATTCAGCTGGATAAACGAGCGTTGTAGGGACTGAATGTCTTCATGTGTGGTTAGCCGTGTGGAATCACGTAAAATGGCGGCTGATTTTTCATTCCGATTCGTTCCTAAGCGGTTATTTGCATTTTCCAGGTAAAGTGGAAGAACTTGAGCTCTAAGGGTGAGCTCGCTGTCCCTTTTGTAGCGGCGTTTTCGGAAACTTACTCAGGGTTACTAACTCGATCCATGGGGTCACGTGACCGATCTACTCGGATCATGGACCCGGGTTCTAGGTTTACGAACACATCAGGTTTAGGATTTGAAGTGACAGTCGTATCAATAACATAACCAAATATTTTTCTTAGTCACTTCCAGCAGCATCTTATAATCACTTCTAGTGTCATTTGGCATTTGGCAGCCTCCCGTAATACGTTGAATTTTCTCTGGTGTTTGGCATCAATAGCGGCATCTATCGTCGGTTAAGCAATTTGCCTTCATGATATATTTCTGATAGTTTTTCATTTGAACAACTTGGTCTTGAATAACGAGAAAAAATCCTTTTGTTTCAAGGAATAATCTTCCAGAAGTCAGCAGGTGTAGACCTTTCTGATGTTATAGAGGAGTTAAGGATATCCTCGGATAGACATGAAGAACAATGTACCAGGTTTGCCCGTGGATTATTGGCCAACAGGATAGATTCACCATATCTTCTGTCCAAGATGTCTTTCAATGTACCGAGACTCGCAGCTAGGTCAATACAAGTTTTTTATTTGCTTACGGCTAGGACAATTATTTCTGAACTTTCTGAATTTTCGAGAAGGCATCGATGTTGTGTGTATTTTTGTGTTCTCTGCACTGTATGTATATATTTTGCCCGGTAATCGGGATATTTTTGTTGGGTAATGAAGAAATGTTATCATTATTATCGATTTTAGCTTATTAGCGTAGAAAGGGTGTGATTTCTCACACCCTCGAGCAATCGTCTATCACACTCCCTACTTTGGGGAACATTTATTCATCCCGGATAGCAAGTATCAGGGGGATTGAGCTCTGAAGTATTCGGTATTCTTCTTCTTTTGGGTCCTGGGTTATTCGTCCTTCGTTGCTCGATCCTGGATTTCTACTTCAATGTCCTGGTAGTCTATCTTCCAATGTTTTCCTTCATGGTTGTTCATGATGTCCATGATGACCTACAAACTTCCTTACCGTTCTATCAGTACCGAGAAGTACTGCTTTTTGTATTCTTTTGTGGAGGTTTTCATCAAAATCTAGCTCCTTGAGGTTGGACTTGAGGCTCTTAGAAATAATTAGTGTTGTTGATATGAGAATGGGAATGGTTCTGGTACTAGACATTTCCCACTGCCTTTTGATCTGAAGTTCAAGCTCTCGATATTTCGATATTTTTTCAGCTTATTTTTGACGTAGATTGTTGTTATTCGGGATGGCAATGTCTATAAGTATTGCTTCTTCTCTCTTTTTCTTCACTAGAATTATGTCTGGCCTGTTATTAGCAACTTTTAAATTTGTAACTTCTGTGCTTTTATAGTATAGCTTGTAATGGTGGTTCTCCAGTAATACTTCAGGCTGATACTCTCAATATGGAATTGTTTCGGATTGCAGCATCTTCAGTTGGATGGCGAGCACCTGAAGTAGTATTTTACAAACTGCATCATGTCGATTCTTATATTAATTTCTAGCAACATTTGGCAGCTTCCTGCAATATATTGGATTGCGGGAATGCTTTAGATTCAGCCGTATAAACGAGCGTTGTAGGGACTGAATGTCTTCATGTGTGGTTAGCCGTGTGGAATCACGTAAAATAGCAGCTGATTTTTCATTCCGATCCGTTCCTAAGCGGTTATTTGCATTTTCCAGGTAAAGTGGAGGAACTTGAGCTCTGAAGGTAAGCTCGCTGTTTCAACTGTAGGAACTCTATAGGCGGTTTTGGAAACTTCGTCCTTCGTTGCTTGGTCCTGGATTTCCCGTCGATGTCCTGGTAGTCGGTCTTGCAATGTTTCCCTCCTCAGTTTTTCCCGGTGTCCATCGTGACCTAGAAAACTTCCTTACCATTCTAGCAGTACTGAGAAGTACAGCTTTTTGCATCACTTTGTAAAGGTTTTCATCCAAATCTAGCTCCTTGAGGTTGGACTTGAGTTCTCAATAATAAGCTTTAGATTCAGCTGGATTAACGAGCGTTGTAGAGACTGAATATCTTCATGTGTGGTTAGCCGTGTGAATCACGTGAAATAGCAGCTGATTTTTCATTCCGATTCGTTCCTAAGCGGTTATTTGCATTTTCCAGGTAAAGTGGAAGAACTTGAGCTCTAAAGGTGAGCTCGCTGTTTCAACCATGGACGTAAAGAAAGGGGAGGGAGCATATCCTATATTTCCCTTGATTCAAAAGTGTCACATAAATTTTTTGGATTCATTAGAGCACCCATTCTCTGATTGAGAAACTTTTTTAACTAACACTGAATATCTTTCTACTACAAACTGTATAGAAAATGAACAAGAAATGGGGCACAAATAATAAAATTCAACGTTCAAAAAGTTCGAAGTCGGGCATATTGGTGTATCCCTTTTTTGTTTTGTGTTGTTTTGTTTACGTGACACTTGTCAAACGTAAGGCCCCCTCCACTTCCTTTACCTTCATGGTTTCAACTGTAGAAACTCTTTAGGCTTTTTCGGAAACTCACTCAGGGCGGATCTACTCGGATCACGGAGACAGGTTCTGACTTTACGAACACATCGGGTTTAGGATTCGAAGTGACAGTCGTATCAATAACATAACCAAATATTTTATGGATTTATTTTTTCAGTCCCAGTTTATTTTCTGATTGTCTCCATAGTTTTGCTTGTATTTATTGGCTTCTGTAAATATTTCTCATAATTTCTGGTGTACCCTTTCCTGTTTAATGTAATTTTTGAGTACCTGTTAAAGAAGTGAGGAATTTATTTTTTCAGTTATTTACTGATTGTCTCTAGGTTTGCTTGGATTTATTGAGTCTTTATATATCCATTATAAGATATCCGATTCGAGTGAAATTAATTATGTGGCTGAAGATCTATATACTGAATGATTGTGCAAAATTTCAAGCGGATCGCATCATCAGAACCAAATAATTTATTTTCTTTTAATTATCAATATTTTACATATTTAATTTTTTGATAATTTCTAGAATATAATTTCTATGGTTCTGAAATTTGCATTCAAATACTTAGCATGAATCTCAAGTTCTTCAATTTTGAGCTAATAGCATTATTGCTCCATCAATGAACTAGTGCTCGAAAGCACCTGCTCATGGCTTTTCTTTATTTTTTTTAACTCTGGCTCATTCTCTAGAATTATACAGAAGTTATGAAAAGATACCTATCATTCCTATAAGGATATGTTGAATTTGAAACTTTTGAAACGTTTGAAACCACCCTCATTATGTCTTTAGAAGTTGTGAATAATGAATGCAACAAATGAAACATACAGGTTATACAAACATAATGTTTTCTAAGGCCAGGCAATACTGGGACCGCACAGTAGGTACTAACAAACTTATCGACCACAAGAGTTATCCTGAAAACCTTCGCAAAGTGATGAAAAAACAGTACTAATGAGTAACACTTTCTGCATCACTTTGTAGAGAATTTCACCCAAATCTAGCTACTCCAGGATTTGAGACTCTTAAAGAAGACCTCCTGTGGTCGCAAAGAATGGTTCTTGTGATGGACATTCCTTACTGCCTCTTAGTCTGAAGTTCTAGATCCCGGAGTTTTTTTGACGTAAATTGTTGTTGCTGTTTGGGATGGATACATATATATGTATAGTTCTATTCTCCCTCTTTTTGACTAGAATTATGACCGGCCCCTTGTGAGCAACTGTTAAGTTTGTTAATAACCTTCAGTCTCGGTATAGCCTGTAGTGATCATCTTTCAGTACTGGCTAAGGCTGACTCTTATTATACGGGATTCTTCTAGATTGCAGGATATTCAGCTGGATGGCTAGATGATGCATCATGCCGACTCTCATATTCATTTCCAGCAGCATTTGGCAGCCTCTTTTGGTATGTTGGATTGTCATGTATGTTTGGCATCCTTAGCGGCATCTATCGTCGGTGAGGCTACTGTCCTTTATGATATATTTATGATAGTTTGTCATTAGAACCACTTGGACTTGAATATCGAGAAAAAACGCTTCTATTTCAGGAAATAATCTTCGGGGAGTCAGCAGTAGTTCGACGCAAGAATGCCGACATTATCCTAGGTGACCTCCTCCATGTGTGAGTTTTTCTTCTCAATCTTCAAACTTTATCACAAGCTGTCTCGATGGTGATTTCATGACGATGCTCTCATAGCTGTAAATGTGTTGACTCATCTGCTTCCCATAGCATCTTTTAGAAGTCCGATGTGTTTGACATAACGGTGTATTTTCTAAGGTGTTTTTCTGCTTATCAGCCATTTCCATTATGTCTTAGAGGCCTTGTATTCCTTGAGGTGTTAGAATCGTTGTTCTTTCATTGCAACATTAATGCTGATGCTTGTTCGCATCCCGGTTAATCCACTTCACCATTTCGAATTGGTAGCTGAGAACTGAGCAAGCATAAGTGTTAACAGCTTTCGTGAGATTTCTGCTGTTCAGTTTCGTTTCCAGAATGCTCCTTATTCCTTTGGTGAACTCCTATCCTTCATGATATAATATTTCTGATAGTTTCTGGTTTGCACTACTTGGTCTTGAATGGCAAGGAGAAAACCTTCTGTTTCAGGAAACAATCTTCCAGAGGTCAGCCAGTAGTTCGACGCAGAAATGTTCCTGGGTGACCCTGTTTAGGTGTCTTTCATGTAGGAGCTTTTCTCTCCATCTTTGAATTTTGTCACTATTCGTCTGTGTGGTGTTTTCATGAGGGTGCTCGTTTAGTAGTAGAGGTGTTGAACCATCTGCTCCAATAAGTATCTTATGTAAGTCTGATGTGACTTGCCTACAAAGTAATTTCTTAAGTTGTTTATCTGTTCAGCTGCCATTTTCTTTATGTCCACAAAGCCTTGTCCGCCTGGGGTTCTATGAATCGTTGTTCTTTCGACACAGCATGTAGGATGATGCTTGTTGGCCTTTGTGCACAGTGTTCTCGTTTTTCGTTGATGGCGATCGAGATCTGTATTACTCCACTTCACTATTCCGTAGGAGTAGGTGATAATTGAGCAAGCGTAGGTGTTAACAGCTTTTGTGAGATTTCTGCTGTTCAATTTCATTTCCAGAATGCTTCTTTTTCTTCTGGTGGACTCTGCTGTTAATTCGTCTTTCATCACACGTTGGTCTATTCTTTGACATTGTTTCATTCTTATTATTATTATCATAGTAAACAACACTTTTTTTTGTACTATTTAAAAAAGTTTGTGTGGCTATTACACAAGACTTCGAATCTCTAAGAATATCCGAATATTCGAAAAACCAATAGAATGACAATTTTCACCCTAATCTCTAAATCATTCAGGTCCGGCCGTTTCAATCTGCCCATTTCATTCGACAAATTTGCGGCTACAGAATACTTCAACGGAACAACAGTCCGGCCAACGCGAAATTAATGTTTGCCAATGAATATGGTCCAGAAATACAGGGCAATTATCCTGAATAACGAGCGAACGCGAGCGGAGGTCGGGGGCAGACGTCCTAATCAAAGGAAATATGTGCGTATATGCGATGACCCCGCGCGCATTTCCTGAAGCGGTCTGTTGTGTTCACGTGATTGATTTGCGATTCCGCTTTTGGCAGGCGGTTAGAGCGGAATATTGAGATTGAGATTTATGATGGAGATCAGACTGCATGCCAGATAGGAGGATGCTGCCCTGTTACGTGCGTGGTGTCTGTCGTTTTTATGATACCGCGAGAGATGAATTGTAGGTGGAAAATTGGCCTGTATATCTCTGATTAGAATCGTGAAGAATTTATACCTGTTTCGATAGGAAATGTTATCATTGGATTCCAGCACTGGTAATGTCAGTTATATGGGATTTGATCCTTTGGACAATCCTCTTCTCACAGGGTCGATTGTAGATTTTTGAGGAGGTTACATACCACTGCAACTCTTTCTTATAGGTGCATTTTTCTATACCATAGAAGGGTTGTGTGCCAATGAGTAATTTTTAAGCTTCCTTTCTGACTGGGATGCGAACCCCTCCGCTTCTATTTATTCTGAGGAAAACAGAGTCCTGTACGTTTAATTTGCGTTTCCGCTTTTGATAGGCGGTTATAGCGAAATATTGAAATTGAAATTCATGATATAGATCAGTCTACATGTCAGATAGGAGGATGCTGCCTCTGCCCGCTCAGTGAACATGTTGGGCTTGCGTTCACTGATCGTGTGGGTTCAGCGCAAATTCACTCTACGGTTATACCTACAACTGTTGTGTCCGCTGAACGCAACCATTATCGAACTAGGAGAATTGTGATCTCATCATTTTCAGCATATGCTTCTTCGGTTGAAATGTCTTGAAATAAAGCCAGGGAGAAGGCGTTACTTATTATTCAGTGTCTTCATTTTCCAAGAACTTCAGACCAGTAGGTGGCGTTGGTGCTTCTGTTTTGACTTTCGTGTTAGCTATTTCGTTTTCTTTAATATGTGAGAGACTAGCAGCCCAGAATAACCCATCAGAATTGCTGTTTTTGTCTATATCGTTGAGTTTTCTTCGGAGATCAACTTGAGTCGATAGCATAAAAGTTCAGTGATTTAATTGTGGCTTGACTATCGGAATAGATCCCTATGTCACACTTTTTATGGTTTCTTTCCGGATTTATATCCATGCACCTCTGGATTGCAGGTATTTCTGCATGAAAAACACTCGAATATGAGCTCAACGATCATGTACACTTGGTTCTTGGCCCGTAGAGTACAGCGCCTGTCCATTTTATGGTTTTAAAACCATATGTGTACCATTTAACCTTTATTTTGACATCTGCTCATGCACATCAAAGAAAAATTTTGAGGTGGTCTTCAATAAAATAGAGGCTTTTTTACTCAACTTAAATGAAGAACGATCATATTGAAAAAAACATATTTTGACAGTTCTCTCATCTTTTTGGGTCATTTTGTATCAGGTACCAAGTATGAACCCTAGTCAGGTACCACTTTCTTTTTTTGTGCACTGATCAATTTAAAATTCGCCAGTAGTGGATAGTCCGTAGATCATTTGATTTGAGCAATTGCATATTGAAAATAAATGTCTCAATTCAGCTATGAGGGCGTTGAAAGGAGTGTTGACGAAGAATTCCTTCATGAATCCTGAAATATGGGAAGAAGTGAGAAATGGACAATTTCTTCAATAAAAAAATATTTTTCGGTAACCGCCCTTTTTCTTTGAGAAATTTGCATTTCCTGGTCTAGTCCGGGAAGTATGATTTTGGCAACGAACAAACGACTGACAGTACATATGAAATTATTAATGAAATGTTTGCATATTGTACGCAACACGCTCGAAAATAGTTTCTTGGGACTCGCAGACTTTCAAAAATTTGTGCTTTGGTCCAAAAAATTCTATTTTCCGGATATTTCCATAAAGTATCTTCGGCAACACATGAATTGTCACAAGTGTCAATATAAAGAAAATGCTTCAATAAAATTTACAGGAAATAAGTCGTTCCAATAACTAAAATGTAAAACCAACGTTAAGGGATCTTTTATTACAGGATCCTTTAATAAAATTAAGCCTCTATTTGCGTTTCGATAACTCTCTAATATTTGGTTTTCTTCTCTTGTCCGAAAATTTGAAAGACAACCCCTGTATAAAAGGAATCCTTCGTTACCCAAACTCGAAAAATTAACGACAAACATTACAAGCGGACATTTTCAGTGGTACGTCCTAGAAAACAGCTGATGGTCCTTCAAAAACACCGAAACCATTTTCCCTGAATAACACTTAGGAATAAAACCATTTCATCTCAATTTTCATTCCCATAACAAAAGAGTATTTTACAAGACATATTTGCCTGGAAATATATCAGTAGTTCTAGAGCGATTTATCAGACTGTACAAAACAATATCGAACTAGGAAAATTGTGTTCGGGGTTGCTCGGAAAAACTGGCCGTTGGCCAAATTTTCGTTAATGCCCCATTAACTCTCCGAAATCGAGATTGGTCAGATGCGGACAAAATTAATGCTCCATTTTCGTCCTTTCGTAGTACGACAACGGAAAGAGTGGAGCCCAAATTCACTCTTACGTTATTGTTGTTTGATGGAAATTATTCTTCTGGAGTTATGTTACGTTCCGTGAACAGCTTTCATTTGTGCTTTGGCACGTTATTACTCAAGGCTGTGGACACTTTTTATCGTTACGGTTTATGATTTCCTGAGGATTTGGAGGTCTAGAAGCAAGAGAGAAAGGTTTTTATTGCTGAGAAATACTCATTCAGAATAAGAATTATCGAACGAAATTTTTGATTCTGGCATGAGCTAATTCATCGGCCTTCAGAAATTTACCGTCCGTGAATACAGTACCTTCCGTTAAGAAATAACATAATAAAGAATCAGAGAGTCTGGTTCTCTCTGAACAAATACATCTCATCTGCGAACCTCCCTATTGTTGTAATGATCAGAAAGTAAGCACTGAGAAAAACTTTAGAACATTGCTAATTGAAAGAGAGGATTGGGAAACGGGAATACACCATTATAACCTCAAAGAAAATACTGTAAAATGTATACAATGGTCCCAAAACCTACAGGAGCTGGTGATGGATATATAGCGTCAAGTACCAAGTGTACACTGTCGCTTGGTTCTTGTACGAGCCTCTTTCAAGCAGAAATTTTAGCTATTGAAAGATAAATCTAGAAAGAAACTATCAGAAGTGCGATATAGCCTACACTCAGATAGTCCAGCTGCTATTAAATCACTGAGCTTCTACGTCATCAGCTCAAAGATGATCTAGGAATGCCGGAACAAAGTCAATGAGGTAGGCAAGAAAAATAGCAAAGCACCAAAAGTAAACAGAATGTTGAAGGTTTCATCCAAGAGCTAAACAAATAAAAATGTTATTTATCTAAGAAATGATAATCCTACCAATCTCTTTCACCTAGTAAGCTCGTCGCCATCTTGAAAACAGTCCAGCATTCCACACAAATCCGAAATGAAGTGTCACACAGACAGTCGTGTATGGAGAACAAAATCCAACCACGAAAAATAACTGTAGCAATAAATTTGTCAAAATGTCCATCCCAAATTCAATATCCTGCTTTCCCTCACTTTATTTTCTTGGAAAAGTGCAGACAGGCCTGGAATAATATTAATTTATGTTCTTAATCTCGCGCCAACTAGTAGCCGTAATATGGAATACTGAAAACTCGGAAAAGCGGCGAATATTTGTTGAATACGCTCAAACTTTTTCAAACACCAAGAAGAGGTTTAACACGAAATGGCATCCATAAGTGCTCTGTTTGATACCACTTCCTTGTCTTGAACGAGGACGAGATTAGCTCCGAAGTATGAGTTTAATATTGGTTGATTTCAATCGATTAATATTATTCTCTGCTTTCACTATTTCTAGTACAACTTTTTCATTACGTTGTTCATTTCTGTTAAGTTAGGTTAGGTTAGAAGCACCAAAACTGAACAGAATGTTGAAAGTTTCATCTAAAGAGCTTAACAAAGAAAAATATTATTCATCTAAGAAATGACAATCCAACCAATCTCTTCCACCTACTTAGCTCGTCGCCATCTTGAATATAGTCCAGCATTCCACACAAATCCGAAATGAAGTGTCACACAAACAGTCGTGTATGGAGAACAAAATCCAGCCACGAAAAATAACTGTAGCAATAAATTTGTCAAAATGTCCATCCCAAATTCAATATCCTGCTTTCCCTCACTTTATTTTCTTGGAAAAGTGCAGACAGGCCTGGAATAATATTAATTTATGTTCTTAATCTCGCGCCAACTAGTAGCCGTAATATGGAATACTGAAAACTCGGAAAAGCAGCGAATATTTGTTAAATACACTCAAACTTTTTAATACAACTTTTTCATCACGTTGTCCATTTCTGTTTAGTTAGGTTAGGTTAGAAGCTCCAAAACTAACAGAATGTTGAAGGTTTCATCCAAGAGCTAAACAAAGAAAAATATTATTTATCTAAAATATGATAATCCCATCAATCTCTTCCACATAATAGTTAACATGTCGCCATCTTGAATACAGTACAGCATTTCTTACAAATCTGAACTAAAAGGCCGGCTGAAAAGGGTGTGGTCAGAACAGCTCTGTAAGAGGGCATAATAGACCTTGAGGTCGCAATGAACTGTAACCCCTTTTTAAACTATAACCATTGTTTAAGGAGACTTAAAAAATGCTATAACTATAACTTTACTCTGAATGTTTGGCGCCAAATGTTTTCCATATGTTTTTTCATCTAAAGTACCTATACCCCAAAAATCGTAGCATTAAAAAGCACTAATTATATTCAGAATGTTTAAGACTTTATCCAAAAGCCTAATCAGCTAAATCCTAAACGAAAATGACAAACCAACCAATCTTTTCCGCCTACTTAGCTTGTCGCCATCTTGAATACCGTCCAGCATTCCACACAAATCCAAAATGAAGTGTCACACAAACGGTCGTGTATGGAGAACAAAATCCAGCCACGAAAATAACTGTAGCAATAATTTGTCAAAATGTCCATCCCAATTCAATATCCTGCTTTCCCTCACTTTATTTTCTTGAAAAGTGCAGACAGGCCTGGAATAATATTAATTTATGTTCTTAATCTCGCGCCAACTAGTAGCCGTAATATGGAATACTGAAAACTCGGAAAAGCGGCGAATATTTGTTAAATACACTCAAACTTTTTAATACAACTTTTTTATCACGTTGTTCATTTCTGTTAGGAAAACGGAGTTTTCTTGCGGAGATTCCTCGGTGGAGTTCAAAAATAAATAGATATTTATGTTGCCACCGTATATTCATTTTCATTTATAATATTTGCGCTTCTCCGAGAAAGGAAATGAAGTCGGGAGAAGAGAGGAAGTCGTTGGTGTTCGCTATTTCTCAAATTACTCGCTTTTCCTGTTTTCTGAAATGAGAGAAGACTGCGGAGAGATGAAAATAAGATTGCGCCAAGGTTCTGACAGAAGTCATTTGACAACTTTCTTGTTTGATTTATTATGTTTTGATGGAAATAATGCTGGATTATTCAGTCATTTTTCAAAGTATGTTACTGAACAAACAACTATTTACAATTAAGAGTCGATAACCAATCAAAACTATTTATTAATCTGTTCACTATACAAGGTGTCCCATTACTCGACGTCAACCCGGAACCGGAAGAAAATGCAAGTAATGCTGGTTGTCAGAAAAATATTAAAAGAAATCTAAGTTGCATGATTTTAAAATAATGCGCATTTAAAAAACACCCAAAATTCCACACCCTGCGACAGTCTTTTCGCTCCTGTTGCCACAAATATCAACTTTTTCCAACTTTTTTCTTTGCTGTGTAACCTTGAATAATGCTTGTCTGAACTGTAATCAAATTTGGATACCAGCTGCTCTAGGTTTCATAAAAATAGGGCTGCTTCTTCTCAGAAAAAAATTCAAAATAAACAATTGCCTAGTTTCAACTGACTGTATTGAAAAAAAAATGTACTACGTAGGTTTGGCATGTTTTTTTCAAAATTTGGCGCATTTAGTAAGGATTCCATAATGGTATAATACTTGTTTAATGTAGCTGCCATAGTTCAAATTTATTTTCGATTGCCTTTGAATACACTTTTCGTTAACTGCTTTCCCAGTAATAGAGTCCAATGGATTCAAGTCCGGTGAACGCGCCGGCCACGAGATTGGACCAGAAAGTCCGATCCATCTTCCGGAAAAAATGTTATCAGAATCCTCACTAAATGCGCCAACTTTTGAAAAAACATGCCAAACCTACGTAGTACATTTTTTTCAATACAGTCATTTGAAACTAGGCAATTGTTTATTTCGAATTTTTTTTCTGAGAAGTAAGCCCTATTTTTATGAAACCTAGATCAGCTGGTATCAAAATTTTGATTACAGTTTAGACAAGCATTATTCAAGGTTACACAGCAAAAAAAAAGTTGGAAAAAGTTGATATTTGTGGCAACAGGAGCGAAAAGACTGTCACAGGGTGTGGTTTTTTGCGTGTTTTTTTAAATGCGCATTATTTTAAAATCATGCAACTTAGATTTTTTTTTATATTTTTCTGACAACCAGCATTACTTGCCTTTTCATCCACCCGTATCCGGGTTGACGGCGAGTAATGGGACACCCTGTATATCTATCCGCATCTATTTATTAATTCATCGATCCTTAATTTATCCATACAATATTTTTTTCATTTATTCATTCATCTAAGTGTTCATTGATTTATTCATCAAGCAACCTGATTAACATTTTCAATCATACAATTACATAAGAAACACGAATAAAAAATTGCAATGAAATAATAACACACTGCGCAAGAAAATAAACGCACCTTATGGAAATCTCAAGTTTATTCTACATTCATTGTTCTCAATGATAATTATTTTTATCAGAATTATGCATGCATATGTTATCCACTTTCAACGTTTTTCTTCGATACAGATGTTTTTTCCCAGCAGAAATAAAAAAAGATGAGATTATCAGATTTTGAATGTATTGGCTCCATTTTGAAATCAGTTGTTCTCGATCAATTCTAGAGATCAATAGTTTTTCTTTGGTTTGATTTTCTATACTCGATCGCTATGCAACGCGAAACACGCAATTTGACCCAAAAGGAATGTGCCCAAGCGGTAGTTTTGCGTGAAGAAGGGTGGACATACACAAGAATTGCAGAAAGGTTTGGAGTTTTCCATACGTATGTCCAGAATATTGCAGCGATTCAGGGGGACAGGTATGAATGTCCGAAGACCAGGACAGGGCATAGCATATCCATTGAAAAGATACTGATTGGGAAAGAGTTCTCTTCACAGATGAGTCTAGATTCTGCCTCTACCATTGTGATCGACGTTCCCTTGTATACAGACGTCCACACGAAAGATATGCTCAGTGCAATTTCCTAAATACTACTGGTTTCGGGAGAGGATCGATTATAGTATGGGGTGCAGCATCTTTGACTGCTCGCACAGACCTTGTGGTCGTTGATAATGGAGGTATGAAAGCTGATCGGTATATGAGGACATTCTTGAGGAGCATATAGTGCCATTTGCCCCATACATTGCTGAAAATTTCATTTTTATGGACGATAATGCCAGACCCCATCGTGCGCGCATTGTTCAGGAGTACCTTGAAGATTGAAGTCTCTCGAATTAAATGGCCAGCAAGAAGTCCAGATCTCAATTCATTGAGCAGGTTTGGGACAACCTCAATAGAAGGCTGAGAAGTTTAAAAAATCATCCAGTACCTTAATGACTTAGGAATCCACTCAGAGAAATCTGGCAGATTAGATCCGAACATTTTGAGATCACTCATTTTGAGTATGACCGTCATTGCCAAGCTGTAATTAACGCAAGGATGGAAATACCAAGTATTAAATCAATTATTAGCATTCCAGTATTTTGAACGTTGTTTATTTCTCTTCTTTCACATAAGATTCGGCGAAATCCTGAATTTTTCTACCATTTAACGTGTCTTGTTTCGTTCAATAAAAATAAGTTATAAGTCAATGTAGAGTTAACTTTCATCGAAATTGAGATTTTCAGAATGTGCTTTAATTTTTTTGCTTACTGTTTCAAACCGATTCGATCTCGCATCAACATAATCTTCAATCTGGAATATAAACCACCAACCAGCCTACAGACGTTCAACTTGGTCGTCAACTTAGTTGTCATTTAGGTTGATCGTCTGTAGGCCGCTTTACACATCTTTCCTCAATGAAGACATTCGTTATGACAGTCGTGTACGAAACAAGAAATCTGCAACAGGAGTTTTAGCCATTCCTTGCAATCGTAATGGCCGCAGTCTAACGTATAAATAGAAATGCCGAAGACGAACGTCTCTAAACGAATTTCCTCCCTCAGCCAAGTTGACGCTCGAAGCATTCACAATATCCGCTCTTTAAGAAAATTACCGATAATCAGATTCAACTGTGTTGCGGAATGACGATTGGCTCGATAGAATCTTTTCCTATTACCTTAAGGTTACGCGGATTGAGCGAGTAGTTCTATCAATATTTTAGTGGAAATGCTGGATACAACTTTTGTCGAAAAATGTAACGATATAGGGAGGGTCATAACCAAAATCACGGTAGAAGCTCACCATCAACAGTAGGAAGGAAAAATAACAATAAGAACAAGATGTACAAATCTTAATTTACAGTTTCAATCACAATCTCTCAAATTACAGAAACTTATAACTACTTATCTCAAAAGAAAGTTCAAATAGTGACTCCGCTTAAAATGCACTTTCTTGTCTTCTGTAGTGCCAGGTGTTCTCGGTAACGGAATATGCTCTCAAGTGGCTTCGATAGACTTCAGGTATGCTTCCATCTCTGTGTCATTAGTTAACTTTCAAGCAAATATAGGTACAGCCAAATGTAACAGCAAAAAATTACTCAGTTAAGCTTCAGCCAAAACTAAGTCACGGCAAAATTCAGGGGAAAATTGTGGTACAGTGTCAATACTGTGGTCTAAGCCAAAGAAATGTGCTCCAGCCTAAAGGATGCAGCCCAAGCCGAGGAATGTGGCCAAACCAAAGAATGTGGTCCAAGCCAAAAAATGTGGTCCAAGCCAAAAAAAGTTCCAAGCCAAAGAGCTATATGAAATTAACATAAATGAAAATGTGCACTAAAATTTAAATAACTCCTTCTCGTTTCATGAGAAAAAATTAGGTATTAATTATGTCGAAATTAGTATTAGTAAACCTGAGAAGGAATGAAAGCGAAGAACAGAACATGTGCTATGAAGCAAATTGGAGGCAAGCAATGGAAGTTTAGAACCAGCAAATCACCTTTTAATTCCTAGTGAGATCCCTGCTTAAATTGAAGGAATTATGACTTACCGACAACAAATATTATTTATCTCGCTAACTGAAATTTCAAACGAAACATCCTTGTGTCAATTCTCGGAATCACTCGTTCAACGAACGTGTACGTTCGTGATATTTCAAGCGTAAATTTTTAGAAATGTGCATTAATTATATCCATTCGAAATGAACACTTTCGTCGTAAAGAGTAGTTGCTTGCCCGGTTGCTCGAGAATATCGGATAAAATTATTACAATTGCCCAAAATCTACGCACAAGATATCAGGAACGTAAACGTTCGTCCAACGAGTGACCCCGAGAACTTTTTCACGATAACTAACACAATATACGACAGATGCTTTCTCCTTCAGAGGAAAGCCGGAAAAATTAAGTCAAATAATAGTATATTATTCGATGAGCGGTAATGCAGGTCAAAACTCGGCTCCGCCTCGCAACTGCAAATATTGCTCGTAAAAAAATATGCACTTTTAATCCTTATAATATAATATACTATTTTCCTAATAAGTGCGGAAAGCGATACTTCCCCACACTCGACTGCTGTTGACCCGAACGACGCGGAGAAGAATCAATCAATGAGAAAAATTCAAAATCTCAGCTTGGCACGCTCATACAGGGTTATCAAGAAGTGAGCAAAAAATATTACCTCATGTGTGAAATTTCACAGTTCAATAATTCTTGAATTATTTGACCGAATTATTTCAAATTTGTAGTTTTGTCACCCTTCACGATTGCCATCTCCCCACTATTTCAGAAATTGAAGAAATTAGATCCGGACTTGGAAAATTTTGGATTTTTTCTATTTTCATGAATATTGAAACACCCTGTCGGTGAACACTATGTTTTTATTTTATTTTCGTAACCACAAAGAATCAATCAATGAGAAAAGCTCAAAATATCTGCTTGACACAGTCATACAGGGTGATCAAGAAGTGAGCAAAAAGATTTCTCGAACTATGAAATTTAACTCATAAGTTCATGTTCCTACTAGGTCACTATGTATAACAGTGCCAAGCGGAAATTTTTAATTTTTCTCATTATATGATTCTTTGTGGTTACTGAAATGAAAAAAACATAATGTTCACGTACAGGGTGATACACTATCAACAAAAATTGAGAATGTCTGAAATTTTTCTAGTACGGATCTGATTTATTCAAATTCAGAAATATTGACAGATGGTAATCGTAAAGGGTGACAAAATATTCAAATTTGAAATCATTCGGTTGAATAATTTGAGAGGTAATGAAGTTTGAAATTGCACTCATGAGGTTGTTTATTGCTCACTTCTTGATCACTCTGTATGATCGTGCCAAGCTGAGATTTTGAATTTTCTCATCAATTTATTTTTTGCGGTTACGAAAATGAAATAAAAACATAGTCTTCACCTACAGGGTGTTCCAATATTCATGAAAATAGAAAAGGTCTTAAATTTTGCTAGTCAGGATCTGATTTATTCAATTCCTAAAATATTAACAATGGCGATCATAAAGGGTGACAAAACTCCCAAATTCGAAATAATTCAGTCCAATAATTCAAGAGTTATTGAACTTTGAAATTTCACTCATGAGGTCATTTTTTTGCTCAATTCTTGATCACCCTGTATGACCGTGCCAAGCAGAGATTTTGAATTTTTATCAATAATGGTTACGAAAATGTAATAAGAACATAATGTTCACGTACAGGTTTTTCCAATATTCATGGAAATAGAAAAAGTCCGAAATGTTGCTAGTCCGGACCTGGTTTCTTCAATTTCTGAAATCTTGAAAGATGGCAATCGTGAAGGGTGACAAAACTTGCAAATTTGAAATAATTCGGTCCAATAGTACAAAAGTTATTCAACTTCGAAATTTCAGCCATCAAATGAATATCACCCTGTATATTCCAAACGAAGGCCCTCAAACGATTAAAACCTCTTGATGAGAGTCCTCCCTGATGTACTTGATTCACGATATCTTTTCGCATTCTCCCGGGACATCCTGTATAATGTTTACAAATAACGTTGACATTGTTATATTTTAAAAAGGCACAAAATATCATTCGCATAACGCTCATGCAACATTTATCAGATCACTTTATAACATATCAAAATCGCAATGCAATATTGCAGTTATGTTTTTATGTTCAATACAAATGAACGAATTGGGTTGAAAATTCCCAATCGCTTCAGTCGTCAACTTCAAAAATAAACTACAGACCCTCTCGAAACATCAATATTTCAACAGTACCTTCTTCCATAATTCTAACTTGATATTCTCTCCTCTAAAAAACGTTCGAGTAATTTCGTATATACGTCGGTGGCAACGCATGTTTTAGTATCGCTGACACGCATAAATTCCGATGTGCACCCCAAAGGAAATTTTCCTTACATGTTTTAAGTGATGTTTTGCGATAACATTGAACGAGTTTCGACTCGCATACCCCTAGATCGGATGGCGCAAGGGTGAAATAACGTTACATAGAATACGTTTATATAACGTTATATAGGATACGTTTATATAATGTTTACAAATAACGTTGACATTGTTTTATTTAAAAGAGACACAAAGATCATTTAGACAACGTTTATGCAACATTAACCAGATCACTTCATCACATAACAAAGTCGCAATGCAGTTATGTTCGATAAAAATGAACGAATTAGGGTAAAATTTTCCAATCGCTTCAGTCGTCAACTTCAAAAATAAACTAAGACCCTTTCGAATCATCAATATTTTAACAGTACCACCCCCATAAATTCAAACTTGAAATTCTCTCTCTTTAAAAAACCGTTCGAGTAATTTCGTATATACGTCGGTGGCAACGCATGTTTTAGTATCGCTTACACGCATAAATTCCGATGTGCACCCCAAAGGGAATTTCCTAACATATTTTAAGTGAGGTTTTGCGATAACATTGAACGAGTTTCGATTCGCATACCCCTAGATCGGATGGCGCAGTGGTGAAATAACGTTACATAGGATACGTTTATATAACGTTATATAGGATACGTTTAAATAATGTTTACAAATAACGTTGACATTGTTATATTTGAAAAAGGCACAAAATATCATTCGGATAACGTTTATGCAACATTAACCAGAGCACTTTATCACATAACAAAGTCGCAATGCAATATTGCAGTTATGTTTTAATGTTTAATAGAAATGAACGAATTGGGGTAAAATTTTCCAATCGCTTCAGTCGTCGACTTCAAAAATAAACTATACAGACCCTCTCGAAACATCAATATTTCAACAGTACCATCCCCCATAAATTCAAACTTGAAATTTTCTCCTCTAAAAAAACGTTCGAGTAATTTCGTATATACGTCGGTGGCAACGCATGTTTTAGTATCGCTTACACGCATAAATTCCGATGTGCACCCCAAAGGGAATTTCCTAACATGTTTAATTTGATGTTTTGCGATAACATTGAACGAGTTCCGACTCGCATACCCCTAGATCGGATGGCGCAAGGGTGAAATAACGTTACATAGGATACGTTTATATAACGTTATATAGGATACGTTTATATAATGTTTACAAATAACGTTGACATTTTTGTATTTGAAAGAGACACAAAAGATCATTCAGACAACGTTTATGCAACATTAACTAGATAACTTTATAACATAACAAAGTCGCAATGCAATATTGCAGTTATGTTTTTATGTTCAATACAAATGAACGAATTGGGTTAAAAATTCCCAATCGCTTCAGTCGTCAACTTCAAAAATAAACTACAGACCCTCTCGAAACATCAATATTTCAACAGTACCATCCCCCATAAATTCAAACTTGAAATTCTCTCCTCTAAAAAAACGTTCGAGTAATTTCGTATATACGTCGGTGGCAACGCATGTTTTAGTATCGCTTACACGCATAAATTCCGATGTGCACCCCAAAGGGAATTTCCTAACATGTTTAATGTGATGTTTTGCGATAACATTGAACGAGTTCCGACTCGCATACCCCTAGATCGGATGGCGCAAGGGTGAAATGAGACGGAGCGGAATTCATTCCTTTAGATGTAATCGAAAAGTTCTTTGTGAATTTGCATAAACGATGTCATGTAATCGGAGAATCCGAGAATTGATTGCTTCGGAAAAAGGCTGTGCTAGGACTTTGCTGAGAACTGAGCATCCCTCTTGAACTATTTCACGGAGTCTCTGCGAGGAGGAATGCGAATATCACCTCTAGAAGCTCAGAGCAATAGGTGAGAATTACTTCCTGTTGGTTTCTGAAAGGTAGGATTCTATTGTGGAAGTAAAATTTCCAAATTTTGGTCCGATTTTTTTCGAATGTATTATTTCATTATTATATTCCAAAAAATTTTTGGAGTGGGATAAAATTTGGAAAATTTGCCAACTGTGCATTGATGGCGGGGAAAACCGATGGTGGAAGGGGGTGATATTTTGTTTTGCGATTCAATTTGAAAGCATTAAAAATAATAATTTGAAACTCTGTGGTAATACTATTTTAGTTTTGTGTTACCAGATCAACACACTCTTCGTCTTCAGGATTTTGAAAAAATGTTATGGTTCTTTCGATACGTAAAACAATGAAAAGACTTTGTCTCGTATATGATGATTACAACAGAAATCTATTTTATTATATTAACTGATAATATCATCGTCACAGAAAATTATCATAGTAAGTAATTAAATTATAAGAAGTTTAGATAGATATGTGTTCTACAAAAAAATTTTTTTCAAAAATAGTGAAATTATTCCAGTTCCATGAAATTTAGACATGAGCACCTCATGATTTCGCATTTTAATTCTGAATTTCATATCGACAGGATTAGCAGTTATTGAAATATAGAAAATTTTAACTTTAAAGCACTTTCTGCTGAAGGTTATGTATGTTAATTCTAGGCCAGCAATATTAGCCAGAATTTTCATATTTTTCGAAATCTTTTGATGTTTCGATTCTGACGAAATGTAGGACGAATATGCTCGTCGCTGACCTAGTCGTAATAAGTTTGACTTTGCTCGGATTCCATTAATGACCGCACCACTGTTTCCCTAGAAACAAGCGCGCAAAAAAGACTGCCCGATATTTTCAAACTTTTTTCGAAGAAGTCGAATTCATTCATAATTTATGACATTTTTTTGGAATATGTATACCAATTTAATGGAAATTTCGATAACTGTTCTGAAAATTTGCCAACTGTTTCCAGATTTTTTGAACTGCTTCAAAAATTCACCAACTACTTCGAAAATTTACCAACTCTGATCAATATTTGGCACGTCCCTAGACCAACTATAGAACATTTTTTAAACTGCTCTTCAAAATTTTACCAATTTACATCAGGCCGGTCCCTGCATCAACTCCATCGAAATGTTTCAAACTGTTCAAATTTCATCAACTATTTTGACGATTTTTTAGCTGTTTCGACAATTTGCCAAATCTGATTAATATTGGGCACAATCCTTAACCAACTCCATTGACATTTGCCCAACTATTTCCATGATTTTCTAACTGCTTCGAAGTTTTGGCAACTGCTTCGAAAAGCTACCAACTGCTTTGAAAAATTGTCAACTCTGATCAACCTGTATCAAAGCCATTGAAAATTTTACAACTCTTTTAAAAAACTTTCAACTGCTTCACAATTTCCAACTGTTTCGAAAATTTACCAATTACTCTGAAAATTTGCCAACTCTGGTCAACATTGGGAGGGGGATTCCCTCTTCCTTCCCTTGGGCCCGTCCCTGATTATATTATACCTACTGATTGCGTTTTGTCATTATTCAAATCAATTAGAAGTGGTAGTTTCAGATAGTTTACATATAAAATAAAGATTACAAAGAAAGTGAAGAGATTGTAGAATACATGATTTTATTAAAGGTGTGACAGGGCACTGTAACCTAGTGGTCTATTGGGCCAATAGCTGTCTACGGTACTCTCATAATGAACCTCAGAAACTGGATTCATCCCTAAATCCGAGAAATGAGTGCTTCGGAAAACGGCTGTGCTAGGACTCTGTGCTCGAGGTTCTTCATATTGCTGTACGGTGCTGATAGTCCATTTTCGATCTTCCTCACAGGACTTCTTGGTGTTCTATTGCTGCCTCACAACAAGTTAAGTGCTCACTTTCTGAATATTCTGGGAAGAAGAAGCGATTGTTATTCTTTCCCCTCAGGGCATGACTCGTCTAGCTTCTTCAGCCACATTGTGAGGCTTATGCCCTTTTTGAAGTCTTGCTGCACTACGAGTGGAAGTGGTCCTACCTCAAAAAGCTTGAAAGCCAAACCTTTTGGCCCTCTTCATTTCCTTATTGTACCATTCTCAACTGATTGAAAAAATGGAGTCAAAGATCTCCATAATCTTGATTTGTTCTAAAGTAATCATTGAGATGGTTTCTGTGAAGAAACCAATCTGTTTTTCTAGGCTTTTATAATCTCAGAGTGATAGTTCGCCTATCGTCCTCCAAAAATGATTGTATAATAATTGCAATGATTATTATAATCAACTATGAATTTTTCGCAAATATACCATAAAGGAGAGCCCATAGCGAAATAGTCGAGCAAAAAATTTATTCTAAAAGCTGTTTAAATGAATCTGTCAACAGCGTCCATTCTCCTCCATCGTTCAAAATGATAACTCCCAAACCGTAGCCTAATAATGAAATTTCATTTAGGAATATGAATAGGAACGAGACCCGAAACCCATCATTCTCAATAGAGATCAAACCGTGAATGCCTTCCCTATTAATACGGCACCAAACAACAACCCCCTCGGACCCATCCATAAAGAACAGCGCGCTCGATCCCAAAAATATTAATTAATTGCTGCGACAAGTACAACGCGTAATCCAGATATTCCAGAGATATTTCCGTTCGGCTTTATTACTCCCGACGTAAAACCGATCGAGCCGACGATATAAAAAAACGACAACGCTTTTCCGATCCACTCCCTGATGCTTTGCCCCCCACTCCTGTCGGTAAACATTCAGCTTTTTTTGTTTACGATAAATCTGCTCGAATAGTTTTCCGTTGTTCGGGGATTATATGCGTATATGGGATTGGTTTTTTATTCAGTTTTTTTTTATTTGAGTTTATCAGTTTTAATAGGCAATTACGAATAATTTCCTCGTTTCAAGTTTCGAATTTTGAGCTGGCTCGGTTTGAATATTTGAAAGTCTGGAATTCAATCAGACGCATACCAAAAGTGCGTTAAGAGACTGTTATCCATTAGAAAGACTGGTGACCACTGAGTGCATATTTTGTGTTCTATTGGTACCACTAGTGAAGCTTCCTTCTGTTCCACAGAAAATCTGATGCATCTCTACTTGTTGACTCTTCTTTGTCATCAAGTCAAAGGCAAGCTAGAGCACTTCTCTCTTACTCGACGAGCTGGACCAAGAAAGTTCTCTCACTCAGCAAAGTGGAACTGAGGAAACTGACGGGCGCTCTCACTGGGCACTGTCCCGTGAGGTATCACTTAAAAAACATGGGAAAAGCGCCCGATAGTACATGTCGCTTCTGTCAGGAAGCCACCGAGACAGCCAGACACCTGCTATGCGAGTGTGAAGCTGTTCACCAGAAACGGCTACGGCATCTTGGTTCCTGGTTCCTAAAGCCTGAACAAGTAATGGATGTGACCCCCAGAAAGGTGGTGAAGGTCATTGAGACTTTGCTGCCTGACTGGTAAACAGCGCGGGGATGCACAATAGATCTTAAGGTCAAGGTGCTCGCAAGGTCGGTTTTGATCTGTCGCCCCTCCTCTAATCTATCTAATCTAACACCAATTAAAGCTTTTTCCGCAACTATTCTACAGCTTCCGCTTCAATGATCTTTAGTATCTGAAAGGAATACAGAGATGCTAATTTCGAATAACTATTCTGCCCAAGAAATTCTTTGCGCAGACTCGTAATGACGAAACATTCAGTAACTTTAAGCATCGTATAAGGATCCTTATCCACTGCTATAAGTGAGCAGGAGTGTCTAGCTCTTTCTCACAGAGTCTACACTCGTCAGTTTCTGTGAAGCCAATTCATAATTTCACCTATGCTTCCTAAGGCGACAAGGTCCTGTTAGAAAGTCAAGAGGAAGCGTAACTTATTCGCCCTGATATCCAAATAGTCTTGGACCTTGGAGTTTCAAAGTTCCGAAGAAACATTCTGAAATGATTCATTACTGATAGATTCCTCCAGACTGCTTCTCTTTCTGCCTCTAGCTGCGCATACCACAGAAGAGTTCTGGGCCAGTAGGTAGCGTGCAGCCACTAGTACAACTCGTAATCCAGATATTCCAGAGATATTTCCGTTCGGCTTTATTACTCCCGACGTAAAACCGATCGAGCCGACGATATAAAAAAACGACAACGCTTTTCCGATCCACTCCCTGATGCTTCGCCCCCCACTCCTGTCGGTAAACATTCAGCTTTTTTTGTTTACGATAAATCTGCTCGAATAGTTTTCCGTTGTTCGGGGATTATATGCGTATATGAGATTGCTTTTTTATTCAGTTTTTTTTTTATTTGAGTTTATCAGTTTTAATAGGCAATTACGAATAATTACCTCGTTTCAAGTTTCGAATTTTGAGCTGGCTCGGTTTGAATATTTGAAAGTCTGGAATTCAATCAGACGCATAAGTGCGTTAAGAGACTGTCCTTGAGAGACGCGTTATCTATTAGAAAGACTGGTGACCACTGAGTGCATATTTTATGTTCTATTGGTACGACTAGTGAAGCTTCCTTTTGTTTCACTGAAAATCTGATGCATCTCTACTTGTTGATTCTTCTTTCGTTTAATTTTCTACACTCGATTGCTATGCAACGCGAAACACGCAATTTGACCCAAGAGGAATGTGCCCAAGCGGTAGTTTTGCGAGAAGAAGGGTGGATATACACAAGAATTGCAGAAAGGTTTGGAGTTTCCCATACAAGTGTGTCCAGAATGTTGCAGCGATTCAGGGAGACAGCTATGAATCTCCGAAGACCAGGACAAGGTGGACCACGGGTAACAACTGCCATTCAAGAACGTTACTTGAGAGTTTTTTTGTTGAGACAACGGTTTGCAACCGCTCGCCTTCCTCAAAATCAGCTTGAGCAAACTCATGGGGTGCAAATTAGCACTCAGACAATAAGAAATCGCCTCAGAGAATATGATTTAAGGCCTCGTGTCGCGGCAAGAGGCCCAGCTCTTGCCCCAGCCCATCGGAGGGCGCGTTTGGATTTTGCGAGAAGGCATATGCATTAGGAAGAGGCTGATTGGGAAAGAGCTCTCTTCACAGATGAGTCTAGATTCTGCCTCTACCATTGCGATCGACGTTCCCTTGTATACAGACGTCCACATGAAAGATATTCTCAGTGCAATTTCCTGAATACTACTGGTTTCGGGGGAGGATCGATTATGGTATGAGGTGAAATATCTTTGACTGCTCACACAGACCTAGTGGTCGTTGATAATAGAGCTATGAATGCTGATAGGAATATAAGGAACATTCTTGAAGATCTCAATCCGATTGAGCAGGTTTGGGACAACCTCAATAGAAGGCTGAGAAGTTCAGAAAATCATCCAGCTACTCTTAATGACTTAGGAATCCAACTCAGAGAAATCTGGGAAGGATTAGATCAAAACATTTTAAGATCACTCATTTTGAGTATGAACCGTCGTTGTCGAGCTGTAATTAACGCAAGGGGTGGAAATACCAAGTATTAAATCACTTATCAGCATTCCAGTATTTCGAAAATTGTTTATTTCTTTTCTTTCACATAAGATTCGGTGGTATATTTGCATATTTCTCCCTAGGAAACCTGTTCGTTTCATTGGAAGAAACTGGAAATAAACGAACGTTTGTCTCCAGCCGACATCTTTGTCCAGGATGTGGAAAAGATGGAGACAAAAGTACAGCTCACAGCTTCAGCGGTGTTCACTGGAATAACAAACGTATTCACTTGATAATGAGCATTGCATTGTCTCGAGCGAGGAAAGAATCCTGCGACAACTCTGTTGGAATAACTTTCACAATGAAACAAAACTTCGGACAATTCAAACGCTCGGAATGGGGCGGACTTCGCCGGTTCGCCGCTGATTAAAAATTCAGCTGAATATTTTCAATTGGGAGCTCGAACTGGGGCGCCCTTCCGGGCAGGGTTAGCCAGATTATATCGCTTCTAATGTCTTACGGAGGACATATTCCGTTAAATATTCAGGAGATAGAGGTCTGCATTTTTAACGGGGCCTCGTTACTTGTGTAAATTGAGGGGTATAAACGTCTCGATTTCTGGAAGGAAGTTGAGATGTCAGCCGGGGTAATGACGGTGAAAGTTGGAAGGAATTTCTTATATCTACTTTCTGGATTCGATTGCAGGATACTCCTTTGCGAATGGAAATGGGATCACAAAGTTAAAATGTTCTGGATTAATATTAAAAGGGATTGAATAGAACTTATGATAGCGGAACGAAGAGTTAATCTCATGGTTGCAGAGGACCTATTTGAGCAGAATACATCAGTGAATCTGAAAGAATAAAAATTCAAATAAACGCTGACTATAGAGAAACTTTCGAGCTCTATTTCATATTAAGGAGATACGGTTGATTCGCAGAACTGTTGGTTAAAATTTCTACACTTAGGCTAGGCGCAAAATGACTCGCAGTTGCGTGACGCAGCGTGAGTCACGGCAAAATATTGAGAAGGTTATGCTAGGCGCAAAATGACTGGAAGTTTCGTGAGGTGACGCAGCGTGAGTCGTGGCGAAATATTGAGAAGGTTAGGCAAGGCGTAAAATGACCCGCAGCTTTGTGAGGTGACGCAGCGTGAGTCACGGCGAGATTTTGTGAATCTAATAAATAAATAAATACGACCGCGCGTACACAATCGCAGTGTGACGTGACGCAGGTTTTGCTTGACGTGACCCTGCGGAACGCAGTGTCGATCCCGCAGTTTCTTGTTAGTATTCACGGTGATTCGTGGTAGAAATGGAAGAAAAATTAATTGAAGCAGTGCGAATTCGGCAAGTTTTGTACGATACAAGCCATTTGGACTATATGAGGATAACACTAAAAACTGAACTGGTCACGGTTTAGCCGAAAATAATTTTTCAATTGCCCGTCGTTAAATTTTTCTTCTTTTTAAGTATTAATTTCTGACTGCCTTTCTTTTGGCCAGTTGTGAGGTAAAAAATATCATTTCGGACACGAACTCATCTTCTGAATCTGATTCAGAATTTAAGTCAAACAAAAGAGCAGTAGATATTTCCATTTTGAGCCTGTACCCAACTGCGTTATAGCAATCACCAGCAAGTACTGCTATCGTATTTGCGCGGTTCCCGCGTTCGCAGCTCACCTCCTCAAAATTCCGCCGTGACTCACGCTGCGTCACCTCACGAAGCTGCGAGTCATTTTGCGCCTTGCCTTAGCTGCGAACTCGGGAAGCGCGCAAATGCGATAGTAGCAATAGCAGTGTCACGTGACGCAGGTTTTGCTCAACGTTATTCTGTGGAACGCAGTGTCGATCCCGCAGTTTCTTATGCGGTATCGACCTGCGTCAAGTCACACTGCTATTACTGCGATCGCATTTGCGCGCTTCCCGAGTTCGCAGCTAACCTTCTCAATATTTCGCCGCGACTCACGCTGCGTCACGTCACGAAACTGTGAGTCATTTTGCGCCTAGCCTAACCTTCTCAATATTTTGCTGCGACTTACGCTGCGTCACCTCACGAAACTGCGAGTCATTTTGCGGCTAGCCTTAGAAAGCATATACTCGAAGATTATAGAGAATAGAAAGATAAGAAACGGCCTTGCATTCGTAGTACTAAAAAACGACTACATTTTTTAGTTTACATTTGACCTTCAGATGGCACTGAAAATCAAACGAAAGAAGAACTATTGAACACTAGAACTGATCGAGAACAACTGATTTCAGAATGGAGCCAGTTCATTCAAAATCTGATAATCTCATCTTTTTTCATTCCTGCTGGGAAAAAAACATCTGTATTGAATAAAAACGTTGAAAGTGGATAACTTATGCATGCATAATTCTGATAAAATAATTATCATTAAGAACACCTTCAGTTGTAGAATAAATAAGAGATTTCCATAATTTGCGTTAAATTTTTTGCGCAGCGCATTTCCAGTATAGCACTGTCAAACTGAACGGCCAAATACTCTCTTTAATGCATTGAGTATCGAATGTTTTCAATGTGAATTTCCAAACCTGTAAGGACTATTTCCTACTGTTGGTGCTGGATCGAAATAGCTCGTTTAAATTCATTGACAGGCCGAATCAGTCGAATAGTTCTTGAGTTGTGATTATACAGGGTGTCCAAAAATACCACGCGAAAGTGACACTGGAGATTGATTGGCATTAGGTCTTACAGATAGCATCAACATGGCCTCAGTAAAAGTCCGCTGGTTTTCGAGATATCACCACTTTTGTGTATTTTTTAAAAATCTCCAATTTTCGGTCTTCAAACTCATGTTTTTTTTTTACCTAGGCTACCCTGAATAGTTGCTTTAAACAATGAAGTAATAACTTCACCGAGAACTAGAACGAAATCCTTTAAAAAAATGTCTAACTTGTTGTATTTTATGACGAAGTTAAAACGTTAACTTAAGTTTGACTGACTGATGTGAAAAAAAATCAGACTGAATTGACAAATAATCGTAAAAACTGGTCAATTTCCAGCACTTTTCAAAATGATACAGCACTACCAATTTTTTTATGTCAAAACCTTAGAAATTGTAATTTTGTCGCGAGAGATGTGTTTATGCCGAAATAATTAAAAATTAGGAAAAATGCACAAGTATCACCTGTTGCCAAATTACATGTTGCTTGATATTCTTTCCTCGCTACTGTTTCAAACAACCATTTTTTGCTCTTCTTTCTCTTTTATCTCACTTTCTCTTTCATTTTTTGTTTGCAAAAGTGGTGATTTCTCGAAAACCAGCGGACTTTTACTGAGGTCATGTTGATGCTATCTGATAGACCTAATGCCAATCTATCTCCAGTGTCACTTTCGCGTGGTATTTTTGGGACACCCTGTATAAAACTTTGTTCTCGAAGCTAAAAATCTGATGTGATCCAAATAACACTATTTCGAGCGTTTGAATTATCCACAGTTGTTGTTCATTGTGAAAGTTATTCCAACAAAGTTTTCGCAGGATTCTTTCCTCGCTCGAGACAATGCAACGCTCATTATCAAGTGAATACGTTTGTTATTCCAGCGAACACCGCTGAAGCTGTGAGCTGTACTTTTTGCCTCCATCTTTTCCACATCCTGGACAAAGATGTCGGCTGGAGACAAACGTTCGTTTATTTCCAGTTTCGCTCACTGAAAGGAATAGGTTCCCTGGGGAAAAATGGTTATATGCGAATATGCCCTTGTTATTGACGTGAAATTCTGAGCGATGGAAAATTTATACCAATATTATCTGCGCCATTCATTTCATATTGATCTGTCGGTAGATATTCGCCAGTTGTTCTTGGGCACAAGGGCGTAGCCAGGGGGGGGGTTTTGGGGGTTCAAACCCCCCCCGAAATGTTTCAGAGTTATTTTTTGTTGCAAAAATAATCTTTCATTTTGCACTTAAATCAACTTATCTCCGAAAATCTAGTTAAAATTATCAGTTCATATCAGCAATATGGATGATATTAAAGTTTCATTCCATTTCTAGAACATACTATCCAGCAATTAACTGATAGATTTTCTAAACACCGAAAATTAATATCAGCCTTATCAGGTCTGCTACCCCAGAATTTTAACAGAGAATATGAATTAGAAGACGCATTATCGATGTATTGTTCACCACTCCAAAAAAAATAAAAACGTAATTAAAGCAGAATTTGAAATATATGGAAAATGTCAATGAACTTCATTTCAAAATCGGCATTAGAATGCTTAGATGAGTGCAATCAGAATATGTATCCGAACATCTACATCCTACTACAAATTTTAGCTACGATTCCAGTATCTACTGCTACTCCAGAAAGAAGTTTCTCCAGCTTGAGGAGAATTAAAAATTACCTGCGCAATTCTTCTAGCGAAATAAGATTGAATGGGTTGGCGCTTATGAATATTCATTATAGTGTGAAAATGGATGAAAATGAAGTGGTTGGCCAATTCGCTAGAAAAAAATGACGGATAGACTGAAGGAATTCACCAAAAAAAAATATTGTTTGTGTTTTCTCACTGTTTCATTTTTAATACCTATTCATATGTTGTTGGCACTATTTGGGAGTAGTAAACATTAAAAAACTCTAATAAGTTCCAATGAAAGCACACATCCACACTAATTTCATATCGATTCATCCTGTAAGTATTGCTTGGGAAATTAATATTGTTTATTGAGTTTTTGTTTGAGTGAATAAAAATTAAATTCTGAAGCATATTCGAAAAATAAAAACCAAGAATATCTATGTTGAATATTGTTTCCGAAGTAGGAAAAGGATTATTGAATTCTTAAAAACAACAAATACTTGCTACAGAAAGCGACCCTCACAATTCACGGCACCTACAAAGTCAATTGCCAAAATGTCAAACACCCCCCCCGAAATTAATTCCTGGCTACGCCCTTGCTTGGGCATCTTTTCGGATCTTCTATAAAAAGTGTGTCTAGAGAACTTTCTCCTAATTTTGACGAAAGAAAAATACAATCAATTATCCATCCTTGGTTTTTGTATTTCTTCTTCACATTCCTTGAACGATTTGGTCGGAGTTATCTCTCGAACTGTGGAAAACTATGTTAACTTAAAATTTCTACTGACGATGCTGGATCGAAAAAGCTCGATCGAATTCTTTGACAACATTCTTTGATTATACAGGGTGTTTCATTGGGAAGCGGAAAAAGTGGAGGATGAATAAAACAATTCTAGGTGGTTCCCAATATACTACAGGGTGCGGCAGAGAGGACGGACGGTTTTTAAAAAGTCATAAAACAGTTGATTTTTACTCAAAAACAATTTATTAATGCAATAAGGTTCACAAGGAAATAGCATTTGAGACAGTCAAGTGAAAAAAACCTCAGGCATGTGGTGGCCGAAATCGTTGATGCAGTGCTGTTACCGTGAACTCAGAGCTACATCGAAATGATAACTAACTTCTTTGTGCCTGAATTAAGACGGCGCGGCGTCGTGTTCCAACCCGACGTGTATGGTTCCGGCAGGATGGGGTGACCTCCCAAACAGCCAGAGCAACAATGGACGTTATTCGCCCTCTCTTCCCTGGTCGCCTCATTTCCAGATTTGGCGATGTTCATTGGCCTCCTCGGTCCCCAGATTCATCCATATGCGATTTTTTCTTGTAGACACCTCAAGGCTAGAGTATACGGACACAAGCACCGAACTCTGGACGAATTGAAGGAAGCATTTCTCGTGGAAGTCGCCAAAGTTGAAGGAGCAATGGTGGAGAGAGTCTATGCGAATTTCCAAGAACGCCTCTAGCACTGCATCAACGATTTCGGCCACCATATGCCTGAGGTTATTTTCCACACTTGACTGTCTCAAATGCTATTTCCTTGTGAACCGTATTGCATCTATAAATTTGTTTTTAAGTAGAAATAAACTCTTTTATGACTTTTTGAAAACCGTCCGTCCTCTCTGCCGCACCCTGTACATTCCATAGGTCTAACAAGTTCCTTATAAATATACAGGCTGTTCTATCAATTTGGCCGATTTCTTTGGGTGACCATAACTTACGAACCAAGCCGAATATTTTTATGATTTTTCGTATGAACATTATACTACTTCTACACAAGCGACCCGACTATCTGTCAATTTGGAAATCTAGGTCCAGTTTATAAATAATTTCTTATGCCTTCGCATCAGGAAAATAACACCATCTATTTTCGAAATACGGTTTAATGTTTTGGAACTGCACAAAAAACTGAAGTACTACTATACTATACTATAGTATACTATACCATAGTCCGTTCACGAAAGGTTGAGCAGTCGGTTGGCCATGACAATTTGGCATATTCCACTGTGTTTTTTTAAATTTTAGATTATGTTGTTTATTTTTTTGTCAGATTGATACGCAATGTTGTGAATATAACTGGGAAGCTCGTCGGACGAGGCCGGGTACATTCGGCAACGTTGACTTCATTTTACGTTATGACAGCAAATACTGCCAATCTCAGATAAATAAACAAACTGTCGTGAACGGACTATATGTAATTTGACGTTTGTGTCCCTTTGTTTGTTAGTGTGTTAGCTTCTTCGTTTTCTTAGATTCTTGAATGATCAATAATTCATTCATTTTCATTTTGTTCATTGGCTTTGGTTATGACTACCATAAATCGAAATGGCTTCAGCAGAACAAGTGAGTCGTCTCAAATTCCCAAAAAAATGCAGTAGTCGTGATATTGTAGATTTTTCAATAAATCTCTGAGTCATCACTACATAGTATAAAACAAAGTCGCTTTCTCTGTCCCTATGTCCCTTTGTATGCTTAAATCTTTGAAAATACGCAACAGATTTTGATGCGTTTTTTTAAATAGATAGAGTGATTCAAGAGGAAGGTTTATATGAATAATAACATAATAACAAATACTGGAGAAGTACTGTTATTTTTGAGGTTTCTAATGTGAAGTCCGTGCGAAGCCGGGGCGGGTCGCTAGTTACGTATAATTCAAGAAGTGTAACGACCTGTTCCAAATCTTTTGAGGGTTCGAAATGAGAATACTACTGGCCTACTGGCAGTGTAACTTTAATCAAATTATTTTTTGGCAGTGTTAATAATACATATTCCGATAGGGTTTGGTGAAAAATTGGTTATATCGACTTGAAAAACTTAGCTCATTGTAATTACCAAACAAATAAAATGCTAGAACCATTGCATTGAAGCATTAATATCGAAGGATTCTTTAAGTAAAGATAAAAATAACATTATCAGTATAATACTAATAATAAGATGAAGATTTGTATTGGATTCAAAAATCCAAATTATCAGTAATGATTTTTTTCTTAATGATAAGTATTCAGCTGACAATGTAGAGTTCATTAGATTAATGTTTTCCTTGTAATAATAGTATTTCTTTCTCATGTGCCTCATCATTTTATTCTGTCACAAGCCGCAACTGTGATAAGGGTAATCACGGATCGCAACCTGTTGATCCATGATTTCAGACCCTCATCAGCTATCGCGGCCATGTTATGACGTCGTCTGCTATCCTCATTTCAAAGTTCTTCAATGGCATCAAAACAACTTTCATAAAAATCCAAACCTAAATTTTCCATTTACCCATAATTCAGTTTGCCAGGAACCATAGAACCTGATAAGGTGTTTATGTGTTCGGGAGAAGGTGAAATATTTGACGACAGGGGTAATTGATGCCCTTTCAGTTCTCGCTTGCCTTGCTGTAGATGACGCGTCAGAGGGATGTCAAGCCGAATAAAATTCCACCCTTTGTCAGCGGGGCTTAAGGTTGATTGATCGACAGAAGGGCGTGGTGTCAACGCCTCTAAAAGGAAAGTAAATAGGAGTTTGATATAAAACTGTACTTCTACAAATGTGTACTTTGGAAACTTCGTCTGGGATACCAATAGGCCTTGGAGAATCGTCTCCATTTTTTTCGACGATTGGTGGAGTTTTCAGTGAATGAAATGGAGTCCAATTTTTTCGTGAAGATGGAGTTCTTCTTTGAGTCTAGGAAGAAGGAGAATGTATTGGGATTTTAGACTCCAATTTGTATAGACTGAAGAATTATTGCAGATACCCTCATGATATGGGGGTTTTTTAAGGAGGATGCGTTCTTATGATCGGTTGAAGAAATAATCGAAATAAGTCATTTCACACAATATCAGAAGATTCACCTGCTTCGAGAAAATCGAATCCAGTGAATCTTGAAATCATGAATTTCTTCTTCATTTCATATAATCATTATTGAGATTTTTGGCAGAAGAAAATAAGAAGTTCTATTTACAAATGAATTCTGCCATAGTATGTTCTCTTGAAATTAGTAGGAAATGTAATGAAACCCACTATGTATTACTTATTATAAATTTCGGCGATCGATTTCGGAACTATTCCATCATCAGGCCAGCTGAAAGTAAACAAATATAGAATATGTATTCATTTAGGTTAGATTATGCAACTTACTGTCTTTGAACTAAAATGAACATAAATCGTTTTTTGATTCCAATATTCGAATTTTATTCGAATATTCGAATAAGTCGAAATATTCGAATAATTCGAATATATTAGGATATTTGGATTTCAGAATGTTCATCTAGTGTGGGTAGCATCTACCACCTAATATTTGGGGGTGTGTTTTATCTTTTTTCGAACTGTTAGATGTACGTGATAATTGATAGTTTAAAACAGGAATACAGTAGTGCTCTGCTACCTCGAGGTCTATTGTGCCCCAAGTGTTTATGTAATAGGTACTTGTAAAAATGGAAGGTATTAAAATTTTTCGGCATTTCTTTTTCAAACGAATCCTGGGTCTGTTCTGAAATCTGCATTCGATTGATGGCTCCTTGTTTGCACATTTCACTGAATACTAACTATTACGAACTCAGGAACGTGCGTCAGCCAAGGGGTAATGAAAAATGTGGTATTGCAAACAGAGAGGCAATATACCTAAATTCAGTCGAATGATGGAACATGGAACTTTGGAACTATTGCATTTTTTTTCTTTCGAATTCGATTTGAAAGCGTTTTATCATTAACTAATAATTTCTTATAACGTCTGAAATTACTGAAATTATTTTAATAATAATTTCCTTGAAAAATTCTCAATGAATAAAATGCAAAACAAATGGTTTATGGGTAACCAGTAACCACCCTGAGAAATAACAATAGCTTGTTATGTTATATTGTTGTATGCCAGTATTGCCCAGTATACGAGGTAGGGCCATAAAAATGACCGAAGCCTCAATCAATTTCAAACGCCTAACCGAAATGATGACCGGTTAGCCGCTTGAAATTGATTCTTACCTTCTAGAAAACCGTGGGTGGGAATTATTGTAAATAAATAATTCCGCTTTTTCGCCAATTTTACAAGCTGTTCACCTCTTATTCTAGACAGAAAAATGTACAACTCTATCAATTGATTTATTCAGAGAAGGGTGGTTATGAATTAGCATTCTTCAAAGGGAAATAACATTTGCAAATAAAACATTACTATGAATCCAGAATCTAAAAATTTGAAGATATGCTCATGACAACAGGACAGAAAAACAATAGTGAAAATGCTAATTCGGACTAAATACTTACTTTACAATGGTTTGAATAGGTTATTAATTATCAAATGCCTAACATTTGAAGAGCCAGAAAATTGATCCCTTAATGGAAAAAAAATATTATTTAAATTTATTTATTTGCTTTACTCGAATATTTCGCTTTGTCTCAATTTCAAATAAAAATAAATAATTTATTCAAATAATTCGAATAAATCGAATATTCTATTTACGAATATTCGAATAAATCGAATATTCAAATAAATCGAATAATTCGAATATTCGAATTGAAGCGATGAGGAAAAATTCGAATATTCAAACATTCGAATATTCGAATTATTCGAATATGATTCCGAGCCCTAGTTTGTATGTATCCTTACACGGCCAGTCAGCATGGTATTAAGTGTTTTGCATTCTGCGCTGCTGTGGTGTTTGAAAATCTCTATTTCTTTTAAAATTTTTGTTTGTGGTTAAATTCACAGTGGTGGATAAGTTTCGCATTGGTGTCAATGTCAAACTTATGGTTTTCTTCTATCAAGTAGTACACTTGATAGGCACACCTTCTTTGTTAATTATAAAACCGTTATAAATTCACAATTTTTATTTTCATCTAAGAACTCCTTCAACCTATAAATTCACATTCCAAAATCTCCTCGAAGAAGAGCCGACCATCGTTGCCCTTTATGAACCCGAATCGGTTATAAAACGAGGCATCTGCGGCGAAATTCCAAAAGACAATTTTCACATCAGCCACGAATCTCTCGGAATGGAAAATAACACGCATCACTTTCGCTATCACCATTACTGATTAGGACAAAGGTCGAAGAGAGGAAAAAAACCCCCGACTGTATTGAAAAACTAGGTCTAAGACAAGCAAAAAGATTAATTGCAACATCAAAACAAGCCCTTTAGTTGTCAAAAAACGAGAATGAGCTGCCCATGCCCATTGGGCTTCGCAAGAAATCCTACGAAAAATCTCATGGTTCGAGGTGCAGAACGATATTCAAATAATCCCTTAGTCCAACTTCAAATTTTTATTATTTGTTACGAGTTATGATTACCTCAACTAATATGAGAAAGACCGTGTTTAGGGTCAAGACTGCGTTTTCGTTTTTTGATCGAAGCCGAAATTATTCGATTTACCATTGCAATCCCTACTCTATCGGCGTATTTTGATAATCTCAAAGGTCATAATTTCATATTCGAATCTGTATATCTGATGACGATATGATTACGTTTGTTAATATCAGCTGAGCCCTGGCCATCAACTCCTGAATTCATAATCGACAATAATAGCGAAGTTTAATCTGTAGTGGACACGCGAACAGATAGGTAGTACTCATCAGGGCATCGAGATATAACAAGAAGAGACGCTATGACATACAATTGAGTAAGGAAAAATAGTACCACTGGGCGGGGCTAAGTCGGGGACCAATATGGCGGAAAGTTCAGGGTTGAATAAAGTTGCCAGTATTTTCTATTTACAAATTTCGAACAAAAATACGACGTGTTGGGCCTTTAGGAAGTTAATTGAATATCAACTAAACAATTTTTCTTCAGGCGATAATATACACATATAAAAAGATATGAGAATATCAAGGCAGACTAGCAAAAATTTAGAATGCGGATATGTTCAGTTCTCATCCCTACCTGTGATATGTTTTTCCTCTATTTTCTTCTTATCTGTCTCTTCTCTGCTTGAATAAAGCCTTACAGTGCACGATACCATTTCATTGTATATTATTGAGCAGAAAGAATAACAATTTAACTAGAAACAGGCGCAAGAATCATAATTCCCCAGAAAATTTAACTATTGTCAAATTTGACGTTAGATGGTAGTAATATGGCGCATCTGATACTACGTTTATTTCAGTGATGGCAACTCTATACTATCCTATCTCTATGCATCAGGGGCATCAGCAATGTGTTATTCGTATCAATTAAATCAAACATCGTATGAGAAGTAGACAGTGATGCCGCGGAAAAAAAAAACATACCATATGTGGTACCAAAGGAAATTTGACGAAGTGTCATGCTGAATCCGCAGAAAAATTTCTGCAAACCGGTTGCTTTCATTTAAATGAATGGAATATACAATTGATAGGCACATCTTCTATATTAATTATGAAACCGTTATCAACTCACAATTAATTTCATCTAAGAACTCCTTCTCCTAACCACACCTATCAATTCACATTCCAAAATCTCCTCGAAGAAGAGCCGACCATCGTTGCCCTTTATGAACCCGAATCGGTTATAAAACGAGGCATCTGCGGCGAAATTCCAAAAGACAATTTTCACATCAGCCACGAATCTCTCGGAATGGAAAATTAACCATAACAATAAGTTTTCCCCTAGCTGGCGTGAGAAGTGCATATTTTATGCGACACGGAGAAGAGATCCAGGCGGGCCATGAACAGGCGGCCCTTGACGTTCTTCACACATTCATCAGCTGAATATTTTACGGCAACCTTATAAAACTCCAAAAGAAGTCCCATCTTCTGCTCCATAACCGAGTTCGTCTTCGTGATTGAAGATTTTCGTTCTGGGGTAATTCAATTTGATGGTGATAAGCGAGACGATGTCGTTCGTTCGCATTCGCGTGTACTTAATTTTGGGAAATTTTATAAGATTAGTTTTTTCGGTGATATCTTGGTGTGTAGCTATTTTTCAGGTTTGAACAATATAGAGTAAACTGTTCAATGCGAATGATGCAAATGGAAATATGTGAAAATAATAAGATTAATGGATCAAAATCCAGAAATATCCAATTCATACTATAGTTCGTTCACGAAAGGTTGAGCCGTCGGTTGGCCATGACAATTTGGCATATTCCACTGTGTATATTAGAATTATTTTAGGTTATGTTGTTTATTTTCTTGTCAGATTAATACGCAATGTTGTCAATATTGCATAGAGTTCTCTGATAACTAGCGAGCTCGTCGGGCGAGGCCTGATACATTCGGCAATCTTGACTTTATTTTAGTTTATGACAGAAAATACTGCCAACTTCAGATGAATAAACAAACGCCTACTATGCGCTCAAACTTTCGTGAACGGACTATAGTCTCGTCAACGTTCAATGAACCTACAAGAAATAAATATAATCTAGAGTATGCACAGTAAAAAATTTGACAGAGTAAATTTGTACACCTCAGAGTAGTTCAACTCTTTGTCACCGAATGGTGTTTACTTTGACACCATTGACAGTGGTGAATCTGAAAAACTTCTTTTTATTAGGTTTAACACCGGCTCAAAGACATCGTCAATGTTTAACACTATCTGGTGTTCAACATTGAATCCATAAGTGGTTGGTACAACACCGTGTCACACCGTTTAAGGCGTTTAAAAAGAAAGTCGCTAAACTAACGCCTGTCTCGGGTTCTGCCATTAGTTCCTTTGGTTGCAGCGTGCAGAGCTGTGCCGAAACCTTGTGTTTAGTGCTCGTGAAAGCACTCGAAGCACTTTTGTGCACGTGAGCACTGTGCTCCCAAGCACTTGATTGAACCAGTGCTTAGTAGTGCTTTGCGAATTTTTCGAAAGGGCTTAGTGCTTAGTAATTCGAAAAAGTGCTTCCAAGCACTTAAGTGCTCCCAGGTACTTTCAGGAATTACCAAACTAAGCCCTTCATGGACTTGTTGGAACATGGAAATGACAGACCGTCGCGTGATTCAAATAGATAAAGACCTAAAATATTCTTTTCGTTTCACTTCTATAGATGTAAAATTTGTTCATTTTTTCTTGGATTACAAACACTGGTGTTAAAAAAACAATCTCGCTGTATGTTATAGACTTTCTGGAACAAGATTTTATGTTTTCATTATTTTGACAAGAAGAACAGATTGTAATGATGTTATGGCGGAATTTTTTCAGGAAAATTCTATGGAGCAATGCAACCTTTTTTCAACATACGATTCAGGTATCTATTATCATGATTTCAAGTAATTTATTTTAGTTAGAGTTTGTTAACTGAATGTATGCCATCTAAAGCTCAGAAAACCATTAAAAACATTTCCATCTAATTTGTTGATAAGACGTCACCGTTTCTCCATAATTTTTTTTGGTATGTCGTCATGGTAACCTGTCAGTATATTAGGAATTTATCAAAAATAATTATTTCGTTGACCAAAAAGGTGATTTTAATATGTACAAATTGAATATAAATGACCAATTTTAATGTTCAATTGATGCTGTTTCAGTGTGCTATTTCCATGAACAAACGAACATAAAGCATTCAGAAACGATAGAGTAATGTCATAACTCAACAGTAACATAGAAATATAGAAATTTATATTATGTAAAATGTATGTCTTGTGAAAAATAAGAGTGTGTTTCAATAAAGAATTTATATACAATTATATTGATGTCGTCGGAAAAATCTTGTAATCAACCAGTTATTAATCTAGCGACTAATTGTCTCGAACTATATCTTGACCATTAGTCGCTCTCATAAATAACCTAGTTGATTAAATATCTATTAAACAACTCGCTGAAAAAACCTATTGTCAATTTCAATTATGTTCAGTTCAAAACACGATGACACTAGAAAGACAAAATCAAGACATCAAGAATCAAAATTCCAAACAAAGAGATATTTGGATGGAAAATATTAAGTTTTATTTTGAAAAGTGCTTAGTGCTCGGTGCTCGTGTGAACGAATTACTTTCCAGAAGTGCTTAGTAATCGCGAGCATTCTTCAAAATATTAGGGCTCAGTGCTCGAGATTCCGGAGCCTTTTTCAATAGGGCTTAGTGCTTGGTGCTCATGTAAATTGCCAATATTGCCTTCAAAGTCTTGTTTTGATATATGAATACCTGCACCTACTAAGAGAAAGACCAGTATATTGTATGGTATTCGGAGCTAAATCTGCATACGAGTATTCGGTTCACGCTCAAAACCAGAATCATTCGATTTACCATTTCAATCCGTACTCTATCGGCGTAGTTTCGTTAATCTCAAAGGTCATAATTCCATATCCGAATCTGTATATCCAATGACAATATCATTACGTTTATTAATATCAGCTGAGCCCTGGCCATCAACTCCTGAATCCATAATGGACAATAATAGCGAAGTTTCATCTGTAGTAGACACACGAACAGATAGATAGTACTCATCAGAGGTATCAGCAATGTGTATATTCGTATCAATTGAATCGAACATTGTATGAGATGTAGACAGTGATGCCACGGCAAGAAAAATATAGCATATGGCTGCCAGAGGCGAATTGACGAAGTGTCATGCTGAGGACCAGTTTGTCACTTCATGAGTCCGAAGAAAATTTTCTTCATATTGAGACAAGGGCGGTCTAGCCAGGTGACCTTCAACTTTCGTTTTCAACCATGGAATTCCTGAAACCAAACCAACGCAGGTTAACTTTCACCTTCAGGTACAAAAGGGACTGGAACCCCTAGCAAACACATGTCTATGAAACCATTCAACACATGTCAAAAGTGAAGATATCCAAAAGAATGGAAAGGAATCATTTACCAGTTCTGAGTTATCAATGAAACCCAAAATATTAGTTTCTTCAGAATAATTTTTGTTCTCGTCAAGTACACTGATCAACAATTGCTAGAGATCACTTATGAACTTCTCTTCATTTGTATTTTTTTCAAGTTATCTCGTGGATATCTGTACTTACATAAGATGTTATCTAAGGAAAAATTAAGATGTTTTGAGTTGATTATATCAAAGTCTTTCTCGCTTCATCGGCTCTTGTTCACAAAATCGATTATTATCTGTAGCTGTTACAGGTAGAGTGAAAAGCTATGTGGTATTTGTTATTAAATCTGTTTTTTTCTCCCGTTCAAACACATAAGGTGACAATAATTGAAGAAATGAGAACAATATCAGACGTTTGGCTCCTGTGCAACTGGACCAAATCATACGGTGAATACAGAAAGGTTTGCCCCATCGAGAAGTGTCCGGCGGTTGAATGTTTCGCAAAGTGTCGTGAGTCGGGCTTGGAATAGGTTCATCCAAAACGACTCAGTAGCTTATGTTCGGGGAGGTCGGCAGCGCAGTACAACAGCTGCCCAAGATCGTCTTTTGATCCTCAATGCTAGGAGAAATCCCACTTACCGGCGTCGCGGCTCGATAGATCACTGAGAGTTGCAACAGGAGTTCTTATTTCGAACCAGACTGTAAGACGACGACTACATGTTCGTGGTTTGAGAGCACGTAGGAGGGTAAGACATCCCCGTTTGAATAGGGAACACCGGGTTCATCGACGGCAATGGGCTGAGGAGCACCGCAATTGGACACATGAAGATTGGAGCCGATGTTTATTTACGGATGAGTCTAGATTTCGTTTGGTCAACTCCGATGGACGTATTCTTGCTTGGAGGGAAAGAGGTCGAAGGTATGCAGAACAGTTTATGGTACCCACAACAGCTTTTGACGGAGGCATTTGTTTGAACCAACGCACAGAGTTGGTTGTTCTACAGAACACCATCATGACCAGCTAGAGATATCACGATATGATTATTGAACCCATAATTGTTCCGTTTGCGGCTTCCGTGGGCGAGAATTTCATTTTAATTGACGATAATGCCCGTCCACACCGTAGTCGTCTGGTTAATGAAGCGCTAGAAACTCATGCTATTGATAGGATGGACTGGCCAGCTTGCTCTCCAGACATGAATTACATCGAACATGTCTGGTCTGAGATGTCTAGACAATTGTCAACCTTAGAACAACCGATCAATAACCTGGAGGACCTTTCTAACGCTTTACGGGATATTTGGACGAATTTGCCCCAAAATTTTATAAATCGTTTGATCGAAAGTATGCCTCGTAGGGTAGAATGCTTGAGACGAGCTCGTGGGGGACCAACTAGGTACTAGCTTAACCGAAACTTCAGCCTTCTTGCGGTTTCATCATAAAATTTTTATGTTATTCAAACACAGAAATATATAATATTATTATTACCTTCACCTACTATGAGAAAGATCTGTATATTGTATGGTATTCGGAGCTAAATCTGCATATTATATTCGGTTTACGCTCAAAACCAAAACTATTCGATTTACCATTTCAATCCCTACTCTATCGGCGTAGTTTCGTTAATCTCAAAGGTCATAATTCCATATCCGAATCTGTATATCCAATGACTATATCATTACGTTTATTAATATCAGCTGAGCCCTGGCCATCAACTCCTGAATTCATAATCGACAATAATAGCGAAGTTTCATCTGTAGTGGACACGCGAACAGATAGGTAGTACTCATCAGGGGCATCAGCAATGTGTATATTCGTATCCATTGAATCGAACATCGTATGAGGATAGCTGCAGGACTAATAACTGATCATTTATGCGAATTTCAATTAACGTTCGACCAACAAACGGTCAAGCACTAATCAAATTTCCATTCAGGCTTGATTTCTGCTACTGACTGATATTGCTTCGTTCGGAAACAATTAAAAGTATACAGATGCACTGGAATTCGGATATTTTTCTGTGATGGTTTCAACGAAAAGACGATTAAATTTTATTGTCGGGATTCGGTTTGTTGTATGTTGATAGTTTTTGGCGTGAAATTCGTTTTTGATTAGACGAAATGTGTTTTTAGACTAGTAAAATATCGTTTGGCATAATTGTCTACAGTTTAGATGGTTCAACCATAGACTAACTAAACGGAGAATAGATGAGACACTAGTAGAACAAGCTGCAACGACATCTTTTTTGTACAACATTACTAATTCGTGAAAAAAGCTCAATTGAAAAAGGAATCTGTATCGTAAAGCTGCCTCAAAAAGAATTCTGTAGTGCACCTTTTGAATAGGTAGGTACACCCATATACAAGGTGCAAAAAGTTTTTTGAAATTCAATTTCCAAAAGGAAATCAGAAATGGATTCGTGCAAGTTATCGATGAGTGAGGAAATTTATTTTCATGAAAATAATACCTGCAACGAACTTTCATCTGATTTTCTTTTGGAATCGAGAAGTGAGGATCAATAATCAAATTCTGGATAGAATAAAAATTTATTAACTAAAATAGATATCACCAATTGAAAATACAGATTCATTTCATAAATATCTAATCAATAAACTAATAATTGCATTGAAAACATTCTCAAAAACTAACAATAATGAATTCAATAATACAAAATATGAGTTTACCTACTAAACTTATTCAATACATGAAAAACTTTTTTGAAAACTATCTTAATTCTTATAGGTAACAGAATATATATAATATATATTTTGAAATTACCTTTTTGCATCTCGATTTTCACATCCAATAACACAACACATCTTCACTCTTGCAGGCATATCGAAATTCATGATATTTAAAAAAGAACGTGTCAAACCACTCCTTGTGTCAGTTGACATTCAAAGGTTTTTTGATAATAACGATTTTACATACCTACCATTTTCTCGAATGCAACGACATCTAACTATCAAATTGAGAATAATTTTTTCGTGTATTAGTATCCTCCTCCGACAGGTGGCGCGACATATACGAGTGGCTCATCTATTATTTTAGTTTGTCTATGGGTTCAACTTCGGAAAGACCTAGAAAAATGTAGTTCTATGTATTAGTAATAGTGAAAGCAGAGAATAATATTAATCGATTGAAATCAATTAATATTAAACTCATACTTCGGAGCTAATCTCGTCCTCGTTCAAGACAAAATGTAGGAAATGGTATCAAACAGAGCACCTGTCCTAAGGATGGCCATTTCGTCCTTATCAGGACTCATCAGCACAGGATAGCTCTGAATGATACAAGGTATTTCTTGGAATTCACAGCAAAATGACATCTCCTTCAAGGTATAAATATATCGAAGACTCCATCTTCAGTTCCATACGAAAACCCTGAACCCTAACGAAGTAGCGAGATTGATTTCAACTATTTCGATGATCATGGCAATGTTACGCGTTGAACCTATTCTTATTAGTATTCTTTGTTCAGTTACCCTTTCGTTTTCACTTATTATACTGGTGACCTTTTCATATTTGTTATTTGGAGTATTCAGAATACTGAAGAAATGCCGATTTAAAGAATATTATATCAAAGCCAAATCTGTGAAGCATCTGACAGAAGTGATTTATAGCCTCAGTATTCCCTTGTGATTAATGGATATTATTAAGGCTGAGCACAGAGACGTACAATGAACGGATTTAACAATAGTCGTGGATAAACATTTTTATATCCTTGCACTGTTCAAATAAACAATACTCCCAAATGTAGAAGGATCAGATTTTCTAGAAACTTAATACACATAAAGTATTTCATGTTCAGATCAAGTATCCCAGATTACTACTAGAGTTTATTATGGAAAGCTAATCTTTCAACCATCAGTGATGGGTATGAATGGTCCAACAATACTCATCCGAATGATAGTTTTCTATTTCTGATATCTCAAACATCTCATCTCGCATGAAAGCGTCTTCAGTACCGGACTATTCTAGTGAATAGCTCCGACACTCGAATGGAAGCTCTATAGAAATGTTGTCGTTATACCAACCTTATTGGGGAAAAATGTTCGTATCCTTCGGCATAGTATGTAAGCGTCTCCAACACATATGCAGAATAGTTATGGATAATACAAGTCTGGAAGGCATTGATATTCTCTTCTATATGATAGTACGATAGTAGAAAATTAAAAAAAGGAGTTTTGGCATGAATGACCGTTAGAATGAGACATTTGTACGAATAGTTTCTCTGATTCAATGCGTTTTATCGATTTTTTTTTCATTTCGACATAAGTTTGTCACACGATTTCTATCATAATTCCGATATTGAATTAGATAATTAGAATGAAATACCACTGTTTAAATCTATAGAAGATGATTACACTTCAGTTGGGTCCTGTAGCGGTCTTAGAAGAACAGAAGATTTGAAAAATCATCACTTGGAAGGCCAGACCTTGTTTAAAACACCCTCCTGACACGAGAGCAAGAATTAATTATTTTGTATCCGAATATTGAAGGTATTTATTCGAATAGTTTTAGGTTTCAATTTTGTAAAAACGATGAGACAGGGTTTTCCTACTGAGGTTTTTCCCTGAGCTCTGGTATCATACGCAGACTAGTATATTACCTCGTTTTGCACTAACCTCAGCTAGGGGTTTATTTGTTTTATGTATTGTATTTTGTTAGCTCTCAATTAAGGTACTTTGGGAAAGATTCCTCGATGAAAATAAGCAGTTCATTTTCATTATTTCGGAATCGACCCCTCTTCTAAGATGCAGCTTTGGAAGACGATGACGAGTTACAGTTTTTAATTTTTTTCACGGCTTCTTAAAAACACTGAGTCATAATATTATACATAATATGAAGCACCAAGTAGATTTTACTCATACAAATTCTTCAAATCTCATAACTTTATTATTAGGGGTTAAAAATAACAACCTCCTATGATTTTCGTTCGAAAATTGTTTTCGTGGGATAGATTTTCGAAAAATAAAAATCTTCTCATAGTTTCCCATTCAATTCTGGAGAAAAATTTTACTGCGAAATTTCAATAAGTCGATACTTTTCTGGGAAAAATAATAACTTACAAGCAGCTACGATCATTGTTCATTTCATTCCGTCGTATAAGTGTTCTATAGAATGAATATTCTAAGATATTTTATGTCTAGGACAAAATATGAAAGATGTTCTATAAATCTTTCTGAAGGTTAAATACTTATTTCCGGAAGAAAATTTTATCCCTAATATTTTAATTTCACAAATAGAATTTTTTTTTTGATTGATAAGCATCATTGACAAAACCAAAATATCTTAGAATATTCATTCTATGGAACACTTATACGATGAAATGGAATGAACAGTGATCATAACTGCTTGTAAGTTTTTATTTTTTCCGAGAAAACTATCGATTGTATCGAAATTTTGCAAGAAATTAGTGAAAATTTTCTATAACCTAAAAAGTTCACTCGCAAATATACTTCCAATTATCTATCATCATTCAAATTACGAACAAGAAAAACATACTTCATCAGACCACATCAGAGTTTAACATTATCATTTTTACAGTGGTTATTGCTAGTAAATACTAAACCACCAAACTCTGACCAGAAAAGCCTAATGATCTAGGATCAGAACATATGTGATGAAAAGAGTTAAGGAAATCTTCAGATCCTGACTAAAATTCATTGAGTTTTGAATGTTCTGAAGAAATATATTTCCTTATATGTTAATCTAGAAAAGCTTTGCTGAAAAGTTTCATACTAAATATCAATGCTGATACAACTTTCCTAACGATACGCATCGTTTACCAAAATCGAAATGATTTATTAATTCTAGTGATGGTTTATGTGAAGAGCAGTTCATCTCGTTAGGCTTAGAAAATATGAAACTTTTCATAATTTGATACCAAGACGTACAACTTCTCGTATGCAATAATGTTGGACGTATTGGTTATCCTGAATTCAAATCGAACGAAACTTTGAAATTACAGTTATGAAAGACTGAGTTCACCAATTATTTTTCAACTATTCTCTCTCATCTGGGTATAGGATCAGCCGAATTATATCACCACAAATAGATCTTATGCGATTGTATGCAACTATTATTTTTATATAATCCTAAATCCTGAAGATTACGGAACCGAAATAAAGCCAATTATTTATTATTAAACAGTTTCGTAGTCACCTCATTAAGAATAAGCACAGATATATTTTTGGGTTCTAAAATATCCCTTATTGACCAAAGACTCAATATTGCAGATTCTGAAATTATCCTATCATAAAAATTGCACTGAGAATTGGATGCTAATAATGGAAAAATCCAGAACTGAACATAGTCGACCAATTAAAAACAAGCTCAGATAGATTTTTGGGTTTTACAAAATCACCAAATAAATTCAGCGTGAAGATTAAATAAAACGGATTCCTTGTAGAGGTCATCATCAAAATTAAAAACAAATCTGATGCTTATGGCGTAAAAAATCATAACTCAACAAATTCAACTCGTCAATAATGAATTCATATATATTTTTGGGTTTCATAGAATCACCAATTGTGTTCAGAAAAGCTTCCATTTTGCAGATTCTGAAGTATTATCATTATTCAATGATCCAGCACGGATCTGATACTAATGATGTTAAAAACAATAACTCAACATGGTCAACTCATAAAGAATAAGCTGAGATATAGTTCAATGAGATCAACAATAACATATGTCTTAATTAAAAACATAACATTCCAAATTCTGAAGTGAAGAAAATTCCAACCCGAGTCTGATGCTAATGATGTGAAAAAGCATAGGTATCCATATTACATTGAGTTCAACACATCTGAAATAAGAGCAGAGATATTTTTCTTTTATATTCGTTATATATTATCGCCCTTTGTGTATAAAGTAAAGACTCACTATTGCAGATTTTGAAGTTAAGTCATCATTGAAATTTCAACCCAAATATGGTGTACGAAACCATAACTCAACATAGTTATTCCATCAAGAATAACATCAGAAATATTTTTGGTTTATAAAATCACATATTGTATTCGAAGTGAAGACTCAATTTTGCCGATTCTGAAGTGATTTTATCATTTAAATTCCAACCCAAGTCTGATGCTAGCCGTTTAAAAACCATATCCAACATAGTCAACACATCAAGAATGAGCGCAGATACATTTCGTATTTAATATTCAATATAGCATTTTCTTAGGTGATGTTATAACTCAAATTGCAACCCAAATTTGATGGTGATGGTGTGACAGACTATAACTCCAAAATCCATCACGAATAAGCTCGGATATATTTGGGTTTCATGAAATCGCCAATTATGTTCAAAGTAAAAGCTCAGATTCTGATGCGATGTCGTCATTAAAATTCAAACCCTAATCTGATACCAATAGTGTGAAAAACCATAACTCCACAAAGTCAACTCGTCAAGAATGACCTGAGACATACCTTTTGTTTTATAAAATCACCAACTGCCACAAATGTGTTCAGAGTAATGACTCAATCATAAAATTCCAACCACAATCTGGTTCTAATTGGATGAAAAACCATAACTCAACAACACTCACCTCAGTCAAACATAATTCACTGTTTCTGAAGTCCCAAACGTCCTGTCGCACAGAACATCACCCCGAAGACGCCTTGATACCGACAACTGAAATCAAGCACCTCATCACCACAACACCTTTTTACACGTAACGCAAGAACAACAATTGAATATTGCAGATTATTGAGTTACGTTATCTTCATAATTTCAACCCAAATCTGAAGCAATTGGTGTAAAACTTCAGAACCCAATATAGTCAACTCTCATCAAGAATGAAATCAGATATATTTTCAGCTTTTTTAAACCACCAAGTTACCAATTCACTCTGAGTGAAGATCCAGATTTAATATTGCAGATTCTGAAGAGATATCATCATCAAAAGTCAATCCCGAAGTTGCTAATGCACATAGTGAAACCATCAAGAATAAGCTGAGTTATATTTTGGGTTTGATGACATCGTCAATTGTGTTCAAAGTAAAAACTCCATATAACGATTCTAGGGTGATGTCATCATCAAAGTTTCAACCCACATCAGAAGCTATTGCTGTAAAACTTCATAACCCAACATAGTCATTTCATCAAGAACAAAATCAGATATAATTTTCTGTTTGAAAATCACCAAATACCAAATCATTCTGAGTGATGAATAGATATTGCAGATTCTGAAGAGATGTCATAATCAAAGTTCCAACACGAATCTGATGCTTGTGGTGTGCAGAATAAGAACAAGCTATTTTATACAAATGTCTTGGTTCTATTACATCATCAATTGTATTCAAAGTGAAGACTCAATATAGCATAATTTGAATCTGAGTTCAGCTATAAATAGTGTGAATAATATAGTCAAATATTCCAGAATAAGATCAAATATAGTTTTGGGTTTTATATTCATATTTCAGATCAGTTCCAACAAGAATCGGATGCTAATGATATAAAACTGGTAAGTCAACTCATCAAGAATAACCTGAGATATATTTTTGGGTTTTACAAAATCACCAACTTTCACAAATGTGTTCAGAGTAAAGTCTCAATATTGCAGATTCTTAAGTGATGTCCTAATGGAAGTTCCAACACGAATGTTATGCTAATGGTGTAAAACCACAGTGTCAACTAATCAAGAATTACCAGGAATATATTTTTGGGTTTCATCAAATCACCAATTGTGTGAAGTGAAGCCTCTATCACTTAAATTCCAATCTGGTGCTAATTGTTTGAAAAACCATAACTCAACAACACTCACCTCAGTCAAACATAATTCACTGTTTCCCAAACGTCCTATTTCACAAAACATCACCCCGAAGACGCCACCTCATCACCACAACACCCTTTTACACGTAACGCGAAAGAAGAACAACAGGACTAAATATTGAAGATTCTTGGGTGATGTCATCTTCAAAACTCAATATAGTCAACTGATCAAGAAAGAGATCAGATATATTTTTAGCCTTTTAAAACCACCAAATTACCAAATCACTCACACAGATTAAATATTGCAGATTATGAAGATACGTATCATCATCAACTATTTTTATATTACTTAATATTTTGGTTTGTGTGAAATCATCAATTGAGTTCAGAGTAAAGACTCAATATTCTATATTTTAAGGTGATATCATCATTGAAATTTCAACCCAAGTCTGAAGCCACAAGTGTAGAACTTCATAACCCAACATAGTCTGAGCCCATCAAGAATAAGATCATTTTTTTGTGTTTTTTTAGAATCAAATAAACAAATCATTCTGAATAAAGATTCAATATTGCAGATTCTGATAAGATATCATTAAAATTTCAACTCCAGTCTGATGCTTATGTATGATGTTAAAAACCACAATTCGACATCATCAACTCTTCCAGAATAAGATCAGAATCAGTTCAGAAATTGTGTTTAAAGTTTAGACTCTATATTGCAGATTCTGAAGCGATCTCATCATCAAATTTTCAATACGGATCAGATGCTGATGGTATAAAAATACATAACTCAACATAGTCCACTCTTTAAGGATAAGATCAGAGATATATTTTGAGTTTATATATTAACCTATTGTGTTCAAAGTGCAGATTCAATGTTTGCAGGTCCTGAAGCGATGTCGTCATTAACATTCCAACCGTAATCTGATACCAATGGTGTGGAAAACCATAACTCCACAGAGTCAACTCATCAAGAATAACCTGAGATATATTTTGGGATTCATCAAATCACCAACTGTGTTCAAAGTAAAACCTCAATCATTAAAATTCCAACCACAATCTGGTGCTAATTGGGTGAAAAACCATCACTCAACAACACTCACCTCAGTCAAACATAATTCACTGTTTCTGAAGTCCCAACCGTCCTATCGCACAAAACATCACCCCGAAGACGCCTTGATACGAGAACTGAAATCAACCACCTCATCACCACAACACCCTTTTACACGTAACGCGAATGAGAACAACAGGATTAAATATTTCAGATTCTTGAGTGATGTCATCTTCATAATTTCAACCGAAATCTGAAGCCACTGGTGTGAAACTTCAAAACCCAATATAGTCAAGAATGAAATAAGATCTATCTTTAGCCTTTCAAAACCACCATATAACCAAATACTCCCAGTACAGATTCAATATAGCAGATTCTGAATTTCAACCCAAAACTGAAGCAATTGATGTAAAACTTCAAAACCCAACATAGTCAACTCTCATCAAGAATGAAATCAGATATATTTTTGGCTTTTAAAAACCACCAAATTACCAATTCAGTCTGAGTGAAGATTAAGATTTGGTATTGCAGATTCTGAAGATATATCATCCTCAAAACTAAATCCCGAATTTGCTAATGCACATGGTGAACTCGTCAAGAATTAGCTGAGTTATATTTTGGGTTTAATGAAATCATCAATTATTATGTTCAGGGTAAAAACTTCGTATAACCGATTCTAGTGTGATGTTTTCATAAAGTTTCAACCCACATCAGAAGCTATTGGTATAAAACTTCATAACCCATCATACTCAACTCCTCAAGAACAAAACCAGATATAATTTCTGGTTTAAAAATCACCAAATTACCAAATCACTCAGAGTGATGAATGGATATTGCAGATTCTGAAGAGATGTCAACATCAAATTTCCAACCAAATCACTTTGAATAAACATTCAATATTGCAGATTCTGAAGAGATATCATCACTAAAATTCCAGTCTGATGCTTATGTATGATGTTAAAAACCACAATTCGACATTTTCAACTCTTCCAGAATAAGATCAGATGTCAGATCAGAGATGTTGTTCAAAGTGGAGACTCTATATTGCAGATTCTGAAGTGATCTCATCATCAAAGTTCCAATACAAATCAGATGCTGATGGTATAAAAACCTATAACTCATTAAAGATAAGATCATATATATTTTTGGGTTCATAGAGTAACCAATTGTGTTCAAAGTTCAGATTCAATGTTTGCAGATTCTGAAGCGATGTCGTCATTAAAATTCCAACCCCAATCTGATGCCAATGGTGTGAAAAACCATAACTCCACGAAGTCAACTCATCAAGAATAATATGGGATATATTTTTGGTTTTATAAAATCACGAACTGTCACAAATATGTTCAGATTAGTCTCAAGTCTCAATATTGCAGATTCTTGAGTGATGTCCTGATGGGAGTTCCAATACGAATCTTATGCTAATGCAGTGAAAGAACCATAACTCCACAGAGTCAACTCATCAGAAATAACCTGAGATATATTTTTGGGTTTCATCAAATCGCCAATTGTGTTCAAAGTAAAGAATCATTAAAATTCTAATCCCAATCTGGTGCTAATTGGGTGAAAAACCATCACTCAACAACACTCACCTCAGTCAAACATAATTCAATGTTTCTGAAGTCCCAAACGTCCTATAGCACAAAACATAACTCCGAAGACGCCTTGATACCGACAACTGAAATCAACCACCTCATCACCACAACACCTTTTTACACGTTACGTGAATGCGGAACAACAACTAAATAAATTGCAGATTATTGAGTTATGTTATCTTCATAATTTCAACCGAAATTGGAAGGAGTTGATGTGAAACTTAAAAACCCAACATAGTTATCTCTCATCAAGAATGAAATCAGATATATTTTTGGCTTTTGAAACCACCAAATTACCAATTCACTCTGATTGGAGATAGAGATTAAATATTGCAGATTCTGAAGAAAAATCATAGTCAAAAATAAATCCCGAATTTGCTAATGCACATAGTGAACTCATCAAGAATAAGCTGAGTTATATTTTGGGTTTAATGAAATCACAGTAAAAACTCCATCTAACAGGTTCTAGGGTGATGTCATCAACAAGGTTACAACCCACATCAGAAGCTTTCGGTATAAAACATCATAACCCCACATACTCATCTTGTGAAGAACAAAATCAGATATAATTTTCGGTTTAAAAATCACCACATTACCAAATCACTCTGAGTTATGAATGGCTATTGCAGATTCTGAAGAGATTTCAACATCAAATTTCCGACCCCAATCTGATGCTAAAGGTGTGAGAAACCATAACTCAACATAGTCAACTCATCAAGAATAAGCTCAGATATATTTTTGCGTTTCATAAGATCACTAATTGTATTCAAAGTGAAGACTCTATATCGCAAATTATGAGGTAATGTCATAATCAAAGTTCCAACACGGATCTGATGCTTGTGGTGTGAAAAATGAGAACATGCTCATATAAATTTTTGGTTCAATTGAATCATTGAATTCAAAGTAAAGAATCAGTATAGCAGATCTGAATCAGTTCCAACAAGACTAGAGTGCTGATGGTGTAAAAACCCATAAATCAACATCGTCAACTCATTGAGAATTAGATCAGATATATTTTTGGGTTCATGGCAATGTTTTCAGATTCTGAAGTGATATCATCATCAAAATTCCAACCCCAATCTGATGCCAATGGTATGAAAAACCATAACTCCACACGAGTCACTCTTCAAGGATAACATGAGATATATTTTTGGGTTTTTAAAATCACCAACTGTCACAAATATTCTCAGAGTGAAGTCTCAAAATTGCAGATTCTTGAATGATGTCCTAATGGAAGTTCCAATACGAATCTTATGCAAATGGTGTAAAAGAACCATAACTCCACAGAGTCAACTCATCAAGAATAACCTGAGATATATTTTTGGGTTTTATAAAATCACCAACTGCACAAATGTGTTCAGAGTAAGGTCTCGATATTGCAGTTGCTTAAGTGATGTCCTAATGGAAGTTCCAATACGAATCTTATTCTAATGGTGTAAATGTACCAGAACTCCAAGGGTCATTTATAGAATAACCAATTGTGTTCAAAGTACAGATTCAATGTTTGCAGAACCTGAAGCGATGTCATCATTTAAATTCCAACCCTAAAATGATACCAATGGTGTGAAAAAGCATAACTCCACAAATTCAACTCATCAAGAATAACCTGAGATATATTTTTATGTTTTATTAAATCACCAACTGTCACAAATGTCCTAATGGAAGTTCCAATACGAATCTTATGCTAATGGTGTAAATGTACCAGAACTCCAAAGGGTCAACTCATCAAGAATAACCTGAGATATATTTATGGGTTTCATCTAATCACCAATTGTGTTCAAAGTAAAGACTCGATCATTAAAATTCCAATCCCAATCTGGTGCTAATTGGGTGAAAAACCATAACTCAACAACACTCACCTCAGTCAAACATAATTCACTGTTTCTGAAGTCCCAAACGTCCTATCGCACAAAACATCACCCCGAAGACGCCTTGATACCGACAACTGAAATCAACCACCTCATCACCACAACACCCTTTTACTCGTAACGCAAATTCAGAACAACACTAAATATTGCAGATTATTGAGTTATGTTATCTTCATAATTTCAACCGAAATTCAAAGGATTGATGTGAAACTTAAAAACTCAACATAGTTATCTCTCATCAAGAATGAAATCAGATATATTTTTGGCTTTTGAAAACCAAACCATTACCAATTCACTCTGAGTGGAGATACAGATTAAATATTGCAGATTCTGAAGAAAAATCATAGTCAAAAATAAATCCCGAATTTGCTTATGCACATGGTGAACTCATCAAGAATTAGCTGAGTTATATTTTGGGTTTAATGAAATCATCAATTATTATGTTCAGGGTAAAAACTTCGTATAACCGATTCTAGGGTGATGTTATCATCAAGTTTCAACCCACATCAGAAGCTATTGGTATAAAACTTCATACCCATCATACTCAACTCCTCAAGAACAAACCAGATATATTTCTGGTTTAAAATCACCAATTACCAAATCACTCAGAGTGATGAATGGATATTGCAGATTCTGAAGAGATGTCAACATCAAATTTCCAACCAAATCACTTTGAATAAACATTCAATATTGCAGATTCTGAAGAGATATCATCACTAAAATTCCAGTCTGATGCTTATGTATGATGTTAAAAACCACAATTCGACATTTTCAACTCTTCCAGAATAAGATCAGATGTCAGATCAGAGATGTTGTTCAAAGTGAAGACTCTATATTGGAGATTCTGAAGTGATCTCATCATAAAAGTTCTAATACGAGTCAGATGCTGATAGTATAAAAATCTTACTCATTAAGGATAGATCAGATATATTTTTGAGTTCATAGAATAACCAATTGTGTTCACAGTATAGATTTAATGTTTGCAGATTTTGAAGCGATGCGTCATTAAAATTCCAACTCTAATATGATACCAATGGTGTGAAAAACCATAACTCCACAAAGGCAACTCATCAGAATAACATGAAATATATTTTTGTATTCTATAAGAACACCAACTGTCATAAATGTGTTCAGAGTAAAGTCTCAATATTGCAATAGTGTAAAAGAACCAGAACTCCACAGGGTCAACTCATCAAGAATAACCTGAGATATATTTATGGGTTTCATCTAATCACCAATTGTGTTCAAAGTAAAGACTCAATCATTAAAAATCCAACCACAATCTGGTGCTAATTGGGTGAAAAACCGTCACTCAACAACACTCCCTCATCAGTCAACATAATTCAATGTTTCTGAAGTCCCAAACGTCCTTTCGCACAAAACATCACCCCGAAGACGCCTTGATACCGACAACTGAAATCAACCACCTCATCACCACAACACCCTTTTACACGTAACGCGAATGCAGAACAACACGGCGTAAACAGGAAGTCACGTGGCACAGCAGGAGCCAGCGGGCGTTCTCTGACGGATCGTCTCCTGAAACTGACGGGAAACAAGGATTCTGCGAGAACGGGACGCCACCCTGAAATCATCCAGAAGAGACGCAGGCGCCAGCGCTGTAAAGGATCAAAATCGCTCCTGTTTGAAGTTTTAAGATATCGCGAGATTATGAGCTTCCTTATCAGACGGGTTGTGTGGTTTGTGCATGTGCACAATTTGTTCTGTTGGAACAAGACAGCAGGAAGAAGCATGCGATAAAAGGGTTTGTTGGGGATGATCAGTCACGAGATGTTGCGTTTGGTAGGTTGCGTAAGTGCTGACCGCGGTTAATGTTCTCGATTTTGAGTGTTAAGATCGATAGATTCCTTAGAACCAACATTCCATTAAATGCCTCAATGCTTCAAGTCAGATTATGAAGGAGAGATGTTGGGAAATTATCAGTTTACAGTTCTTTGAAAACGATCAAAATCATTTGTGCAGGAAAATCTTGTTAGAACTGTGCATAACTGAAGAACTGGTAAGTGGTGTGTACTCGTACTATACGAGATAGGTGGAACTATTTCCATAGGAAGCATACCCATAATATTAAAGTCTTCGTTACGTTTCAGATGAAATTTCATTCTACGTATGCGTGAAGGATAGCAATCTCATCAAAAGGACCAAGAACCTCGATGTTTCATAAACCCTAAATTTTTGTAAGCGATAAATTTTATACTTTCTTCGGTGAGGATGATATATCAACTCTAAAAATGCAATTTTCAATTCGTGTTTCAATATCGAAAAAGGTTTTGGCCTATGCTTCTTTCTTCTCCCCAATTTAAGCCTAGGACTTGTGAATTCCTCTTCACTTCTCGTTTGATGTAGACGTCCAGGAGTCTTTAAAGCGTTCAAGGGTTTTGCCAGTTGGTCTTTTGGAACCTGGAATTCCGTCTAGGACCATTCTAGCAATTCTGCTTCCGTCCATTCTACTGACGTGATCGATCCAACATAGTCATCATTTTCTTTTCGATTTGACTATCTCCTAAGTCAGACATTCCTCTTGAATGTCTGTGAGCCTTTTCTTATCTCTCAGAGTGTATCCAGATAAGGTTCCCAGTATCTAGCAGGCAGGCGAGGCGCCAGCGCTGTAAAGGATCAAAATCGCTCCTGTTTGAAGTTTTAAGATATCGCGAGATTATGAGCTTCCTTATCAGACGGGTTGTGTGGTTTGTGCACAATTTGTTCTGTTGGAACAAGCCAGCAGGAAGGAGCATGCGATAAAAGGGTTTGTTGGGGATCATCAGTCACTAGATGTTGCGTTCAGTAGGTTGCGTAAGTGCTGACCGCGGTTAATGTTCTCGATTTTGAGTGTTAAGATCGATAGATTCCTTAGAACCAACATTCCATTAAAGGCCTCATTGCTTCGAGTCAGATTTGTGAAGGAGAGATGTTGGGAAATTCTCAGTTTACAGTTCTTTGAAAACGATCAAAATCATTTGTGCAGGAAAGAATCTTGTTAGAACTGTGCATAAATGAAGAACTGGTAAGGTGTGTACTCGTACTATACGAGATAGGTGGAACTATTTCCATAGGAAGCATACTCATAATATTAAAGTCTTCGTTACGTTTCAGATGAAATTTCATTCTACGTATGCGTGAAGGATAGCAATCTCATCAAAAGGACCAAGAACCTCGATGTTTCATAAACCCTAAATTTTTGTAAGCGATAAATTTTATACTTTCTTCGGTGAGGATGATAAATCAACTCTAAAAATGCAATTTTCAATTCGTGTTTCAATATCGAAAAAGGTTTTGGCCTATGCTTCTTTCTTCTCCCCAATTTAAGCCTAGGACTTGTGAATTCCTCTTCACTTCTCGTTTGATGTAGATGTCCAGGAGTCTTTAAAGCGTTCAAGGTTTTTACCAGTTGGTCTTCTGGAACCTGGAATTCCGTCTAGGACCATTCTAGCAATTTTGCTTCCGTCCATTCTACTGACGTGATCGATCCAACATAGTCATCATTTTCTTTTCGATTTGACTATCTCCTAAGTCAGACATTCCTCTTGAATGTCTGTGAGCCTTTTCTTATCTCTCAGAGTGTATCCAGAAAAGGTTCCCAGTAATCTAGCAGGCAGGCTTCAGTGCTGTGAAGATTCAAAATCGCTCCTGTTTGAAGTTTTAAGATATCGCGAGATTATGAGCTTCCTTATCAGACGGGTTGTGTGGTTTGTGCATGTGCATAATTTGTTCTGTTGGAACAAGCCAGCTGGAAGGAGCATGCGATAAAAGGGGTTTGTTTTGGATGATCAGTCTCGAGATGTTGTGTTCAGTGGGTTTCGTAAGTGCTGACCGCGGTTAATGTTCTCGATTTTGAGTGTTAAGATCGATAGATTCCTTATAACCAACATTCCATTAAAGGCCTCATTGCTTCGAGTCAGATTTATGAAGGAGAGATGTTGGGAAATTCTCAGTTTACAGTTCTTTGAAAACGATCAAAATCATTTGTGCAGGAAAGAATCTTGTTAGAACTGTGCATAACTGAAGAACTAGTAGGTGTGTACTCGTACTATACGAGATAGGTGGAACTATTTCCATAGGAAGCATACTCATAATATTAAAGTCTTCGTTACGTTTCAGATGAAATTTCATTCTACGTATGCGTAAAGAATAGCAATCTCATCAAAAGGACCAAGAACCTCGATGTTTATAAACCCTAAATTTTGTGAGCGATAAATTTTACTTTCTTTCTTCGTGAGGATGATATATCAACTCTAAAAATGCAATTTTCAATTCGTGTTTCAATATCGAAAAAGGTTTTGGCCTATGCTTCTTTCTTCTCCCCAATTTTAGCCTAGGACTTGTAAATTCCTCTTAACTTCTCGTTGTTGATGTAGACGTCCAGGAGTCTTTAAAGCGTTCAAGGGTTTTGCCAGTTGGTCTTTTGGAACCTGGAATTCCGTCTAGGACCATTCTAGCAATTCTGCTTCCGTCCATTCTACTGACGTGATCGATCCAACATAGTCATCATTTTCTTTTCGATTTGACTATCTCCTAAGTCAGACATTCCTCTTGAATGTCTGTGAGCCTTTTCTTATCTCTCAGAGTGTATCCAGATAAGGTTCCCAGTATCTAGCAGGCAGGCTTCAGTGCTGTGAAGAATCAAAATTGCTCCTGTTTGAAGTTTTAAGATATCGCGAGATTATGAGCTTCCTTATCAGACGGGTTGTGTGGTTTGTGCATGTGCACAATTTGTTCTGTTGGAACAAGCCAGCAGGAAGGAGCATGCGATAAAAGGGGTTTGTTGGGGATGATCAGTCACGAGATGCTGCGTTCAGTAGGTTGCGTAAGTGCTGACCGCGGTTAATGTTCTCGATTTTGAGTGTTAAGATCGATAGATTCCTTAGAACCAACATTCCATTAAAGGCCTCATTGCTTCGAGTCAGATTTATGAAGGAGAGATGTTGGGAAATTCTCAGTTTACAGTTCTTTGAAAACGATCAAAATCATTTGTGGAGGAAGGAATCTTGTTAGAACTGTGCATAACTGAAGAACTGGTAAGGTGTGTACTCGTACTATACGAGATAGGTGGAACTATTTCCATAGGAAGCATACTCATAATATTAAAGTCTTCGTTACGTTTCAGATGAAATTTCATTCTACGTATGCGTGAAGGATAGCAATCTCATCAAAAGGACCAAGAACCTCGATGTTTCATAAACCCTAAATTTTTGTAAGCGATAAATTTTATACTTTCTTCGGTGAGGATCAATCTCATCAACTCTAAAAATGCAATTTTCAATTCGTGTTTCAATATCGAAAAAGTTTTGGCCTATGCTTCTTTCTTCTCCCCAATTTAAGCCTAGGACTTGTGAATTCCTCTTCACTTCTCGTTTGATGTAGACGTCCAGGAGTCTTTAAAGCGTTCAAGGGTTTTGCCAGTTGGTCTTTTGGAACCTGGAATTCCGTCTAGGACCATTCTAGCTATTCTGCTTCCGTCCATTCTACTGACGTGATCGATCCAATATCGTACTCATTTTCTTTTCTATTTGACTATCTCCTAAGTCAGACATTCCTCTTGAATGTCTGTGAGCCTTTTCTTATCTCTCAGAGTGTATCCAGCTAAGGTTCCCAGTATCTAGCAGGCAGGCTTCAGTGCTGTGAAGAATCAAAATTGCTCCTGTTTGACATTTGGGACCCGAACTCATCCTGAAAATTTCAAGACTCTAGAACAATCCCTTCAAAAGTTATTTTGCTAACGGACTGCCGGAATGCCACACGTGCAGAATTGAATTTGACCACGAATTCGTCATAAGGGAGTCTTACCCTATCGTTTGAGAAAAATGCGAAAATTACAGATATTTGTTCAAAGCGATATAGCACTCGTTCATGTAGAACGAGTGCTCAAAAATAGATTCATAGTGTACTGTTCCACCTTTACGACTACAATATTTTCCTCCATGTCAAAATTAACGACATAAAAATTGGAAATTCTGCACATAAACTCAAATTTTATCACCATTAAAGCTTTGCAAGTGAATGCGACCTTCTTAAACATCGTATTATGATCCAAAATGAAATGGCTACAGCTTTTACTCCTAGGATATCACGAAATTAACAACTTCCTTATCATTCATGTTGCGTGGTTTATTCTCGTGCGCATTTTGATTCTAAGGAGCAAACCAGGAAGAAAAAGGATACGATAAAAGGGAATAGTTGGGGATGATCAGTCACGAGATATTGCGTTCAGTAGGTTGCGTTAGAGCTGACCGCGGTTAATGCTCTCGATTTTGAGTTTTTAGATCGATAGGTTCTTATCAGCGAACATTCCATTAAAGTTCTAGTGAGCTGGGAGATTTATAGGGAAGATAAATCTCAAAACCCGGTCGAACATTACTGTTAATTCTGGGTCCTTACAGAATTGAACGTTCAACAATTTATTATTTCTTTAAAAGGTGATATGACAATGAAGTGGAAAGTGAAACTACCTATTCCTGCCACATTAACCTATATATCAAAAAGCTGTTGGCGTGCCATAAAATGAATTGAAATACTGGAATCTCTGTTTATTTCGAATATATCTCCTAGATACTGAGGCTTATGTTCATCTTAGATATAAAATACATTGTTCTTGAGTACAATAAATATATAATCACTATTTTAGTAGGTGTTCTTCTGTTGCTATTAAAAACTATTCTCATCCCTTGTTCACTATTTTTTTTTTTGTCGGCACTAACAAGTAACACTATGTTCAGTTTCACAAAAAACTAAGTGGGGAAACACTATCGACAGTACAGTAATACCTTAGTTTTCATGACTATCTGTTGTTAATTCGACTGATGAACTGAATTTTCTTTGTCATTTTCATCTTTATGCATTGAATGTGAGAAAATTGTCTGTAAATTATCCGAACAGATGAATTGGTCCTAGGAGTCCTATTGCTCAGCCACAAAGATTGCCTGATTTGAACCTTTTTATTTTTTTTTGGGGGGGAATCTGGAAACAGGCGTTTATTGGTTTGAGGTCAGAAATAGGAAGCTTCTAGTTGGAAGAGTTTGCAAGGAATGTAATATCTTAATCCTTAGTGTTTCCCTTCATAATATGTTTCGGATGCTCATTCGGTACTAATTATAGATTTTTTGGTTTAAATTGCGTAGGTACATATAAGATATTTTCGGGATTAAATGATTTTATACCTAAGAAAATGAGTGATCGAAAATGAATTTGAATTTGAAAAACCTACTTCAGGATCAGGAAGGTCTTCGTATCATTGGACGTTATACAGCTTTATTATCCAGTTCTGAATATACTCACTGCCTTGAAGCGAAATGACGATATTGTTCATCATTTTTTCTAGAAAAACTGGACGTATGCCAAAAAAATAAAACTGCTCCAGTAATGTAGACTTATGATAGAATCTGAAGCAGGTTGCTAACTTTAAAAAACGATATGTACAAGGTGTTTTTTAACAAACAATCATATTGTTTCACACTGAAAATTTCATCGAGATTGATCAAGCCATACCAAAGTAATGAATAAAAGAAACATCGGACAAATCATCCTGTAGACTGTCAATAAAGGGCCCCAACCATAAACCAAACATTTTTCGAAACTGCCTTGACTAGTATAAACAAAATCTGACGGTCTTCTCTGGAATGGCATGCAACCATTCATAATTCATTTTCATCCATTTTTATTTTTCTAGAAATCGACACAAATAATAGTAAATAATTCGTTACATGTACAGAGAATAGTATCTTGGTGAATGAAGTCTAAAGAAAATTGCTCAGTGCTCATCTTTTCAGCTACGTTTGTTATACGAGTACGATCGATAAACACAAAGGATTGAGAGAAAGTCTTAAGAAGATAAATTGTCGCTGCAAATCGCCTCTGAAGGAAATGAGATGGCTCTCCGTTGAAACCGGAATACACATTCATTTCTGCACGATTCCGAAAAACAAAACACTATGTAAGGAAAGGTGATAAACTGAAATTGAAAACTCATCAGCAGGCTTCCAGAGTACGACAGGTTATTTGAATTGAGTACAGGGTGATTCACTTATCTTGGTAACCTTATTTTTCTCGAAGAGGGATGAAAATTTTTTATTCTGTTAACGGTATTTGCTACAAGTCAATGTTAACTTGAAGTGTACGAAAGAGTCGGAGAAAAGAGTTAAGACGCCACGCGTCGCGGCGCTATCAAAATTTTAATAAATAAAAATAATTTAATTTTGAGTGTTTCTTCTGCATGCCATTTTTTTCTTTTTCTCGCCGTCAGTGACCTGCAGCGAGTTTTATGTTAACTCTATTCCATTTATTTTTTTCTGTATTGTGACAGTATACCTTGATTGGTGGCTATTGGACTATAAGGCGGATGCATAAGAACCTCCCACCAAGATCCCGAAGCTTTTGTCGGGATATCAAAGACGTGTGAGGCCTGGCGTTGTCCCGGTGGAAAACGAAACCTCTCCTATTTGTTAATTCTGGTATCTTCTGATCAATTGCTGCTTTCAATCGGTCTAATTCCTGGCAGTAGAGATCCGCTTCTGGCCATTGGGCATTACTTCAAAGTAGATGACCCGTTTCCAATCCCACCAAATACACAACAAAACTTTCCGAGTCGTCATTCCTTGTTTGGTCACTATTTGAGCTGCTTCACCGGCCTTCGACCACGAACGTTTTCGCTTGACATCGTCGTATATGATCCATTTCTCGTCACCAGAAACCAGCCTCTCAGAAATGGATTGATTTTGTTCCGTTTGGCCAAAGAACCGCAGATTTTTCCGAGAACTCATGAGGCATCCAAACATCAAGCTTTTTTTTGAAGCTGGCCTTATGCAAATGGTTTAGAACTGTTTTAGGGTCTATATTTAGCTCCTGCGCGAATCTGCGGCAGCTCTTATTCTTGACGACAGGCCTTCCAGTGCGTGGTGCATCTTTCACACCAAAATTTCCGGAACGGAATCGGTAAAACCAAAAATGCGCGTGATTGGCTGTTACTGTATTAGGGCCATAAACATTCTTTACATTTGCAGCCGCTGGACTTGCATTCTCCCCTTCATCAAAGCAAAATTGTAAAATGTACCGAATTTTTTCTATGTTCACCTCCATCTTTGACGCTTTAATACACAACTAAATCGTTCAGTCACAACAATAACATAATATGTTTGGCTAGAACATAAATTCATCTTTTCAAAGAAGCAAAGTTTGACCATATGAAAGAAATACAATCCCAGACATAGATCAGTAAAGCCATGTGTCGACAAAATAATTGATTTCTTTTTTCTCAACTCATTTTATGGGTCTGATTTTTAAGTTTTAGCAGCTCCCAGATAGATTGAGCTCTGAAATCTTATTATTGATGATATTTTCTTCTTAGATACAAGGTACTTTTATGGAGAAATCAACAAAATCTGAAGAGTTTTCCAATAAGAGATTCTCCGCTCTTTCATTGATTGTCATTACTGCTGAAGTAAATTTTTTCTTCAGTAACGGCTATAAAAACGTGATCAACGGTGTTAAATCGGGACTATTTGGTGGCCATAAAATGGGTGCGCCATTACAAATCCAAAAATAAAATTGGCCACTAAAATATTCACGAACTTCCAGAACGCTATGCTAGATGGTTATTGAAATTCAAAACTCTGTGGTGCAATAAAGGAATTGGTGGAAATTAGAGTTGTTGGGACAGTGATGTGAAGAATAAAACTCGTGCACGTCGCCTCAAGAAAAGCCGAGAATATTGCTGCTGTAGCCGAAAGTGTTGAAGAAAACACAGGTTTGTCCATTCTTCGCAATTCTTCGGAATTAGGCATTCCATAAACGTCATAACACCGTATTTTGCATAAAGAGACAAGAACTCAACGCTACGTGCACACACGCAACGAAACCATTGATCTTTTGCGGGAAAAGTTTCCGGACCGTGTTATCTCTCGACGAGGTGATCACAATTGGCCACCGAGATCTTGTGATTAACACCTTCTGACTTCTTCCTTTGGGGCCACGAGAAAGAGAGGGTAGGTATACGCCAATAGCCCAGTGTCGAGTCAAGACCTCAAAGATGGAGTTCGTGAGGCTATCAAGGACATAGGGCAGCCACTTTGCGATTTGGTTATGGAAAATTCCATTGAAAGGATATGGTTCTGTAAGCGTGGTCGTGGTGGTCATTTGCATGATGTTATTTTCCACTATTGACGGCATAGCTTCTTCTTTATAATGAAATGAACATCCGATCATTTTATATTGAAAATGGCATTTTTCTTTGAATATCAAAATAACACCTCTCATTGGAAAACCCTTCATAAATAAGATTTCCTAGATATTATAGTGGGAGTGTCTTGTTATAATTTCCTGTTATTGGAATAAAATCAAAACGGTTCAACTAAAACAGTAGATTGTCCCATATTCAGGACACGTGTATAAGTCATAACCCATTCGAATCAGATCTCGAAAGGTATTACCGTCCAAAATGTACAGGAATGGAAACAAACGATCTGAATATATGCACCTAAATGTTGAACGTTCCGAGATGATTATCTGCCTCCTGTTCTACCCTAAAAATAATTTCCAGTCATAAATCTGAAATTCATGAGCCGCTGAACGCAGATAAGAAGGAATCATGAGCCGAATCTTCACGCTACAATTCGTGGGAAATCTAAACAGGATATCCAAACTCTTACGTCTAATTGATCTCAGAACACGCGAATATTTCGGAGACTGAAGAGCTTGTCTTCGCTCTGAATGTACGAGGCAGGATTGATAAGTACTCGTGTTTGGAAGGAAAACTCCATTTTTGAAAATTTTCATATTTATTTCTCAACATAGTCTCCTATTAACTCGATACACTTAGCCCAGCGATATTCCAAAAAAAAAACAATAAAAGCTAGACGGTGTCAGATCTGGTGAATATTTTGGATGAGGTAGCAATTCGCAGCCCAATTGGTTTCGTGCACGTTTGACAGCTGACGCACACCGGATGTACAACAACCTCACTTTTCAATATAAAACTAGCGAAACTACGAGAGATTTTGGTGTTTCTCAAGTGTTTTAGTTGATTTATTTCGAAAAATCGTGAAAATGGACCTATTAAATTATTAAGTTCAGATCATCGGGGACGGTATGTAGAAAAATATCAGTTTTGGGCATTCACCCTTATCAACTGCAGAAGGAAAAATTTATCCATCTAACGTGGCTCATTTCAAGGATAATGTAATCATTGGTCGTCATTGAGCGCTTGTTCTACTCAAACGAGTGCTACATATATCGTTTTACCCACATGTCTGCAATTTCTAATTTTGAGCCAAAATGGTCTCAAACGATAGGGTTCTACTTCCTGCTGACGAATTCGTAGTCAAATCCAATTCTGTCCGTGGAGCCGGCCATCTTGCCGTCCGTCTGTTAGTACAATAACTTTCGGAGGGATTGTCCTAGAGACTTGAAATTTTCAGGGTCAGTCAGTGACAATCAACAAAGATCTAGAAGTTATTCTACAATGGCGTTCTGACAATCTGGTTGAATTCAATGCCTCTAAGACCCAGGCTACTCTGCTCACAAGAAAAACATCGACAGTTGCACCACAACTAATAATGGACAATAAAACAATAAAACCAACCAATGGACTTAAGCTTCTAGGGGTCAATATCAGTCCAAATGCAACCTGGCATGAGCACGTCTGCTCAGTTGCCAAGTCAGCTGCACAGAAGCTCAGCTATCTATTTCGTGCGAGGAATTGTTCACTCCAAAGCAGCTTTTATACTTTACAAGGCTCAAGTGCGTCCAGCTATGGAATATTGCTCTCATGCTTGGGGTTCAGCTCCTAAGCACTCGTTACTCCTACTTGATTCCATTCAAAAAAGAGCAGTGCGCCTAATAGACGATCCAACGTTAACTGCCAACCTTCATAGTCTCGATCACCGTAGGAAGGTTGGAGACTTATGCCTTTTTTACAGATACTACCACGAAAGGTGTTCTGCTGCCATTGCCTCCATGATTCCACCAGGGGCTCAATTCGATCAACAACAAGGCTAGCCGATAACAGTCACCAGTTTGCCGTGCATCTTTCTACAGCTAGGACATCGGTGTATCAGAAGGCTTTTCTTTACCGAAACTGCAAGGCTATGGAATACCCTACCTCAAGATGTATTCCCCTTGGTTACAACTTACAGCAGTTTAAGACGCACAAACCGATTTCTTCTAAATTCATCTCGGGGCGCTTGAAAGGGCGTTATAAGCTCAGTCTTTTCCCGAGAGATGCGTATATAAAAAAAAGTTCCCAAATGGCTCGGTTGCGTACGTTAACCAGCCAAATCGTACAGTGTGTTCCATAAAATATGGTCATTCGAAATTTTTTTCCTCAATATCTCAGACAAAACGAAACCAATCGAAATAAAGTTTTGCGACCACATACAAGATGCTCATAATAAGCCTCGTGCAAACTTTTGTGGCCATGCTATAAAGAGAACTATAGAAAATTCAATTGGAATATTTCCAAAACAAGATATCCGATTCGAACGATATTCATGTTTTTAATGAAGATTGATATATTGAACGTTCAAGCAAAATTTCAAGAAGATCGCATTACAGCACCACAGAAAATTCAATTGAAACATTGAAGAGAAAAATCTCCATATTTTCAAAACAAGAAATCCGATTCGAGTGAAATTCATTTTGTGTATGAAGATTGATATACTGAATGTTTATGCAAAATTTCAAGAGGATCGCATTATCAGTAGCATAGAATTTAATTTTTTCAATTGTCGAGTTTTTACATATTTCAGCTTAAGAATAATTTCCAGAATATTATTCCGATCGTGCTGAGATTTTGCATTAATATATTTAGTATATCAACATCAAGTGCTTTACCAAATTTAGAGGTAATAGCCTCATTGCTCCACCAATGAACGAGCGCTCAAAAGCACTGCTCAGGGCATCTCTTGGATTTTTCAAAATAACACGAAGTTGTTTACTAATAAATGTCGGCAAATCGAAATCACTCGATGAATTATTGCTAAATTTGACAGACGTCGTTTGAAGGATAGCACCAGAAGATAATATACAGATTTTTCACCTACAGTTTCTTCACTTATCAATCCATCCTCGTAGCTGTCAATTTGTAGCAACAGTAATAAAGAATTATCGCAATGTTTCGGCAGTTTTGGTCATAAATCTCCTGTCTTTTAATATTTCATAAAACTTTACATTAACGCTTCATAAAATTTCGTGTGCCGGTCTCGACTCGCAGTTTACTTCTTCTCGAAATCCCCGCATTTATGTCGACATTAAATTCATGTTCTAATAAAAGTTTTCTTCATTTTGAGACTTGAGGTGTCATTATTGTTTATGGGTATGTTGCCTCAGGGGCACCTCGCCAGTTACAATTTGATTATGAGGGTATTTTTGTTGAATAAACTTTGTGGCAGTTTTAACGCAATACTCGTAACTTTGGCAATTAATATTATTTGAATCATTTTTTGTGGAAATGTAGTCCGTTCATGAACGTTTGAGCGCATAGTAGTAGGCGTTTGTTATTTATCCGAAGTTGCAGTATTTACTCTCATAACGTAAAATATAGTCAACGTTTTCGAATGTTCCCGGCCTCGTCCGACGAGTTGTGAGTTATCAGAGAACTCTATGCAATATTGACAACATTGCGTATCAATCTGAAACTAGGTTATTAAGACAGCGACTAATGGTCAAGATATTTAAACGCGTGAGCGGAGCGAATGCGTTAATAGTTCGAGACCATTAGTCGCTTGATTAATAACCGAGTTGATTACAAGATTTTTCCGACGATCTTAACATGAATTGTTTATAACTTCTTGATTGAAATACATTCCCATTTTGCACAAGACATACATTCGACACAATGCAATTTCTATGTTTTCATGTTCCAGTAGAGTTTTGACGTTCGTCGTAGTGCTCCTGAATACTTTGTGTACGATTGCCAGGAGGATTGCACATTGAAATAAAGCATTGGATTGAACATTAAAATGAGTCATTACAAGGGCGTAGCCAGGGGGGGTTTTGGGGGTTCAAAAAAATCATTTTGCACTCAAACCAACTTATCTCCGAAAATCTAGTTAAAATTATCAATTCATATCAGCAATTTGGATGATATCAAAGTTTCATTCCATGTCTAGAACATACTATCCAACAATTAACTGATAGATTTTCTAAACCACCGAAAATTAATACCAGCCTTATCTGGTCTGATACCCAGAATTTTAACAGAGAATATGAATTAGAAGACGCATTATCGATGTATTCTTCACTACTCCAGAAAAAAATAAAAACGTAATTAAGCAGAATTTGAAATATGGAAAATGTCCATGAACTCCATTTCAAAATCGGCATTAGAATGCTTAGATGAGTGCAATCAGAATATGTATCCGAACATCTACATCCTACTACAAATTTCAGCTACGATTCCAGTATCTACTGCTACTCCAGAAAGTTTTTCCAGCTTGAGGAGAATTGAAAATTACCTGCGCAATTCTCTAGCGAAACTAGATTGAATGGGTTGGCGCTTATGAATATTCATTTAGTGTGAAAATTGATGAAAATAAAGTGGTTGAACAATTCCCTAGAAAAAAAAGACGGATAGACTTTAACTGAAGGAATTCACCATCAGAAATATTGTTTGTGTTTTCTCACTGTTTCATTTTTAATACCTATTCATATGTTGTGGCACTATTTTGGAGTAAAACATCAAAAAACTCTATTTAGTTTCAATGAAAGCACACATCCACACTAATTTTTTATTGCTTCATCTGTAAGTATTGTTTGGGGAATAAATATTTTTTTTTAAGTTTTGTTTGAGTGAATAAAAATAAATTCTGAAGCATATTTGAAAAATAGGTTTACCTAACCTAACCAGGAATATCTATGTTGAATATTGTTTCCGAACTTATGGAAAAGGATTATTGAATTCTAAAAACAACAAATACTTGCTACAGAAAGTGACCCTCACAATTCTCGGCACCTACAAAGTCAGTTGCCAAAATGTCAAAACCCCCTCCCCCCCCCCCGAAATTAATTCCTGGCTACGCCCTTGAGTCATTAATATCCATTATGTACACATTGAAATCGCCTTTTATTTCAAAGTCGGCGGAAAAATATCTTGTCCATAAATAATTGAAACTAGTTGATTTAATCACAATAATAATAATGAAAAAATTAAAGATTTCGTTCTGCTAGTATTACAACAACGCCTCCATTTCAATCGTAGTTACAGTATGGGATTGATTGTTGTATAACACCATCCTTCTTACCATAGAGTGACTTATTCATGTCATCGAATCTCCATACGAAATTCACGAAATTCTAGATTTCCGGCAGAACGACATCGATTCGAATAAAAATACAGATTTCCACTGGCTGTGGCTGCATCCAACACGAGGGAAACGATATGACATATGGAGAATATATTTTTAGATGGAAATCTTTTTATAGTGCGAAAAAATCCTCCAGCTTGCATTCGAAATGAACAGAGCGAAGATGTCGCATAAAAATGCGGCCATGTCCATCAGGAAAAACGGCTCCTAAAGATAGGTTCGGTTCATGACATGGAGGAGTTGAGTGACCACTCTGCATGAGGCTGAAGGCAGTTCAGGAAATGGAAAATCTTCGGTATTCATGGAAGATGACACATTCGTTCGGACATCCTATCATTTTTATGGAAATGCGAACGAGGGTACTGGCGCTCGTCTACTGTCTGTGAATTAAGATTTTCCACACTTTTTGAGGAACAAAAGCAAGAGATAGTATTTTAGTTTAATGCGAGATCATCAGAATTTTCAGCTGACAAATTGGCTAAAGGATCGAACTAGTCTTCTATGAGGAATCAGTAGTTACAGATATAGTCCGTTCACGAAAGTTTGAGCGCAAAGTAGGCGTTTGTTCATATATCTGAAGTTGGCAGTATTTGCTGAGCGTGCGAGTTATCAGAGAACTCTATGCAATATTGCCAACATTGCATATCAATCTGGCAAGAAAATAAACAACATAATCTAAAATTTTAATATACACAGTGGAATATGCCAAGTTGTCATGGCCAACCGAAGTCTCAACCTTTCTTGAACGGACTATATGTCTGCCAATCCTGCAGTACAAACAATTACCCTCTTATTTCTCTTGATTTCTATTATGTGTACCTAAGATAATGTCTGTTTAGAAGAAAAAGATAATTTAATATTTTCACGGGCTCTGTACATTCCCTAAGAATGATGGCGTGATTATTTATAGCCTATGACCATTTCTAGGTTATCATCTATCGTTTAGGCGTGAAAGAGTAACAGACAGACAGACAGAGTTACTTTCGCATTTATAATATTAGTATGGATATTCTTTTCTAGGTTATTATCTATCACCTAACTAAATTTCATCAAAATCCGTTCAGCCGTTTAGGCATGATAAAGCAAAACTCCCAGCAAAAAGCATAAAAAAATCACTAAAAAAATTTCAGTTTTCTGCCTACTTCCAACCCCCTGAGTACGATGACGTGATCATTTGATCTTATATCCGTTTTTAGGTAACCATCTATTACCTCACTAAATTTCATCAAAATCTGTTCAGCCGTTTAGACGTGACAGAGCACTAGTCCCAACAAAAACGACTAAATATCACTAACTCAATTTAGTTATCTGCCTACTGCCTACTCCCTAAGAACGATGGCACGATTATTTATAGCCTATGACCATTTCTAGGTTATCATCTATCACCATACCAAATTTCATCAAAATCCGTTCAGCCGTTTAGGCGTGAAAGAGTAACAGACAGACAGAAAGACAGAGTTACTTTCGCATTTATAATATTAGTATGGATATCGATTAAAATAAATTCTGTACTTTACTTGGCCAAATATCGATCCACAAAATTTGAAATCTTTGCCATCAATAATTTCCATAATAATCTGATAGGCCACTCCCCTTGGGACACCCGATATATCGCATGAGTCAGAACTTGACTATTAACTACTTATATTCAAGGAAATAACAGTTTTTCTTTTACCTGATTATCCCAGATCTCCTAAATAACGAAGTTATATGTGGAAGCACGACTTACGTAAAATTTGACATCTTGTATCAACCCGTTCTCTCATTAATAGGATTACCCCTAAGTGGAAAGTAAAAGGAAGACAGGAACTTACCATGTCATAGTAAGTATGTATAATATAATCTCTTTGTTCAAATCAGGGCAAGTAGAGAGAGATTTAGAGGTTCATCGCATACAGTTTCCGTGTAATTAGTCCTTGTGAGATTAAGGTTTTTCCGTGTGCTTCAGGGCTTTTAGGTGGTGAACCCTATTGGTGATTCAAGTTCATCTTCAAGCCACCTAGCGGCAGAATCAAGAGCTCTCTAAGTATACAGGTTTGGAAATTCACATCTGAAACATACGATATACAATGCATCAGACAGAGAATTCTTCCGTCCAGTTACAATGGCGTGCTGTGACACACTGAATTCCGTTGTCTTATTGCAATATTCTAGTCTTGTCTCTCTCTTATCGTTGAGAGGACCGTAATTCATTCAGTATGGTAGGCAACAGTAAATACTTGAATCGAGTATTACGGGCAGCCTGACAAATAAAATAATTCTATACGTGTACTGCAGGTTCCATACCATACTGCGATAAGAGAGAGACTGAACTAGATTATTGCAATAAGACAACGGATTTCATTCAGTTACAGCACGTGATTACCTCGACTATTCATCTGTGCAACTGGACGGAAGAATTCTCTGTCTGATGCATTGTATATCGTATGTTTTCGATGTGAATTTCCAAATCTGTATAGTTTAGAATGTGCAAAGGGACAATGACGTGCATTTCTATATTAATTACAAGTTGATTTTTATATTTAAGTGAAGTGAGTTAGAAAAGTTGTATTCCAGATCCTGTTTGCTATTACTGACCTAAAATGTCGAAATCACATGCATTTTGTTGTGTTTGTGGATGCAATAGCAATGAAGCAAACAGAGATCCAGTGTCATTTCATGTTATTGTCGAGAAAGTTGATATAAGAAAAAATTGAGGTGTGAAAAGAAAATAACAGATACAACGTGAGTTTGTTCGGAGCACTTTGCAACCAATTTTTACTGTAACCATACCAAAAAGTATATTATAGCAAATGTTATGATTAGTTTTCATAACCCATAAATTTCATTCTATTATCTACATCTTATTGTTATTTTTATTCCAACTCAGGGCTTACACCGAATTTTAGTTCATAAAGTGACAAGACAGCTTAAGCTTTTCCCCTAATCAAGGCAAGAAATCCATCCATCTTCTGACCTCAGCAGAAAACGAGGTCAGAAAACAAACCCCCAAGGCGGGGAGAGTCGCCTCTTTCTAGAGAAAATTCCCTTACAAGCAGTTTAACAGTAAAAGGACTGGAATACATTGAAGGATAAGATGAACGAAAAAAATACATAAGAAGAAAATGTAAAACTTGAATAGACTAGGTAAATAACCTAAGGTTGAGTTCAATAACAGAAAATAAATAGGCGTTTTCGGATACTTACTCGGGTTAACTCGATCCCTCACATTTGCGTTCGTTTACCTAACCCGAACATCCAACCCGTGTTCGGAAAGTACGGTGCTATTAACTCGAGCACTGACTCAGGTTGATCTGTTGTAACCCTACACGAGAGCAGGGTCGTAGAGTCACCGCATGCGCACTGCAGTTCAATTTTGTATTTGAAAAAGGCGGAAATAAGTCTTCTACTCTTTTCTTAGTAATTTCATAGATTCTATTCCTGAAAATTATGGAAAGAGAAGAGAATTTGGCTCAGTGTAAAAAGTGTGGTTCCATGAGCCAAGAAAATAATGTGAAACAACTTCTTCATAACTTTGTATGCAGATCTTTCTGCGTTGAAGCTAAAAGCATCTCTACTTTTTCAACATAAGTACATTGAACATGCGACGACACACAAGAAATTATAAGAAAGATTCCGCAGAAGTCAATAAAATAAATCCAAGCAAAGCTATCGACAATCAGTAAATAAACTGAAACTGAAAAAATAAATTCTCCACCTCTTTAACATAGGTACCCTAAATTACATTAAACATGAAAGGACACACCAGGAATTATAAGAAATAATTTACAAAAGCCACTAAAGGCAAGCAAAGCTAGAGACAATCCGAAAATAAACTGGGACTGAAAAAATAAATCCATAAAATATTTGGTTATATTATTGATACGAGTGTCACTTCAAATCCTAAACTTGATGGGTCCGTAAACTTAGAACCCAGGCCCGTGATCCGAGTAGATCCGTCACGTGACCAAATGGATCTAGTTAGTAACTCGAAGTAAGTTTTCGAAAACGCCTATTGAATGGATATTTTGTTATAATAATAAGTCTGAAAGTTTTTCATGCCGTAAAAATGATTATTCAAACTAGAACATCCTGTTGTTTCACGAAAGAATAGGAGGAGACTAATCTTGGAACTAGAGGAGATGGGAGTTATTTTCACCATATGGAAATGTATGCTTAAAGGACCCCGCACATTTTGTATGGGAATTGGCTCCCGTGGATTTGGCTGAAAATTTCATATGTTGTTCTACTAATCCTTCTGATCAAATGTCTAAACAGTCACGAAGCTGAAAAATGCATACTTCTAGGAGTTTTTAGTGATTTTTTGTATCCATTATGGCTTACGTATTATGGGAATTGGCTACCGGTGGATTTGGCTGAAAATTTGATATGATGTTCTACTAATCCTTCTGATCAAATGTCTCTACAGTCACGAAGCTGAAAAATGCATACTTCTAGGAGTTTTTAGTGATTTTTTGTATCCATTATGGCTTACGTATTATGGGAATTGGCTACCGGTGGATTTGGCTGAAAATTTGACATGATGTTCTACTAATCCTTCTGATCAAATGTCTCCACAGTCACTAATCTGAAAAATGCATACTTCTAGGAGTTTTTAGCGATTTTTTGTATCCATTATGGCTTACGTATTACCGTTCACACAGAAATGTTTGAAAATATTTCGAATTGACAGAATCTGCTTTCAATAATCACGAAATATTCTCAACATTTCTGTGTGAACGATAATACGTAAGCCATAATGGATACAAAAAATCGCTAAAAACTCCTAGAAGTATGCATTTTTCAGCTTCGTGACTGTAGAGACATTTGATCAGAAGGATTAGTAGAACATCATATCAAATTTTCAGCCAAATCCACCGGGAGCAATTCTCATACAAAATGTGCGGGGTCCTTTCTGTCGTTACTTCAGATATTTTTAAAATTTTCAGTATTTTCATCCGAAAATGCGAGATTTTTACAAAGGAACAGTAAACATTGACTCAGGGTTCACCGAAATTCAGTTCATAATGTGTCAAGACAGCTTAAGCTTTTCTCCTCATCAAGGCAAGATCCAATCCATCCATCTTCTGACCTCAGCAGAAAACGAGGTCAGAAAACAATCCCCTAAGGCGGGGAGAGTCGACTCTTTCTAGAGAAAATTCCCTTGGCTCCTAATGAATACTCGGTTTCGTATTAAATTAGACATAAACAACCCTTCCCGTAAACAGAGTAAAAGCATAATTGATGAGAGCATAAGCAACAGCAGCGCCTAACATCAAATTGCAGGTGTTAAAATAATCTGCAGCTTTAATAAATATTCGATAACAGCGCTATGAAATTGGCTACTCGGTTTTCGCTAGCACCTGGAGGGTTTAAATAACATCATAATATTGCAGTTTCCTAAGTTTCGGATTATTAGGGAGTTTACTCGTTTATTATCATTTTTGGTTTATTATTATTTCCTTATAGGAACAGGAAGAAGTTCCTCAGTTGAATTAACTGTTGTGGCGGATTGCGCCTGCTGAATCTCGTGGTAAATAGTGGTGGTTTTCTGGAATTCTTGATTGCTTCTTGCTTGAAGGAGGTGATATCAATTTCGCTTCAAACAATTTCCTGAGAATATGGTATTATTGTTTCTTAAATCGATTATACTTCCAGATGAACTTTGTTAGTTGTACCATTATGTAAATATTAGTTCATGCTACAATAATTATCATTTTAATTCAAAAAATATTCTGTTATAACCTTTAGTGCTCATTTACAATGATGTTAATGTTAACGTCAATGTTAATATTAAGCCTTTTCGGAAATACTCGGCTCAACTCGATCCCCTAACTTACCTAAGGTTGAGTTCAATAAAAGAAAATAAATAGGCGTTTTCGGATACTTACTCGGGTTAACTCGATCCCTCACATTCGCGTTCGTTAACCTAACCCGAACATCCAACCCGTGTTCTGAAAGTACGGTGCTATATTAAGTCCACCAATGACCCAGGTTGATTTATCGTAACCCTAAACAAAAGCAGGGTCGTAGAGTCACCGCATGCGTACTGCAGTTTAATTTTGCATTGTTAGAAGTCGGGAATGAGTCCTCTTCTCTTTTCTTAGTAATTTCATATACCTAGGTGAATACTTTGCTCGGAAAAATAAAAATTTACAAGCAGTTATAATCACTGTTCATTCCATAAGGGATATAGTCTAAAAAAGGGCCCACTCACCAAGAGGGAAGCGCGAAGACTTGAATGCGCGTTGTACTGGGTACAGTTAAAACAGTGTGTGTATGGCGTAAATTTGGAATGCGCAATTATCTCCGTCGGAATCAAGATAGTTTTGATTTTTGGCGTGTGCATTGTTCACCGTACGTGGAAGAATGACAAAAACGACCGTGTATGGGCAACAAGTCTGTGCACGTTTCATATTTTTAGCAATAAAGTGTCGGGCTCCCTATTTATACATTGGAAATTTTTTTCCTAAATAACAACACACGCCACTGCCATTAACATCAGATCATTTTTCGACGTCATCTCACGCTTGTCGCACATCCAAACCAACACGCTAAGTGTATGTGTGTGGGAAATATGAATGCACACGTTTGCGTTACAGCAAACGTGCAGATACTTAACTGCGCATTCTTCCTTCTTAGTGAGTGGGCCCCTTTAGCAATAACACACGGACACAATAGATTGAAATGACTTGGAATTTTGACCGATGATATTGGAAAGTTGGTACTTCTGAAAATCACAGTTTTCGTTTGTGTATTCCACTTTTTAATATTGAATTTATTAATGACGGAACTGAAAATTACAACCAGGAAATATCATGTTTCACTTCAATATCAATACGACCCCCAACGAACTCGATTCATGTAGCGCTTTGGAGACATTGAACCCAGTGAGATAAATCTCAACCTCCTTTAGGTGAGGTTATAATATGACTTTTAAATGCTATTCTTGGTCACGTAAGAATAACATTGCCCTGAATGATCAATATCAATGAAAAATTTAGCGATTATACAAAGCTGAACATGAAATAATATTTTGCTAAATATTTATTCATTCAAATGTCTAGTTAAATGCTAGAATACTGATATATTATTTTATTCTGGAGGATCAGTCTGCTTGGTCAGAGCCGCAAAAACTACAAGATGAGAATATATTGAAATTTCGAAAAGCAGGTGGTTTTTTTCCGAAAATTTTCGGGACGTTCGTAATAAATCCCGACCTCAAACTAAATTATTACGGCGGACAGAGAGATCCTTCTAAAACAGTTTTAAATACATTATGTACATCCCTGGCTGTTTGGTTTCAATCTAACTAGCACGCTAGTGTGAAAGTTGTGCGAAAATGTCTAGAAGGAAGTGCTCAAGTTTGAATGATAAACTTAAATTTATCAGTGAAGTCGACCGCGATATTGCCGACTATAGGAACCAATTTTCTGTGCAACGAAATCTCTTTATAATTTAGCGCTTTCGTTATAGGGAAGTCCCACTGTAATTGTCAAACTGAACCCTTTCCTCAGAGTATCAACTATTCATAACAACGTATGCACTTTCACATTCGCAATACTGATATCACATCATTTCTATTTAATCCCAACGCAGTACAGGCAGTGACAGTATATCCAAGCGAGTAATATTCTGTTATTTCACATCCTGTTCGCAGGACCACTATGATCCTACGAATAACAGCATCATTGTTTACATACACAATGTTGTCAGAATTTTATAAAACAATATGTGTTGAGCATGGATGTTATTTGGCGAATATTGCAATTATCTGCTGAATAATGTTTTTCTGGGTGATAGTTTGTACATCGATGCAATTAAGCTAATGGGATGATGATTATAACCAAATAAGTCCATTTCACTGCACAGTAAGGTAATTGATTTAATTCTGCTATCGGATGTTACATTATTGGAAGCAAATCTGTGATTACCTAATTACTATCTACCTCTGTATTATGTACAAACAACTTTCGCTATATATGTAGAAATGGCGTACCTGTAATAAGCATAAAAAACATTTACACTCATTCTGAAGTTTTCATAATTTCAATGAACCACCTAGAGTTATGATTACTCGTTTGTTAATTCATAATGAGTTCATTATTATGCCCCCTGTACAGGCTGTGATTGTTTGCTAGATATGGATCAAAATTGATATGTGGCAACTCCAACGTCATCTCAGCTCCTGTGTGTGCTACTAATTGCAGAAATCACTGACGTAAAGACAAAAGCTGCACAGTCTTCTGTTAATAAAATAATGATAGTTTTCCATTGCTTTCCATGTGTTCTAGCATCGTTTAAACAATGGTTCTAGCATTGCCGCTATCGATAAAAATTATCTACGGCATAGGCAACTAGTTTTCAGAGATTGAAGAAACTGAAAGAGAAGCACTTCAGTGGCATCTTCCTGTAATGGATCATTTGGATCATTTGGATCATTTGGTAGGCATAAACAACAAGATCTCTTTATCTGGGTTCCTGGTAACTCAGAGGTCAAATGAGATGGAGAGACTGACACACTAGCTAGAAAGGGAGCATAAACACCACCTACTGGCCCAAAACCCTTCAGTGGTATTAATTAGATTAGATTAGATAGTGGTCGATCGGCGTTGATTACCCTTCTGCACTGCGACCAATAAGGTCTTTTGTGCGTTACCATACTAAAACTACGTTTTATCCCAGGAATCTAACCTCCTTAGCAAAGCTGGTTACTTCCTTAGGTTAGGAGACTTCGCTCTTATGTCGGCTGGCGTTATAACGCGCCACCTAGTAGAGTAAGTCTGGTTTGCGCCAGCGCAGTGCATTGGCATAGTATGTGCTCGGTTGTTTCAGTGGCCGATTCACATAACCTACAAATGTCGGAGTTTTCTTTACCGATCTTAGGTGATATCTCACGAGACAATGCCCTGTGAGAAGGCCGATTAGCAGCCTTAACTCGTTTTTTGACAACGATAGAGCTTGTTGAGCCTTCTCTTTGGAAGGTTCGATTAGTCGTTTTGCTTGTCTTTGACCGGAAGTGTTTATCCAGTAAGAGTGTTTCTCCCTTTTCCCAAACCCGACCTCTGTCCTAATCAGTGTAGGTGATACCCAACAGGAGGGCACGGGTCCGGTGAAGGGTGTGTTTACTCCTCTTTTTGCAAGGGCATCAGCTCTCTCATTTCCCTCAATGTTCTGGTGGGCAGGTACCCAAGCTAAAACTAGCTTGTTGTACTCCGCCAGTGTTTTGAGGGACTGTTTGCAGTTCCAAATGGTCCTTGATCTACAATCAACGGCCATAAGCTGCCTCAGTGCTATCTGGCTATCAGAGGCAATGCAAATTCTGGCTCCCTTGTACTGTCTGGACAGACAGACTTGGGCGCATCTTTCTATGGCCAGAATTTCAGTTTGGAGCGTTGTTATTGGCTTTCCCAAAGGCTCCGATTCCCTGTATTTGGGACCGTATATGCCTATGCCTGCTCCTCGTTCCATTAGGAACCCATCTGTGTACCAGAGATGATTTTTTGCGAAGTCGAGACAAATCTCCCACACTTTCTTGGCGATTACCTATGATCACTTCGTAGTTGGCGTCTAGGTCATACTCGATTGGCATGGAATCCCTCAGTAGTAAAGGGAGTTCACCACCGAGTGATTTTAAAAATATTTCCGTGTCCCTTGCCAGGCACTATTTGATCCATTCTTATTAGGGCACTCATGAGACCTTCTTTCTTAACATAAATGTGCAGCGGGGTGAGATCCAGTATTACCTCTACTGCAGCTGAAGGAGTTGTATACGCAGCTCCTGTAATGCCTAGACAAGCCAGTCCTTGAAACTTATTCAGCCTCTGCTGGCTTATCTTTTCTTCAGTTTTAGTCCACCAAACTGAAGAGGCATATTTAATAACAGGTCTTCAGTGGTATAGGCAAATGCACTATGAGATAGTCTTTTTACAGAAGCAAGAAACTGAAAGAGAAACACTCTGGAGGAATCTTCCGGATATGGATTATTCCAAGAGTTACTTCAGAACAACTGCAAGAAGAAACGAAACACTCTTATAACCTGCCATGAAAGTTTGGTACATTCGGCCTATACATATAGACAGGCATATAAATACCTACGCCCATGTTCACCTTATTCCCACAATAACTATGATCGGATTCTGTCGAATTATCTTTCCTCAATGACCAATTCAATCTGGGAATTAGACAATAACAAACATTACTCCAAAAGAATTCGAGAGAAGGTCGCGTGCGTGGTCGTGCCCATGACGTCACAGCGATTAACAATAATTCTCTTCATTGGGAGTCGCCTCCACGACTGAGTCGCCACAGTTCCGAGTCGTAGTCATAGAACAAGTTCTTCCTCTATGGTAATAGTTTCTACAGTGGGGACGTCCAAAGCGAGTGTTCTTCAGTCAAAAATCAAGCTGAGATTGAAGCACTGAACTCCTATGTCATCGATTCAAAGCTAACATTGAAATGACGAAGAAAACTCAATGAAGAAGGCTTGATCAAAAAAATCTATTCGTCTGGTTCCTGGTCACTCAGTAATTAAATGAAATGAAGAGGCTCACACACTAGCTAGAAAAGGAGCACAAACACCACTTACCCAGAACCCTTCTGTGGTATAGGCAAATGCACCTATGAGAAAGAGTTTTTAGAGAAGGAAGAAACTGAAAGAGAAGCACTTTGGAGGAATCTTCCAGGAATGGTTCATTTTAAGAAGTTATTTCGGAACTTCCCAACTGCAAGATAAAACAAAACACTACTACACACTACACTACATTCAGCCATAGTAGCAGTACCTAAATGTACCAAACTTCTATGGCAGATTATACGAGTATTTCTATGTCTATTTATATAAAAAGCGTTTATTCGTCTAAACAGGAGATTCTCCCAATTATAAGACAACATACTATCAGTACAAAGTTGATATCATACCTAATATAACAAAGCTAACTCAGTGGAAACAAAATTAAAAATTAAAAGGCTAAACATGTATTTGAAAGAGTTGCAGCAGGTCTCGTAATTTTAGTTTATCTATAAGCACGCACACCATCATTGAAGACATCAACATCTACACCTATACCATTGAACTGTCGACACGCATGCAGTGGTGATTTAATCATCATATCAGTCCTAGGTTTAGGCAAGTGTAGCAACTGTTCGAGTCTTCTTCCATTGCGCGGAATACAAAAATTCAGCTTGGCCAGCAAATCCGGACAGCCCATATAAAAATTGAGCAGCTCAAAGAGTACAAGGCGCAGGCAATAGACTCTCCTGTTCTTTAAAGATACATATGAAAACCTATTCAGAAGTGTGTTATGGTCGGAACCCCGAGGCGGGTAAACTCCATCCAACCTGAATGCCAAGAACTTCAAGAACTGCCTCTGAACAGACTCCAGCTGATTGATTCATATAGTGTAGTATAGCCTATACTACACTATAAATACGCATAGAAATACCTACGCCCCTGTTCACCTTATCCCCACAATAACTATGATCGGATTCTGTCGAATTATCTTTCCTCAATGACCAATTCAATCTGGGAATTAGACAATAACAAACATTACTCCAAAAGAATTCGAGAGAAGGTCGCGTGCATGGTCGTGCTCGTGACGTCACAGCGATTAACAATAATTCTCTTCATTGGGAGTCGCCTCCACGACTGAGTCGCCACAGTTCCGAGTCGTAGTTTCTACAGTGGGGACGTCCAAAGTGCGAACTAGAATTTGGTGCGCCGGTGATTAATTGTTAAGGATTTACCAAGAAGAAATAAGGTATTTATAAACATGTCATTGATGTAATCCGACATGGTGATTTTGTAACAGAAGAAGATTTTCATTCATGTTTTTTTCCGTATGTTAATTTCGCGTTTTCAGCGCTGGCGCTCATCCAAGGATATCGATTTAATATAAAAGGAGATCAGATGTTGTTTACTTTCGGAAAGAAGTGATCCACCTATATTCCTAACCTCACAACCATTGGCGTAGCGCTCTGAATAAGAAGATTTGTTTCAGATATGGCTTGACCAAATTTCTCGTATATCAAACAATATAACATTTATATTGTACTAGCTTATACCCGCGACTTCGTCCGCATAAGTTTTTTTGTTTTCTCCCGGCTGTAAGTCCCCCTGCAACAATGTCCCACTATCGTGTTCCAGTTCTCAACTTCATATCAAAATTTGTTCAAAAGCAACCTAAGCTACATAATGGATAGCTCCGAATGTTTCCTTAGTAAATATAAAAAGTAAATAATGTAAATCGGTTTAAAATACTACTAACTACCTACCTGCCAACCCTATAAGTTTCCATCCAAGTAAAACTGTAAATAAGGACAGTTGCTTCAAAATTTTATCATAAATTACCTGAATTATGGCGCCTACCGACCCTCTAAGTAAGAAAAGTGATCAAATACTAACTTGAAGTCTTAGTAACGGTCAGTTAAAAAAAACATCAAAATCATTTCAGTAGCTATGGCGTCATGCGCTTCTTGACACGATCACGCTAGATTTCCGCGGTAATGAGGAATTTTCCCGCCGTAAAAAGTAGCCTGTGTCCGTGCCTAGGATACTATTACTTAATATTAACCAAGTCTTATAAAAATCCTTTCAGACGTTAGGGCGTGAATGAGGTAAACTTTTAAAATAAACGATTAAAAATCACTAACTTAATTAGTTTTCTGCCTACTGCCTACGCCTTCAGTATGATAGTATAAATATTAATAGCCCATATCGTTTTCTAAGTTACTATCTATCATCTAACTAAATTTCATCAAAATCCGTTCAGCCGTTTAGGCATGATAGAGCAAAACTCTCAGCAAAAACCATAAAAAAATCACTAACTCAATTCAGTTTTCTGCCTACTTCCTACCCCCTAACTACGATGACGTGATCAGTTTGATCTTATATCCGTTTTTAGGTACCATCTATTACCTTACTAAATTTCATCAAAATCTGTTCAGCCGTTTAGACGTGAAAGAGCAAAAGTCCCAACAAAAACGACTAAAAATCACTAACTCAATTTAGTTATCTGCCTACTGCCTACCCCCTAAGAACGATGGCGTGATTATTTATAGCCTATGACCATTTCTAGGTCCTCATCTATCACCATACCAAATTTCATCAAAATCCGTTCAGCCGTTTAGGCGTGAAAGAGTAACAGACAGACAGACAGAGTTACTTTCGCATTTATAATATTGGATATCAACAGAATCCAGTTTACCGCCCAGTAACCGATTTTCAAAATATTTGTATATTGTTTCGTTATGATGTTGTGATGCCACAGTTTCAATTTGAGCACCACCAAATCAATATTTCCCGAGAAAATCGAAAAAGACTTTCTATAAGTCGTTCATTATTCAAGCGTCTCTTCCCTCAATTAGATCCAAATCTTTTTTTATTTAAAAATGAGTGTTTTTGGGTGATTTCCATTCTAATAAATACTTGGCACTGCTCCTATCTTAGCTAACCTGACCTAACTCAAGCTGACCTATTAGGTTATAGGTTAGGTTAGCTAAGATAAAAACAGTGCCAAGTATTTGTAAGAGTTGTTGCTGTTCCTATCTTAGCTAACCTAACCTAATCTAACTCAAGCTAACCTATAAGCTTAGGTTAGGTTAGGTTAGCTAAGATAGGAACAGTGCTAAGTATTTATAAGATTGGGGAATCACCCAAAAACACTTATGTTTCACTGAAAAAACAAAGGTCTGGCTTGTATTAGGGTAAATGACTGCTGAATTATGAACGATTTATAGAATTTTTTCTTCGATTTTCTCGAGAAATATTGATTTGCCGGTGCTCAAATTGAAACTGTGGCATCACAACATCATAACAAAACAATATGCCAAATATTTTGAAAGTCGGTAACTGGGCGGTAAACTAGATATTAAATTTAAACAGGGCGCCTAACATTTCTGCGTTTGATAACAAAAGCACAGAGATAAATACACCCTAGTGAAAACCCTTGTCGCCCCGTATAAGAATAGTGATTGGATGTTAGGATTTCTACAACGTAGGAGCTGAATTTTTATATCGAAAGGTTTTTTCCATTGTAACGTATTCTCCTCTATATTTTCGTCTGATTTGTGATCTTGTAATTGCATCAGAAAAAACAACAGAAAAAAAATCTTGAGAAAGTGTCAACATTAGAGTCACATTCATAATCTTCCATCAAATTCTTTCGACATTCGGAAAAAGCAATTATACAACCAGAAGGGATTTGCCAAACCAGGTCTGGCGTTCCAAGTGATGATTTTTCGAAACAACTATAATTACAGGAAATCATGTATCATAGATTTGAATAGCGCTAAATCCTCCGAAATATAATATTCAGTTTGGAAAGAAGGATGGAAAACTGAGACAAACTCATACAAAAATGTTTTAGAGAATAGTATCAATCGAAAAAAATCACAAAAAGCAAACTTATACTTTGAAGCTGGCCTCGTCAACGTTAAAAGAACCTGCTAGGAGATTATATCATCCAGAGCATCCACAGACATCCTTTTTGGCCTCATGTATGGAGATAGCTCTGAATTATATGAGGACTTGCAATTTACAATATATGTTATATCTCTCAATGGCATATGAAAACAGTACTCTTTCATTCTTGGTGAAAATTGATCAATCACCTTAAGACACTTTGTTCAATGGGTTAAAGCTATTATTCGAGCAACATTTCGTTGCACCATATACAGTATACTTATAAAGTGGACAAACTTCGGGAGGTGATCATACAAGTGATTTGCAACAAAAAATGTCCTATAACACATGGTCGAAATGTTGACGGTAATTCTTCAATCTAACATTTTTTAATTTCATGAAAAATTTCAAGTTTTTTCTCTAAAAAGATCAATATTCAGTTTTTCTTGCAGTCTCATTAAATTTGACCACATTTTCGGAAAGGGCAATACATTTGCTACAAGATGAGAGGTCAGTGTGCAGAAAACACTCTTATTGCAGGCGTGCAGGAGATTATCACAATTAAGAAGTTAACAAAATCAGTCCTATTTTTCCAATGTTTTTGTCTATGAAATATTAATGGTTATGCACACGCTTTCTTTTCAGTAAAAAATACCTCATTTGGTATACTTTTGAATGGCATATCAACTTTTGGGCTAGCTGCAAATTCTGCACCCTAATATCATGGCCAACCTGATAACAACGAAAATGTCTAAAAATGCCGAACCTAAATTTGCTCTATTTCGAAGGTCCTCGTGGTCGAACTTCAATGTAGTTTTATGAAAATCATCAAATCTTGGCATTAGTACCGACACCACTGGTCATTTTGCTACTTCTAAGAATTTGGTTGGTGAAAAAACTATAATTGGTTATCTGTTCGCCTGTTCACCCTTGAAACAACCTAAACAGGAAGTTTTCGCATATGGAAACTATCTGCGAATACATTTATAACATTTGCAAACTATATTACGGAGAAACACTTTAAATACGTATTCATGGCATTCCACACTGTGATTTATTATTCTCGTTATAAGCCATTGGTAACCTTCTAAATATAATAAAACTAGAACGTTTTCCATAATAAATATAAAAGTTGGTAAAATCTAGACGATATTTGGTTATATTTAAACTCGGGAGGTTGGTTAGTTGCAAGGCGTTTTCAGATACTTACTCGGGTTAACTCGATCCCTAACCTTCGCGTTTGTTTACCTAACCCGAACATCCAACCCGCGTTCGGAAAGTAAGGTGCTATTAACTCGATCGTTGACTCCGGTTGATCTATCGTATCCCTACACCTGGGCAGGGTCGTAGAGTGACCGCATGCTCACTGTAGTTCAGTTTTGTATTAGAAAAAGGCGGGAATAAGTCTTCTAATCTTTCTTAGTAATTTCATATATTCTATTCCTAAATAGAAGAGAATTTCCTCAGTGTAAAATGGGTAGTTCCATGAGCCGAGAAAATAATGTGAAACAACTTCTCCATAACTTTGTATGCGTTAAAGCTGAAGCCTTCTTTACTCCTTTTAACATGGGTACCCAAAGATAACATGCGAGGGCACGCCCGAAATCATTAGATAGATTTTACAGAAGCCAATAAATTCAAGCACCTGGAAGTGAAAAAATAAATTCTTTACTTCTTCTACATAGGTACTCAAAAATAACATTAAACATGGCACACCAGAAATTAAAAGAATTTTACAAAAACTTTAAATGCAAGCAAAGCTAGAGACAATCCGAAAATAAACTGGGACTGATAAAATAAATCCATAAAATATTTGGTTAATATGTTAATGATGCGACTGTCACTTCAAATCCTAAACCTGATGTGTTCGTAAACTTAAAACCCGGGTACGTGTTCCGAGTAGATCTGTCACGTTGCCCAATGGATCGAGTTAGTAACCCTGAGTAAGTTTTCGAAAACGCCTTTAGAAATAATATTACACCTTTGGATTTTATTCCGTTGTTTCATGTTAAGTTTTGATATGCGGAATATTTTGTAGCATCAAAAAATAATTGTCAGATTATCATCAAATTTGCCACACTATTCTTCATCGCAAATATGCTGTCATCTACAATGGAAGAATAATGGACTTTGTCCAGTGTTTTTTTGGCATCACCCAGTCTTTAGTTCTCCTGTAGTTGGTGCAACCTCTAGGAAGAAGATCGTCCACAAACATCACAACTGAAAAAACTTCTGGGTTTTATCTTCGATAGGGAGAGTTGTACAGAAATTGGCCTAAAGTTGTTCATGTTCCTGGATTTCCACTTTTATGTATCGATATAACTTAACTTTTCTTCAGTTGGTCCGGAAAGTAAACCTTTGATATACATCTCAAGAATATAACGCTTATCGGAGCAGCTACTCTCACCGGCAAAATAGTCGATGCACTAAAAAATTCGAAGATGTTCATTCATAAATATTTTATTTCAAGTCCGATTCAAATGAATTTTCTTCAATTGTAGGTATGTTCATCCTCGATCAATCACTTGTTTTGAATTTCCAGAAAACTCGGCGTACGTCATTTTATACAGTGTGAAAAAAAATCTGTATTTTTTCCCTTACTTTAGAACCACCACTGGTGTGTTCCAGTTGTCCCACCGTGTGATATCTTATTTCATCATCAAGACGCATCTTCTCTTGACAATTTAATTCTTCATTTATAACAATAGCTTAATTTCTCATAGATGCATGGTTTTCAGAGCAACATTGAACTCCATAATTTCGCTATGGTTATGAAAAAACTTTCAGATTTAACGTTAAATCCGAACGTTATGAAAATAAACTGAAAACTGAGTGAAAACATAAAACAAGAGAAGTTTTAGCGCGATATGTTGTTCCGTATGCACCGTTTATTGGAGGCAATTTCGTGCTTATGCTTTATATTGCCCTACCGCATCAACCACATTGTGTCTAGGATTGCCAGGAGTATTTAGCAGAGGTTGATATTCAAGAATTCAACTAACCTGCTCGAAGACCATATTTGAACCCAATTGGGCATGTTTGGATGCTCTAGGGAGGAAATTTCGATCTCACGAACTACTGAATTTTGCAGCAGCTCAGTGATGCTCTAATTGATTCAAAACCTTAATAGGGACATGCCGAGACGAATTGTACCTGTTATCGGCGTCTGGTCGGAAAACACATTGTTTTTGACTTTTGAGTTAAGTTTTCAGTTTATTTTCATTAGGTCAGAGTTTCAGGTTGAATTTGTTGAAGTACTGTTGTAGCCTTAGCGAAATTCAAAGTTTTACTGAAATCCTTCATATTCAACAATAATTGAGCTATTGTTAGGAGTGAAGAATTCGATTGTCAAGAGGATATGTGTCTTGATCATGAAATGAGAATCAATCGGTGAAACAACTGGAACACACCAGGGATGGTTCTAAAGTAAGGGTAAAAAACAGATTTTGTTTTACCCTGTAATCTGTATAATATGACGTACACCGCGTTTTCTTGAAATTCGAAACTGGTCTAATCAAGGATAAACATACCTACAATTGAAAAAAAATTCATTCAAATAGGACCTGACATAATATATTTATGAATGAACAAACTTCATCGATTTTTATTTTGCCAGTGAGATTATTTACTTGAAATTATTTACTTTAACACCTTCGTGAACAGTCCATATTGTTGTATATCTTTGGAATGTTTACTCTTTTTTTTCAATATTCTTTCAATTTCTTCACATGTTGAGGCATTCATATAAAGTAAATCTACTGGCTGCTCCACAGAATTACCTAAGCTGTCATAATGTTGAAACTTCATCAAGTTATTTCGACTCTGCACCTATCACAAAACTTGTTTCAAGTCTTCAGCTCCCTTAGTTCAAAAATGATCATACTATGCAGATGGCCGCACAGAATGACACACTGATTCTTCAAAAATAAGCAATAAACATAAAACCCAGTACATAAAACGAATAAAAACGCAATTTTTCAAAACAAAGTGTGATAATTTCGGAAAAGATAATAAAAAAAGTTTTTCCCACATATCAGCACGCAATACGTAACTTATATTTACGAGGCGTAGGTATTTTTATTTTTTAATGTTCCTGATTAACCGCTTATCTCCACAGAAGCGTGCAAAAAATCTTAAGTATTGTTATCAACAAACAAATTATGCATCATTATTCAATAACCCACCACTGGAAGTGCGAAATCTTAACATTTCCTGAGTCATTACTTCAAAAACATGTACAAATTACATCGCTTATTAGGATTCTTCCCATGACTTATTCAGTTGTTCGAATAATGAAATTCGTATTGTAGTAGATGATACATTTGACAATTATTAACAATTATCACTAATCACTTTCTGATATATTCCCTAGAAACCACTGTCCTATTGATATTCGAATTCATTTTCTTATCGCTATTGCATTCGAACTATGTATGTTATCAAGGTAATTAAAAATTTCTCATTCCAAACCGGTGATTCTGTTTTCAAGAATAAATCAGGAGCAAGGCGATGGAAAAAGCGTTCACATCTGACTCATAAGAGGTTTAGGACTTCAAGAACATCCACGTAAAAGTCTAATCCGTTTGAACGAAGGCATTAAGGTTGACGCTCACTTGGACGAGACGAAGCGAAGAGTTGTTTTCCGCAGGCACGATTTGCACTGAATCAAATGGGTAGACTCTCATTTGGGAGGCGCGAAGCGAAGATCAGAATCGTTTGATTCAGTGCAAATCGTGCCTGCGGATAACAACTCTTCGCTTCGTCTCGTCTCGTCCAAGTGAGCGTCAACCTTAAGAAGGAGTTTCTGGAGAAGGAGGAAGCCGAGAAGGAAAAAATCTGACGGAATCTCCCAGCGATGTATAATTCCACTAAATTCTTTCAGAACTTTGAGACAGCAAGATCCAAAAGATATTTGGATCATGGTAAGAAACAATTACTCTCCTTACTGGCTTTCTTACAGGACACTGTCGCCTCAGGAAGCACCTGTTGGGGATGGGAGTATCGAACACTGACGAGTGTAGGTTCTGTGGGGAGGTGGAAGAAATCCCCATTCACCTAGTCACTGAATGCTTTGGCAATGCTAGCCTAAGGAGAAAATGATTTGGGTGAGAAACTAGCAAGAGTGAGGAACTAGCCTCGTTGAAGCCTTCATAGATATTAGATTTCATCACATCTCTGGAACTGGCAGGCGAGCTGTGAAGGGTGTGGTCAGAACAGCTCTGTAAGGGGGCACAATAGACCTTGAGGTCGCAGTGAACTGTGACCCCTTTTTTAAAATAAAACTAACTAAAAACCAAGTCCGCATTTTCAGAACAGCTTGTGTAAGCAGTCACTTTATTTTGCTGACCTACAAACCTCAACCAATTGAATCATAACTGAATCGAATGCAATGTGATCAAGTTCGTAGAGGTACGTGAACCTCATATTCATCAAATTAGGCTATTAACAATATTGAATTTTCCTCGACATACCCTCATATCTCCAGGATATCCTATAATATATAATGGAAGGAATAAACTTAGATCCACCTGATACATAAAAATTCAGACACACAGCACATAAATCAAAGGAATACTTTTTCATCCAAACGACGACAATAACCCCAGGACAACGAAACAGTTTGACATTTCTAACTATGAAAGCTGCTTTATTATCCGGGACAGGGAGTCGTAATCCGACGAGCTACATCGGATGAGATTACAGAAAAGCTCTGGAAATACTCCGTTGCCAATATGAAGAAGGCGTACAGTCATTGCAGAAGTCATCGTTATTTTCGACTTAATTTCGTATTGACATGGCTGAAGTATCAGGCAACGAAGAAAAAAATCGAGATATCGTTTCAATTCGATAAAAATACACATATACATTGCGTAAGGTTGACATTTTCTTTCAAACCAAGTAGATTATTTTAGATTTAATGAGGTCATTTAAATGTTAGCATGAAACAGCTACGTTTTTCGTTGGAAAAGTTGATTATTTTCCTAGAATCCAGAAGAACTTTAACTCTGTGCTATGTGGGTTGGAAGAATAGGAAAAGGAATACACTGCCCAAAACTGCGAAGCAAATACCGTCAAATGATATGAAGATTATTCTAAAACAAAGATGGAGGCCAGCGCTGAAGTCTACGGGCCAAGAACCAAGTGTACACTTTAAATTCAAGAGCTAACATAATACAATACATCAAACAAAATCAAAAATCCCTCACTGGGGTTAGTGCAAAACAGGGTATAGTATTATAGTCTGCGTATGATACTAGAGCTTAAGGAAAGCCCACAGTAGAAAAAACCCTGTTTCACCTTTCCATCAACGAAAATAAAACTTAAAAAACTATTTGAATATTGAAGAGTTTCTTATTTGTTGAGTCTAACCGATAACCCTCTCCAAGATGCTCTCGGAATTCTGAATCTGAAACGAAAAAGTCGAAGCAGAAAAAAGGAACAGAAAATTAAATGATTGAAACTCTATTAAATCGATTTGAAATTAACAACCCAATTAAAAACAACTCTGTAACTTCATGTATATCCCTTAAGCCATAGATAGAAACCTGGAAAGAAACTATCAAGGTTGTGACATATTGGTAAATTTTAATAGAAGAGCTGCTACTAGAACACTGAACTCCCAAGTCATTGTCTCAAAGTTAAAGAAAGAGTGTCGAAGAAAACTCAGTGAAGTAGGCAAGAACAACAAAGTCTTTTCAATTTGGGAGCTTGCTCATTCAAGAATGAAAGAAAACAATATTTCATTTCGACTAGAATGCTGTAAAAAATTTCAACTTCAATTTAATTTTTCGGAACGCAATCCAGAAGACCGAGCCGGCGCATCCGCCAATTTGCGCTCGAGTTAAGTATGAAATGTTTTAGTTTCAGGTTTATAGCACAAACAGGAACGGAGATAATGACCAGAACTGAAATTACCCAAATGTCAATTTTGGCTTATAACTAGTAAACAAAAGAAGATAGAGCATTGAGAACGACTGCATAATGACAATCTACACTACTGGAAAGAATTAAAAAATTAAAACAACTTTTCGCTTCGTCTCGTTCAAGTGAGCGTCAACCTTTATAGGTACATTTACCTATACCACAGAAGGGTTCTGGGCCAATGAGTGACATTCGTGCGCCCTCTTTGGCAAGTGTATTGGACTCTTAGTTTTCTTTGATTCACTGTCGCCTCAGGAAACACCTGTTAAGGATTGAATTATCGGATACTTACGAGTGTAGGTTCTGTGGGGAGGAGGAAAAAACCCCCATACACCTCGTCACGGAAAGCTTTAGCATTGCGAGCCTAAGGAGAGAATGCCTTGGGTAAAAGTGAGGAGCTAGCCTCGTTGAAGCCTTCACAGATATTGGATTTCATCAGATCTCTGGAACTAGAAACCGAGCTGTAAAGGGGTGGTCAAAACAGCTCTGTAAGGGGGCACAATAGTTACCCTCAATCTGGTAGCAGAAGATGCGTTTAGGATAGGGAAAAGGGATGATTAACATTTTCTGCACGGGCTTTGTGGTTATCACTTAGCTGGTCGAATCTCACACGCTTCACTCGAAATTGCTCAATCAGTTTTAACAGAAGAACAGATGAAATTGAAATAGGGGCTTTTCAGAAGATGATAGATGAATTTTAAATTATCTAAATAACTCAAGTTTGATCACCTTACGAATCGGAGCGCACAGTTCGATAGTTGGGAAAAATCTTAATTATGGCGATGTTTGTTTACCGAACGAGTTCTTTCCGCGGCCGTAGGTGGCGCCAGCAATCGGGACAATTTACTCTAAGAGCTAGGGAACATTCACGACTGAACACCAGGTCTTTTTTCCCTAAAAATCCAATTGTATTTGGAAGTGAAATAAAAAACTTATAACAAACAAAAAACCAGAAGATAGAAAAGCACAAATCTACTGAATTCTTGTGATTCCTATTCTGCTGTTTCCGCATTATTACATACTCAATACTTCTATGTATTCACTCATGAATTCCGATATTATATTCAAAAGCTTCAACCCTCTCGATATTAATCTTCAAACTCACTTCACCAAAGTGAACAAAACATCTGCACGAACTTGTAGGCAATAATCGTATCCCAACCCTTACATCATGAATATCAATATCTGAAATGAAGGTTCAAATGAAATTCAGTATTATTATTCTCACATATCAATTTCTCCTTCGAACGCCATAAACATACTGAAACATTTCCTGGTATCTCGCAGTGACATCAAATCTATCACATCCTATAGCTGTCATATCTCACGTATGTTTATGTGAAAATTTCAGAGCTCTCCCCCTTATCCACTTTTCCGTTACGCAGCGAGGGAATTTTAGTACGTGCAATATATTTCGATATTATCATTCCTGGAGCTGTTACCATTAGCGGGATAAAGGAGTAAAAACTCCATACCTACATTTTGTACGGAAAAGAATGTAGAGGGGTGTATAAAAATCATTTCAAAATTGATTTGATAGACATGTTGATAAGTAGAGTATACCGTGTAACAAGCCTTTTCAATTTAATTAGGTTATCACTGTTTTCAATTTCACTAGTTCTTGCATGATAAGATCTTTTGTTGGTTGTGGCAAGCTTTGTTGTATTCAGTGCAATTTAAAAATATTAAAAGAAGAATCTTTTCATTATATCATATTCTATTGAATCAAGAGCTAACATTATACAATACATAAAACGAAAAAATTCCCAGCTGATATTAGTGCAAAACGGAGAACTATAGTCCGTTCACGAAAGGTTGAGCACATAGTAGGCGTTTCTTTATTTATCTGAAGTTGGCAGTATTTACTGTCATAAAGTAAAATAAAGTCAACGTTGCCGAATGTACTCGGCCTCGTCCGACGAGCTTGCGAGTTATCAGACAACTCTATGTTATATTGACAACATTGCGTATCAATCTGACAGAAAATAAAGAACATAACCTAAAATTTTAATATACACAGTGGAATATGCCAAATTTCCATGGCCAACCGACGGCTCAACCTTTCGTGAACGGACTATATATACTTTTCTACGCTCAGGGAAAAAAACTATGTATTTGAATATTGAAGGATTTCTGAAAAATACTATTTTATCAAATCAAACCGTTACATTCTTCAAGATGCCTACGAAATTCTGAATCTTGAACAAAAATCGAAGCAGAAATCGAACCAGAAAAATAAAATGGTTAAAACTCTATCGAAGTGATTTGAAATTAACAACCCAATTAAAAAATGAATCATATATAGCTCTTGAGCCACTCTCGAATTTAAATAGGCAACAATTATTTATGGGATTTTCTTTAATCTTCTCCGCTTATCCGCAGAATAGATACTAAGACATTTCGCCGACATTTTTGAAATATATTTTCCATCTTGAGCGTTCTACAAAATTATAGAATATCATGATGTGAAATGCTGAGAAAACATACAGAAAAACAGAAAGGCAAAATTATAATAACCAGAAATTATCACAGATTATTGAATAGTGAAATTATAGTTACAACTAGCTGTCCGGCAAACCTTGTTTTGCCCTTCACCAACATTATTTGTAGAAAATACTTTTCTACTGTTTGTTTGATGTTCTGCGTCTGTAGACTACGAATCTGCGCCCTTCTCTTTGTTCAAGTCTCGTTGATTCCTTCATTTCTTACCTCTTGCGATTGTGTCATGTAAACACGCACACGGCATATCTGCATTTTTCTGTTGGATTTGTTCGCCTGATTTTTGTGCTCTCAAGACTCTAGAATGGTGTTCTACGACTCAAATTTTCCCCTCTGCTTGTTGGCATTTCGACTGTAGTAATAAATCAATACTTAACTTTATCTACGATAGCTAATCTAAGATTGGTAACACGAAGCATATATCAGGATTAAACTTTAATAATAAAAATTAATGCTTATTTTCTTAAAAAAAATTCAGATTTTTAATCGAAGTACAGTTAAAAATACTATAACTAATTAATCAGTTATCGAGCGGGATGAAAAATTATTAAATTACTAAAATAGCTATAAAAATAGGGGTTGGTGATAAGAAGTAAAAATTTTGAGATGCATGTACTTTTTAATGCCATATTGTAAAAAGATAAAAACAAAAAATTTAATCCAAAAATTAAAAGAGAAAAAATTAAGGGTGAACAACCATTATCACTAAGGGGTATGGAAAATAGATAGTAGACGATTCTCAGACCTACTGAAAATAAAATTTGGTAAAAACCGGTAAAGCCGTTTCGAAGGAGTTACGGACACTAACACTGTGACACGGAAATTTAATATATTATATTACAATTTAAAACCGCTCTTAAATTGTGAAAACGTTTAATTATTAAAAATTATAATACTTTAATATTTCTCTTCCGTACCAAAAAATTTTGAAGATTCCTTTCGATTTTCATGAGTTGATTTCAGGAAGATACATTGGTCTAGACCGTAAGTACCTTGTTGGTATGTTTGAATAATTTGAAAACGTTTCCAATTGAATTTTTATTCAATTTATAATTGTACTTTTTAATTATCTGTATATGATAACTAACTGGTATAAAACCTTTATTTTTCGCCGTTTTCATCTTTTTATTTTTGTTTTTTGTATATTCACTCTTCGTTTCACATTTTTCAGTAATTTCAAATTTTTTGAACATAAATTTTGTACTGATCAGTCTACGGCATGTGTAAATGAAGAAAACTATACTCTTACATGTTAAGTGCTTAAGGCAATTCAAATTTGAGATGTAATTTGACATCATAAATATTTTTCCAATTAATTGATTTCGTCTGTTGTTACTTCAAGCCTCATTGCTTCGATTTTCATTGAAGAAAAACCACGAATCCCACTCTCAATTTCCAAGATATAACCCCTTTGGGGCTAAAGCCTTTTCGACGATTTATGGATGAAATTGGTCTTTCATTTTCTGAAAATTTAAAATTCTTTCGAAATTAATATTCTTGAATTTGTGTTGTGCAATCTGATCTAATAGAGGAGTACCATAAGTGTGGCTGGGAAAACAGCGAAAATATTTCTTTTTTTTTATGCAAAACTTCTGTTTGAAAGCTTGAAATTCAATAAGCATGTCTTGAAAATATAAGATGTCAAAAAGGTCTGTAAAGATTTCAATGAATTTTTTATTATTCAGTTTTCGCCGAATATTGTCAAAGAAATAATTTTGGGTTAAAATCTGGTGAACATGACTTTTTGAAGTGAGTTCAATCCCAATGGTAGAAACATAATGATCACAAGTATTTTTCGAATCTTTACAGGTCTTCACATCTAATATTTCCAGAGTATGCTCATGGACATTTAAGTTATCGATTAAAAGTTGATTAATTGCATGAAAAAAGGGAAGTTATTTTCGGTGTTTTTCGAGCAATTGGCCACTCTTATGATACCTTACCTCCATTATTTAATAGTCAGACTTCTAGTTATGATATCAGTTCCCAATCTCTGTTGAAGATGTCTTATCGCTCAGGAAATATGTTAAACGAATTCGGTGTCCTAATCTAAACCAAAATAATTGGTTATCGATAAAAATTCATCATATCCTCGTTTCAAAAATAATAAAAAACCGCAAATATGGAATAACGAACGAAGCAAGCGTTAGTCCGAATGGAATATTCATCCAGTTCCCATCATTATTCACGTTTTTCTTAACTCTCTCCAATTAATTTTCAGGTGGGGCAGAAATGAATGCCATTCACGCTGCCATCCTACTCGTCGTTTTGCTCCAAGGGGTGCATTCATATAGCAGTGAGTATAATATTTCCATGTTTTTACATATTTACGCTAAATGATTGAAAAGGTCCTGTTGATATGAAATGCAAAACTAAACTGAATAAGATAAATACTGACTTCAAGAGCTCATATTCTTTGTTGGATAAACCATCACTTCTTGTTTAATGTGCACGATTTATTCGATATCAAGAATTAGATTGTCAAAAATTTCCAAAGAGCTCTGACAGTTTTGAGTGTTCTCCTGGCGACAGACCGCTGGCAAACGCTGGCAGAAACGTTGAACAAAATAATTAAATGTGGTGGAAATAGCCCAATAGTCCGGTCTATTTAGACCAAAAAATGAGAGTGAAGTTACATAAAGTCCCAACAAGCTGAATTTCAGTGAAATTGTTCAAAAATAATTATAAACAATGTCTAAAAGTTCCCCATCATTCCCCTGTAAGGAAAAAATTTAATTCAAGGTCAAAGTTTTATCATGAAAGTACCTCAGACAAAAATTGTAGGTCATAAAATTATCTATAAAATATTTATCAATACTTTTTTTCTTACGAGCCACCGTTTCTGAGATATAACGATTCAAAAAGTTATAACTACGCGCTAAGTACACTACCTCATAGGTGGCGTGGAAACGTGTGCATATTATGACGATAACGACTTTTATAACTTTTTGAATCGTTATATCTCAGAAACGGTGGCTCGTAAGAAAAAAGTATTGATACATTTTTTATAGATAATTTTATGATCTACAATTTTTGTCTGAAGTACTTTTATGATAAAACTTACCGTTTTGCGGAAAATCACGAAAAACTCATTTTTTTGACCTTTGACCTTAAATAAAACTTTTTCCTTACAGGGGAATGATGGGGAACTTTTAGACATTGTTTATAATTATGTTTTGAACAGCTTCACAGAAATTCAGCTTGTTGGGACTTTATGTAACTTCGAATGTCTAAATAGACGGACTACAAATGATTACGTTATTTTTGGAAAGGGTATAGACAGGTTTCATTGGTAAATCTGCCCCTGGCCTGCGGCCTTTTCGATTCATATTGAGGGGATCGATTTGGCATTGAACAAAAATATTTCAGCCAACTTTTCAGCTTTTTATCTCTAGCCATTTTTGAGACTTCTGTAAAAAACACTTTTTTCGATTTAATTTGTTTTTCTCCTGTGAAATCCAAAATTTTCGAATGGTTATTCTTTCTCTTGATTCTTTGGTATTGAAGGAATAGACCTATAATTTTTTTTATGAATTTCAGCTGAAAAATCGATTTTTAGAAAAAAATAAAATTATAGTCATTTGAACTGTGAACTGAACAATATTAGTGAAAAAAACAATTGGCGATCTGATCTGTGATTCTATGAGACCCCAAAGTCCGAAAAATATTTCACCTGAAAGTCACTTTTCTCACTACAAAAACACTGAAATACCGCTTTATTCAGTTTAAACCATCTGTGAACATCAGAGGGGTCCCATATCTTCCAAACTAAGACAGATCGCCAATTGTTTTTTTCACTAATATTGTTCAGGGAGCCAATATGAATACAATGGCACCAAAGTGTGAAAAAATTCCAGGGTATAAAGGACCAAAGAAGACATTTCATGACAAAAAATGGCTGTGGACACTTTTGAAGAACACCGTGAAACAAATGACTATAATTTTATTTTTTTTTTTTCTAGAAATCAATTTTTCAGCTGAATTCATAATAAAAATATACGTATATTCCTTCAATAGCAAAGAATCAACAGAAAAAATCACCTTTCGAAAATTTTGGATTCCACAAGAGAAAAAAAAATAAAATCGAAAAAAGTGTTTTCTAAAGAAATCTCAAAAATGGCTAGAGATAAAAAGCTGAAAAGTTAGCTGAATTATTTTCATTCAATGCCCAATAGATCCTCCCAATATGAATCGAAAAGGCCGCAGTGGCAGATTTACCATTGAAACCCGGCTATACCTTTACTTTGAAAATTTACACAAAACTTATTTTATTATTATTATTTTATTTTCAGAATACGGCAGAAAATGTGATGACATAGGGTGTGCTTCCAACGAGGAGTGTGTTATGGCCAGCAAACCATGTTCATACTTTGATAGAAAAGATGAATGTGGAGAGTGAGTATTTCAATATTTCTTCACATCGATCGTCGAAATATCTCATTTAATCCATACTAATATTATAAATGCGAAAGTAACTCTGTCTGTCTGTCTGTCTGTCTGTCTGTCTGTCTGTCTGTCTGTCTGTCTGTCTGTTCTGTCTGTCTGTTACTCTTTCAAGCCTAAACGGCTGAACGGATTTTGATGATATTTGGTATGGTGATAGATGATAACCTAGAAATGGTCATAGGCTATAAATAATCACGCCATCGTTCTTAGGGGGTAGGCAGTAGGCAAATACAAATACCTAAATTGAGTTAGTGATTTTTTGTCGTTTTTGTTGGGACTTTTGCTCTTTCACGTCTAAACGGCTGAACAGATTTTGATGAAATTTAGTAAGGTAATAGATGGTTACGGATATAAGATCAAAATAATCACGTCATCGTACTTAGTGGTCAGGAAGTAGGCAGAAAACTGAATTGAGTTAGTGATTTTTTCATGTTTTTTGCTGGGAGTTTTGCTCTATCATGCCTAAACGGCTGAACGGATTCTGATGTAATTTAGTTAGATGATAGATAGTAACGTAAAAAAGGATATGGGCTATTAATATTTATGCTATCGTTCTTAAGGCGTAGGAAGTAGGCAGAAAACTAATTAAGTTGGTGATTTTTAATCGTTTGTTTCAAAAGATTACCTCATTCACGCCTTAACGTCTGAACGGATTTTTATAAGACTTGGTTAATATAAAGATAGGATCCTAGGCACGGACACAGGCTACTTTTTACAGCGGGTAAATACCTCATTCCGGCGGCAATCTAGCGTGATCGTGTCAAGAAGCGCATGACGCCATATCTACTGAAATGATTTTGATGTTTTTTTTTCAACTGAGGGGTACTAAGACTTTAAGTTAGTATTCGATCACTTGTCTAACTAAGAGGGTCGGTAGGCGCCTTAATTTAGGGAATTTATGATAAAATTTTGATGCAACTGTCTTTATTTAACAGTTTTACTCGGATCGAATTACCGTGCGAAGCCGGGCCGGGTCGCTAGTCTATTATAATTCATCAACAATAATGGATCCCATACTCCTGCTTATCATTAATTGGGCATATCAAAGTAAGATTCTACAAATGAGGAAAATTATCGATCTCAATTCATCAAACAATTGTCACCAGAAATCTAAAGAGATGAAGAAACTTTATTTATTTTGCAATTGAAAAGCTTTCAACCTCAGTATTTCAGCTATTTACATTCTGTCTCTGCAACAAAATTGGAAAATCAAACCAAATAAAGGGTTTTCCAATAAGAGGTGTTATTTTGATATTCAAAGAAAAATGCCATTGTTCAATCTAAATGATCGGATTTTTATTTCGTTATAAAGAAGAAGCTATGCCGTTAATAGTGGAAAATAACATCATGCAAATGACCACCACGACCACGCTTACAGGACCATATCCTTTTATTGAAATTTTTCATAACCAAATCGACAAGTGGCTGCCCCATGTCCTCGATAGCCTCACGAACTCCCTCTTTGAGGTCTTGAATCGACGCTGGGCTATTGGCGTAGACCTTCTCTTTCACGTTGCCCAAAAGGAAGAAGTCGCAGGGACTTATCTGTCAAAAACAAGATTGTTTACATTTACTAATATCTTAGCTCAGTTCTGATTCTTGCCACCTTAGCGCTGATTTCGTAATGACTATATTACCATTGTTCTCCTTAAACAATAATATTACCATAAAATATAATACAGTCACTGAACATGGAAATGCCTGTTCAAAATCAACATCAGGTGGCGGTTCATTGAAATAACAGTGGTGCTTACTTATGCACATGCGGACTCTTAGACACTACCCTATGCGTTTTTAATACCATTATTTTACTCGTTTTTCCATAGATATCCAACTTGTAAGAAAGTAACCAGCGGTGCCAGGACGTGCGATACCTACGTATGTCCTCCCTCAAAAGTCTGCAAAATGGATGGTGGAATACCGAAATGTTTTGACGATTCCAGTCAAAGTGAGTATTTTATTGAATTTGTAGATTTAGGAATAAATTATAATCAGAAAAAGCTACAATAATCAGTTAATAAAAGTTTCCCAATTTCGAGCAAATGAGTACAATGTAATACACAGGAAATTTGAAGATACATTTACAACCATCATATTGCCCAATGAGTGTCAATTAAGACAGCTGAAAACTGTTTTATGGCCAACTTATTGGACTTTATACCTTTTTCTGCGCATATGTTTCTGAGGAAATAGGGTTTCATCTCTTAGTACAAGTTTGAAATTTTGTGCCGGAAGTGCGATCCTAAACAATTCTTTCTGTTCTTCCATCTGTAAACATTCTAACTCTTGTTAGCTATTGATTTCGTTCTATTCGTTTATAAATTCATTGATTTGGCGTAAACTTAAGGTTGAAGCCGAAAAAGTACCTTTCAAATTTCAATATTTGAAGTTGTTTCTTTCATTTCGGAAGTTATCGTCTTTACAAAATATTTGAATCAACTACAGGTTATTAAAGACAGCGACTAATGGTCAAAATATTTTAACTCGTTCGCTCCGCTCACGTGTTACTTTTTCGAGACCATTAGTCGCTCGATTAATAACATGATTACAAGATTTTTCCGACGATCTCAATATGAATTCTTCATTGAAATACATTCTTATTTTGCACAAGACTAACATTTGACACAATAATACTTCTATGTATCTATGTTCCAGTTGAGTTTTGACATTTCTCGTAGTGCTTCTGAATACTTTGTGAACGGTTGCCATGAGGATTGCACATTAAAAAAGCATAAATTGAGCATTAATAGTTATTTAATCAACTAGGTTATTAAAGACAGCGACTAATGGTCAAGATATTTTAATGCGTGAGCGGAGCGAACGCGTTAATAGTTCGAGACCATTAGTCGCTAGATTAATAACCGTGTTGATTACAAGATTTTTCCGACGATCTCAACATGAATAGTGTATAAATTCTTGATTGAAATACATTCTCATTTTGCACAAGACATGCATTTGACAAAATGAAATTTCTATGTTTCTATGTTCCAGTAGAGTTTTGACATTTCTCGTAGTGCTTCTGAATACTTTATGTGCGGTTGCCATGAGGATTGCACATTAAAATGGGTCATTAATGCTCAATTTTGTACACATTAAAATCACCTTTTATTTCGAGGTCGGCGGAAATAGTTACATATTTAATAAACTTAAAATCACCTTTTATTACGAGGTCGGCGGAAAAATGGGTATTCAATGATCAATTTCGTACACATTGAAATCATCTTTTATTTTGAGATCGACGGAAAAATATTTTTTCGGCAACCGTCCGGGAAGTACCCACTTTCCGGACGCTTTTTCTTTGAGAAAGAAGCCTTTCCCGGCCTAGTCCGGGAAGTACGTACTTCCCGGACTAGGCCGGGAAAGGCTTCTTTCTCAAAGAAAAAGCGTCCGGAAATTGAATCCCTTCAATATCAGTAATTGCTCGAATTTTAATATAAATATTAATATAATAAGAATTAGAATGTTTCTGTTAATATGTGATATTTTCTGTTCTGTTTAATTTAAATAAGAATTAAAATATATAAAAAAGAAATGTGTCGTCTCATTGATTTGTTATTCTAGACGGTTGCCGAAAATATTGTACGCAACACGCCCGAAAATGGTTTTTTTGGACTCATAGACTTCTAGGACTCGCTTGCGCTCGTCCTAGAATTTTGTCTATTCGTCCAAAAAAACCCTATTTTCCGGACTTGTTACGTAAATTACTATTTGGGTCCTATCATTATTTCTCAGTTCAAACAACCTGATTATGACTAAGCCTAAATGCGTGATTTTTTTGGGCATTCGCCTATATTACTACAAAAATAGGTATGTAGAAAAACACAAAAGCTTATTGATACATCCATAAGCTTGATATTCTCTCCTTATATTTCAGTTGGAAAAGTATCGATTTACGACACAAACAACCTAAACAACAAATATGACAGCCATAACGGACAATCACAACCAAGTGCTCCTGTTGGAAACTACAATCCAAATGCCCCGTCAGGGAACCACAATCCAAGTGCACCATCCAGTAACCACAATCCAGGAGCTTCTAACCCATCCGGTGGCTCCCTCTATCCAAACATCGGAGGAGCTGGCCACCAAGGAGGATACAACAACCCTGGTTATCAACAGCCTGGGGGAGGTTATCAACAGCCTGGTGCAGGATATCAAAGACCTGGAAGTAATTATGGAGGTTACCAGCAACCACAAAACAATTATGGAGGGTATCCTGGTTACAACAGCAACAACAACAGACCTGCTGGAGGATATGGACAGCAGAATGGGGGATATGGTGGATATAACCAAGGAGGATATTATAGACCACAGCAGCAACCTGGAGGTGAGCCTATAATTTCATATCATAAAAGTACCTCAGACAAAATTGTAGATCATAAAATTATCTATAAAAAATGTATCAATACTTTTTTTCTTACGAGCCACCGTTTCTGAGATATAACGATTCAAAAAGTTATAACTACGCGCTACCTCATAGGTGGCGTGGAAACGTGTGCATATTATGACGATAACGACTTTTATAACTTTTTGAATCGTTATATCTCAGAAACGGTGGCTCGTAAGAAAAAAAGTATTGATACATTTTCATAGATAATTTTATGATCTACAATTTTTGTCTGAGGTACTTTTATGATAAAACTTACCGTTTTGCTGAAAATCGCGAAAAACTCATTTTTTTGATATTTGACCTCGAATAAAATTTTGTCCTCACAGGGGAATGATGAGGAACTTTTAGACATTGTTTATAATTATGTTTTGAACAACTTCACAGAAATTCAGCTTGTTGGGACTTTATGAAACTTCGAATGTCTAAATAGACCGGACTATAATGATCTTTGAAGATTACATATAGGTACAGGGTTTCTGTAAACAAATGCAAGGGACTTTGGTAGATGATTCCTCGATCCAAATAAGGAGTTGTAGTTCATACCTATAATTTTTTTTCGAAATCGAACTCCCTTCCAAGATACTTTTCGCCTTTGGAGGGCGAAGACGAGTTGACACTTTTTAATTTTTCATATTAGTCCTGAAAACTCTGAGTCAAAAAACTATAAATAATATGATTCATTAGGTAGATGTTACTCACACAATTTTTTTTATCCCACAACTTTATAATTAGGGGTTTAAAATAACAACCCCTTATGATTTTCCTTCGAAAATTGTTTTCCTGGGATAGATTTTCGGAAAATAAAATTCTCTTATGGTTTCCCATTAAATTCTGGAGAAAAGAAGTTACTTGCAAAATTCCGATACTTTTCACGCAAAAAATAAAACTTACGAGCAGTTATGTTCATTCCATTTCATCGTATGTTCCATAGAATGAATATTCTCAGATATTGTTTATGCTCAAAATTGGTTTTGTCAATTATGCTTATTAATCGAAAGAAAGTTCTATTTATGAAATTAAAATATTACAGATATCATTTTCTACCGGAAATTAGTACCTAATTAAACCTTCAGTGTTCTATGGAACACTTAAAGGATAAAATGGAATGAACAGTGATCAGAATTGCTTGTAAGCTTTCATTTTTTCTGAGAAATATATCGACTGTATCGAAATTTTGCAAGAGACTTTTTTTCTCCAGAATTGAATGGTAAGCCATTAGAGAATTTTATTTTTCGAAAATCTTTCTCACGAAAACAATTTTTGAACGAAAATCATAGGAGGTTGTTATTTACACCCTGTAGAACGAAACCTGAATCTTTCGGGATATTCAACTTTGAATTATCATTTTTCGAATATGAAAAAGTACTCAAATCCTTCTGAATTTACTTCAAGGCTTTCTTTAATGTTTCCAATGAAATCAAACGGAAGTGAAGGAAACTTTATCGGATATCCACTTTGAAAAATCAGGTCCATTATTAATCTAGGAATTGATATATTTTTTTCGACAAATAACGACAGTTATTTTATATTTGACCGCTGATTTGAGAAGAAATTTTCGGGATATACATGGTGTCTACTTTTAAAGTGGACAAACTTAGAGAGTGAATTCGATCACGAAAAGCTCCAAAATTGAGCAAATTTAGGTTCTGAATTTTTAGAATTTTTCGTTGTTAGCCATGATATTATAGCGGAGAATGAGGTATTTTTTATTGAAAAGAAAGCTTGTGCATAATTATTAATATTTCAACGAAAAAATCATAGGAAAAATAGAACTGATTTTGTTAACTTCAGAATCGTCATATTTTCCCCCTTTACCACGTCTGCAATGAGAGTGTTTTCTGTACATAAACTCTTTCATATTATAGCAAATTTCTTACCCTTTTCGAATATGTGGTCAAATTTGATGAGACTACAAGGGAAACTGAATAATGATCATTTTAGTGGAAAAACTCGAAATATTTCGTGTTAAATTGATGAATAACCGTCAATATTCGACCATTAGTCCGTCTATTAAGACATTCGAAGTTACATAAAGTCCCAACAAGCTGAATTTCTGTGAAGTTGTTCAAAACATAATTATAAAACAGTCTAAAAGTTCCCATCATTCCCCTGTAAGGAAAAAATTTAATCAAGGTCAAAGGTCAAAAAAATGAGTTTTTCGCGATTTTCATCAAAACGGTAAGTTTTTATCATAAAAGTACCTCGGACAAAAATTGTAGATCATAAAATTATCTATAAAAATGTATCAATACTTTTTTTCTTACGAGCCACCGTTTCTGAGATATAACGATTCAAAAAGATATAAAAGTCGTTATCGTCATAATATGCACACGTTTCCGCCACCTATGAGGTAGTGTACCTACTTAGCGCGTAGTTATGACTTTTTGAATCGTTATATCTCAGAAACGGTGGCTCGTAAGAAAAAAAGTATTGATACATTTTTTATAGATAATTTTATGATATGATTATCTGAGGTACTTTCATGATAAAACTTACCGTTTTGCTGAAAATTGCGAAATACTCACTTTTTTGACCTCGAATTAAATTTTTTCCTCACAGGGGAATGATGAGGAACTTTTAGACATTGTTTATAATTATGTTTTGAACAACTTCACAGAAATTCAGCTTGTTGGGACTGCATGTAACTTTACTCTCATTTTTTGGTCTAAATAGACCGGACTACATGTGTTATATGACATTTTTTGTTGCAAATCACTTCTATAATCACCTCTTGATGTTTGGCCACTTTAAAAGTAGACACCCTGTATAGAATTATGAGGGGGATATAAAAATTACTACTGTGAAGGATAGCCGTTTCGAGTTCTGTTGATATCGAATGTCTTACAGTGCCAACTGGATACTATGTAGCTGGAGCTGGTTACCAACAATCAGGCACAAATAATGGATACGGTTCGCATAATAATAGACCACAGAATAATGGTTACGGATATAATCAAGGTGGGACACCATTTTAATTGAAGTTATTAGGCATGACGCACTTGATACTCTATATGCATGTAGCGGCATTAAGCTTTAATTCCATATTATTGAAAAATGGGGCATTATTGCATGAAATATGATAGGGGAAAACCCGGATAGATGCCCCCCTTTTTGAATTTGCCTCATATTTTTGAAAATATTGACTTTATATGTGTAATTCTATGTGTGTAGGAAGCCCATTATTTGATTTGAAATACTCAGACTTTTCTCTGATTAGCAATCCCAAATTTCACAAAAACCCTTTTTTGGGGATACTTGCCTACAAGTATGGATAGTTGCCCCACCATGAAAATACTGGTAGGGATAGATGCCCTTCATACTGTATGAACCAAAAACCCAACTAAATACGATGAAATTTTCTCTGATATAGCAATCCCAAATTTCACAAAAACCCTTTTTTGGGGATACTTGCCTACAAGTATGGATAGTTGCCCCTTCATATTAATAAAGCATCATTTCACACATTCATGAAAATTATAAAATAATAAGTCTCAACAAAAATGATCAGGAATCAAGTTTAAAATCAACATAACACAATGAATCGAAAATCTGCTAAGAAGATAAGGTTTTAGTTTAGATGTCCTAAGGGCACCTATACCTCAAAAAATCAGGGCAACTATCCTTTTCGATAGGGAAGAAAACAAAAAATATTTGTAATCAGATGTACACTCAATGAAACACTGTATTGACGTAATAAAAAAATTTACTGAATTTATTACCACTTCAAAAGTTATATAGCGGCAAATACCTACCTCTAAAACTTTGGCATCTTTGTGAAGTTCGCTGCTGAGATGATCGCACACACTAGCGAAAAACGGCTTCACTTTACAATAACCCTCACAAAACTAAGGTCCAGGGTGACTATAGCAGCTACTTAAATAGTTATTTTTGTATCTAGTGCGCGAAATGCTACTTTGGTGATCGAGAACTGATTTTTTTAACGAGGCGCAGCCGAGTTAAAAAAAATAGTCGAGATCAACAAAGTATTTCGCGCATGAGATGCAAACAAAATTTTTCTACAAACGCTAAGCTTAATATGAAAAAAAATATTGAACTGGTTTGAACTGTCTTTCCAAATCAAGTAATAGGTATTATAACTATGGGCAATATATCTATGTTGAAAGCAACACTCAATGTTAAAGAAAACGTGGATTTCAAGAAATTTACCAAGTTAAAATATAAAATCCCATATAGTTTACATGCAGTGTGCGAAGTAAGTATTTCGCACACTACTTCGCGCACGGTGTCATAGTAACGAAGGAAATGAAAAAAAGGGTCACTTCGCATATTCTTGCCAATGCGCGAATCTTGTCATTTTTTGACGTTTGTAGAAAAAATTAATTTTTTGTTACCTGTTTCGGGAGTTAGGTATTTTGAAAATGGGGCATCTATCCAACTGGGGCATCTATCCGGGTTTTACCCTATCTCATGTTACGAGGCACACGAAAACAAGTTTGAGTCTGAAAATAAATCAGTGAACAAATTTCTTTCATCAGACAACGCTCACTTACATCGTTCTCTTTTGAATCCATAAAACCTTATTTGGAATACCAAACGATTCGAGATAAATATTTAAGCAAGCAATTTATGCGTATTCTACGTGCATGTGCATTGTTACTTTAATTTAATTCATTTCTTTTCAATCACCTACTTGCTTTGAAGCTCGAACTTGAGACCTATTGCACGAAAAAAAATCCTTCATCTTTGCGCAAAATGATATGACAAACTCATAATTCACAACAATTGTATAATCCTCCATTATACGCCAGTTGCTCGACCATAATAATACCCATTAATCACAAGTGATGAATAATGAGTTGTTATTCAATGCTGTCAGATGCTTCATCGATTTAGCTTCAATATATATATATATATTCTTCAATTGATATTTCTCAGTATTCTAAAGTACTCCAACTAACAAATATGGCTATAACTTGTCAATGGTGGGCCAAATCTACTTTTATTACATCAATCATCTGAACTGAGGATTTCGTCCCCTGGAAGAAAAATTTTCCATGACTTTATAAACCAAAGGCTGCAATTTTAACTGAGAATGGTGAAAAGAAAAAAATTAAATAAAGTGGGTAAAAAAAATAACTGTGGACTCTGAATTATTTAAAGTAAAATCGAATTAAATGAGTAAATTAGAAAAAAATTATAAAATTTGTGGAAAATAAAAAAGTGTGCTGTATGTAATTTCGAATAATTATCGCATATAAATTTCTTTTCCTTCGTTGTATTGGAGCAGGCTTTGAGTGTCCATTGGCCACAAATAAAATACCAAACTTTTCTCTATTCTTTCCAAATTTTCCGCACACATCACAAAATCTTCATTGACGTCCATCTCGAAATCATCGTTTTCCTCCACTATTTCTTCATTTTCCCTAACTTCCTCATAATTATTCGAGTGTGCTCATCTTTTTTTTCTTGGTTCAGAAATTGCAATGTTTTCGTCAAAAAACATTTCTTTTTTAGTATTTTTTATTTTTTTTTCGATTCTTTTAATTCTAATGCTTCTTCAAAAGGCATGGAAGTCAAACTCACAGAATATTATTTACATTACTTTCTTTTAGGTTTTGCCGTATTACTATTAGAAATTGATGTAACAGAGATTATTCTTGTGAAAAAATCAATGTAGATTTTGTAGACTCCTGTCTCTTAGATAACCCATTTGCACTATCATTTAGTGCAGCTTCTGACTGTTTCTTGGTCCAATAACGTTTTTGTTGTTTTTCTTGTACAATTGCGTGGTATCTGTTCTTCTTCTTCTTCTCTGTGCGGTGCCTTACCGGCCGAACTGAGGCCTAGTGGCCCATTGTTCACCCGCATCATTCTACAGAGACTCAGCTCCTCAGACACGAAGACAGAAATGTCGCGAGCCTGCCAGGAGTGGTCCCTCTCACCATAGGAATAGAAGGTGTTGGATTTCCTAGGTGTGTTGACCTTAACTCAGTAAGGTTTTCACAGTTGAACAAAATATGCTCAACCGTTTCATCAGTACTCCTGCACCACCGGCATAGGGAGCAGCTCGTCAATCCCATTCTCTTCAAATGCTTGTTAAACAGGTGACCAGTCAATGCACCAGTCACCAGACTGAGTTGTTCCTCTCCAGCAGCAGAAGCCTATTGACCTCAGATCGCGAGGACGGTCTCTCAATGAGAATCCTCGACCACCTCAGGCCCACCCCTGCGCTCCATTCCGAGGAAAATTCCCTGTTCAGCCAGTTCCTGAAGAAACTTCTGACAGATGTGCGACAGATTGGCAGCGAAGGCTTCGGACCAACAAATGCTAATCCGGCTCCCCGCCTAGCCAGTTCATCTGCCTTGACGTTACCAGGTATATCCGCATGAACCGGACACCAGATACTTCCAAAAAGTTATCAGAGCCCAGCCCAGTATCTGTTAGAACTAATATAACCCTATTTATTTTATTTTAATGCTCTATTTTCTTGAATTTTTCGAAAATGGTGTAATACCGGCCGACCGGAATTTCCCTCTTTAGGCTGGCTGGTATTACCCCATATGTAAGCTATTTTTGTTCGTCAAAAAGTTTTTGTTGGGGTTAGAAGGAAAACAGTAGTGACGATTTCAATAGAAATGTCCAAATTATAAAATGAGCACAAAACTCAAAGTCAACTGAATAAAAACATTAATGTACATACATTTGAAGATGTTTGATCCGTATAATCAATAGCAAGGAAAACTTTTGTCACTAACAAAACGGCAAAGCTCTACATTGAATGTTCCAAACATATATTTGAATGTTTTCACTGGCTTCTTATATGCAACCTGTTTCTACAAGTCATCAATGCCTTGACTACTTCATTTGCACTCACCCTGATAATGTGAACTCCAAATTTTACTGTCTAGTGTTAAACCTAGATATTTGATTCTTCTTCTCCTCTGAATGGCTTCCCAAATAAGTTGGATGGGTTTGTGACCAAGAGTTGCCTTCTCATTGAGGCGCACCATTGACGATATCTTCTCCTTTCTGTACTAATTCACCCAGAACTACCTCAAATAACCCTCGGACTATTAGGATTATACTCGACAATCGAAGTCAAGCAGTATCAATCCCTGTAGTGATTCGTCAACTATCAATCCCTGTAGTGATTCGTCAACCATCACTCCCCGGATAAGTGGTTGCATCACTCATTCCTGCAGGTCCTACGAATGATTTTGGACGTTCTTCTTCTTCTCTGTGCGGTTCCTTTCCGGCCGAACTGAGGCCTAGTGGCCATTGTTCACCCGCATCTTTCTATAGAGACTCAGCTCCTCAGACACGAAGACAGAAATGTCGCGAGCCTGCCAGGAGTGGTCCCTCTCACCATAGGGATAGAAGGTGTTGGATTACCTAGGTGTGTTGACCTAACTCATTAAGGTTCCCACAGTTGACAAAATATGCTCAACCGTTCATCAGTACTCCTGTACCACCGGCATAGGGAGCAGCTCGTCAATCCCATTCTCTTCAAATGCTTGTTAAACAGGTGACCAGTCAATGCACCAGTCACCAGACCGAGTTGTTTCCTCTCCAGCAACAGAAGCCTATTGACCTCAGATCGCGAGGACGGTCTCTCAATGAGAATCCTCGACCACCTTAGGCCCACCCCTGCGCTCCATTCCGAGGAAAATTCCCTCTTCAGCCAGTTCCTGAAGAAACTTCTGACAGATGTACGACAGATTGGCAGCGTAGGCTCCGGACCAACAAATGCTAATCCGGCTCCCCGCCTAGCCAGTTCATCTGCCTTAACGTTACCAGGTATATCCGCGTGAGCCGGTCACCAGATTACTTTCAAAAAGTTATCAGAGCCCAGCCCACTCAGAGCTTTCCTGCATTCTTCTACCAAAAGAGAATCAACTCTAACATCGGTTAGAGATTTCAGAGTTCCCTGGCTGTCGCAACATATGTAAATGTGCTGGCCAGAGTATCCCCTGCGAATATTTACTAGTGCGCATGCAAGAACCGCAAATAGCTCAGCCTGCACAATGGAACAGTCCTTCCCCAAAGGGAAAGCCTGATTGAAGTGTGGACCCACGATTTCGGCACCAGACCCTGTTGCTGTGACAGAGCCATCAGTGAACCAGGTGGGACCCTCTGGACTAAGAGGCCTGTTTGATGAAGACCATAGGTCTCTGTCGGGAACAATTACCCTGTAGGGTTCGTCGAAGTAGAACTTAGTGCCCGCGCGGTCACCTCTTCATTTTGGACGTTGAAATTCGAGCGCATTGTTACTTATACTGCTCCACAGGTCATACAACATAAGAACTGATACCTGCCTACTAAATCCTGGCAACACGGATTACTGTAAAGGCCACAGAAAATAGAAATAGCCATATTGATGGGGTGCCCAAGTGACACCCATTAGCCACCCTAATGGAATCGTCCTGCACGTCACAAGTGAAATGGGCGATTCCATTAGGGTGGCTGAGGGGTTTCACTCGGGCACCCCATCAATATGGCGGCTATTTGTACTTTCTATTGCCAATGTAATGTATTGGCGCTTAACCTCTTATGTTACGAGATGAAAAAGCTTTACCTTAATTAATCCTTAGGCAATAACTGTATCACGTTTTTTTCGTTGATTTCAGGCGGATATGGTGGCTATGGAACCAACAACGGTTACGGAAGTCAAGGATATGGTCAAGGCCAAGGACAATACACTAAAAGCACTGGCACTTCAATCACAGACTCAATCAAGGATGCGCTGAAAAAAATAGGTTCGGATTTCCTTCAAAAAGCGGTTTCGGGTGCACTGAAGACACATTAGATTATCGCTCATTATAAAATATGTAATACTTTATTTCTTTGCAGGAATATTGATCCTAGTATCAAATTATATCAGCCAAATCTATTGGAGGTAGAACAGGAAAGAAACAATGGCGTTTAAACAAAGAGCTGTGATCGTTTGTTGTATTTAGAGGAGAAATATTAATTCAGTTACTTGTTTGAAATCAGATGATGAACGTAGGAATGATCCAAGAATAAATTTCTTTCATAATTATTATTCTAGTCATTTTGATCGAATATACAGGGTGTCCCGTAAATACCACGCGAAATTGACACTGAGATAGATTGGCATTAGGTCTTTCAGATAGCATCAACATGACCTCAGTAAAGTCCGCTAGTTTTCGAGATATCACCACTTTTGTGTATTTTTTAAAAATCTCCAATTTTCGGTCTTCAAACTCATAGGATATCCTGAATAGTTGCTTTAACAATGAAGTAATAACTTCACCGAGAACTAGAACAAAATCCTTCAAAAAATGTCTAACTTGTTGTATTTTATGACGAAGTTAAAACGTTAACTTAAGTTTGACTGACTGATGTGAAATAAATATATCAGACTGAATTGACAAATAATCGTAAAAACTGGTCCATTTCCTGCACTTTTCAAAATGATACAACACTACCAATTTCTTTGAGTCAAAACCTTAGAATTATAATTTTGTCGCGAGAGATGTGTTTAAGCCGAAATAATTAAAAATTAGGAAAAATGCACATGTATCACCTGTTGCCAAATTACATGTTGCTTGATATTCTTTCCTCGCTACCGTTTCAAACAACCATTATTTTTGCTCTTCTTTCTCTTTTATCTCACTTTCACTTTCATTTTTTGTTTGCAAAAGTGGTGAGATCTCGAAAACCAGCGGACTTTTACTGAGGTCATGTTGATGCTATCTGATAGACCTAATGCCAATCTATCTCCAGTGTCACTTTCGCGTGTATTTTTTGGGACACCCTGTATATTGTTTCCATCATTTGTAGTTTTAGGTTTCTTCTCTTTATCTTTTTTTATCCTCTGGAAATAGTCACTTGGCGCAGTAGTCGTTCAAGATTCCTCTCACCCAATTGAAACAAGTTCTATTTGGTTTATATGCATTAGGGTTTTTTCTTTTATCATGCATTTTACTTTCAATTCGTATGCCTGATGATGATTTCAGAATATTTGAAATTTCACAAATATTCAGGAATATACTTTTTCCGAAATATTTGTATATTCGGTAAATATTGAATTTCGGTGACCAGCAGATATCGACCAGATTTTGGTATCAATGTATTCATTTAGTCTTCCTGAACAACATCAGTGGAACCAACATGTGGCGGTCTGTCTTAGTTTAGAAAATATGGGCCCCCAAAGTTCCAATGTTCCATCTTCACGTCGCTTTTTCACAATATAACCACAAATTCACTGCTCCAATTTAATCTCTAACACCTTCGAACTTTCCAATAACTATTCGATTAGGTTCATTTCAGGTATATTCAATAATTAATGCAGAAACATCAAAATTTTAGAGGTACCACATATCCACAAATTCTAAGAAAATCACTCCGTTCTTCATGGTAAGTTTGGCACCACTGCTTTGTGTATTTATAGTGTAAAAAGTGACGTGACGATTGAACAGTTTTGGAACTTTGGGGGTCTATATTTTCTAAACTAAGACAGACTTTATTGTTATACGACCAAATTGGCTATTTCCAAGTTAATATATTAACCATTTGCATGCTCTTTATTAGCGCATCATTATGGATTGGGATCTCCTTGGTTACTAAGCTCTGATTATTTTTTCTATTTTTTGCACTAATGAGCCGTTGGTTTCTTTATTGTTCTTTTTCATTGTTTTTTCTTCTGTGTTTTAATTCACACTTATAAGTGGCTTTATGTAAAAATGTATTTATTGTAGCTTGTTGTTGCTTTGATAATGTAGAAAAGGATTTTCAATTGTTTTTATGGATTTATGTGTGTTATTAAATTTTGGATTTGCTTTTGTGTAATGCTGCTTTGAGTGTTGTATTAAAATAACCAGGAATGGGATTTTTTCATTCTGTTTCTTTCATTTCTGAACTATTAACAGATATAGGACAAAATTGGCAAAGGGTTTTTCTAATACGTTCCAGGAAAATTTGTTGCGAAATATATTCCGTATGGAATTTTTTTAAATATTCGTACTGTACTTTGAATGTTGGAGGAATATCTAAAAAATGTTTCAGAGTGAGTAACGTTTTCTGCGTGGGGATTCCCCCAACTGCTAATTTCCCAAAACAATCAATTGCAAGACCAGAAGCGAATTCTTGCAATCCAAAGGTCGCTTGGAGCTGGGCCCGATGATGGTCCAGGTGCAACTAAGGCTTGAATGAAAATATTGAGAGTTTAAAATAGACATGTTCCGAAAAGTGAAAAGATTTATATATATTTATATTTATCCTCCTTCCGAGCCTCCCATCAAAAATAAAAGGTTTATTTCTCATTAAGTGAATGAGTCATTCATTTTTGAGCACATTTGACAAAATTTATGAAACAACCAAGTCTAAATACATATAGTCCGTTCACGAAAGGTTGAGCACATAGTAGGCGTTTCTTTATTTATCTGAAGTTGGCAGTATTTACTGTCACAAAGTAAAATAAAGTCAACGTTGCCGAATGTACTCGGCCTCGTCCGACGAGCTTGCGAATTATCAGAGAACTCTATGCAATATTGACAACATTGCGTATCAATCTGACAAGAAAATAAACAACATAACCTAAAATTTTAATATACACAGTGGAATATGCCAAATTTCCATGGCCAACCGACGGCTCAACCTTTCGTGAACGGACTATATATAATTTTCAATCACAAAATATATATCTACCACCTCTCCAACTGTCACAATTAACAACCAAGTAAAAAACCAGTAGATACCATAAAGTACTTAGAGGTAAACATTGACAACCAAATGAATTTCAACCAACACGCCAAGGCATTGAAAAAAACAGCCTTATTTAGAGCAAAAAATTTTTCCAAGCTAATAAGTTGGAGCCAAGGATTGTCCATACATAAATGATGCAGCAAAAGTGTATAAGACAATAAGTAGGTCAATATTAGTGTATGCACACCCTATTTATGTCAACTGCAGGAAACCAGCGATAAGTAATTTGGAAGTAGCAGAGAGAACAGCTCTGAGGAGAATAACACATATTAGACACACAAACAGGCTACACAATCCACCAAATGAACTACTCTACCAAAAAAACTGACTTGCAACTTCTACAAAAAACTGCAAACAATACCAGATACACTATAACTTTTCCATCAAGACACACCAGCAGATTTCCAGAAGGAACAATTATACAACATCTAAAAGACAATTACCGAGAACGAATTTAAATAATAAATGAACAATTATTATGTAATTTACGATTACTATTGTTAATGTTTTTTTTTATTATACAAAATGTTAATCAAATGTACATGAGTGGAAGGACCATTAAAAAATATTCTCTCTCTCTTTATGAAACAGGTGTGGTTTTCCCACAACAAAATTGGAATTGCCTACTCTCTCGTCATTTATTAAAACAAAATATACATGTATACAAAAACAATTCATTGCTGAGTAAGGTAACTAAGTTATGGATGTAACATGTAATATATTGAGTATTTTCACTGACACCGCAAATGGTATCATTTTTCTCAACTTCTCAAGTCTTCCTGGTTAAATTACCAAATATTTCTACAACACAGCGGTTGGATTTCAATGGTATATATAAGATATGTAGTAATAATGGATTAAATAAAATTATTCCAAAAAACATTCATTTGAGGGTACTTCAAAGATTTGTTCATGAAAAATTCTTCAATCTAGCTCTATCAATTTTTGCCCAATTTATCGTTGAATTTGGATAAAAATCATGACTATCTTTAATAACCCAAAATGAATCAATGACTGCTCCATCTTTGTCATCGGATATTTGTTCAAAATACAAATGAGTGCTATTGAAGGCTTTCATTTTTGTATAGCCATAATCACTGCTGGTAAAGGCAGACCATTCAGGTTTTGGCTCAATAAATTTATCTGTACCTTCTTTGCAACCTGCAGAACCTGTCACGAACTGGACAGGTGCCTTTGGATTTTTATATGGTTCGTTATAACTTCCATTGTATACCGTATGATTGAAAATAGGCCAAAGCCTTTCATAGGAATGCTCATGAGCCCATATTTCTATATCAACTCCATAATCATAAAATAGTTTTTCCAACCCAAACATCTTAAAAAAGGGCAATCCAACTCTCGTTAATGTCTCATTCTTAGTGCAATCATCATTATCGGTGTTACTACAGTACATAGGTCTATGTCCCATAACAATAATCCAAGGTTGTTTTTCTCGATTTTCCGGCAAGTTTGCCTTGGCAAGATCATCTTCCAACCATTCGTATTGGAATACCAAAGGTTTCAGACCATAATTCAAAAAATAATATACTTCAGTCGATATGGATATGATGTGCATCGGCCCTATATTGAAACTATAAGCTGGAAAATCAGAATTTGGCATATTAAATCTCTTTCTATAATTACTGAAATTATAAGCTTCCTCATGATTTCCTGGGCAAGTCATGTAAGGTACATAGGCAGCAACAGATTCAATCTGTCTCATGAATTCATCTCCTACTTTACCGTTCTCAGAGTCCATGTCATAAGCGAAGTCACCAACATGTAAAATAGCATCATACATGCCCCTCTGTGTTTCTTCTTGAAGTCTTGCTAGCGATTGAGCATTTTCGTTGCCCATATCACCATATATTGCTATATGAGGTTGCCAATTATCGTCTAATGGAGGAGTTTTAAACCAGAACATGTTAGACCAACTAAGGTGACTTCCACAGTGATAAACATATTTGCTGTTGGGTCTTAAATTATTCAGAGTTACCTTGTGGATATATTGAGAATGTCGCTCTCTTCCACCATCAACAAAAAGTTCTGATTTTCCTGTTTTCTGAAGTATTAAACCTCCTATTCCATATTCTACAATAGATTCTTGCGTGTCGTTGAATGTTGACCAAGTAATCACTATGTCACTTATATTCTGACCAAAGGAAATGTGAATTTGTTCAGGTCTGTACCATACAATCTCAGATTCATTTGCTGAAACGCTCAAAATGCATATATTGCATATTACTAGAATATAATTCAACTTCAGCCCCATTTTGTCATAACACTAACACAGTACAGTTTTCGAGTTTTCAATTAGTCTATTGTTCAATGTTGTTACTCATTTTTATCACATCATTCAGACTGAGATAAACAGAATTAGTCAAGGCTGATTACAGGTGATTCAAAACTTGTAAACAAAAAACACAATAGATGTCAAACACACAGAAATTTGTTTGATACTTCTCCACAGTTCGCCGCTGAAAATATTTAGGGAATTCTATTGAGCATTTCGCAATAAATTAAATTCATTAGTTTATAAAAACAAAGATATTCTACAAAAGAATATCTTTGATAAAAATAGTGATTTAAGGGAAGTTTTTGTTTGTTTATCTGACGGCCGGTTTGAAGTTTGAAAATTTAGAGGTTATGGTTAATGCACCGTGGTTACGTTATCTTTTGTTGACAAAAAGATTTTCCGTGATTTCGCGAGTATTTGTCAATCATAATAATCAAAGATTACGAAGATTTCTCTCATCTTTGGACTTTCTTCTTGTTTCTGTTTCTGGAATAATTATAGCAGTACTAAAACTACTAATACCAAAATGTTAGAATCACAGAACAGACAAACTTTATGGTTAGAATTAAGTTTTATGCAAAGTTCAACGACTACTATTATATAACCAGTGGCGTAGCTTAGTTTTTGCTGTGGAAGAAGGGGTATGGTAGTATTATGATTGAAAAAGGCAACATGCATTATTTTTTTATTAGGAATTACATATTGGTAACTTGGTTCAAGTTTTTCATCGTTTATATTTATTACCTGCGTCCATATTTGCGCGGTTATTTTCAATTTCATAGTTATCGTATTCACGGCCGGACAGAATCATTTTTGACCCCGAATTCTTCATCGGTGAGTCAAACCGCGTCATTTGAAACCACTTCTAGCTTAAAGTTCGAAAATTAGAGAAGTTTCGGCCAAGCCATAGCATTGTCTTTCCCTAGAAATAAATACGCAAATATACCGAATATTTTTCTTTTGAATAAGCTGGAATGCTATAGTCCGTTCAAATATAAGAAGGAGCTCTGTAAACAAACAGAATCGTCTGGTTTGCGCACAATAAAGCTCGTATTGGTCAGACTGTCATAAAAACGCTCCCGTCGACCGCCCTAAGAGACTGCCAGGATCGTACTTGGAACGGACTGTGGGTGGTACTGGATAGAGATAATCTTTTGACAAAGTGTATACAGTGTGGAACCTCAAAATGGAATAAATTCGATAATGAATGAATTAGAGCGTGTATATATTTCACTTAGATGTGCTGTAAGAAAAGCATTCGTATAATAATATTCAGTTAAAACTGAACGATTGTATGAAATCTCCTCGATTCGACTCTGGACGGAAAGTATCCTATCCGAAGGCCCTTCTACCGCTGCGCCAAACTTGTTGTTATTGCTCTTTCTTACATTTGAACAGACTATAAGCATATTGAAAATTTCAAACCTGAATAACTTTCTTAAAAATGATTCCATTTTCACGAACAATGAAGCATTTGAAAGGTTTTTTATTTATTTATTATACAGGCTGTCCCAAAACTCGACGTCAACCCGAACCGTGTGAAAAGGCAAGTAATGCTGGTTGTCAGAAAAATACAAAAAAAATCTAAGTTGCATGATTTTAAAATAATGGGCATTTAAAGAAACACGCAAAATTCCACACCCTGTGACACTCTTTTCGCTCCTGTTGCTACAAATATCAACTTTTTCCAACTTTTTTTTTGCTGTGTAACCTTGAATAATGCTTGTCTAAACTGTAATCAAAATTTGGATACCAGCTGCTCTAGGTTTCATAAAAATAGGGCTAACTTCCCAGAAAAAAAATTAAAATAAACATTGCCTAGTTTCAACTGACTGTTTTGAGAAAAAAATGTACTACGCAAGTTTGGCATGTTTTGGCAAAAGTTGGCCCATTTAGTAAGCATTCCAAAATGGTATAATTCTTGGTAACTTGTAGCACATAAACATAAACAATTGCCTAGTTTCAACAAATGTTACCAAAAAAAAAATTTCCGGAGAAATTTCTCCGGAAAAATTTTTCTGGAAAAAATGATTTTCTCTATAATTTTTTTTTCTGGTAACATTTTTTCCCGGGAGATGGATCGAACGTTCTGGTCCAATCTCGTGGCCGGCCCGTTCACCGGACTTGAATCCATTGGACCTTTTACTGGGAAGCAATTTAAGAAAAAGTGTATTCAAAGGCAAAAGAAAATAAATTTGAACTACGGCAGCTACAATTTAACAAGTATTATACCATTTTGGAATTATTACTAAATGCGCCAACTTTTGAAAAAACATGCCAAACTTGCGTAGTACATTTTTTTTTCAATACAGTCAATTGAAACTAGGCAATTGTTTATTTTGAATTTTTTTCCTGAGAAGCAAGCTGTATTTTTATGAAACCTAGAGCAGCTGGTATCCAAAGTTTAATTACAGTTTAGACAAGCATTATTCAAGGTTACACAGCAAAAAAAAAGTTGAAAAAAGTTGTGGCAACAGGAGCGAAAAGACTATCACAGGGTGTGGAATGTTGCGTGTTTTTTTCAATGCCCATTATTTTAAAATCATGCAACTTAGATTTTATTTTATATTTTTCTGACAACCAGCATTACTTGCCTTTTCACCTGGTTCCGGGTTGACATCGAGTTTTGGGACACCCTGCATAAGTGACTCGAGTTGAGGATATACCTATAAACTCGAAGGTTCTTGTATTCTATCTTTCAAAAACAAAAATTCAAATTAATTCAACTTCATTTGTGAAACGCGCAAATATACCGCATATTTTTTCTTCCGAATAAGCTAGAATGCTAGAGAATTTAATTCTATTCACCTGATTTTTCGAAAAGTTTCTGAATAGTTTAGGAGGTGTTGACTTATAGAGCCATATTCTTTGTTATATTATAGAGGTCATTGACTAAATATAGCTTGAAGGCAGTGATTTCACGACCTACTGCTCAACGGGAATTTCGTGAGCCGCCACTGGTTCTCGCAAAATAGCGATTATCGTGTGAAGGTCAAACGTGTTTAAGGTTAGGTCAAATGTCAAATTTTGCAGTTCCGTATGAATGTGATGAAATTTAAATTACCAAACAAAATAGTGCATTTATATCGATCAATTTAACTGCAGTCTGCAAATCTTTGAAGTGAAAAGTGATATTTTGCAATAAGATATTAATCAGTTGTTTTACCGTAACTCTTCATTCATTTCTAGCGAAATATTAGCATAAAAAGATTCATTTCTCCTGATGAAATTTTGATAGGAATTAGCTTTCACTCAATAAACGCAAATCAATCATTACATGCGTGGTTGTGAGACAACTGTGTGCTGGATAGAAAAGTATTGTGGATATTGATAACCAATTAGTTTGATATGGTGTAACCTCACTATTCTCACTCAGGTACTTACATACCTACCACATTTTATTGAAAGTGAAATCTATCAGGGAAGGATGTCTGAAGGCCGACTTTCTTTAGTTGTAAGGTAGACAGCATTATAGTAGTTACATTCATGGGGAGAAAGTCTGGGTTCATCTCTTGAAAGCAGTGCATCAGGTTTTGAGTTTGACCCATCTTCAAGTTTTTTTGGTTCAACTTCATCTTAGTGAAACATTAAGAAAATGGATATTGACGGGAAGAATAATTTTCAGTTCATAGCGAAAAACTTATTGGCTGGTGGTAAGTACTGAAGTGATAAAGATTTGCAAATTTTTATTTAGGTATAATGAGTGTAATACGTACATTTGTTATTTTTGTTGAATAACTCGATGTTTGAAATTGTATCAGAAAGGTTCAGTTTTTCATTATTCAAGAACAATTTTGAAAATTTTGATTTGTTTACCTGTGATGGTAAAAGGTAAAAGCTTTCTATTTAGTAATTATTCAATGATCAATGATTGTTGTGAGAGTGTTTTGAGAAATCCTGATGGTTTTACAATCATAATTACACTATCATATATAAATTATTCATTGTGTGAAGATTTTTATAACTTTCTAATGGATGAAATGTTTAATCATAAATATTCGGTTGATTCTTAATGGAATTATTGGAATATATTGATCCTTCGCTGTTCAGATAAGCTTTCCCAAAATGACTTGAGTATGTTACACATGACCCGATTAATTGACCAATAACACTGGGATTCTATATTGAAAATTTGTTGATGATTTATTGTAAATAGCAAGATGTGCCTACATTTTTCAAAATACATAATACCTATAATTTTGGTTATCACCTTGCCTAACCATTGAGTAATCTTATTCGAGGATGACATCCTAATTGTTGTTTGCAAATAATAATTACTCTTTTTATGAGGTAATACATACTACAATAGAACAATATAATTCCCATCATATTTCAAATAATACCAATTACTTGAATTATAAGGGACATTCTGAATTAGAGCATGAATATACAGTCTAAAAAGATTAAATGAAATATACTGAGATGTTATTAGAATGTATGCAGGTGTCTCAGGCATATACAGTAGAGACTCGATAATCCGGATCAATTAATGCAAGGGATGATCCGGATTAATGAGGAATCCGGAATACCGCGTCTTACAATTTAGTAAAGATGCAATTTAAAAAACGGTTGAAATAAATATAGGCTTTATTATCGAAACCATAAAACAAATATATTATTTGGAATAATTAGATATTTTACGTTTTCTACTGTAAGGGAAAAAGAATGCTGAACAATAGCTTTCTCCTGTATATCTTTCAGAAGCTGAATATCAGTAATTGCCATGAGTTATGGAATAAACAGACTGCATCGAATTGATATATGCTCTAAATGCATTTGCTAACATTATCCCGTCTCGAGGATCGAAAAAATATGTGCTAAAAGGCCTTTTCGGTAGTATTTCAGTTTTGTTAATTTAATATCATTATGATCCATATGCTGTTTCAGAGCTGTATGGTTTGGAGGTAGAAACATTCCATTCCATTCCACTAATAATTATTCTTGTCTAGCTTTTTTTGTCTTATACCATTGTGCACTATTATATACCAAAGAATGCCGATCGTCGTCATAGAAATTGAGTTACGACAAGTTAACCGTAAACCACGTATGCAACGATCGGAAATTCGGATTATTGACTCTTGCAATCCGGATTATAAGGACATAATACAATCTTGACGGCAATCCGGACTAGTAAATATCCGGATTATCGTTCTCCGATAATCGAGTCTCTACTGTATTTGTATTGAAACACCCTGTATATATGGAAATAATTTTAAATTGTGCTTCTGATTACCCTTCACCCACCACAAAAGATATTTTCAAAATATCATCTTTTACACCCTCAAAATGACCATCGCGTAAGTGGTGGGCTACCTTGCATATGGGAGTAGTTTTTTCTAGAGATGGTGATAACAAACAAACATTTAACGATGGATTCTGGTAGAGGTCTTGATGCCATTTGAAATACTTTTTGTTCGAACTTTCTATCTTGTCTGAGAGCGAAATATTCGGGCTATTCACTAAGCAAAGTTGTTAAGGATAGCAACTGAAAATAGTGGTTATGTTCAAGGTCAGTTGTTAAGTGCGAATTGGTATTCACTATTAAGAAAGTCGCTATGGAAGTTGCTAACTATAACAACTAGTGGTTATAAAGAGTGGTTCACTGGCAACTGCTTCAGAGGTGTTGTTAACGATAACTACTTGCGTTCATTGACAAAAAATTAATACTTTTATAGATGCAGAGTGTAATACCTCGAAGCAGCATATACAGAGTGTCATAAAACGACCAGAAATATTATAAAAAGGACGTTTGGTGTTCTTATGAGTAGCTTCAAATGTTTACTGAAACAGAGTACTGCATTATACGGAAAGGGGAGATTCCTAAGTAATTTTAAAAAAAGTCACTTAAACATGGGGGCGCAAACGATTCGTTTTCAAGATACAAGGTGTTAAAATTTTACTTAAAAACTGACTAAAAAGTAGTAAGTTACTGAGATATTTTAAACTATCAATTTCTTTTAATTCTTCGTTCAATTTAGGACAAAAAATCTATCTTGCCTTTTTTTCGTATCGGTGCCATTTTAGGTAAAAAGTAAAACATTCCAGACTATTCAAATGCAAGAAAAATATACCATTTCAGAAAGCAAAACAAGAAGAGTCAGAGTTGATCATTTTAAATGATCTTTTTAACATAGCTAACAAACTAGTTTTTGAAGAGAAATTTATTATGAATATATTTTTCTTTGTTCACAAATAAAATGTTATTGAAAATAGTTAGGTTAGGTTAGTTCTATAAATACTCTACTAATTAAAAAACCAATAAAAAATATGATACAAAGAAGATCCCACATTGACAATAACAGAATACAGAAATATTAATAAAGCCTGATCAAAAGTGGACAATAAAATTATTTAAAATTCATCTACAACTGACATGAAATTTTTCTGAATTTTTAATCGCTGAAAGTTCTAAATTCAACAGAAATTCACATTAACCTCTATTATTTGACATTGACAATCAAAAATATCTGTCAAAGAAACGGTCATTAGAACCATTGTTTCTCCTTAAACAATGTTAGAACTATTTTGCGGCGCTGCCACGTCTATTTTCACGAAGGCTGCTATCTGGTTGTTACGATAACAACAGTTGTTAACGGTTTATTAGAGAATACTGAAAGTGGTTACTGATAACCACTGGTGTTATCGAAGGTTGTTATCAGAGTTGCTATTGTTAACAATTGTGATAACCACTCAAGTTAGTGAATAGCCCTGATTGGCTGTATGGAACGTCTTGGGAAGGCCTTCATAGAAATAAGCGTACAAAATAGAATTACCCAATAACGATCCAATACGTAGAAGACAGTCTTTCTAGTTTCTTTAAAATCATATATTTTCCAAGAGATCCCTCTCTAATTTTAGTTAAAACAAAAATTGCTGAACCCAATAAACTGTAAATAAAGCCAATTCTCACTTTCAGGCATTGCAGGAATGGTGTCTAAGAGCACAGTAGCTCCTTTAGACAGGATAAAAATTCTGATGCAAGCACACAACAGGCATCATGCTTCTCATGGAGTCGTAAAAGGAATAAAGCATATAATCAACTCAGAGTCACTGATAGCACTTTATAAAGGCAATGGAGCTCAAATGGTTAGGATATTTCCATATGCAGCAACCCAATTCACATCCTTCGAAATTTACAAGAGACACTTGGGGGGCATATTTGGGGCCAAATCTCATATAGACAAATTTTTGGCTGGGGCAGCTGCAGGACTCACTGCTGTAACATTGACATATCCTTTGGATACTATCAGAGCAAGATTGGCTTTCCAAGTAAGTATGAATTTTTCACAATTATTTTTTCTGTGGTACTACTGCTGAACTATAGTCTGTTCAAATGTAAGGAGGAGCAATAACAACAAGTTTGGCGAGCGCGGGTAGGAGGCCTTCGGATAGGTATTCCGTCCAGAGTCGAATCGAGGAGATTTCATACAATCGTTCAGTTTTAAACTGAATATTATTATACGAATGCAATTCTTACAGCACATCTGAGTGAAATATATACACGCTCTCATTCATTCCTTATCAAATTTATTCCATTTGGAGTCTCCACACTGTATACACTTTGTGAAAAGATTATCTCTATCCAGTAACATCCACAGTCCGTTCCGAGTACGATCCTGCAGTCTCTTAGGGCGGTCGAAGGGAGCGTTTTATGACAGATTGACCAAACGTGCTTTATTGTGCACAAAACCGACGATTCTGTTTGTTTACAAAGCTCCTTCTTATATTGAACGGACTATAGAAAAATGTTCGAATTACCAGTGGATTCAGTGTTTCACTTTTGTTTCAACATTACGGCGATGAAAGTTGAGATCGGCTAACTTCATTTTCTTTCCTTGAGGGTAGGAAGATTGACATAACAATTTGAATGATTCGAATTTTATCTATAGTCCGTTCACGATAGTATGCGTTTGTTTATTTATGAAGTTGGCAGTATTTGCTGTCATAACGTAAAATAAAGTCAACGTTGCCGATGTACCCGGCCTCGTTCGACGAGCTTGCGAGTTATCAGAGAACTCTAAGCAATATTGAAAACATTGCGTATCAATCTGACAAGAAAATAAAGAACACCTAAAATTTTAATATACACAGTGGAATATGCCAAATTTCCATGGCCAACCGACGGCTCAAACTTTCGTGAACGGACTATAATTTATCCTTTCTAGTGTACAACTATTTTCTGTGATTTAACCTAAAAATTTCCCTTTGACATAACAACGATGTGAGCGACATAAGAAATGTAGCGGCGCTAAATTGAAGTTAAGCCCATCGCATTTAAATGGACAATATCTCAGTTGGCTCATTGCTGAATTTATCGTCTGTTGGATCTTCTTGTTTTTCACCTGTAGGTGATTTCACTTTTATATTTACACGTCTCAGCTAAACCCATTATATCAATTTACTCGAACTAACACAAGTTTTTAAAGTTTGCTGGATACCCAAATCATTTTCATTTGAAAATTCACAAAAATTCAACAGGCGCTACTAATTAACTGCAAAATTTGATGATAATAATAATAATAACTTTGTACAAGAATTTGGACAAGGTTTTTATTTTGAGTGTGTTAATATATCACTAGGTTTCAAAATATCGTCTTAGGTTGACGATTTTATATCATAAATGATTATTTTCATTTCTTCTTTATTTTTGAGGGAAAGAAATACTTTAAGTGCAACATATCATTAATTTCTCACAAACTATATTTGAAATTAGTCAGACATCAATGTGAAAAGAAACAATTGACAATATTTCAGTAAACTATAATATTTCAGAAAATTATTGCCTACTTCAAGTTATTGTTCAATTTATTTTATTAGTTAAACATTATACTTTGTAATGAAAGTCATAACTTGAAATACAACAATTTCCTAGGAATTCCATTAGATTTTTGATGTGCTTATCTTGGTTCAAGGATACAGACGAAATTAATTGAGATAGTTATTCGAAAACGATTATACAGGGTTAATACTACGGGGTCTCTATAAATGATTATAACAGCACAGTTGGCGTTGGACTATTATGAATATATATATTCTGATGTAAATTTTAATTTAAACAAACGATACTGTTAGTTTGGGCTGGTAATTCCGAAAGAATTGAATAATGTGACTAGAATTATAAATTTGGAAGATGGGGTCTTCAGATGAATTTATCTAAAACGAAATACTTATGTGTTGGAGAAGAAACCACTGATTTGAAGCTAGAAAATAATGAAACAATAATGAAATGCGAAAGCTACAAATACTTGGGAATCAGCTTCAATGCAGAAGGAACAGATGACGCCGAAATTAAATCACGAATAAATAAGACAAAAAAAATAATAAGTTCGCCGAATGGTATTCTATGGAGCACAGAGATAGGAAAGAAAAGAAAGATACGAATATATGATACACTAATAAAAAGTACTCTAGTATACGGATCTGAAACTTGGCGATTGAAAGAACAACTGAAGAGGAGGATAGAAGCTACAGAATTGGATGCAATGCGACGAGCATCCAGAACTTCGAGAAGAGAGAGGATACCGAATTCGATAATAAGGGAAAATATGGAAATAAAAGAGACAGTCACAGAATATATAGATAGGAAACAGCTGGTATGGTATGGACATGTGCAAAGAATGGCAGATAATAGATTACCAAAGAGTAATGAGATGGATACCTCCAGAAAACAGAAAAAGAGGAAGACCAAGAATGACATGGATTAATGGAATTAGAAAATCAATGAGTGAAAGAGGACTAAATGATGAAGACTGCAACAATAGAAGGCATTGGCAATTGGGAATCGGACAACGTCTTTAGGATGTTTTTAACCCGAATGTATATATATAGAGAATTTGTAAGAAAAGATGAAATAAAAAATTTGCAAAGCAATCTAAGATGTTTCGATCATTTATACAGACCCCGTATTTTGAAGCGGACTACAAGGATATCGATAAGCATTAGAGATGGAGGGTGGCTCAAATTACAAAACAGTTGCGTTAGTAAAGGGTGATTGTCATGGTATGAAAAGTTTCCGTAACGTGTTGAATTCGTAATTCTTCTCCTTATCACGCCCGGCTCATAAGAAAAACTAATATGGCGCACCAGAAAAAAACGAGTTGACTATTGTGGCTACAAACCAAATCTAGTGAAGTTATGTCCAGAAACAAATCTCGATTTTAGGATTTTTCAAGATATCTCGAGAACCGTTGAAAATATTTTGACCACTGCACCTTAATAACGCAACTTTTTTGTAATTTATGACATTCTGTATTTCTAACGGTTTTCGATATCCCTTCAGTCCTCATCTAAATAGTAAATATGTAGTTCTAACCCTGTATAAAGTGTCATTCGATTATTTGTCACTATCTAATAGTGTACTCGTGTTTTTTAGGGGTTACCTTTTTCAAAAATAATTCATATTTTGTCATTTTATTATTTGAACAATAGTTTACAATGGAGACCAACATATTTTCAATCCAAGTTCGTTCGAAAAAATACCTGACTCCACATGTGCTAAAACAATTTAATGATTTCGAATGATGCAAATAAAATGAACGCATCTGTCGAATAAGTTCGCATCTCCAAAATTCAGTATTTTATTGCTGTCAGATATTCTTGTACAGCGCACCTTAACGGCAGAAAAGTTAAGTTTTGCGAATCTCAAATTTGTCTGAAACAAAACCGAAACAGCAAACTCATCATTACTTTCATACATCTCAGTCAACAGGTTATGAGTAGGCATAATCATAACCTCAATGTCAAACTTTACGGTGTCACTTGCCAAATGGCGACACTTAAGACGAATTTTGGCGATGTGTGGTTACAGCTTACCATAGTTACATAGTTACGTGAGTTGACATATAATATCACTTGTCAACTACACGTAACTATAGTCTGTTCACGAAACTTTGAGCTGTATATTGAAATTTTAGGTTATGTTATTTATTTACTTGTCACATTGATACGCAATGTTGTCAATATTACATAGAGTTCTCTGATAACTCGGAAGCTCGTCGGACGAGGCCGGGTACATTCGGCAACGTTGACTTTGTTCATCGTCATGACAGCTAATACTGTCAATCCCAGATAAATAAACAAACGCCTACTTTACGCTCAATAATATGTGAACGGAGTATATGTAACTATGGTAAGCTGTGGTTACATCGCCGAAATTCGCCTTAAGGTTGTCCAATTTCAAAAAATAAATTTCTCGAAGTTCGTAGTATTTGTACCCTTCGTAAAATCATTATTTCGTTAGACATCGTATAACAAAGGTTCGTTTATTCGCTTTTGACCCTCAAAATCAATCGAGGATACCATAAGGAAGACCAACTGCTCGAAAAACACCGAAAATCACTTCTCTTTTTTATGCAATGAATCATAGTTCAAAACTCAATCAAATTCTCAAAAAAATACATTTTGAAGAAAAAGATATCCTGTAATATTAGATGCAGGAAAGCTCTGCGTGGGCTGGGCTCTGATAACTTTTTGAAAGTGATCTGGTGTCCGGCTCATGCGGATATACCTGGTAACGTCAAGGCAGATGAACTGGCTAGGCGGGGAGCCGGATTAGCATTTGTTGGTCCGGAGCCTTCGCTGCCAATCTGTCGCACATCTGTCAGAAGTTTCTTCAGGAACTGGCTGAACAGGGAATTTTCCTCGGAATGGAGGGCCTGAGGTGGTCGAGGATTCTCATTGAGAGACCGTCCTCGCGATCTGAGGTCAATAGGCTTCTGCTGCTGGAGAGGAAACAACTCAGTCTGGTGACTGGTGCATTGACTGGTCACCTGTTTAACAAGCATTTGAAGAGAATGGGATTGACGAGCTGCTCCCTATGCCGGTGGTGCAGGAGTACTGATGAAACGGTTGAGCATATTTTGTTCAACTGTGAAAACCTTACTGAGTTAAGGTCAACACACCTAGGAAATCCAACACCTTCTATTCCTATGGTGAGAGGACCACTCCTGGCAGGCTCGCGACATTTCTGTCTTCGTGTCTGAGGAGCTGAGTCTCTGTAGAATGATGCGGGTGAACAATGGGCCACTAGGCCTCAGTTCGGCCGGTAAGGCACCGCACAGAGAAGAAGAATATTAGATGTCATGAAGTCCTGTGAGGGTTTCAATAAATTTTTTATTCTTATGTTTTAACCTTCCTTGTTTGGCAACATTGGTGAAAACATAAGAGTAAAAAATTTATTAAAATCTTCACATGCCTTTGTGACATTTAATATTTTCAGGATATGCTTGTTGAGTTTTGAGCTTTGGAATAAAAGTTGATGTATTGCACAAAAAAGGGAAGTGATTTTCGGTGTTTTCCAAGCAGTGAGCCACTCTTATAGTACCTCTATTCCTACACTTTTCAAGGTCTTAAGATAATCATTTCTTCTAAATGTCGAAAGTATGAATATTCAGACGAAATGAAATTATCGAGCAAAAAGCGTGACGAGTACTTGAACTCAGAATTTATGTCAATTTCATCTAAATGAATGCTTTGTCCGTACTTAACTGTCTTAAGACGATTATAAATAATTGCAGTTATTACGATTGCTGCAATTCGAAGTGATGAAATTCTATAATTTCTTCTTCAGATCAAAGGTGAACACCTCTATAATGGAATTACCCACGCTGCAGTAACCATATTCAAGGAAGAAGGGGGCACTAGGGCATTATATCGAGGTTTCATTCCAACCTTGATGGGTATGGTACCTTATGCCGGTTTGTCTTTCTACTGTTTCGAATATTTCAAATATGGTTGCATGAAATATTTGCCCTGGCTCACCTGTAATCCTTGTCAGAAGAATACAGGAGGATTGGTCCTTGCGGTGCCTGCTAAACTGATATGTGGAGGTGAGCATTCAAGAATTTAAAAAAAAACGAATTGGAAATGTTCTTATCTCAAGGAGTCGCAGGAATATTTTTTCTGCCTTTTTGAGCTCTTGATCTACTTAAACGAGTACTATATCGTTTTGGTCAAATGTCTGTAATTTTCTAATTTGGAGCCGAAAATTGTCTCAAACGATAGGGTTCGACTCCCTGATGACGAATTCGTAGTCAAATTCGATTCAGTCCTTGAGGCCGTCCGTTAGCACGATAACTTTCGAAGGGATTGTCCTAGAGACTTGAGATTTTCAGGGTGAGTTCGGTTCCAAAATGCCTCGGTTAAGTTCGTTAACCAGCCAAATCGTACAGGGTGTTCCATAAAATATGGCCATTCAACTGAACGCATACAATAAAATCATTCAAATTGGTATATCTGTTTAGGAGAAGTTTAGTGACATCTTAGATCAATAAGGAATATAGATAGGCCCTGTCAGATGCGAACAGAAGCAAAAATGAGGAAAAGGTCTCTATGTACACAGGTGTCCCAAAACACGACGTCAACCCGGAAGTTGGTGAAAAGTCAAGTAATGCTGGTTGTCAGAGAAATATAAAAAAATCTAAGTTGCATGATTTTAAAATAATAGGCATTTGAAAAAACACCTTGTGACAGTCTTTTCACTCCTGTTGCTACAAATATCAATTTTTTTTTTGCTGTGTGACCCTGAATAATGCTTGTCTGAACTGTAATCAAAATTTTGATACCAGCTGCTCTAGGTTTCATAAAAATAGGGCTAACTTCTCAGAAAATTTTTTTTAAATAAACAATTGCCTAGTTTCAACTGACTGTATTGAAAAAAAAATGTACTACGCAAATTTGGCATGTTTTGTCAGAAGTTGGCGCATTTAGTTAGGATTCCAAAATGGTATAATACTTGGTAAATTGTACCTGCCGTAGTTCAAATTCCTTTCGATTGCCTTTGAATACACTTATTTTTCAACTATTTCCCAGTAAAAAAAGTCCAATGAATTCAAGTCTGGCGAATTAACGGGCTTGCCACAAGATGGGACCAAAACCGAGAAAAAATGTTTTCAGAAAAAAAATTCCAGAGAAATTGCTCCTGAAAAATTTTTTCTAGAAAAATTATTTTCTCTGGAATTTTTTTTTTCTGGAAACATTTTTTTTCCCGGAAGATGGATCGGACGTTCGGGTCCAATCTCGTGGCCGGCTCGTTCACCGGACTTGATTCCATTGGACTTTTTTTACTGGAAAGCAGTTAAAGAAAAAGTGTATTCAACGGCAATCGTAAGCGAATTTGAACTACGGCAGCTACAATTTAACAAGTTTTATACCATTTTGGAATCCTTACTAAATGCGCCAACTTTTCACAAAACATGCCAAATTTGCGTAGTACATTTTTTTTCAATACAGTCAGTTGAAACTAGGCAATTGTTTATTTCGAATTTTTTTTATGAAACCGAGAGCAGCTGGTATCAAAATTTTGATTACAGTTCAGGCAAGCATTATTCAGGATTACACAGCAAAAAAAAAGTTGGAAAAAATTTATATTTGTAGCAATAGGACTGAAAAGACTGTCACATGGTGTGGAATTTTGCGTGTTTTTTCAAATGCATAATATTTTAAAATCATGCTACTTAAATTTCTTTTTATATTTTTCTCACAACCAGCATTACTTGCCTTTTCACCCGGTTCCGGGTTGACGTCGAGTTTTGGGACAACCTGTATATTCCTCCGTGCTGTTTATAAACAAAAACATAATTTTGGTTATTCTACATTTCTAGGTACGGGGTCTTTTAAATGATTGTAACATCGTAGGTTGTCTTGGAAATTTTTTATATAATGGTTTCTTACAAAAAATCTACAAATTTGTAATTCCAGTCGCATTATTCAATTTCTTTCGGGCTTACGAGCCTAAAATCACAATATCGTTGTTTAAATTAGAGTTTACATCAAAAACGCATACAAAACAATTCGTTCAAATCGGTCCAGCCGTTCAGGAGTTCAGTGACATACACGTACAGTACAAATTGGTGACTACTCAGGGCACCTCCGCATTCTAAATGTGTGTAGGGAGCTTCAGGATGTAGTCACAGACAACCTCCCCTTGAGACACACGAGTTTCAGGAAAACTTTACCACGACATTCCCAAGTCGTGACCAATGGGCTAATAAAGAATTAGTTTTCCCCAGAGGGTCTACGGTATTTTATACTGATGGCTCGAAAACTGAAGACGGACGAGTCGGAGCCGGTGTTTACGGTCCCTCAATACAATTAGCCATACCAATGGGTCTCTGTCCTTCGGTTTTTCAGGCAGAGACACTTGCTATAAGGGAGTGCGTTGCGCTCTGTGCGGAACGCAACTACCAAAGAAAGGAAATATATATAGCATCTGACAGCAAGCAGCCCTGCTAGCGCTTGACTCTCCACAAGTGAAGTCAAAGTTGGCCTGGGAATGCAAAACGTCACTTAACCTACTCGGAGAAAAGAAACAGGTCAATTTCATCTGGGTGCCTGGTCACTCCGGGATTCACGGCAATGAAGCGGCAGACCGACTGGACCAGAACCGTTTTGCGGCTTCCCAGCCAGTCATCAGGCAATGGCTATTAAGGACTGGGGACAAAAGAGGAAGCTTATGTCCTGGTGTACCAATGGTCAAAAGCAAGCTAAGTCACTTCTCTCTCACTCGACGAGCTGGACCAAGAAAGTCCTCTCACTCAGCAAATTGGAACTGAGGAAACTGACGGGCGCTCTCACTGGGCACTGTCCTGTGGGGTATCACTTAAAAAACATGGGAAAGGCGCCCGATAGTACATGTCGCTTCTGTCAAGAAGCCACCGAGACAGCTAGACACCTGCTATGTGAGTGTGAAGCTGTTCACCAGAAACGGTTACGGCATCTTGGCTCCAGGTTCCTAAAGCCTGAACAAGTAATGGATGTGGCCCCCAGAAAGGTGGTGAAGTTCATTGAGACTTTGCTGCCGGACTGGTAAACAGCGCAGGGATGCACAATAGATCTTAAGGTCAAGGTGCTCGCAAGGTCGGTTTTGATCTGTCGCCCCTCCTCTAATCTAATCTAATCTACACGTACAGTAGAATTCCATAAATAACAAACACTATTTAAAGGTGCTATTAATTTTCCCATTGTTTTCTATGTTCAATAATCCAATTTTTATCAATGTTGTTTTTGTTGGGTCAATTTCAGGTTTAGCTGGAGCTGTAGCACAAAGTGTGAGCTATCCGTTAGACGTAACCAGAAGAAGAATGCAATTAGCAATGTTGAATCCACAAACGGAGAAATTTGGACAGAGCATGTTCTTAACTCTGAAACTGATATATCAAAATAATGGAATAGTAAATGGGTTATACCGTGGCATGTCCATCAATTACATGAGAGCAATTCCCATGGTGGCTGTATCTTTCTCAACTTACGAATTATGTAAACAGGTGCTCAATTTAGATACTGGTCTGAAGCTTTAAAATACTTTTCTACAATTTTGTACAAAGTGGAAAGAGGGGGAATTAGGTAGATAAGGTATTTGAATTTTTATATAGTTTACCGCCCAGTTACTTTTAAAATATTTAGCATGTTGTTTCATTATGATATTTTCATGCCACAGCTCCAATTTGAGAACCGGCAAATCAATATTTCCCGATAAAAGCGAAAAAGAATAACTATAGATCATTCATAATTCCAGTACCATGTCACTAAATACGAGCATGAATTTTTTGTGTGGAAAATAAGTGTTTTTGACTCAAAAATTTTGAGTGATTCACGATAGTTTTCAATGGTAGTAAATTAGTATTTATTCTGAATTCTAAGGGATAGGTAGTGAATTATAGAGGTGGGTGAATATAACTCGATTAAAATTAACTCTTATAAATACTTGACACTGTTCCTATCTTAGCTAACCTAACCTTACTCAAGCTAACCGAACCAAAACTAAATTAACGTAATAATGATCGTTCTCGTATCAAGAAAATAAGCACCTAAATTATGAATGATCTATAGATATTCTTTTTCGATCTTATCGAGAAATATTGATTTGCTGGATCTCAAATTGGAACTGCGGCATTACAAAATCATGACGAAACAATATGCCATATATTTTTAATCAGTTACTGGGAGGTAAACTAGATATTAACCGAATTTTTTAATATCTGAGAACTGTATATAAAAAGGAAATATGGCTGGGGATATTAATTTATATTGAAAATGTACATAGTGATGATAGATTTTACTAAAATTCGTAGCGTATTTATCATTTGACAAAATTGTAGTATCTCAGTGCAATATGTTTTGAGAAGTAATTTATTGTTGATTAGTATTGTTAGACATTTTATCTTATTCAATATTGATATTCTTTTGTTATGATTTTTATAAGTTTATTAGTTTAGAAAAACAGAAGTGATTTTACAGCATTCCGAATCAGACATCAGAATAGCTTTAATTTTAGTCACTGATGATATATCAATTCCTATAAGATGAAGAATACAGTCTGCTTCGATCTGCAGCTTGCTCAAAAACCTTTTTGTTATATAATTCCAATTGTTATTTGTATAATGCAAAATGTTGAAGTATTTCGGTCATAACTTATATCGTTTAATTCTGACATCTTGAAAATGTCCCATGTCAAACTTTTCTTACCATGAGAAAATTCTGAATAATATATTAAATTATTATGTAGCAACGTTCATTTAAGTGAAAAGTTGTACTTCTGTTGTATGTTTGAAATTATCGAACAAAATACAGTTGAATTTTTTACATATACATATTTCGTGTAAGTGATTTTCAACATATTTAAACTTGTTTTCAAATCCTAAACATTTAACAACCCAAATCATTGCCAGACGTATAAAACATTCAGACCTTTTTGCATTTCATTCATTATTTAGGATTAAATTTCCTTCCTTGGGAATATAATAAACAAAAAATAATATTTCTGAATGCTCCTTATTCAAATAATTGGTGCTGAATTGACAACTGTATTCAAGTATGTACTTCTTAATTGAAAGAACGAAAAAAGCCTTGTTAGTTTATTTATGTTCTATTTATTATTCATGTTTATTGAGGTTGTTGATTTTAAATATAAATTCCTCAAATTTACTCTTTCATTTCTACAAAGAGATCCCATGATTATATGATCAATATTCTTCAATATAGGAAATATCTAAAAATACAGGTATGTGAAATCACATAGGAAACATACGAAATTCAATGCATCAGAGGAAGAACTTTGCTCGTTAGTTGAGCAGTGGAATATTCGAAAGATTTAACTCCCTTGTACTATGACGAAATGTATTATCAGCCACAAATAACGTTGTTGTCTTTCGTTTATTGTTGGGAGTGGCCTAATTCAAGCAGTATGGTAGACAACCTAAAGTACTCGAATCAAGTATTACGGTCACATCATACTGCTTAAAAAAGGCCACTCAACAATAAGAGGAAGACAACAACATTATTATTGATCGATTATTTTGACCTAATCTTAGAGCATCAAATCGAATATTCAACTGATCGGCGAAGTTATCTCTTTGATGCATTGAATATTTTATTTTGGCAATCTTTTTGTTGGTTGATTTGTCCAAACTGGCTGCAATTCGGTTATTCACTTGGCAACATGCTCAACAGCTGAGTCACCACTTCTAGCACAGATGGCTCAAACTCCCTCTTAGAGGAATAAGTTTACTTCTTCTTCTCTCCTCCATGTTTCAATCAGAAATTTTAGCTTCTGCTCTACAAATACTAATAACATTTTTCTATAGCGAAATAAAATCCATCTTCCATATTTTTTGTTATTGTGTGATACGTTTCTGACGAAATGAATGACCAACTGTGAATAATGTTATTGTATTTCACAAACCGAATATCCAATGATTCAATACCATTAGTTAATAGTACGAGAGCTAGCAACGTCAAAAAAAACAAGATTTCAGGAAGGCCAGTTTTTAGATATGCTATCTCTCTCACTCTCCCGGACGTCATACGAGCTATCTGGCTGGCGGTAGTGGTTGCGTTCATTAGTGCGCATCGTACCTGTATAGGTAAAATATCAATTTTTCAAATAATTTCAGAAAGGTTTTTTTTCTTTTTATTATTTTTATTGAAATTCTTGCAACATAAATTTATTATTGCCAGATATTTTTATTGTTGTTTAAAACTGTGCCAGACACTAATTTTGAATAAAAAAAATTTTTTTTTCGAATTATTTCAGTATGGCTGAAATTTTAATATGATGATACTCAAATATCTAAAAACCCAAAACTAATTGCCAGACAGTAATTCGATTGTTAAACCTTCAGCCAGAACCGATCTAAAAGTGATGTGGTATCATTTTGCTTGGTCTAGAAATAGTTGTCGAATAAATTACATAGAAAGGATTAAAAATTATTTAATTAATATGCGGATTAATATGGTATCAAAATAATAATTTATTGTTGTATAAAAATAAGATGAGGATGAATCTGAGTATGAAAAAAGAACAAAAATTGGATGGTTTATATAAAAATTGAAGTAAGATTTTTCAATCCATAATTGTATCACAAAAATTGAGGCATTTTGATAATCATCATCTTATTCACTGCTGTCATTTGAGGAGTGTGAAGTTTGTTGTTTGCCTTTTGCTTGGTTGAGATCTTTTCCACAAAAAAAACAAACTCGTTTGACATCTAAATTTGTTTCTATATTTACCACACTATCAAGCTCAATAATTGCATTAGTCCCAATTTCTTGGATGATAACTTCTGTATCTGAATTTTTAGACGTATTATCTGGCAGGGTTTTGCCAACATCTACTGGAGTATTAGCCCGGGAGCCAGTGAAAGTTTTTGGTGACCAATTTTAACTCTGGCAATAATTTGTATATAGCTCAATTTGTATTTGTCTTATAGCATAGTGACCGTCAGCTGGCGCACCAGTGGTGGGTTTGCCAACGGAACACAACGAAAACCGAAAAATATTGAGTTTCGGTCATTTTAACCCTGCTGAAATTTACAGAGCTGGTAGTTGTATAATTATTCGAATAAAAAAAAATCGTCCGCTGGATGTACGTTGGTGGAAAACCCGTCCGCGGACATGGAAACTTGTAAAAAAAATTGGGTTTCAGTCATTTAAACCTTCTGAATTTACAGATATTTGATATCGCAGTTGAGCTAGATGTGCTGGGAAGATCTACTGTTGACAAGAAATTAATTTCCGATAAATTTTGATTTTTGCCATTAGAACTGTAAAACTGCTGTAACAATTTCTGTGATATCCATAGGTGTCATTAACTTGCTCTGGTAACTGTGTACTATCATATTTAAGTTTGAAATTTATACGTATTTGTAAAACTTTTTTACACTTTTTTTAATTTATCTTCTACAAAAGTTATTATTTTTCATTTCAGTCTTTACAAAATACATTTTAATTTTTCATTCGACATTGTAAGACAATTTTGTTAAAAAAACATTAAAAACAACGGCAACGAATAAACCAATGTGACTGAACTGACGCCATCGTGCATACAAACAGCTGCTGTCGTTATCTCGCTTGCGTAACTAACACGAGATTGTCTATATATACTTCAGATTTTTAGCATTTTTTCCGATGTATTTCTTCCTTGTAAATATGTTATATTGAAATATATGTTTTATCAATGCATTTTTTCTCATTCAAAAAAAAATTTCGTAGGTACCCTATTTTTTAATTGCAAATATCAAAATAACTAAACTGACAATATCACTTCATGTTCAAACGAGCAGGATAAAATGTATTTTATTTTTCAATTGTTTTACAATATCTGGTTGAATGAAAACATTTTTGTTTTGTATACCCAAATGATTCCTTCTTCTGTTGATTATCATTTTCAATCTTCCAGTTCCTGTGGACTAAATTCTAAATGAATAAAATTATTTTGAAGTTGAACCTAAGTAGGCGTCACAACGGCGCACCTATCATAGCACCGACCATAGCACCTCACCAAGCCTCGCCCCTCAAAAATAATAAAGCATGTTTCCTTATACGAGTGTCCACAACGGAGCACTGACCTACGCACCTCACCTAGCACCGACCAGCGCACCAACGAGCGAAATTCATTTTGTATTTATTTAAGCACCGCACCACGCACCAAATATGACATAACCTCAAGATTTACTTGTGTTTATATTTGTCAAACGTATTCAATTTCCAATCATAATAAGGAAAGATTTCCAAAATCTTCGAATAAATGAACTATTTTCTTAGAACTACGAATCAATGATATGGTTGTATAAAGTACACGAATGCTATTGGAACATTATCAATCGAACGATTGTTCAATTTAATGATTATATTGGACATAACTAATTTTTAAAGCTCTAACCAGAATCAACCTACTAACTGATGATTACTCGAATAGTTTTGGTTTTTTCATTAGAAAGAACCTAAGTGGTAAAGAAATAACAATGAAATCTATATAATGTTTCCGTTCTTGTTCGAATCAATGAAGAAGTCGAAACACCGGCGGCCTCCTACAACTTGATAAAGAACACATATCAAATAGAATAGTTTTGGTTTTTTCATTAGAAAGTACCTAAGTGGTAAAGAAATTACAATGAAATCTATATAATGTTTCCGTTCTTGTTCGAATCAATGAAGAAGTCGAAACACCGGCCTCCTACAACTTGATAAAGAACACATATCAAATTAGTGTTTCAATATTCAAACTCATTTTATCACATTTGAAGTAATATTGATTGATGTTGAGAACACGATGTATTCAACGAAAGAATTAGGCATTCAGTTTGTTTACTTTATGATAAATGATTAAATCAAGTATATCCAACCATTCTTCTTCTATTACTATTGCTTGCTTTTATATTATATCGCAGAATATAAAGTTTGTTGTTTGAATTAACTGAAACAGTCTTTCCAAATGCATTTTTAGGTTTTTGAAGATTTAAATGCTGATTGAACAATAAAAACAAAGATACATAAACTAGAAATGGGCGTGAGGGTCGGGGCTTCAATGTGGACAGTCCAGGGCTTGGTGCATGGGTCGGTGCTATGGGCGAGGGTGCGATGGGCTAGGTCGGTGCTCCGTTGTGGACGCGCACTAACCTAAATAGTCAGATAGCAACCGAAATACGTTCCGTAAATAAATTTCAACCAAAACAACCAAGATGACCGCTGTCAAAATATTCTCAACCGGTCTGGTTTCATCGGTTGATTTACGGAATATACGCTATGTATACTCTTCGAACATGCCCAATCACTTATCACTTTTAGGTCGGTCTGGCTGAAGGTTTAACAATCGAATTACTGTCTGGCAAATTAGTTTTTTGGTTTTCAGATATTTAAGCAACATCATATTAAAATTTCAGCCATACTGAAATAATTCGAAAAAAAATTTTCTTTGTTCAAAATTAGTGTCTGGCACAGTTTAAACAACAATAAAAATATCTGGCAATAATAAATTTATGTTGCAAAAATTTTAATAAAAATAATAAAAAGAAAAAAACCTTTCTGAAATTATTTGAAAAATTTATATTTTACCTGTACATTTACGATGCGCACTAATGAACGCAACCACTACCGCCAGCCAGATAGCACGTATGACGTCCGGGAGAGTGAGAGAGATAGCATATCTAAAAACTGGCCTTTCTGAAATTCTCCCTCAAAACGTTGCTAGCTCTTAGACTATAACTACCACAAAATGCAAATTTATTGAAGACTATCAATCAATCCATACTAATATTATAAATGCGAAGTAACTCTGTCTGTCTGTTACTCTTTCACGGCTGAACGGATTTTGATGAAATTTGGTATGGTGATAGATGATAACCTAGAAATGGTCATTGGCTATAAAAAATTACGCCATCGTTCTTAGGGGGTAGACAGATAACTAAATTGAGTTAGTGATTTTTAGTCGTTTTGTTGGGACGTTTGCTCTTTCACGTCTAAACGGCTGAACAGATTTTGATGAAATTTGTAAGGTAATAGCACAGTATAGACTATACTGTGGTAATAGATGGTTACCTAAAAACGGATATAAGATCAAAATGATCACGTCATCGTACTTAGGTAGGACAAGGGCGTAGCCAGGGGGGGGGGGTTTGGGGGTTCAAACCCCCCCCGAAATGTTTCAGAGCTATTTTTTGTGTTTAATACTTGCTACAGAAAGCGACCATCACAATTCCCAGCACCTACAAAGTCACCTGCCAAAATGTCAAACCCCCCCCGAATTAATTCCTGGCTACGCCCTTGGGGTAGGAAGTAGGCAGAAAACTGAATTGAGTTAGTGATTTATTTATGGTTTTTGCTGGGAGTTTTGCCTCTTCATGCCTAAACGGCTGAACGGATTTTGATGAAATTTAGTTAGGTGATAGATAGTAACCTAGAATAGGATATGGGCTATTAATATTCATGCTATCGTACTTAAGGCGTAGGCAGTAGGCAGAAAACTATTCAAGTTAGTGATTTTTAATCGTTTGTTTTAAAAGTTTGCCTCATTCACGCCTTAACGTCTGAACGGATTTTTATAAGACTTGGTTAATATAAAGATAGAATCCTTGGCACGGACACAGGCTACTTTTTACGGCTGGAAAATACCTTATTCCCGCGGAATCTGGCGTGATCGTGTCAAGAAGCGCATGACGCCATGGCTACTGAAATGATTTTGATGTTTTTTTTAACTGAGTGTTACTAAGACTTAGTATTTGATCACTTTTCTAACTTAGAGGGTCGGTAGGCGCCGCCATTTTAGGGAATTTATGAAAAAATTCTGATGCAACTGTCTTTATTAACAGCTTTACCTGGATCGAAACTTAGCGACAGTTCATCACACTACTTAACTTATAGGGTAGGAAGGTACAAAAATTCAGACTATTCAGACGTATGATTTAAGTGAATATTTTCGAAGATATTACCGTGCGAAGCCGGGGCGGTCGCTAGTTAGTTAACTACCTTTGGATGTTAGGATTATTCAAGTTAATAAGTTTGAATAGAATTCACATTTTGTGGATGATTTAGGAATTTATCATATTTATTTGGATTTGAACCTTTGTATTTCAAAGGATGATGAGTTGTGAAGGATCTTGTCAATTGCTAAATATGTTCATTCACCAGAATATATCAGGGAAGTAGTAAAATTGTCATGTTAGTGATTTAAAGAGGTTTTTTATTTTATATACGATTCTGTTCAATCCGTACTCACAGATTCTTATATTAGATGAAATAATGTCTATTTCCTCATCAATACACTTCAAATATAATCATTAATCATTCAATACAACATAACTAAACATAATGTCACTACTATAACAAAAAACCTGAAATAACAAACATTCGCAACTATAATCACGTATGTCAGTAAAGTTAAAATGTGGGTGTGTGGTGAATTTCCTGAACTTATCTTTGTTAATCATTTTGTTGTGTTCACAGGATGGTTAATATTAATCGATACCCTTTATGAGATCCTGATCATAGCATCTCGACTAGCCAAAATATCATTTTCCTTAAAATCTTTACACAATTTTCTTGTTGAAAAAGTTTCACTATTTTCCTGCAATTGGGCTATTAAGATTAATTGATAAAGTTCTTAAAATGAGAGACTCGATTTTGAAATGAAAAATTAAGCATAAAATGTTTATTAGAAAATAATAACAATTGTAAAAGTAAGCATAATTCAAATACAAAGCAAAAAAAAGTATCGTACTCATTTTCTAAAAATAGACTTGAACCTTTTCAAAAACCCTGATTTCTTGTTTGTATCGACCTGTTCTTCAAATGTTTTTGAAGAGGTCTCCGCCTTAGTATCCGAGGAAACAAAATTATTTGAAGCAATTTGAGAATCGCCAAAATGTTCATCTTTCTTTTCTTTTGTAGAAATGTTCTCATTCAAATAACTCGTTTCAATATGAAACAGTTTATCTTCACCCTCCGGCGGAAGTTGCTGGGTAAAGACACCAAATTCCTATTCGTCTTTCGTTTCATTGTGTTTATCTTTTTTCTTTAAAACGGCTTTCGTTCTTGCAGTAGCGGGTCTTTGTTCTTCTAGTGTTTTGGTTCGAACCATATCCGTATGTCCCTCCTTTATCATCAAATCTTCCCATTCTCTCAGATCTTCTTTATATTTTTCCATGAGAATTTTGGATTTTTCAACATACCGTGCTTTTTCTGATTCATCTAAAAGCTCCCAAGATCCTTTCATACTCTTCATTAGTTCATTAACTTTTTTGCCTTTCGATGCAGACTGATCCAATAAGTACATGAGATATGGACTTACAGGCTTCTTCGGTTTATTCATTTCCTTGAGTTTCTGAAAAACATTTACGGTAGAGATTCATATACAGGGTATCCCAACCAAAAGGAACTAGTCTTGATATTGATCATAATATAATATTAGGTGTACAAATAAGTTTCCGCGGTTTGTCAAAAGATGGCCCCACCAGAAGGTTATGGAGAAATTGTCAGATGTAGAACGTAATATCCCAAGTTTAGTCATCTGGCAACACCATAACCTTAAAGTACTAGTGATTCCGTATCAGCATCACGTAATTTTTTTCGTGCAAAAATGTCAAGTTTTATTCCGAATAAGCATCATTTGCGGGAACTTTTGATTTACTTCTTTAATGTGAAAAAATCTGCAGCTGAGGCTGCTTATTTTGATCGAGGAATCATCTCCCAAATTTATCAAAGAAAAAAGGGTTCTTCCTCCAAGACAATGCTGCAGCTCACAAATCAATAAAGACGGTGGCAAAATGGTAGAATTACGCCTCGAATTGCTTCCTCATCCCCCACATTCTGCAGATTCAACCCCAAGTGATTATTATCTATTTCTAAACTTGAAGAGATAGTTCTAGGGAAAGAAATTCGAGAGGGATGACGAGGTCAAATGAAAAACCGCGGAAACTTATTTGTACACCTAATAGATACTGGAATATAATGTATACTCCGTTCACGTAAGGTTGAGCACATAGTAGGCGTTTCTTTAATTATCTGAAGTTGGCAGTATTTGCTGTCATAACGTAAAATAAATTCAATGTTGCCGAATGTACCCGGCCTCGTCCCACGAGCTTGCAAGTTATCAGACAATTCTATGCAATATTGACAACATTGCGTATCAATCTGACAAGAAAATAAACATCATAACCTAAAATTTCAATATACACAGTGGAATATGTCAAATTATCATGGCCAACCGACGGCTCAACCTTTCGTGAACGGAGTATATTTATATATTCAATAATGTTTGTAGGTGAAAACATTTCACTTAATGCACAGTTGATTGAAGACCATTTAACCCCTACATAAGAAAATTGAGTTCATATTTCTGATTTAATTGCTATCATAGATCAAATTTGTTGGTGAAACTGAATTTCCACATTTATATTTTCCAATACATTATACTTAGTACCCACATAGTCATTTCTTTCTACCCATTGCAAACCTAATGAGTTCTCTAATAATTTCAGATACTTATTGCAAATTTTTCAGTAACTCCTAAACTTTACAAGAGCTTTACAGAATTAACGATAATTTGAACCCTGCTCAAATGATAACAGTATAACACTATAACTTTCAATAAATATCAACCTTTCTATTTCTCCTTTTTTCTGCATTTTCTCTTTTTTCTCTACTCAATTCTTTAATAAATTCCTTCTGTTCATCAGTTAATTTCATTGAATAATCAAGATATTTTTTCGAATAACGTTCCATCTCTTCCTTGTACTCATTGTCATATTTATCTCTAACTGTTTGATGAATTGTCTTCCAATCTTCAGCACATTTCTTAACAACTTGAGTTACTTTCCATTCTGGGTGTTCTTTAGCGAGAACCACTTTATGGTCTTGCATGAATTTAAAAAACGAAGATAAAGGCTTTTTTGGTTTTTCAGGTAATTGAATGGTATCTTTCGTCTTAACTCCCGCTAAGGGGATATAAAAATAGTTATGAGGAATGAACAATCTGAAACAATCAACATTTTCAAATACTGCCTAGAAAATGGATACAATGATAACTTATGATTATTATATTGCTATTGATGTTTGCACTATACCTTCCCAAACTAAAGGTTTTAGATATGAAATTATTTGAAATCATAGTTCGTATTCATAAGTTCTGATACAAGTGAAAATTCAAATATTGAAAAACGAATTTCATAAATATCTTCGATGAAGGGGTTATCTATATTTTATGTTCTGTGGGGTTATCTGCGCACAGAATATGGGATGAATGACCACAGAAAATTTTTCATTTTCACTTTTAGTTGAACTGAGACCTGAGTGAATGTGAGTGTCTTTGTTCCTGAGGAAATGTTTGTGCAAACAATGTTTAACAATGATCCTAAGGTTTAAGACAAAAATGGTAACAAACAAGGCGGTTCAATTCATAGTATAATCTCTTCAGTAATTCAGAATGCAAAAATTCCTATGTGGTTTTGAGCCTTTGAGGTTCCTTTCTCTTGCCACCCCGGGGACATTATTAGCCTATTCGTTTTGAAGTATTTCGTGCTCCTGAGTAACTCAAAAGCTCGAAATACGGCTTGCCATTGGCTGCGCATAAGCGCTGGAACAGCTCAGGAGCTCGAAACTCTTCAAAACGAATACCATATATATGTTCTGTGGGACCCATTTGCTGCTTCACATTCTAGAAATAGTTATAGCGCAGGGATGTCCAGAAAGACCTCTATAAGGACGATCGGCCAGGAACGAAATGCTCCTGTTTCAGACAAATACGCTGCTCTTTGCAATTTGTCGGCAGTTTTTTGTCCTATTGGTACAATGGATTTATAATGACAAAGTATTCAAGTATTTCCGACCATTCTCTGTCAAGCGAAACTAGCTTTCTGACCTCTAGTGTACAACAGCCTAGAGATATAAGCTCCAGTAGAGCTTTTGGTAAAAAATTACACTCAGACATCATAGGTGTGATCAGTACGTTCAACTATGGGGCAATGTAGTGTTGAAGGAGTGTGCTAGGACATTGCGGTGTTGAAGGAACATGGGAAAGGTTCCTGACAGTACCTGTCGCTTCTGCCAAGAAGCCACCGAGATAGCTGAACACCTGCTATGCAAATGTGAAGCTGTCTTTGGGAGAAGGCTGCGACATATTGGCTCCTATTTCTTAAAACCGGTACAAATAATGGGTGCAGCACCCAGGAAAGTAGTAAAGATTATAGAGGTCTTGCTACCTGACTGGTAAAAATCGCGGGGTTGCACAATAAATCAAGGTCAATTGGCCAAGGTGTCAGTAAGGAGGAAATTGCAAAGACTGCACCTGCTGGACCTATGTCTTTCTGTGGGATGCACTTAAGCTGTCTATGACTTAAGAACCACAAGATGTGCAACACATACATTGACAATCCACCCAGATACTGGTCAGGAGGTCAGGTGAGGACTATGTACAACCGAGTATCTGACGCCATGTGCCGTGTATGCAACGTGAGTCACTCTCACATGTCCTGCAAAGGTGCACTCTTATGCACTGGGAAAGAATAAACAGGCATAACTACGTTGCTTATCGCCTTGAGAACATTGCGATAAAGAACGGCTGGCAGGTAACGAAGAAGCCTAGGAACAGAGACAGGGAAGGAAAACTTTCAAAACCCAACCTTCTTCTTCTTCTTCTTCTCTGTGCGGTGCCTCTATAGAGACTCAGCTCCTCAGACACGAAGACAGAAATGTCGCGAGCCTGCCAGGAGTGGTCCCTCTCACCATAGGAATAGAAGGTGTTGGATTTCCTAGGTGTGTTGACCTTAACTCAGTAAGGTTCCCACAGTTGAACAAGATATGCTCAACCGTTTCATCAGTACTCCTGCACCACCGGCATAGGGAACAGCTCGTCAATCCCATTGTCTTCGAATGCTTGTTAAACAGGTGACCAGTCAATGCACCAGTCACCAGACCGAGTTGTTTCCTCTCCAGCAACAGAAGTCTTTTGACCTCAGATCGCGAGGACGGTCTCTCAATGAGAATCCTCGACCACCTCAGGCCCACCCCTGCGCTCCATTCCGAGGAAAATTCCCTGTTCAGCCAGTTCCTGAAGAAACTTCTGACAGATGTGCGACAGATTGGCAGCGCAGGCTCCGGACCAACAAATGCTAATCCGGCTCCCCGCCTAGCCAGTTCATCTGCCTTAACGTTACCAGGTATATCCGCGTGAGCCGGACACCAGATTACTTTCAAAAAGTTATCAGAGCCCAGCCCACGCAGAGCTTTCCTGCATTCTTCTACCAAAAGAGAATCAACTCTAACATCGGATAGAGATTTCAGAGTTCCCTGGCTGTCGCAACATATGTAAATGTGCTGGCCAGAGTATCCCCTGCGAATATTTTCTAGTGCGCATGCAAGAACCGCAAACAGCTCACCACAATGGAACAGTCTTTCCCCAGAGGGATAGCCTGATTGAAGTGAGGACCCACGATTCCGGCACCAGACCCTGTTGCTGTGACAGAGCCATCAGTGAACCAGGTGGGACCATCTGGACTAAGAAGCCTGTTTGATGAAGACCATAGGTCTCTGTCAGGAACAATCACCCTGTAGGGTTCGTCGAAGTAGAACTTAGTGCCCGCGCGGTCACCTCTTTGGAGAAGGGGAGCGTGAGCATCCTTAACCATTTTGAGGGCCCTTGCGTGCCCAGTGAAGATTCCTCCATCGCGCCATTGTCCCCGTTCCCAGATTCCTAGAGCTGTCTTCATAGCCACCTCCTTCACAACTAGGTGCAAAGGAGGGAGACCCAGCAGACATTCCATCGCTGCTGTAGGGGTAGATCTCGGAGCGCCTGTAATACTTAAACAAGCTTCCTCTGGCATTTAGTCATAATGTTCTGGTTGACGGTCCTCTCCATAGAAGCCCACCACACCATAGAGGCATAGGTTAGGATAGGCCTCACCTTCTCCTTACTAAAGATCAGCACTTCATAATTACTGACATATCAGTTAGCTGGGAGTGCCCAGAGCCTTTGCTTACGTAGTCAAGAAAATCATATAGTCCACCCCCATCTTCCTAGAGAAGGTTAAAGAACAGTACCCCGACAAGATCATCCAAGTACTTCCTCTCATCGTGGGTGCTAATGGTGCTATGAATGGATGGATGGTGCCCTAAATACCCGAACATCATCAAGATGGTTGGCGCTACGGATGAGGATATTGGAGACATCATCCATGTCGCTTTGAGGGTGGTAGCCATAGATAAGTAAGAGTTGATTTATCCATGGTGGTAGTATCATACACAAGCAGTTCATCCGCGTGGTGTGGCGCATTGCCCGTAGAGTTCAACTAGAAGGTCTCAGTGGTAAAGCATCAGCTGTCTGGAGATGAGGTTAGAGAGAGTTTGTTTCTTATCTTTTCATTTGTGAACTTGACATTGATTCATCTATAAGGTCATGTGACCTATTAGCTTAAGATTTAAATATGCTTGTACTGCCGTTAGACTCAATACTGAATAAAGCCCTATAATAGAAGTTCAGCAATGGAAGTTGAATAACAGAACAACGTCCTCTGAAGAAAGGCTCCTGAACTTACACAGGCAAAAAACTCGTGTTGATTTTACCATTGTTCAAGGAGTTCTCCTCGAACAATGATTTTACCAAACTATAAAGCTTATGAAGCACCACGGCTTGAGCTTCGGGTAATAGCGGGACTGCTTACGGGTCATGTGAAAGTCAGCAGATAAGATTTGCAGACTCTGTGGATTGGAAGCAGAAACAGCCGAACACATTTAGCCTATTCGTTTTGAGATATTTCGTGCTCCTGAGTAACTAAAAAGCTTGAAATACGGCTTGTCATTGGTTGCGCACAAGCACTGGAACAGCTCAGGAGATCGAAACTCTTCCAACGAATACTATAACAATATGCAAGTGTACAGAGGTCGCTGGCTTCAGGAGAATCCATATAGAGAGATTGGTTCTGAGAGGTAACGGCGAAGCTGTTTCTGCTTCTGATCCACAGAGGCTGCAAATTTCATCTACTGAATTTTTAATACGGTACAAATGATATTTGTATTGACAGCGACAGGAGCTTTCTGGTACACCACAATGCTCTGTCACCTACATAGTAGAGTCACTTTATTGCCTCTTGTCAGTTGCTTTATGGTGTTACGGCACTCCTCCAGGTCAGCAAAGACCCGAGGCCCCGTATTCTGGACAAGTGATCTTTCAATGCGTATACGAACTCCATTGCGCGAATCCCTCTTACCTGCAAAAACGCATTGAAAGATCACTGATCACTGATCGAGAATACGGGGCCTGGCAAATGGTAATAAATTTGATTCTGAGAGACGTCGTCTCACGGTCGATTTACCAAAGTTCACCTGACGTACAATTAACTTTGATCCTGAATAGAAGTAAGAACAGTTAGATGGGAATTTGGAAGACTTTTGAGTATACCACAACATACTTCAACTATGTATATTGTATACCGTCTTCTGGTACCAGTTTGGAAATGCCACCTGTTGCCCTAGGAGCGGAAAAATGAACTACCATATCAAAAGAAAATGACCTTTTTAATAAGACATAAAGCACAGGAAAAATACACCCCATTAAAATTTAGGGTTTCTGTGATAGAACAACAAAGGGTGGAAAACTCAGAAATGAAAAGTTGACTTCTTCCTCTGAGGTGGAAACGATATGAAGATGGTCTTTGTGAAAAATATCCTCTCCTAGAAGAAAATTACGGTTTTGAGAGACATTCCAAAGTCTGTAATACTTTTGTAATAGCTGAACTCAGTTCATTTTCAAACATGACACCCTGTGTATATTTTGAACCAGCAAAATCATCTAATCGATTTTTCCTAGACGAAATGCTTAGCATTTGTATCAGTTTGAGGAGTAAATCATGCTGAGTGTATTATTTTCCTATCACATCTTACACTTGACAATGCCAGTAGGGATATTGTTAAAAATATATGTAAATTAAAGGTGCTGATCATGAATGCCAAGTTGCGAAATATATTGATAAATTTTGGTAGATTGTACACGTGCACAAGTGAAGTTTTAAAAAGCGGGTCTCTAAAAAACAACATGAAATTATTTTTACATTTGTGGCCGTGAAAGGTAGGAATTATTATTTGGGTACAGTTATATTCTTTGAGTTGACTTCTATTTTATGTTAACATTAATGTACCAAATTTACCTGCAATGTAATAATAAATTTTGGGCAACCTAACCAATACAATAACATTTTCAGCGAGTGCTATCTATCGGTAAAAACGAGAATTCAAAAGGGAAACTGGAATTTTATCAAAATATATAATTCTGACGTTTGCGCCTAGATGACACTACGTTAGGATATCGAGTGTTACAGTTGTGACATTTTCGTATGTTACATGTTTTGTCGTCTGTTACGGTAAAGTGTTACAAGATTCGATTTCAATTCGCATTCTTAGGAACCCCGCAGACTGCAGACTTTTAATCGGCCGATAGTTTAGTTAGGTTGGGCCGAAAGTGAGCACACCGAGCTAACTTAACAAGTTGTCTCGGTGTGCGCACTTTCAGCCCAACCTAACTAAACTATCGGCCGATTAAAAGTCTGCAGTCTGCGGGGTCCCTTATTTTTATTATTGGAAATTTTTTTAAAACTATAACTATACTATCAATTAAAATGCCATAATATTATTATTCCCATAATGAAACGAAGTACGAAATGTCTAGTCTATTGAAAACAAATCTGCGATCCAAAGTATTTATGTATATGCGTCAAAAGTCACTATTATATTTTCAAAAGAATTGTTACGTTACGTGAATGTCACAGAAATCGTTACGGCTCTCAATGCTTCACTAAGCTGATTTTATAGATTTCTATAAATCGAACAACTTTAGCGATATCTAGGAATACCTATCCGAACTAAACGAGAAGTCAACATCATCTCAAAATGATAATGAATTATTTATTTCAGGTATTCTATTTGCGTTTTGATCCATATTTTCAATCAAAATATTTGATTAGGTTGTATTTATTATCTTCTCAATTCTAATCTTTTTCATACGACGTGAATGAAATGTATGATTTGTATGGCTTTAGTTGACTGTGATCTGTTAACGTCGATACTCGAAATAGAAGTGAAAAATTATCATAAATTATTATATTATTGAACATAATATAATAGTAAAGTATAGTATAATACTAGTAAGATGCCATTAAAAGGTATTAAAGTTCTCGAATTAGCTGGCTTAGCACCAGCTCCTTTTTGTGGAATGATTTTATCAGACTTTGGAGCCTCTGTTTTAAGAGTTGACAGGGTACTAGTACTGATTATTCTCTAGAACAACCAATCTTCATTTATGACTTTTTAGGTACATTCTAATACAGAGCTTGATTGTCTTGCTCATGGAAAGAAGTCAATAGCTTTAAATTTGAAGGATAAAAAAGCTATCGAAATAGTTCATAAACTGTGTCGCTCCTATGATGTGGTTTTAGAACCTTTCAGAAAGGGAGTTATGGAATCTCTGGGATTGGGGCCAGCCGTCTTAATGGAACAAAATCCAAGATTAATCTATGCAAGACTCACAGGTTTTGGTCAGCATGGACCATATAGTAACAGAGCAGGCCATGATATAAATTTTTTGGCGTTATCAGGTTTATTGTCCCTATTTGGACGTAAAGACGAAAAACCCATATTTCCAATCAATTTAGCCGCAGATTTCGGAGGAGGAGGTTTGATGTGTGCTCTCGGTATTCTTTTAGCTATCATTGAACGAGGAAAATCGGGCAAAGGTCAAATAGTAGATAATAATATGGTAAATGGAACAGCATACCTTGGTAGTTGGTTGTATCGGTCTCAGCATCTTCCAATATGGGGTAAAGAGAGAGGAGAAAATGTACTGGATACAGGAGCTCATTTTTATGAAGTATATGAAACAAAAGACGGGAAATATTTATCAGTTGGAGCTCTTGAGCCTCAATTTTACAATGCATTGATCGAAGGCTTGGGGTTAAGTTTCGACGATGCTCCTCAATTTGATCCAAAGATGAAAGACGTTTTTACTAAAATCTTCAAAGAAAAAGATCTGGAAGAGTGGCTAAAAGTATTTGAAAATCTGGATGCTTGTGTTGCACCAGTTCTTTCCATTTCGGATGCTCCTTTGCATCCACACAATGTTGAACAAGAAGCGTTCTTTGAATCAGAAGGGAAATTTTACCCTTCGCCTGCCCCAAAATTGAGTAGAACTCCGGGATCTGGAAAAAATAAGAGAATTCCTCAAATAGGTGAGCACACAGATATTGTTCTCAGAGACTTAGATTATTCTGAAGAGGAAATCCTAGAATTGGAAAAGAACGGTTCTATAGGAGTATATCGATCAAGCAAGCTGTAAGGATTAATCTTGCTATTGAAATAAGGTTGGGGAGCTCTAAAATCTGATTCCTTCGATTACTAGGCCAAGCAATAGAGGTTTTTTACGTGACAAAAATACTACCTGAAATCTGACTGTGCACTCATGCAATAGGTAGTTTCTACATGTTTTTCATGATAAATTCCACTCCTGAATCGTCTTAGGTTTTTGTTGAGAAGCGAAAAATAGCCAATAAAAAATCCAAAATTTTGCTTTTTCACTTATAAATCGTGAAGTATTGATCTGATCGAAAAGCTGTTGAGGCACTTTTTGTAGAGAATCAAAAACAAAAAAAATGAGAGGTGACACGTCTCAAGCGGATAATTAGTTTCCAAGAAAAGTCCAAAAAACTGGAAAAAATTTGATGCATTTGGGCTTTTTTGCTCCTGTTTGACGCCGTTTTTCACCCACTAAACATTATCGGTCGGTATCGAGAGAATAAACGATTTGAAGAATGTTATTTCTTCTTTAAAATGCTTTTTGTAAAATTCAAATTCGACAAGTAGCCGAGTATCACGACCTTCTTGAAAAAAGTACGTCGAATTCGGAAAACTGCGATTGTGCAAAAACTATCTATCCGTCAGCTTTGTAAATGTGCACCAATAAAGTATATGTTAGTAACTTCTTAAATTCAGAGCAACTACGCTTCATCTCAGAAATTGACCAAGTTATGAATTTTCGAAAAATTGATGTTTTTTTCCAGTTTTTTGGACTTTTCTCGGAAACCAATTATCCGCTCGAGAAGTGTCACCTCTCATTTTTTTTGTTTATGAATTCTCTACAAAAAATGCCTTAACAGCTTTTCGATCAGATCAGTACTTCACGTTTTATAAGCGAAAAAGCAAAATTTTGTATTTTTTTGGCTATTTTTCGCTTCTCAAAAAAAACCTAAGACGATTCAGGAGTGGAATTTATCATGAAAAACATGTAGACACTACCTATTGCATGACTGCACAGTCAGATTTCAGGTAGTATTTTTGTCACGAAATCGACCTTTCGATAGCTCTATTGCTTGGTCTCTACATGATTTGTTCGAAGACAGATATCGGATGATCTCGATTTCTGAGCCTTAGGAATGCCTAGATTATGAGATTGTAGTGATTAGCCCTAGGCTTCCTTCAAGCCGCTCAGAGGCTATGAATACATATTAAGAAAGGGAATAGGTGATATGAGGGTTAATGTTTAAATATTTTTCTCGAAAATTAATCTTATTAGGGTTCACTTTTATTTTAAGATTTTTTTTTGTGTCTAATAATTTTTTTATTATCATTTAAATGATTTGTCAAATTTCTATTGTTATATTATTTATAGCTTTATTTAATTTTTTGAAATAACAAAATTATTTTTCTTTCTCTGTTCTGTTTTGCTTCTTTTGAGATATATCCAAGCTTCATTTTCTTTACAAGAACGTTTATGAGGAATAAACAGATACATCTTGAGATGTTTAAATGTAAGGGTGACGTTAAGGTGACATTAAAGCCGGGTTCTCAGAGCTGTGTAGCTATAAACACAGTGTTTATATTCTCTGATTGGTGGAATAAGTGTAGCGAGCTACACGTCGAAGCGAGTAAGGAAAAAATTTAATTCAAGGTCAAAGGTCAAAAAATGAGTTTTTCGCGATTTTCAGCCAAACGGTAAGTTTTATCATAAAAGTACCTCAGACAAAAAATTTAGATCATAAAATTATCTATAAAAAATGTATCCAACTTTTTTCTTACGAGCCACCGTTTCTGAGATATAACGATTCAAAAAGTTATAAAAGTCGTTATCGTCATAATATGCACACGTTTCCACGCCACCTATGAGGTAGTGTACTTAGCGCGTAGTTATAACTTTTTGAATCGTTATATCTCAGAAACGGTGGCTCGTAAGGAAAAAGTTCTGATACATTTTTTATAGATAATTTTATGATCTACAATTTTTGTCAGAGGTACTTTCATGATAAAACTTACCGTTTTGCTGAAAATCGCGAAAAAACTCATTTTTTGACCTTTGGCCTTGAATTAAATTTTTCCTTACAGGGGAATGATGGGGAACTTCTAGACATTGTTTATAATTATATTTTGAACAATGTCACTTAAATTCAGCTTGTTGGTACTTTATGTAACTTACTTCACTCTCATTTTTTGGTCTAAATAGACCGGACTATTAGCCGAAACTGAACATCCGATCGACTCGAGTTAACCCCGACGATCGTGGATGGAGATCAGTTGTTGTTTAGATCCCCTCCCTTTTCAATAAAGGTTTAAAAGGTCGTGCTTTTTATTAACGAAGTATTAATACTCTCAGCGTGCGGTTTATGATTTTGTGGCATTTTTCGGAAAAGTTTGTGGGTAAGATTTTAATATTTCAGCAAGAAAGATGGAAACGGAAACAAGAAGTGAGAATAATAATGTAAGTAGGGAACTTAAAGAAACGCAAGATCCTGTAGATTAATTTTGTAAAATAAATTTAGTTAAATGCCTTACGATGATGAAAAAATTTTCTAACGCAAGTAATTAATATACCTCGACTAGCAATGCCAAATTTAAATATTAATTCTGCTCATAATCGTTCGTTCTGCGCAGAATGCCAGTGGCGGACAGGAAGCCCCGTTCGAAATAAATTATTGTGTTGGTTGCGTGGTCTTGGACCTACTCTGATTGGAATCTCACGAGCCGCCACTGCTACAAATTAACGTTATCGGCTGCCCACTACAGGTAAATTATAATACTCAAAAACCACAAATTGGAAGTAAACAAATTCGTCATAGTAGGTATCGATTGTATTTTGTTTTCTCTGAAAACCCGTAAAGACCACTTGATTTTGCTCGTATAGATAAGAGTTAGGTTTCATGACAAATACATAAAACTCGGAGTAGTCATTTTGTCTGATGCGATGAGGACCGACAAATTTCTGTTCACCTTAACTCCGTAACGAGTTTAAGAACTTGAAATTTTCACGATAGATTTGGGCCTTTTCTGAAAATGCGATAACGATTGATCGGGGTTAGGGGAAGGTGAGGTATACCTAATGATCCCCTTATAAGGGAAACTTTTAATTGTGGCTAGAGTTGAAGGCAAAACCGCAAGATTTCAATGTGAAGGTGGTGAATTTACTTAACTTTGTATATGCCCACTTATTTTTCATTTCATCTATGTAGTTTTTTTGTATTAGATATTTTTGTTAAAGTTTAGTAAAGGAGCATTTTATTAACCCTGTGGATAAAATGATCCCTGGGGTAGGGGCAAAATGATCCCAGGGATCATTTTGTACTATAAGTTAATAAATATCAAATGAAAATGAAATAAAAAAACTCTGCTGTTTATTTAAATGATAATGTGTATTTAAGTATGTAAGCAAGTACACAAAACAAAAATATTCGATGGGTTGAAAAATAATATTCTTCTTGGGCGTTTCTCAAAGTCGAGAGAAATTCATCCACCACATTCCTATTAAAACCTCGCGCACGCATTGTAATGTCTGGATGTCTACGTCTAAATTCACGAAGCCATTCAAGACCAGCTTTTCCTTTAGCTTCGGAAAATTGATGCGGTAAATTATTTCTTTCTGCCATTTTTGGTGAGCTGAGGTTAGGAAATCCTGAGTGGTCAGCCCGTATATTATTCTGGACTCCATGTCAACAAGTTCCAGTTCTTGTTCCAGGTTGAACACCTGTTTGCTACCTAACTTTTTAGCTGAGCCTATAGCTATTTTATTTTAACCTTTGGCTCTTTTTTCTATTACCATCACACCACAGGGACCTCAAATTCTCTTCTCGCGGTTTTGTAAGGCATCTCTAATGCCTTTTGCATTTGTTTTTCAGGCTTTTTTTTGCGATTAGTTTCACGTTTATAAATTCTCGGCATGATCTGTAAACGAAAACTTAGGGATCGTATTACCTCACTTTCCCCTACTCTCACTCGAAATTCATCATGGATTTTTCAATATTAACGAAATTGTATATGTTATTGTATATTTATGTTGACGGCCGGAGTTCCACAATTTCTCATTTAATGCTTACAAAATAAATTGTTGAATTATTAAGGTAACAGAACAGAAGGAAGAAACAACTTCACAATCATGTCCCTCACCGGTCATCAAAAATCGGCTTGTCTGTGTGTTTTCACAAATTCTGATTCGTTGTTGAGTTATTGAGGGTGAACACTTTTAAATGAGACATCCTGTAGGTACTCTTCCGTTATTTAACGATTGTAATATCCTCTTACATCAATCATAAAATTATAGTGGGTGCATGTGATAGCACCTTTCGATCACCTGCTTCTCAATCACATGATTTTATTTAATTCCAATACACTCTCGTGTACGTGTACAATATTCCCTCTATCTATGGAAATCTTAGAATTACTTACGGAGATTTATCCGCAGTATCCCCAATATCTAAACGCTAGTTGAGTGTAATCCATCACACGTGGTCGGTTGACCTGAACTTATGTGCTTCGAGTTACCACTTTCTACCTGTTCCTAATACCTACTCCGTAATAATTGTTCCAGTTCTAGACAGTGTGACGCTAAAGAAAGTGTCTACGATAAAAATTAGTCTTGGGTATGTATTTTATACCACAGTTGATGTAAAACCGTTAAACTGATATAGGTTATACTGCAGTGAAAATCATTTGTCCAAGTATTGCATTATTATACGATACTAGCGGCCCGCCCCGGCTTCGCACGGTAATATCTTCGAAAATATTCACTTAAATCATACGTCTGAATAGTCTGAATTTTTGTACCTTCCTACCCTATAAGTTAATAAGTAGTGTGATGGAATGTCGCTAAGTTTCGATCCCAGTAAAACTGTTAAATAAAGACAGTTGCATCAAAATTTCATCATAAATTCCCTAAATTATGGCACCTACCGATCCTCTAAGTTAGAAAAGTGATCAAATACTAACATGAAATCTTAGTAACACTCAGTTAAAAAAACATCAAAATCATTTCAGTAGCTATGGCGTCATGCGCTTCTTGACCCGATCACGCCAGATTTCCGCGGGAATGAGGTATTTTCCCGCCGTAAAAAGTAGCCTGTGTCCGCGCCTAGGATTCTATCTTTATATTAACCAAGTCTTTTAAAAATCCGTTCAGACGTTGAGGTGTGAATGAGGTGAACTTTTAAAACAAACGATTAAAAATCACTAACTCAATTAGTTTTCTGTCTATACTGCCTACGCCTTCAGTACGATAGCATGAATATTAATAGCTCATATCCTTGTCTAGGTTACTATCTATCACCTAACTAAATTTCATCAAAATCCGTTCAGCCGTTTAGGCATGATAGAGCAAAACTCCCAGCAAAAACCATAAAAAAATCACTAACTCAATTCAGTTTTCTGCCTACTTCCTACCCCCTAAGTACGATGACGTAATCATTTTGATCTTATATCCGTTTTTAGCTAACCATCTATTACCTTACAAAATTTCATCAAAATCTGTTCAGCCGTTTAGACGTGAAAGAGCAAAAGTCCCAACAAAAACGACTAAAAATCACTAACTCAATTTAGTTATCTGCCTACTGCCTACCCCCTAAAAACGATGGCGTAATTTTTATAGCCTATGACCATTTCTAGGTTATCATCTATCACCATACCAAATTTCATCAAAATTCGTTCAGCCGTTTAGGCGTGAAAGAGTAACAGACAGACAGACAGACAAAGTTACTTTCGCATTTATAATATTAGTATGGATTTATTCAAGTCGGAAATATTTTTTCCGTCTTTCTCAAATTAAAGGGGGTTTAACGTATACGAAATTGAACAATAATGACCTATTTTAATGTTCAATTCATGCCATTTTAATGTGCAATTGTCATGGGCAACCGAACACAAAGTATTCAGATGCAATACGAGTAATGTCACCCCAATACTGAAACAAAGAAATCCATATTTTGTCAAATAAATCTCTTATGCAAAATGAAAATATAGTTCAATCAAGTATTTACACCCGATTCATAATGTAGTAGACGGAAAAATCATGTACCCATCAACTCGTGTTTTAATCGATGATTAATGATTAGTTGATTAATAGTTATTTAATCAACTAGGTTATTAAAGACAGCGACTAATGGTCAAGGTATTTTAATGCGTGAGGGGAGCGAACGCGTTAATAGTTCGAGACCATTAGTCGCTCGATTAATAACCGAGTTGATTACAAGATTTTTCCGACGATTTCAAGCTGAATTGTGTATGAATTCTTGATTGAGATACATACTCATTTTGCATGAGACTCACATTTGACATAATGAAATTTCTATGTATCTATGTTCCCTAAGAGTTTTGGCATTTTTCGTAGTGCTTCTGAATACTTTGTGTACTGTTGCCATGAGGATTGCACATTAAAATAGCAGGAAATTGAGCATTAAAATGGGTCATTAATGATCAATTTCGTACACATAAGAATCACTTTTTATTTTGAGATCGACGGAAAACAACTATAAACGTTTAAAACATAAGACCCTCTGACCGAATCGAGTTCTAAGTAGTGTTATTTTGATATTCAAAGAAAAAAGCCATTTTTCATTATAAATGATCGTATGTTTATTCCATTATAAAGAAGAAGCTATGCCGTTAATAGTGGAAAATAACATCAGTTAAATGACTACTACAACTACGCTTGAACGATCATATCCTTTTTATAAAATTTTCCATAACCAAATCGCAAAGTGGCTGCACTATGTCCTCGATAGCCTCACGAATTTCATCTTTGAGGTCTTAAATCGACGCTGGGATATTGGTGTAGTTTTTTTTCTCAAAAGCATCAATAATAGGTTGGCTTTAGCACAAGCTAGTCTTCTGTAATTTTGAACCACTGCGCGAATGAAGATTGCGTACTGTGCTGTATACTCCGTTCACGAAAGGTTGAGCCGTCATTTGGCCATGGAAATTTGGCATATTCCACTGTGTATATTATAATTTTAGGTTATGTTCTTTATTTTCTTGTCAGATTGATACGCAATGTTGTCAATATTGCATAGAGTTATCCGATAACTCGCAAGCTCGTTGGACGAGGCCGAGTACATTCGGCAACGTTGACTTTATTTTACTTTATGGCAGTAAATACTGCCAACTTCAGATAAATAAAGAAACGCCTACTATGTGCTCAACCTTTCGTGAACGGACTATATCAATAATGTCAGTGCTTTCATCCAATGCTATGGAAAAAGCAACATATGTTTTCATCACTTTTCCAAAAGTGACTTTTATGATTACAGCTATTGCATTTATTTGCCTTTTGACTGTTCTTGATAGACTTACTTCTGCAATTGTTTTCTTTCATCTGGATACAAAGTAATCGCGAGTTCTATCAAGCTCTCTTCCATGAATTCACCTTCAGAAAATGGCTTCGAGTATCCTGTTTTTTTTACTAACGATATAACTTGCCCGAACGATATCTCCAGCTTCTTTTCATTACTTTTCACAAAGATATTCTGCTGATTTTCACATTTTGACGGAAACGACGTTTTCGATATCAATCCAAAACAATTCAAATTTCATTTCCTGCAAGTGCAAAGGTGCTATAAACGGAAGTTTCGCATAATCGGTTTTATAGATAATAATCGATATGTACACTCTAAAATTTCAGCTGATATATGTACTTAGAACAGCTTCCGATTTATCGAATTTTTATTCATATTTGTATAACAATACCTCTGTTCTATATTATATAATTATATAAAAAATTGAGATTAGATTATAGATTTTTTTGAAAAAGTTAATCATGCACAGCGAACCTCAGGTATAATGACTGCTTTTCATTTCGGATTGATTATTTCCCTTTTCCCTACAGCTCGTAATTCACTTCCAGAGTCTTTATGAACCTCAACAATTCAGACGGGTTAAAGTTCATTAATGGGTCAAATGGATTAAGTAAATTTCAAATTTCAAGATTTAATACGATCGGACCGAAATTTCGAATTGAGCTGCTCATTAACAATAGGTACCAAAAATTCGAGTAGATTTCTGGATTAAATAATAAGAAAAAAACTCTCGGATTGTTCCCATACTAAATCTGAGTAGTAATTTGACCATATATTGTTTACATTGGCGTTTTTTCTGTTTTACTATACCGAATTTCATATCTATTAATCCAGTCGAATTGTGCTTTAGCAGGAAAGTTTTGGGGTAGTTTAGATTTCTTTCATTTTTTATGTTTTTTGGGGTACTGAATCCGAATTTGAGGTTTGCTAACAAAATTTCTAGACGGAACATAGAAAAAAATATGAAAAAAAGAATTAAAATCTTATTCTTGGTCATTTTTTTGCATATAACTCTGACACTATCAACTTTTCCTAAAATACCTTTCCCTACAAAATGAAAGTACATAAAATTCCTACAATGTGTACTACCACAGCTTGTTTTGCGACAAACCGTTCTGGTTCAAATAATAGTTGAAAATGAGGTATTTTCTATGACTCAATAAATGAAAAAAAAATTAATTCTATGGTTCCGATGATGCGATCCTCTTGAAATTGTGCATGAACATTCAGTATATCAGTCGCGATTCACAAAAAAAATTTAATCGAATCTGACATTTTGTTATGGAAATATAAAGATTCTTCTTTTCAATATTCCAATTGAATTTTCTATGGTTCTGTTCACACTATGGTCACACAATTTTGCATAAGGCTTATTATGAGCATCTTGCATTTGGCCGCAACATTTCATTTCGATTGGTCTCGTTTTGTCTGAGATATTGAGGAACAAAAATTTAGAATGGCCTTGTTTTATGAAACAAAATACGGCCATTCAAAATGTTTGTTTCTCAATATCTCAGACAAAATGAAACCAGTCGAAATGAAATGTTGCGGCAATATGCAAGATGGTCATAATAAGCTTCATGCAAAATTGTGTGACCATAGTGTGAGCAGAACAATAGAAAATTCAATTGGAATATTGAAAAGAAGAATCATTATATTTGCATAACAAGATACAGTGCAACCTTAATATAACGAACCTCAATATAACGATTTCCTCGATTTAACGAATTTTTCATAATCCCCTTGAATCGTCCATAAGAGTCAATGTAAAATATACCTCTACATTACGAAAACTTTTTACGAACAACCTCTTTATAACGAATTTTCAACTACCAAAAAGAGTGTGAATACCTCTACTTAACGAATTTCGTCAACTCAAAACCTCTATATAACGTTTTCACCAATAACCAGGTATGTGATTCAGCCGCGACAGGTTTCGACGCGTATTACGTAAAATACGAAGTTAGTTGATGGAAAGTTATCAGTTTTACTCCTCACTTTTTTGCAATGGCTCAGAAACGTAATAGGCGTTCCTTATCTGTCGCAGAAAAGCGAAGCATCATTAATTATGTGACAAAAATCCCTCTACAAAAAAAATTAGACATACTTAGTAATAAATTCGGGATTCCCGCAAGTTCATTGGCTACAATTTTAAAATCTAAAGATAAGTTTTCCGACGAAATTGGTTGCCTTCAAACATCAGAAGATTGAAACCGTGGGAAACAAACTACAATTATGACTTTTTTTCTAATCAAGATGAATAAAATTAGATTTAGGCTTTTATACCAATTTGTTGATGTTTCACCTACTTTTATTTTGTTCTGCGAATTTTTGAAAATAAAAAAAACCTACCTACTCACTTTATTGTTTTGAAAAAGAAAATATAAAATAAATGAGTAATTTGATAAAAATGAGTTTTCATTAATTTGAGCAAAATCAGTTCGCTATAACAAGATGAGTACGTCGTAATGTCGAGGTGAATAAAACCTCGGTATAACGAATTTTGGACCAACCTCACCTCAATATAACAAACCTCAGTTTTACGAATTACTTGATATAACGAATATTTACTGGTTCCCTTCCGATTTGTTATATCGAGGTTCCACTGTATCTGATTCAAGTGAATTTTTTTTTATGAATCGAGACTGATATGCTGAATGTTCATGCAAAATTTCAAGAGAATCGCATCATCGGAACCATAGAATTTAAGTTTTTTCATTTATTGAGTCATAGAAAATACCTCATTTAAAACTATAATTTGAGCCAGAACAGGTGGTCGCAGAACAAGCTGTGGTAGTACAATTTGTAGGAAATTTTATGTACTTTCACTTTGTATTGAAAGGTTTTTCACGAAAAGTTGATAGTTTCCGAGTTATAAACAGAAAACTGCCAAAGAATGAGATTTTTTCTCTTTTTTGTATTTTTTTCAATGTTCCCTCACGAAATTTTGTTAGCAAACCTCAGATTCGGATTCAGCACCCCAAAAAACATAAAAAATCGAAAAAATCAAAACTACCCCAGAACTTTCCTGCTAGGGGTTCTTTTGAGCACAAATTGACTGGACTATATGGGTAATGAAAAAAATAAGTAATATTATCGCTTAGCATAATAAAGTTTGTTTGAGAACCATTCTGAATATAGGCATGAATAAATTCAGTTGAACATTTTAAAATGAATAGGTACTTAGCTCGTACCTTGAGGTGCTCTTCAAATAAGAAACCTTGAAAACAAACCTTATGTAATAACATTTTAATGAGCATTCTTATATTATCCAATTTCACGAATTCATTGTTTTGGAGTTGTCTTCATTATGTAACTGCGCAATCATGCCTTGTTACTTTTTTTGAGTTTTTCGAAATACAGTATACCTAGTTTCCAACTGAAGATTTTGTTAATTGATCCAGATTACTCCAAGAGGTGGGGGTCCGGACCCATCTCGCTATGAATTTTTTTAGAAGTACAGGATTAGAACATTTTCCTTCAAAAATTGTCATTCTGTAGTTGTTGCTAAACTGACAGAATTGTCTGTAACAGACGCAAGCCGTTAGTAGGGTAGGGGAGCGGCAGACCAATTATCCCAATACGGAATAAAAACACGGCACGAGTTTGCAACGCCGGAATGTGTTCGCGTGCAATGTGCATAAACAGATTCTACTTGGCAGCATAACAAATGCGCAAAGGCATCCATAGAATTAAATTTTTTCACATATTTCAGTTTTTGAATGATTCGTACTGAGATTATGCTTTTATACAGGGTGGCCGGACGATTGACGTCAATAAAAAAAACAGGTTCCTCATGTCATGGGGTATTCGAATCACCCAAATGTATGCTATCCGATTTTTCACGGTTTCCGAGTTATGATTTGTTTTATGAAATCTGAGAATTTTCAACTTGAACATCTTCGAAATTTTTTTTAAAGAAAAGTAATAGGCTCTTCTGATATTTTTTGTTGTAAATAGATCGCCATGAATTGTACTTTCATACATAAAATAACCAGCATCGTAACTTTGATAAAAATTATGGAAATGTTGGTCTCAAGTGAGAAAGTTACGTATATTGGATCATGATCTAAATTTTCAAATTTGAATTAAAAATGTAACAGGTTACTTCATGGTTTCTTAGTAGGCTTAAAAACTGCGCCCAACACTCAGCTTTCAGAATCATTAATAAAAAATGGTACTCAACAGTCTACTTTTGCTAGAATTAGCCTTCAAAGTCAGCGAGGTGGAAAAATCAAAGAACTAGACATTTACTCAAGAATTAGTTTTTGCCATTTTAAGATTTTCCTGATCAAGTTATATATAAAATGCTGAAAATTAATGAAAATTAGCATTCGAAGAAACATTTTAGATAAGAAAAGAAAAAGGTATGGCAATAAATCACACACCATGTAGAAAAAGAAATTTATTTATAAAATTTACAATTGGTTTTCAAAAAGGCCACCTCCAGCCTCAATACACATCCTACACCTTAGCAAAATTTGTTTATTCAATTATTTTTATTTATTTTAATTTTATAATAATTTTTTTATCTACATGATGTGTGATTTATTGCCATACCTTTTTCTTTTTCTTATCCAAAACTTTTCTCCTAAAGCAATTTCAGCATTTTCTATCATAACTTGATCAGAAAAATCTTAAAATGGCAAAAAATAATTTTTGAGTGAACGTTTCTTTGATTTTTCCACCTCACTGACTTTGAAGGCTAATTCTAGCAAAAGTAGACTGTTGAGTACAATTTTTATTAATGATTCTGAAAGCTGAGTGTTGAGCGCAGTTTTTGAGCCTACTTAGACACCATGAAGTAACCTGTTTACAATTTTAATTCAAATTTGAAAAATTAGATCATGATCCAAAATACGTAACTTTCTCACTTGAGACCAACATTTCCATAATTTTTATCAAATTTACGATGCTGGTGATCTATTTACAACAAAAAAATATCAGAAGAGCCTTTTACTTTTCTTTAAAAAAATTTTCGAAGATGTTCAAGTTGAAAATTCTCAGATTTCATAAAACAAATCATAACTCGGAAACCGTGAAAAATCGGATAACATACATGGGGGTGATTCGAATACCCCATGACATGAGGAACCTGTTTTTTTTTATTGACGTCAATCGTCAGGCCACCCTGTATATTTGGTATTTCTCAAGTCCCATATAAGTTTTTTAGGTAATAGTTTTATTGCTTAACCAATGAACTGCTCAGGGTTTTCCCAAAAAAATTTCAAAACAATTGTATTATAAACTTCATACAGTAAACGATCTATTGAATCGAACAAAAAACTGAAATGAGATATTCATAAAATCAATTTTATTTCAGAGATAATGATAGCTGAACCGAGATTGGATGAAGTCGAAAATCTTGACTGTTATGAATGGCAAACATTTCAATTGATTGTTATTGGTCAAAGACGACGACAGCATGTGAGCTTCAATTGGGTTCAATAATGATCATATGGTCACACTGGACTGAATTTGTGCAAATATACGAATTAATTAAGCTCACTGTTCAAATAACGCTAAATTATTATGAGTAATCTGGGCCAATTCGATGGTGTACTTACGCAAAACTCAACAATTCCCACGATATTTCTGCTCAAAAAATAAGGCTGTGATACTGTTGTGAATAGGTAATTTAAAAATTGTGAAATGACTGGTCCCAAAGATAATTCGGATGAGGTGGATGAGAAAATAGAAGAATTTGTCCACGCTCTTCATAGGATAGATGCTGATGTTGAGGAACGAAAGAAAACCAAGTGGAGGCAGCAATTTTGGCAGTTGTTTCCTTCGGTTTGTGGTAAGTTAATTTTTGAATTTGATCGTTTTTGTATCGAGAATGACAATTCAGAAGAGACTCGATAATCCGGAGAACGATAATCCGGATATTTACTAGTCCGGATTGACGTCAAGATTGTATTATGTCCTTATAATCCGGATTGCGAGACTCAATAATCCGAATTTCCGATCGTTGCATACGTGGTTTACGGTTCTAACTTGTCGTAACTCAATTTCTATGACGACGATCGGGCGTTCTTTTGGTATATAATAGTGCACAATGGTATAAGACAAAAAAGTCAGACAAGAATAATTAATTAGTGAAATGGAATGGAATGTTTCTACCTCCAAACCATACAGCTTTGATACAGCATATGGATCATAATGATATTAAATTAACAAAACTGAAATACCGAAAAGGCCTTTTAGCACATATTTTTTCGATCCTCGAAGACGGGGATAATGTTAGCAAATGCATTTAGAGCATATATCAATTCGATGCAGTCTGTTTATTCCATAACTCATGGCAATTACTGATATTCAGCTTCTGAAAGATATACAGGAGAAAGCTATTGTTCAGCATTCTTTTTCCCTTACAGTAGAAAACGTAAAATATCTAATTATTCCAAATAATATATTTGTTTTATGGTTTCGATAATAAAGCCTATATTTATTTCAACCGTTTTTTTAAATTGCATCTTTACTAAATTGTAAGACGCGGTATTCCGGATTCCTCATTAATCCGGATCATCCCTTGCATTAATTGATCCGGATTATCGAGTCTCTACTGTATTATTGATTTTTACATTGCGTTTCATTAATTTTCGTACAGCCCAACTGCTATAACTGCAATCATGATCGATGAAAAATGTTGTCATCAAGAAATCGAGTATTTTGCGCGATTGGACAAATGTCCAATTTTGTGCTGTGAAATAGAGTAGCTCCAGTACAGGGTGATTCACTTATCTTGGTAACCTAATTTTTCTCGAAAAAGGATGAATAATTTTTTATTCTGATGACGGTATTTGGTACTTAGTCCGGTCTATTTAGACATTCGTAGTTACATAAAGTCCCAACAAGCTGAATTTCTGTGAAGAATTAATTCAAGGTCAAAGGTCAAAAAAATGAGTTTTTCTCGATTTTCAGCAAAACGGTAAGTTTTATCATAAAAGTACCTCAGACAAAAATTGTAGATCATAAAATTATCTATAAAAAATGTATCAATACTTTTTTCTTACAAGACACCGTTTCTGAGATATAACGATTCAAAAAGTTATAAAAGTCGTTATCGTCATAATATGCACACGTTTTCACGCCACCTATGAGGTAGTGTACTTAGCGCGTAGTTATGACTTTTTGAATCGTTATATCTCAGAAACGGTGGCTCGTAAAAAAAAAGTATTGATACATTCTTTATAGATAATTTTATGATCTACAATTTTTGTCTGAGGTACTTTTATTATAAAACTTACCGTTTTGCTGAAAATCGCGAAAAACTCATTTTTTTGACCTTTGACCTTGAATTAAATTTTTCCTTACAGGGGAATGATGGGGAACTTTTAGACATTGTTTATAATTATGAACTTGACAGAAATTCAGCTTGTTGGGACTTTATGTAACTTCACTCTCATTTTTTGTTCTAAATAGACCGGACTATTGGGCGGTGTGCTTTTTTACAGGTAAAAAGAGGGACTCGCGCATTGAAGTTCGTATACGCTTTCAAGATCACTTGTCCAGAATACGGGGCCAGACTTACTGGGACGCTCGTTGTTTGAAAATCATGAACTAAATTATTCCAATGAAGTCGTTCCACCAATTTTTCAAACTTGTATTTTATTTTCAGCCTCACTTTTGGCGATACCGTTCGGTATTATGTTGGGATGGCCTTCAACTGCATACCCTTACTTACTTCAAGAAGATTCTGTGATACCTATTTCCTTGAGCCAAAGTGCTATGATTGCCGGTTTTTTCATGCTTGGAATTACCACTGCTACACCGTTTTCCTCAAATTATCACATGGGTCCAAAGTACGGAATATGGATAAGTATGTAAATTGCCTATGCCCCATGTAACTAAAAATTTCAACTACAGTTTGGATAGACATTGACATTAGATATATGAAACACATAAGTTACACTTGTCCAGAGACACGCAGTAATTTCTGGTTTATGCTTAACTTATTGGGAGCGTGAAAAAGTTCGTAGCGTTTTTTTTCAAAGTTTAGAGCTTTATTCTGGAAAGGCTACAACACGTAGATTATTCAAAGTACTGTCCATCGACAGCTATGACCTTCTCCCATCTTTCAGGTAGCATACGGATTCCTCGCTGAAAGAATTCTTGGTCTTTTGAAGCGATCCAGTCACAGACCCATTTTTTGGTATCGTCGTAGGAAGAAAATCGCTGTTCAGCCAGGCCATGCGTCATCAACCGGAACAAGTGGTAATCAGAAGGAGCAATGTCTGGTGAATACGGCGGGTGGGGTAGAATTTCCCATTTGAGGTTCTCCAGGTAGTTTTTACAACGATGGCGACATGGGGTCGAGCATTGTCATGCTGGAGAATAACTTTGTCGTCTTTCAGCATATTGCGGTCTTTTATCCTTCAATGCTTGGCTCAATTTGATTAACTGTCGTCGGTAGCGGTCTCCTGTGATGGTTTCGTTGGGTTTTAGTAGCTCATAATAAATAACTCAGAGCTGGTCCACCAGATACAGAGCATGGAGCCATGGATATTGGGCTTTGCTGTCGATTTTGATGTCTCCGGGCTTAGGTAACCCATGCTTTTTTACGCACGGGATTTTCGTAGCGTATCCACTTTTCATCTCCAGTAACAATTCGATGCATAAAACCTTTTCTTTTTTGACGCTGAAGCAGCAGTTCACAGGTAAAAAATCGTCTTTCGATGTCCCTCGGCTTCAACTCATACGGCACCCAATTTCCTTGCTTTTGAACCATTCCAAGTTGTTTCAAGCGATAAGAAATTGTTGATCGATCAACTCCCAACAATTCTGCAAGTTCATCTTGTGTCTGACATGGATCTTCATCGAGATATTGCTCCAAATCTACATCTTCGAACTTTTTCGGTGCACCGGAACGCTCTTCGTCTTCGAGGTCAAATTCGCCATTTTTGAAGCGTTGGAACCACTTTCTGCATGTTGATTCTTGTAGAACATAGTAGCCGTAAGTTTCCACAAGAATTCGATGAGCTTCAGCAGCACTCTTCTTTTGATGGAAATAATGTAAAAGAATTCCCCGCAAAAACACATTTGACGGCACAAAATTCTCCATGTTTAAAATTTCGCACAGGTTCACCTTCCTACTTCAGTGGTTCAATATAAACTAATATTTGTAGTCTATGGTTTCAGCTTGCAGGTAAAATTTATTTCGTCAAAATTGGTTGAGTGTGTGAGAAGATACAATACTTAGAAAAAAACGCTACGAACTTTTTCACGCTCCTTATATTTCCACATTTGAAGGATCTGTTAAAAAAATGAAAAAGATATGTATTGAAAATATTTTCTTTGTGCGCTTGTTCCACTTAAACGAGTGCTATACGTCTGTACTTTTCGAATTTTGAGCCGAAATGATTTCAAATGATAGGGTTCGACTCCCTGATCAAATTCAATTCTGTCCCACCGACCGAAAGCACGATAACTTTCGAAGGGATTGTTCTAGAGACTTGAGATTTTCAGAGTGAGTTTGGTTCACAAATGCCGCTATTAATATGTCCATTCAAAATGTTTGTCCTCTATATCTCAGACAAAACTATACCAATTGAAATGAAATTTTGCACAAACTAATAAAAGGGATATACAGGGTGTCCGTAAACAAATGTGAGGAACTTTGAGGGATGATTCCTTGATGAAAATAAGTAGGGATAGTGCATATAATTTTTTTTTCAAAATCGACCCCCCTTCCAAGATACAGCCTTTGGAAGGCGGTGACGAGTTGACAGTTTTTAATTTTTTTACGGCTTCTTAAAAACACTGATTCATAAAACTAAACATATATGAAGTATTAAGTAGATGTTACTTACACAATTTTTTTTAAACTCATAACTTTATTATTAGAGATTGAAAATAACAACCCCTATGATTTTCGTTCAAAAATTGTTTTCGTGGGATAGATTTTCGAAAAATAAAATTCTCTTATGATTTCCCATTCAATTTTGGAGAAAAAAAATCTCCTGCAAAATTTCGATACAGTCTATTCTTTTCTCGGAAAAAATAAAAACTTACAAGCAGTTATGATCAATGTTCAGTCCATTTCATCGTACTTACAAGTGTTCCATAGAATGAATATTCTCAGATTTGTATGTTTATGACAGGAGATAAAGATGTTCTATAAATCTTTTTGAAGGTTTAATTACTAATTTCCAGAAGAAAATTATATCCGTAATATTTTTATTTCACAAATAGAACTTTCTTTCGATTAATGAGCATAATTGACAGAACCAATTTTGAGCATAAACAATATCTTAGAATATTCACTGTATGGAACTTAGACTTAGGACCTCTTCCTATGTCTATGGTATGGAACATACGATGAAATGGAATGAACAGTGATCATAACTGCTTGTAAGTTTTATTTTCCCGAGAGAATATCGACTGTATCGAAATTTTGCAAGAGACTTTTTTTCTCCAGAATTGAATGGGAAACCATAAGAGAATTTTATTTTTCGAAAATCTATCCCACGAAAACAATTTTTGAAGGAAAATCATAAGGGGGTTGTTATTTTCAACCCCTAATCATAAAATTATGGGATAAAAAAAATTCGTGAGCAACATCTACTTAATGAATCATATTATGTATAGTTTTATTACTCAGTGTTTTTTAGGATTCCTAAAAAAATTAAAAACTGTCAACTCGTTATCGCCTTCCCAAGGCTGTATCTTGAAAGGGAGGCCGATTTCAAAAAAAAAATTATATAAACTACCCCTGGTTATTTTCATCGAGGAATCATCTCCCTAAATCCCTCGCATTTGTTTACAGAAGTTAAGAAAAACTCGTAAAATAAATATTTTTCCATGATCGACATCAATGATTCTTTTTTAGGTATGGTACTTTTCTGCGTTGGATGGGTCCTCATGTGGTACTCCTCAAATATATTTTGGCTACTAGGTAGCCGCTACACTGCAGGACTTGGTGGAGGATATGGCTTTGGCCAAGTCAAGGCCTACATAAAAGACATGTGTGAACCTAAATTAGCAACAAATATGATCAAGCTACTTAATTTTTATGGATTTTTCGGTACCATTATCGCTTTTAGCAATACTTTATATTTAGACTTCAGGGGGTTCTCTCTAATTGCTCTGATAATATCGGTGGTCATTCTATTTGTTACTTTATTCCTCCCGAGCTCACCCAAAGATTTTGTTAAAGCTAACAGAATAGACGAGGCAGTGATTCTGCTCAATTATCTTAGAGGTAAAAAGGATCATACAGAAGAAATTAAAAATATTCACCACAAGCTCTCTCACCAAAACAACGAATTTTTAATACCCATTTTGAAGGATGCGACTTTACGTGTCAAGCTCCTCAAATTCGTTCTACTTGTTTTTCTGCAACAGTTTTCTGGAGCTCCCACGTTTTTCGTTTACTGCCAACTGATTTTTTACAAATCTGGGTGTTTGTTTCCCGAGTATTGCGCTGTACTTTTCGCTATAATTTTTTTCGGTTCAAATATATATGGCACGTTTTATTCGCCTAATTTGAATAAGAAAAATGTTTTAATTTTTTCTAGTTTAATTAGTTCAATTATGCTTATGTTACAAGTTTTAACTATTTATTACGAAATCAATGAGAAATGGCCGTACACATCTCTCATAGTTATGATTCTTTACATTACTTCTTATTGTATAGGCGTAGGATGTTTACCTTGTACTTATATCGTAGATTGGTTTCCTGATAAATACCATCAGGGAGTTAGCCATCTTTTTACAATGGAATTTTTTATGTGTGCCCTTGTAGCGACAAAAACGTTTCAAGTGTTTATGTCCGCGTTTCCATTTTACGTGGGATTTTTTATATTTATAACAGTTGACCTTTTATTACTGATATTTGTTATAACGTTCATTGACAATAGTAAAACTAAGGGAAATTACTTAAGACGAAATACTTCTAACTTTTTGAATGCTAAAGAAGGAAAGGTGTTATCTATTTTATGATGAATTTCGGACGAAACTTTTTATACAGGGTGTTCCTAAATTGAACGTACAAACGAAAAGGGGAGATTCCTTAAGTGAGTTTAAGAAAAAAAGTCCCATAAACATGGGGTCGCTAACGTTTCGTTTTCGAGATACAGTTGGTGAAGTTTGAATTTTTTTCAAGTTTTTTTCTCATAGTATCTACACTTCACAAGATATTCAACTGAAATTTGGTAAAGATATTACATTTGAGAGTTCTCACCACGTGACATGGCAATTTCGATAGAAGATCTACAGGGTGATATTTTTTCTGGAACACTGCCAACTGTTCTTCTGCATAACTTTTTTTGGTGAGCAACTGTTAATTTGAAAAAATGTAAAAAGAAGCTTTGTTCTTATACTAAACTTTTCGGTCTCTTGTAGTTTTGTCGTATCTACCAACGATTTCGAGAAAAAAAATTTTGAACGATCCTTTCGAAATCCTCGTGAAAATCCAAATTATGATGGGAAGGCCACTTGGTAAGCTGGTGAATGAATTCAGTGTCAGTTTTTATGGAAATTTTCCTGATCTGTAGCGATAACTCATAAAGATTCGATAAACTCCTATAATCAACACATATTTTTGATTAAAACTTCAACACCCTGTATCTCGAAAACGAAACGTTTGCGACCCCATGTTTATAAGACTTTTTTTCTTAAATTCACCTAGTGAATCTCCCCTTTTCGTTTGCACCCTGTATACAGGGTGTTCTGATTTGTTACCGACAAACTGAAATGGGTGATAGATCACACAATTTTAACACAAAAGGTTCCTATGAACATGGGTCCGGCAATGCTTCGTTTCCGAGATACCGGGTGTTAAAGTTGAAAAAATAATTCGCGTTTTCTTTAATATGTTTTGACTGCTTCGAAATTCTTTCATGAAATTTCGTATACAGTGGGTTTTTGCGACGATAAATTCAAATTCGGGGTAGATTTAGTTGTATTTTTTAGAGGGCGCCATCGCCAACCATTTCAACTCATGTAAACCGTTGGAACTTTTTTGTTCTACCCTGTACACCGTTTTGGACTTAAAAATCGATTCTCTCATCCTTTTAACTTAAAAAAGGTATACTTCATCGAAGTCGCTAGGAGTAATCGTTTCAGGGAGAAATGCATTTAAAACCAAAGGGTCCCAAAGCTTCTCCGAAAATTATTCCCATTCAAATATTTAATTTAAATTCATTTTGAAAATTTCTAAGGCCAAATGAATGCGGATTTTCTATTGCCTACTGATAATTAGAAGTGGTAAGCTATGTAATTGTTGTTTTCAAGTGTTCTGCATATTCTGTTTCCAGAAATATTGAGTTGTTGGGATGCTTTACGAATACTGAGTCTTTTATTTTCTTCGAAGGTCTGTGAAGTCCTATTTCTCTGTAGATGATTTGTTCTTTGTATGCTTCGTTCGGACCTTCGGTAACCAATACCATCCTATGTATTTGTTGATTTCCTATTAACTTAGTTATAATTAATGACAATTATTTGGAATCAGTCGAAAGATATTGAATAAAAAGCGAATTATTTTTTCAACTTCAACACTCTGTATCTCGGAAACGAAGTATTTTCCGACCCATGTTCATAGGACCTTTTTTGCTTAAAATTATGTGATCAATCACCCATTTCAGTTTGTCGGAAACAAATCAGAACACCTTGTATACAGGGTGTCCCATAAATACCACGCGAAGTGACACTGAAGATAGATTGGCATTAGGTCTATCAGATAGCATCAACATTACCTCAGTAAAAGTCAGCTGGTTTTTGAGATATCACCACTTTTGTATATTCTTTAAAAATCTCCAGTTTTCGGTCTTTTATCGCCTAGCATTGCTAGAAAGTACTCCGAACTCATGTTTTTTTTTATCTAGGCTATCCTGTATAGTTGCTTCAAACAATGAAGTGATAACTTCACCGAGAACTAGAACAAAATCCTTCAAAAAAATGTCTAACTTGTTGTATTTTATGCCGAAGTTAAAACGTTACCTAACTTAAGTTTGACTGACTGCTGTGAAAAAAAATTATATCAGACTGAATTGACAAATAATCGTAAAAACTGGTCCATTTCATGCCTTTTCAAAATGAAGGGCACATCTCTCGTGAACAAAATTAGAATTTCTAAGGTTTTGACTTAAAAATTGGTAGTGTTGTATCATTTTGAAAAGTGGAGGAAAATGGACCAGTTTTTACGATTATTTGTCAATTCAGTCTGATATAATTTTTTTTAACATCATCAGTCAACCTTAAGTTAACGTTTTAACTTCGTCATAAAATACAACAAGTTAGACATTTTTTGAAGGATTTTGTTCTAGTTCTCGGTGAAGTTATTACTTCATTGTTTAAATAAAGCAACTGTTCAGGATAGCCTAAGTGAAAAAAACATGAGTTTGAAGACCGAAATTGGAGATTTTTAAAAAATACACAAAAGTGGTGATATCTCGAAAACCAGCGGACTTTTACTGAGGTCATGTTGATGCTATCTGAAAGACCTAATGCCAATCTATCCAGTATCACTTTCGCGTGGTATTTTTGGGACACCCTGTATATACAGGGTGTCTATTTTTGAAAGAGTGAAACTTCAAGGGAAATTCAATAACTATCTTTCCAACAAAAATGTCAATGGTTATTTTTCAATTAACATTTCTTTCACGAAAGCTATTTAATAAAAATCAATCAAGTTTCGCCCTTAAAAGAGTAGACACCTTGACAATTCAAAAGTTGATAAGTTAATTCTTTGCTACTTGCTATTCTGAAAATATGTTTGCTAATTCAATAAATATGTCGTTTAAAAACCGATTCGGTGAATTTCAAAAAAACTCGGCGTACGTCATTTTATACAGGGCGAAACAAAATCTGTTTTTTCACCCTAAGTTTGAAACCACACCTAGTGTGTTCCAGTTGTTCCACCGTGTGATTTCTTATTTCATCATCAAGACACATCTTCCTCTTGACAATTTAATTCTTCATTCATCACAATAGCTCAATTTTTGTTTAAGATACAGGGTTTTCAGAGCAACATTAAACTCCACAATTCAGCTATGGCTTTGAAAGTACTTTCCACAGGGGTCTGGGGACATCTTCACGAATACGAAAACTTGCCTGTCGTATAGGTTGATCTTACTTTATAAATTTGTTAATTCTTATCTGATTAGCTAATCAATTAATCCATTACTGGAGAGCTCTCCAGTGGATAAGATATGTTGCATTTTTTGTATATTTTGTTGAAAACAACTGTCAGTAGCCAGTATTACTTAATCTCAACTTGTAATCTTGACAATAACTACGTATTCATTTGCCAGAAGGTATAATCGAACTATCGACTGTGATTTGATATATTTAATTGCATTGTTAATCATTCGTTCGGATATAGCATATCCCGGATTTGTTGGATTGAAATTTCGACGCTGCTGGCAACGTCATATTGTTAGTTTTTATTTTTATGTACATCGATTGCGTCTTTTGGCGCTTTAGGTAATTCATTTAATTAATTAGATATTAGGTAATGTTTATAATAATATCGTAGTGACTCTTTATTAATTAGTGTATCCTCCATTTACATATAAGTATAGTGGAACTTCCCTATGACGAATTTCTCTGTATAACGAATTTCGTACAAGACATTGTACCTTGAATCCAAATTCCATGTTAAAAACGCACCCTCAAACGAAGTAAATTCTCTATTTAACGAAATATTCAAAGAACATCACTCTTTGAATGGGTATTGGTAAGAAGGTATAAGGGTGGGTTTTTTCGAAATTTTTCCGGTCGTACGTAATGAATCCCGACCAGGTGCCGTATTCTCGAGAAGTGATATTCGAAAACGTATACGAACTTCATTGCGCGGTGTGCATTTTTGCAGGAAAACAGGGACTCGCGCAATGAAGTTCGTATACGTTTTCGAATATCACTTCTCGAGAATACGGCACCTGGAACTAAATCATTAAGGGCCCCACTCACTCGTTCTTCTCCGCCCTTTTTACCCGACGGTTAAAACGTCAAGAGAACGGACGAAAATCAGGCCTTGTCTGAAATTTGCAACGTCGGGTAAGTGCGCGTTTTTTAGCCCATACACTTGTTTTTTGCGGCAGTTTTAACCTGACCGTTTTTAACCGTCGGGTAAAAACGGCGGAAAGAACGAAGTGAGTGGGGCCCATTACGGCGGACAGAGAGATCCTTCTGAAACAGTTTAAAATACATCCCTGGCTGTTTGGTTTCAATGTAACCATACGCTAGTGGTGAAAAGTTGTGCGAAAATGTCTAATGGGCCCCACTCACTTTTTTCTCCGCCGTTTTTTAACCGACAGTTAAAAACGGTCGGTTAAAACTGCCGCAAAAACGGAGTGTATGGGCTAAAAACGGCGTTCTTACCCGTCGTTCAAAATTTCAGACGAGGCCTGATTTTCGTCCGTTAACGTTCCAACGGTTCGGTTAAACACGAGGTGTGTGGGGTAAACAGTTAAGTCGGTCGCGCATATTTCAGAGACAGTGGCGAACAGGTCTGGTGGCGATAAACATAAATTTTTAATTGTTTACTGCTGAGTCTTAACTGTTTGAAAACAATATCGGATCTTGGCAAGTGGAACCGGGACTTTTTTGTTGGAATTCATTGAAGTGTACAGGTCATTTCCGTGTTTATGGAAAGTAAAATCAGCGGAATATTTTTCTTTTACAGCAACAGCAACACTGCTGACAGACACTTACGCTCCATCGTGATTAACTGCCGCGAAAGTGCGCGAAACAAAACTGAAGTGGGTGGACTTTACCGACAACGTTCCTTCCAACGTTTTTAACCGTCGGTTAAAAACGGCGGAGAAGAACGAAGTGAGTGGGGCCCTTAAAAGCAAATGCTTAAGTTTAAAAGATAAACTCAAATTTATCAGTGAAGTCGACCGCGACCATAGAAACAAATTTTCTGTATAACGAATTTTTTTGTGGATTTAGCGCTTTAGTTATAGGGAAGTTCCACTGTATTTAAATTAATTATTTTCAGGATATCAAAACTCATTTGTGTTTTTCAAATATCCAAATTTTTTTCTTGTCATTTAATAAATGTTCGGGGTGTTCTAGATATCACTGAATGGCTATTTCCAGTATATTAAAAAAATATTTTTTCATATAACAGTGAAGGAAATGCAACAAAACATACACTTTCATTTACGTAGCTACTTCATTCATCAGGTATTACATATTTAGCAGCAACGCAAGAAGTGCACGCCGAGCAGAATATTCAGACTAAGCATATGCTTCCTTATACGTCATCATGGCGCGACGTTTGAACACTCAAGTATAGAAATCGTATTTTCTATATTTAACTAAAAATTAATTAGGTGCTTAAAATTTTAAATGAATCATTGGATAAGTAATTTAACCCTACTCTTTCATGCGGTCGCGGGAAAAAAACCTTTATTTTAACATTTTAAAAATGCCCATTTTTCTTCTTTGTTGAATGCAAAATAAAATGTTTCTCATGTTTCAGTATTTTTTCTCTGAAAAAAATTAAAACCTATGCTAAGTCGCAAAGTTTCTTCTAGAACCACTGGAAATGAACATTTCAAATTAAACCATTTTTTTAAAACTTTTTGGCATTTTATACCCAGTTGTATTAGTCATAAAAGTATCTTTTTTGGGTAAGGACCTTTGTTCGCTGGCTCGAACTTATATCAAAACCTCGTAATGATTATGTCAAAGAAGTTGACTATATTTACCTCTGGACCTTATAAATAAACTATGATCTATATTTTCTGAAAAACATAATTACTAGTGTCATTAATTACGTATTATACTTGTGGTCCCAAACATTTTATTAGTTTGTTGACATTTTCAGTTTTGGCGATGAAGAAACAGATTCTAAACGTTTTATACAGGGTGATTTTTTTAAGTGTTTCATTAGACGTTTTCGAGGAAGGCATTGTAATACAGATTCAAGATTTGGATTTTCGTTTCAGAGTACTTACATGAACTTTAATTGTAAAATATTTTCAAGAGGAATCTACTTCCGGTTTCACCGGAAACGAATGTAACTTCGTTATTTCAAATGCACACACCCTGTATATTTATACATATTCGAATTCTCTTCTTCAATTCTACACTGATTTGATGTATGATATGTGCAACCACTCAAGCGGTTCTTGAATTATAGCCTGATTATCAATTTTTTTGAAAAAAAGGTTGTCACAAATTAGTGTCCATATCTTCAAAATCCCTCATTACAAGAATTTCTTTTTGCGAAAGTGGAACAAAAGAAAGTACGCTGATACTGTTTCTTGTATAACTTATGAGGAAATATTATACAGGATGTCTGAAAAAGGGCCCCAAAGTGAGCCTCAATAAAACTATAAAATCTCACTTTTTCAAATGGCAACCCTATAATTTTGTAATTCCAATCGATGGCTCGTCAAAAACCAGTTGGGGTGTCCCGAACATTTCATGCCTCTAAAATCAGTAGTTTTGCCGTTATTGAATAAAATTCGAATTTCAGGGTTGAATCAAGGTTTCTTAGTCTAACCATAGATTCATTAGGAAAGAAGTTTTCAAGAAGGCTATGTCTGTTGATTTATAATGCATTTTAGAGAACTGTCATTTATACTTTTTTGATTAATCGGGCACTAGGCAAAATATGATTACAGTAACAGTGATGTATTGAATATGTTCTTCATTTATGGTGAATGTAACAAAATATTAGAAAGGGCAGTCAGAACTTTTAACGAAAGAAATCCACATTTACCACCTTTAACAAAAAAGTCAGTAAATGTGAATTTCGTTCGTTGAATTTCTAATTACCTTTTCTAGGAATTGTTACATTTGCCGCAATTAAAGAACATAGATAGATAGATTAGATAGTGGTCGATCGGCACGTTGATTACCCTTCTGCACTGCGACCAATAAGGTCTTTTGTGCGTTACCATGCTAAAACTACGTTTTTCCCAGGAATCTAACCTCCTTAGCAAAGCTGGTTACTTCCTTAGGAGACTTCGCTCTTATGTCGACTGAAGAACATACCCTTGATATATCATTCCAGTGAAATTATTATTGCATGTTTTGCGTAGTGCTTGATCTGTAAGAAAAAGTAAGAATGACAGTTCCTAACATAGCCTACTTCAAAAATGCAAGCTTACAAACTGTGCGAAACCTGTCTTTAATCGTGAAATTCGAATTTTATTGAATAACGGCAAAAATACTGATTTTAGAGGCATGAAATGTTCGGGACACCATAACTGGTTTTTGACGAGCAATCGATTGGAATTACAAAATTATAGGGTTGCCATTTGAAAAAAGTGAGATTTCATAGTTTTATTGAGGCTCACTTTGGGGCCCTTTTTCAGACACCCTGTATAATATTTCTTCATAAGTTATACAAGAAATAGTATCAGCGTACTTTCTTTTGTTCCACTTTCGCAAAGAGAAATTCTTGTAATGAGGGATTTTGAAGATATGGACACTAATTTGTGACAACCTTTTTTTCAAAAAATTTGATAATCAGGCTATAATTCAAGAACCGCTTGAGTGGTTGCACATATCATACATCAAATCAGTGTAGAATTGAACGAAGAATTCGAATATGTATAAATATACGGGTGTTGTATTTGAAATAACGAAGTTACATTCGTTTCCGGTGAAACCGGAAGTAGATTCCTCTTGAAAATATTTTACAATTAAAGTTCATGTACTCTAAAACGAAAATCCAAAATCTTGAATCCGTATTACAATTCCTTCCTCGAAAACGTCTAATGAAACACTTAAAAAATCACCCTGTATACCTATTTTTGTTATTAACCAACTTTATAAATACGAAACGAAAGTCCTTATTTATCTTCATCAATATGTCAAATTCATTGTAGTTCATTTTGGAATGAATAAATCTTCTTTTTATAGTGTTTTGTATATTTCATATGATCCATTCGATCGTTTTCCCAAATAAGCCCCGAAAGCTTCCGACTTCATATCTGACTTTTTTCAATTTTTTTGAAAAATTGAATATGAGATATCTTAAAACATTCAAAATGATCCAAAGATTTTACATATTTACATATTTTATGTATAAACAGCTTTATTGACAAAATACATTTTATACAAAATTCATATGAATAGAAATCCACAATCATGAACCTGAGCAAACTATCATTCTTTCTCTGAAACGGTTATACATTTATATATTCTATAACATTGGTATTTTATTTGTACTTAATTATATTTTGGTAAATACATTGTTTATGGTGTAAGGAGGGATCATATCACAGGCTCATTTATTGAAATCGGTAACAAATCTAACAATTGAGTTCAGAATTCGGAGAAAACCTCTCATGTATGTTTTTACCTACTTCTTGTTGAAGTATAAGACATTAGGCCACACTAAGAAAAGGCATTGTTTAAATATTGTAAGCTATAACTCTAAATAGATATTCCTAACCATATTGCCAAATTGTTCTGTGAGATCGGTGAGTCATGTATGCAAAGATATTATGCAGGTTTGGAAATTCACAACGGAAACTTACGAAATTCAATGCATCAGAGAGAGAATGTTGCCGTGCAGTTAAAAAGTGGTATAATCGAGAGGTTCATGTGATTCATAACTCTCTGAATAAACGACCGATTGGAATTTTGTAGTTTGGTCTCTCTCTTATCGTTGGGAGTGGCTTAATCGTGTAGTAGGGAACCTGCAATTCTCGCATAGAGTATTACACTCAGCCTGACGCATTTACCTAATGCGTCGGACTGCCCATGTTATAGGCCAAGCAATAGAGGTTTTTCACGTGACAAAAATACTACCTGAAATCTGACTGTGCAGTCATGCAATAGGGAGTTTCTACATATTTTTTATGATAAATTCCACTCCTGAATCGTCTTAGGTTTTTTTTGAGAAGCGAAAAATGGCCAAAAAAATCCAAAATTTTGCTTTTCGCTTATAAAACGTGAAGTATTGATCTGATCGAAAAGCTGTTGAGGCACTTTTTATAGAGAATTTAAAAACAAAAAAAAGAGAGGTGACACGTCTCAAGCGGATAATTAGTTTCCGAGAAAAGTGCAAAAAACTGGAAAAAAACATCAATTTTTCGTAAATTAATAACATGGTCAATTCCTGAGATGAAGCGTAGTTGCTCTGTATTTAAGTAATTATTAACATATACTTTATTGGTGCACAATTACAAAGCTGTCGGATAAATAGTTTTTGCACAATCGCAGTTTTCCGAATTCGACGTACTTTTTTCGAGAAGGTCGTGATACTCGACTACTTGTCGGATTTGAATTTTACAGAAAGCATTTTAAAGAAGAAATAAAATTCTTCAAATCGTTTATTCTCTCGATACCGACCGATAAAGTTTAGTGGGTGAAAAACGGCGTCAAACAGGAGCAAAAAGGCTCGAATGCATCAACTAGTCGCGGAGTGGGAGTCGCCCGCTAAGCGAGGGGAAAACTGTATACCTTGTATCTTTCGCGCGTCGCGTAGCGGGCGACTCCCACTCCGCGACTAGTTTGATGCATTCGAGCCTTTTTGCTCCTGTTTGACGCCGTTTTTCACCCACTAAACATTATCGGTCGGTATCGAGAGAATAAACGATTTGAAGAATTTTATTTCTTCTTTAAAATGCTTTCTGTAAAATTCAAATCCGACAAGTAGCCGAGTATCACGACCTTCTAGAAAAAGTACGTCGAATTCGGAAAACTGCGATTGTGCAAAAACTATTTATCCGACAGCTTTGTAATTGTGCACCAATAAAGTATATGTTAATAACTACTTAAATTCAGAGCAACTACGCTTCATCTCAGAAATTGACCAAGTTATGAATTTTCGAAAAATTGATGTTTTTTTCCAGTTTTTTGGACTTTTCTCGGAAACTAATTATCCGCTTGAGACGTGTCACCTCTCATTTTTTTTTGTTTTTAAATTCTCTACAAAAAGTGCCTTAACAGCTTTTCGATCAGATCAATACTTCACGTTTTATAAGCGAAAAAGCAAAATTTTGGATTTTTTTGGCCATTTTTCGCTTCTTAAAAAAAACCTAAGACGATTCAGGAGTGGAATTAATCATGAAAAACATGTAGAAACTACCTATTGCATGACTGCACAGTCAGATTTCAGGTAGTATTTTTGTCACGAAATCGACCTTTCAATAGCTCTATTGCTTGGTCTATTAGTCGATTTGAGAGGGACAACCATATTATTTGTTCATTGGACCATCTCAAACGAAAGCAAAACATAGCACGTAATCTGTCTAGTATAGCAATGTCCAACTGCACGGCAAAATACTTGCTCTAATGCATTGAATATCATATGTTTTCGAACCTGTATGTAAATATTTTCATTATGTATATTTAAAAGTTTTGCAAACCCAAAATGACATCATATTAACTTGTTACAAGTTATGCTTTATATTATTTTATCACAAATAATTTACTTTATATTTCATAACACAGTTAAAGACGTGATGTCCAATAAAACAACTGCGTTTCATAAAAAAGATTTGCTGATTTGCAAGGATTAGCTCCCTCTTGTAATTTCTGCAAAAAGCATCATTATTCAAATTTTAAAATTCAAAAAATTTGTCTTTCTGTTTATGTGGATATAAATAAGATTAAGATTAATAGACAATTAAACTACTCAGCTATTGACATTGACTATGACTAATTGATAGTTTTGACACAATATATTGATATGAAACTGAATAAACTTCTGGATTTAACTAAATTTCAAACGAATAGTCTCATGTACTGCTTTCAATTCAGGTGCATGAAAACCTGTTGTGTAACTTTTGAATCATCAAACCATAATAAATTCAAATTTGAGTCACATTAGATTGTAATAATGAATAAAAAATTTCAGCATCCTACAAATACTAGAATCATAATACCTATCACTGTCTTGCGCTCTTTTCGGTTTCTAGTAAGCATTCTCTTACCAAGATTCTAGCATTAACGATAGCACGTTTAAGCCTTTCTGCAGAACTTCTACTTCCTGCATAAGTTGGTCTAACTTCTCTTCCCATTTCTTCTAATACAACTAGGAGTTGGGTATATTTTGGTTGGCCTGGAAGTGATACTTCTGATTTGCTTGGTGGCACAGGTGTTGTTGGTTGCTTCACAGCATTCATTGGAATTGCAGTAACTGTAACATCACTCAATTTGGATTCCACAGCTTGAATATCAACAACTTCCATTTCGTCTGCGAGTGATAAGAAAATAGGTAATCCTTTTTGGAAAGTTTTTCGCAAACAATGGAAAAACAATTTGAAACAGAAGCCAAAGCCAAAAAGTTACACGGGCAATAAGACTGAGGACACAAACGGGATCTATTTAGTATTTGAAATCAAAATATATAAATAAAAATCAAACTTAAACGGTGGAAAAGGTTAGGTTATGTAAAAGCACAGAGATGTCAACCTCAAAAAACTGAGAAAAATAATATTGAACTACTAAGGAGTACAGATGCCTCCGTAGATATTTTGTTCCAGTTTTTCTTTACAAATACCATTTTTATGAACTGCGAATTGTAGGTAGTGTAGATATTAAAATTAAAAAGGTTTAAATTGTACTGTATATTTACAAGTAAACCCTGAGTTAATCTAAATATCTAAAATTGATTTATCACGGGGGTTCATAGATGAATCAATGGTCAGGTTAGATCTACTAAATCTGAGATCTACTTCGAACATTTTTATTTTAATGAAAACGTTCCGTCTCATTAAAATTATAAAAAAAATCAAATATTTTCACTAATATTCAAAAAGAATTGAGTTCATCCTGAGGTAGTATATGGAATTCAACTTCAAAATCTTGAAGTGTGTTAACCAACAAAATTGTCAGCCATATTGAAATTTGAAGTAAAAAATGGAAAACTGAGGTGTCATCATTTGTAGAGATTGTTATTCTAATTATTTATTGTAGTTTAATTATAAATTATCGGAGAAAACTAAGTCAAGGATTGGTGTTGTTTGTGGGGACGTATCGGGAAGTGGTACTGTGCAAGTTTTCTCAACATCATTCGGGTGGATTTTGTATTTGTCAAAATTGGTGAGCAGTAACTAACATTATTTATCATAATATTAGCATTCAATTTTGCGAAATAACTGATCTTTACGTTTGTGCCTATTTTCCATAACCTGCATATTAATCTCTGTTTTGGATGTTAAAACCGTTCATTTACCTAGATGCTGTCAGAATACAAATGAGAATTGTTTGTTAATGACCTATAGATCTTTATTTGAATTCTAAACAGATTTCGGACTTCGATGAAGGGCATGCATTGATATTTGATGTTAAGATAAAAATATAGCTCGGCCAAATATTATTTCGTATTTAGAAATGACAGATAAGTATGTTGTAAATACCTACTTTGTCAACAAAAGTATTGGCTCATCTTTTTGCTTAAATATCAGGCAATGATAAGACGGAAGTTTGGATGAATAACGACCTCATTCCCTAAATAATATGGACATACTCCTAATGAAAAATCGTATAAAGTTAACAGGAATTCAAATTTGAATTGGTTAATCAGGAAAAGACCCCTCCCTAATAGTTTTTCAAGGTTTTTCAGGTACTTAATGAATTCATTAACATTTTCACGAGGAATTCATCGAAGATCATGAAATTCCTATAATATTTCACTCAATAAAACAAATTGAAACATTCCGTCATAAAGGACCCCTCACATTTTGTATGGGAATTGGCTCCCGGTGGATTTGGCTGAAAATTTGATATGATGTTCTACTAATCCTTCTGATCAATGTCTAAACAGTCACGAAGCTGAAAAATGCATACTTCTAGGAGTTTTAGTGATTTTTTGTATCCATTATGGCTTACGTATTATGGGAATTGGCTCCCGGTGGATTTGGCTGAAAATTTGATATGATGTTCTACTAATCCTTCTGATCAAATGTCTCCACAGTCACAAAGCTGAAAAATGCATACTTCTAGGAGTTTTCAGCGATTTTTGCATCCATTATGGCTTACGTATTACCGTTCACACAGAAATGTTTGAAAATATTTCGAATTGACAGAATCTGCTTTCAATAATCACGAATATTCTCAAACCTTTCTGTGTGAACGGCAATACGTAAGCCATAATGGATACAAAAAAATCGCTAAAAACTCCTAGAAGTATGCATCTTGCAGCTTCATGACTGTAAACTGTTTAGACATTTGATCAGAAGGATTAGTAGAACATCATATCAAATTTTCAGCCAAATCTACCGGGAGCCAATTCCCATACAAAATGTGCGGGGTCCTTTAGTTCACAATTCTCACAGATGAAAATATTTATAATGATAAGATTTATTTTCTCCATTAAGTATCATAATTACAATAAGTGGTGAAAATTAGTATTCGGGGCAAATTCAAATACATAAGTAGGAAAATACAAAAAAAATTTAAACCGTACAATACTATATCTAATATATTATGGTTGAATTGTTCATTAAAATATTCAAGGATGTGTGTAACATTGGGTGCGTTTTTATTTCAATGTAAATGTCTAGTTTATTAATCGTAGATGTATCACAGTGTTTTTTCTTCAATAGTTCAGAGTTTTATGGATTTCTAAGAAACGTTCCTATATTCATTGGAATTCAATGGATGGATTTCCCATTACAAATCGAAATCTTATCATAAGTACATAGTAAACAAACAAGATATCAACGTCTCACCTAAAGTCGGCTTCGTTTCGTTAAATTTTTTGGCGAAAACGACGTTTTTCTTATTTTTAAGTAAAAATAGAAATGGAAAGTTCTTACAGTGAATACTCATCCATAAAATCGGTGGAACATTCTGATAATAAGAAAAATTGAAAGAAAGAAAAACATATTCTACAGAAGTACAGCATAAACTTAAAATATTTTGGTAGTCTGTTATACAGATAAGTATTATCTGTGGTTCTTATATTCAACCTGATATGTAAGTAAGAGTAGGTTCATTGTTTTCGCTTTTTTTTTAAAAACATGTGTGACAAAATTTTAAATCCGGAAAACTTCATTTTCCTGCCGTTAGGGTCCGCTGTGCAAAAATATCTGACAACAGAATTCGATTTTTATTCTTCTAGTGTCATAATATTGTCTTTAATTCAACCTAAAAAACTAACATTTGACATAAAACAGATAATGTTGTAAGCGACATTGAAATGTAGCGGCGACAAAATGAAGTTTTCCGAATCTCATTCATGAGCAATACTAGTATTTTTTTATTTCTTTTTACCCATTTTAACTGAGACACTGCTGACAGTTCAGTTCAAAACAACTCTATTCTTTCAATTTATGTAACCTTGGTATTTACTGGGAACAGTAATTATCTAGAGCCGAATTTATACTGTGACTATGCAATTGAGGCAGTATGCAGAATACTATAATTTATAATGTTTTCCATGTGGACATCGGATGGTATTGGAGGTAAATTACAGTTTGCTGAATTTTTTTCGAGCATATATTTTGTAATTGATGGATTGAATGGATATATTACCAAAAACAACTTGATTAGGTTTCTGACGTCAGTAAGACGAAATTTTTCAAGAGGTTGCGATTACTATCCTTGCATATTCTCAAGCCAAACGACTCAACAAGAAATGGTTTTTTTTCGCTAGAGTCGTAGTGCCTCAGGAACAAAGATTAAAGAGAGAAAGATAGGAAACGCCCCTACAACTCTAGTACTATAATTTACTATGTTTTCGGTTAGTTGATTAATTCTGACACATAGATGGCGCTGAAAATGATACATTTTTCAATACAGAAAACTGTTATATGGGCGCCAAACTTGAATCAAATTATTCCTATACTCCGTTCACGAAAGGTTGAGCGTCGGGTGTTCAGGATTGGTCTTTTTATTTTTTTTCAGTTTATCACCATACAATGCTCTGTAAACCATTTCGAATTTCAAAAGATGCACATACAAATAGATGGTAAACACACACTAACGCAAATTCCAGTTCATTTTTGACGTGAACCATCGACTTAAATCAAAATCAACGATTTGATTGCCCACCAGCTTCTTGAACACCACTTCCTTTTTATACAATAAATCAACTATTTTTCGAAAGCTTTTAACTCAAAAAGCATATCCTGCAAATATTTGATGTCACGAAGGCCTGTGCAGATTCCATTAATTTTTTATTATGTTATGCCAATGGTGTAAACATAAGAATACAAAAATATTGAAATGTTATTTCTGTTTGAATGAACCAATTAATCGATTTTCAATTTGGGATGTCTACAAAAGCGTTTTTCAATGTTTTCCTTCAAATTTAGGGCTTAGAGCTGTTTTGTTCAAAAGTTATCGAAATAACAATTAATTGGAATTTTATGATTTCCATGAATTTCAATGTCCCATCAACTGTTTCACTTAGGTTATTATACTTTGTTGCATATGATATATTTTTTTAATGACGTTTATTTACATTAGTGATAGATATATTAATACCTGGATACTTTAATGAAAATATAAATCATCTTGCAAAATTTATGATATTCAGTTGTGATAGAGTGCATAAACAGTTGGCTTTTCTTATCTGTTTATCGTGAGGTGTCTGTGTTTATATTATAATGCAGAATATTAAATGCATTCACTGATTCGGTACCTTTTTGATAAACATCGAAAAAAGCGCTGAAGTGAAGTCAGGCTCTTGTTCATATTGGTAAAAAAATTATTTAAGTTACAAGAGCTATTGGTTTAGTTTAGTTCAATTAGTTTAAAAAAGGGGTTACAGTTCACTGCGCCTTAGGGTCTATTGTGCCCCTTACAGAGCTGTTCTGGCCAAACCCTTCACAGCTCGCCTTCCAGTTCCAGAGATCTAATGAAATCTAATACCTGTGAAGGCTTCAACGAGGCTAGTTCCTCACTCACTCACTCATCAAGTGTTTCAAATGGCGCGGTATTTTTAGAATGAACAAAACACATAATTCGCATTCATTTTCAAAAATATTTCTTTGGTAATTGAAGTATCAGTAATGACATTTATGTACGAAAAATAATACCTATAGTCCATTCACGAAAGTTGAGGCGTCGGTTGGCCATGGAAATTTGCATATTCCACTGTGTATATTGAAATTTTAGGTTATGTTCCTTATTTTCTTGTCAGATTGATACGCAATGTAGTCAATATTGCATAGAGTTGTCTAATAACTCGCAAGCTCGTTGGACGAGGCCGGGTACATTCGGCAACGTTGAGTTTATTTTACGTTATGACAGCAAATACTGCCAACTTCAGATAAATAAAGAAACACCTACTATGCGCTCAACCTTTCGTGAACGGATGGCTTCATATTGCAGCTCTACATACAGTGGGTTGCCAAATTATTAGGGACACTACTAGTTTTCTGTAATTTTCAGGGTTATATTATTTTATGAGCAAATAATTGATGTTAGGTATTGTAACTTCTTCTATATTTATTGGAGGTCTCAACTAAGACAGAAAAACACATATTTCATAATCACAAGTAATTATTTTTTCATAAAATATGATGAACTAAAAAAATCCAATATTTGGTAATGCCGCCTTTGGCTGCAATTAAGGCTTCCTGACGTCGGGGCATACTCTCAATGTAAATTTTTGCACGATTTCCTGAGTTTCTATTATTTTTAAAATTATTTTTTATGGCAATTACTGGAAATGTCCATTGTTCAATTACGAACACTCAAAATATTAATTGATTAATGATCAAAGAAAAAAATCTCTGCGATGTTTGAGCAAAATACTAATTTTCAAAAAATGTTTTTGAAAAATCTCTTATCGATTATATTCGAAAAAATAAATAAATTTGTCATTTCTGAATATCGAACTAACTCATTTGGCGAGCTTGTTATATTGATTAGATTTGTTATTTAATTTACGGAGAAATCCTACAAGTTCTTGACGTTCGTCATTAGTCTAATGAAAGTGAGCTGAGTTTGAAATTAAAATATTATAACAGTGTTATTTTCGCAGCTTCAAATTTGTGGATACAGCCTTGATACATTTTCAAAGTAAGTACAGTAGATAGCAATTATCACATTATCACTTTGTGCACAGTATGTTCAAAATACAGGGTGGTAGGAAATAAATGTATATTATTCATTGAACTTTAGAATACGGCTAAGGTGAAAAAAAAAAGTTTCAAAACCGTAGATTGTGCATGTCATGAAATAAAAGAGAATACAAAAAAGTCTGTTGATGACATCGAGATATAATATCTCTATGGTTGATGATGATACATCAATAATGTAATGAACAGGAGTATATGTATTATAAAATCGAGTTAATAATTATTTTAACAAAATTATAACAAGTACATACAGGGTGTCCATTACTCGACGTCAACCCGGAACCGGGTGAAAAGGCAAGTAATGCTGGTTGTCAGAAAAATATAAAAAAAATCTAAGTTGCATGATTTTAAAATAATGTGCATTTAAAAAAACACGCAAAATTCCAGACCCTGTGACAGTCTTTTCACTCCTGTTGCCACAAATATCAACTTTTTCCAACTTTTTTCTTTGCTGTGTAACCTTGAATAATGCTTGTCTAAACTGTAATCAAATTTTGATACCAGCTGCTCTAGGTTTCATAAAAATAGGGCTTACTTCTCAGAAAAAAATTCAAAATAAACAATTGCCTAGTTTCAACTGACTGTATTGAAAAAAAAATGTACTACATAGGTTTGGCATGTTTTTTCAAAAGTTGGCGCATTTAGTAAGGATTCCAAAATGGTATAATACTTGTTTAATTGTAGCTGCCGTAGTTCACATTTATTTTCGATTGTCTTTGAATACACTTTTTCGTTAACTGCTTCCCAGTAATAAAGTCCAATGGATTCAAGTCCGGTGAACGGGCCGGCCACGAGATTGGACGAGAACGTCCGATCCATTTTCCAGAAAAAAATGTTACCAGAAAAATAAATTTCAGAGGAATTTCTTCGGAAAATATTTTTTCTGGAAAAATTATTTCCTCTGGAATTTTTTTTTTCTGATAACATTTTTTACCGGAAGATGGATCAGACGTTCTGGTCCAATCTCGTGGCCGGCCCGTTCACCGGACTTGAATCCATTGGACTTTATTACTGGGAAGCAGTTAACGAAAAAGTGTATTCAAAGACAATCGAAAATAAATGTGAACTACGGCAGCTACAATTAAACAAGTATTATACCATTTTGGAATCCTTACTAAATGCGCCAACTTTTGAAAAACATGCCAAACCTATGTAGTACATTTTTTTTTCAATACAGTAAGTTGAAACTAGGCAATTGTTTATTTCGAACTTTTTTCTGAGAAGTAAGCCCTATTTTTATGAAACGTAGAGCAGCTGGTGTCAAAATTTTGATTGCAGTTTAGACAAGTATTATTCAAGGTTACACAGCAACAAAAAAAGTTGAAAAAGTTGATATCGTGGCAACAGGAAAAAAGACTGTCACAGGGTGTGGAATTTTGCGTGTTTTTTCAAATGCGCATTATTTTAAAATCATGCAACTTAGATTTTTTTTTATATTTTCCTGACAACCAGCATTACTTGCCTTTTCACCCGGTTCCGGATTGACGTCGAGTAATGGGACACCCTGTATATGGATGCATCTCACCAATTTTCTCTTGAGGAAATGACTGTCCTAATTTCCACCTGTCTACCGGTCTAATCGCATCTCAACATTGACATTACCATTACATTAATGAATGGGCAGTGAGAAATCAGCTTTCATAGAAGAATATCAAATTCATAAACATTAATAATGCCCACATTTCAGATGAGACGGGGTTCACACGATATGCAGGTCAATGTGGCTGGTCTCAGGCGAAATTTGAAGAATTTCGCTCACAATTACTCGGATGCGCAAAAGAAGGTGCGCGAGGCCACGTCGAACGATCCATGGGGGCCTAGCAGCACCCTGATGGCTGAAATAGCCGATTTGACATATAACGTTGTGGCCTTCACGGAAATCATGCAGATGGTATGGAAACGTCTGAATGACCATGGGAGAAACTGGAGACACGTGTACAAAGCATTGGTACTATTAGAATATTTAATTAAGACTGGATCGGAAAAAGTAGGACAACAATGTAAAGAGAATATATTTGCCATACAGACGCTGAGAGATTTTCAGTATCTCGAAGAAGGTAAGAAATCTGATGAATGTCTTGTGAAATAGATAAGTACCATGAACTCAGTTTACATTGGTAGTTTACTTACTATTCGTGTTCTAGCATAATGTGAACAGATTGCGTTAGAGACAGTAGACATTAGTAGTACTAAAGATAGTGCAAGGTAGAGTAGAGTGAGTGGATAGTATCACATGGGCTGAAAAGTCCCAGGCCTAACATATAAATGGCGCTAGTTTTATTGCAGTAACCTTTTTTTCAGTTGATACCAACCTACATAAAATAGCTGTCAAAATTTCATGACATTCGATTCATTAGGTGGTGAGTTATTGTGTCAAGAGTTTTTTTTTTCATTTTCATACAATGGATCAAAAAATTTCGTGTTTTTGATTTTACACTGCTTCCTGATGGGAAAAAATACCGTTCAAGCAAAGCAATAGCTTGATAAGTGTTATGCGGACTCCGCTCCATCAGAAACAACAATCATACGTTGGTTTGCTGACTTCAAACGTGGTTGTAGAGACACCGATGATGCAGAACGCTGTGGACGTCCAAATCAGGTGGTAACACCAGAAAACATCAAAAAAATCCACAAAATCGTTTTGAATGATCGAAAGTGAAGTTGCGTGAGTTAGCTGACATCGTGAAGATATCAAAAGAACGTATTGGCTTTATATTACATGAGCATTTCAATATGAGAAAGCTCTGTTTAAAGTGGGTGCCGCGTTGCTCATTGTCGACCAAAAACAAGAACGTGTTCATGCTTCTGAGCAGTTTGGCCATATTTGAACGTAACAAACCGAAATTTTTGCGTCGATATGTGACAATGGATGAAACATGAATCCATCACTTCACTCCTCCGAATCAAAACGATCTTCATCTGAGTGGACAGCAACTGGTGAACCTCGTCCAAAGCGCCCGAAAACACAACAATCGGCTGGAAAGGTTATGGCCTCGGTATTTTGGGATGTGCATGTGTAATAATCATGGACTATCTTGAGAAAGGAAATACCATCAACAGTGAATATTAATATTATATAGCGTTATTGGAGCGTTTGAGGCCGAAATTGCAAAGAAACCACCGCATATGGCAAAGAAAAAATTTGTTTCATCAGGACAATGCACCGTGTCACAAGTCGATCAAAACAATGGCAAAACTACATGAATTGAACTTCGAATGATCCTACATCCACCGTATTCGCTAGATTTTGCTCCCAGCGACTACTGGCTGTTCTCAGACCTGAAAAAAATGCTCGCCGGTAAAAATTTCGCACGAATGAAGAGGTTATCGCTGAAACTGAGGCCTATTTTGAGGCAAAAGATAAATCGTTCTACAAAAGTGTATTGAAATGTTAGAGCGATGCTTGAATGACTGAGTTGCTCTTGATGGAGATTACGTTGATGGATAAAGCTAATTTTAACCAAAAGAATTGTGTTTTCTTTGTTAGGCCCGGGACTTTTCAGCCCATGTGTTACATGTGGAATAGTAAGCTCTACTGACCCATTCCCCCTTCCACAATTTTACTCTACTCTACTGGTTTACTGATTGACTATAACAATATGAACAGACACTTGCCCGGTTTCAGTAAAGGTAGACTAGGTCTTCCTGGTCTACCTACTAAAGATAGTGTAGAGTGGATGGCACATGTAGAATAGTACAGTCTACTATCCCATCCCCAATTCCACAATTTTACTCTACTCTACTGGTTTACTGGTTGACTGTACCAATGTGAACAGACACTTGCCCGGTTTCAGTAAAGGTACACTAGGTCCTCCTGTCTTCATGAAAAAGTATGATAGTGAACTCAACAAATGTGAACCGAACTTGAGAGCAGCCACCTGCTTGAAAAACACCGAAAATCACTTCCCTCTTTAGTGCAATAAATAACTTGTTGTTGTTGGGTAGGTCTGTCAGGAGTAAGGGAAGTAAGTCAGATTGCCTCATCGACCCTCTCGGTGTCCATTGTGACGATGTGTGAGCAAGAGGTTCCTCCGTCAATGCGCAACGTATTGTTCTCTCCACTCCTTACTCGCTTGTTTAGACTCTGGGGTGTAGTGGTGCACCCATGTTTCATCACAGGTGATAATGTGAGTGAGAAATTGGTCTCCTTGTTCCTGAGATCGTGCAAGAAGACGCCTACACACCTGACAACGATGCAATTTCTGGTCAGCTGTGAGAAGGCGAGGAAACTAGAGATGTGTAACTCAGTGATGTCTTGTGCGCCAACACAGTGACTCAAGCGCAGCTCCCGTGTCAACTCATTGAGTTAACTCAAAATTGCGCTATAGCGCAGCAATAACCCGCGGGCATCCGGCAGTGTCGCCGCACGCCCGCACGGCGCACAAAATATGACTCACTCTCCGATCATTATAGAATTGGGCCCGGGCAGGGGTACTGGGTAGTTCCTGGAGCTCGTTTGCATAATATTGGCCAAGAAATTTGGGTAAATTTATTTTTTATAGTCTTTTTTGGCAGATTTTAGCACACTATACAATTTTGGAACCTACAACACAAGGTTGCCCCATAAAAATGAGTTACAATGTTACCTGTTATTCACAGACCATGTCTCAAAACGCCCAATTAGGCTATTCATTCTGTTCACCGGTGACAATTTTTTTTATTGACCCCAAACTGTTGAAGTTCTGAAGAAAGCCGTTTTGTTCGATATAATTAATTTATAGAGTATACAATATCATTAATTCGTTAATATAATGGAGAAATTGAAAGTGCTAAAAGCAATAGACTATTACCATTTTCGTTGAATTTAAATGATCCAGTTCAACTCGAACTTTGCATGTAGTGTATTTGCAGACTTATGACACCGTATTCGTTAGGAACACACTGATACCTTAGCGCTGAGCGCTTCATTGAGTTGAGTTGCGCCATGAGTCGATGGATCCGAACAATGTGAGTTGACACACTCAACACAGTCAACTGAGTTGGCGTAATTGCGCGGCGTAACGCTGTGTTACACATCTCTAGAGGAAACCACTTGGCGCAACCCTTACGGTACCCTTGCTCCTCTGTAAGTATGGAGTAGGTGCTCCCATAACTTATCCCGACCTAACTTGCAATTTCAGAAGTGGTACGACGTTCGTCGTCCTCAATAAGTTGTCGAACACTACTGATGTTGTTCGCTGCAGTCATGGCTCTCATTTTCAACACAATCACAACTCTCCACGAACTGTTTATGCCATGCAAACACTTTGGCTCGCGACAATGTCTCTTTTCTGAACATAGGAAGTCAATCCCCTCAAGATTTTGGCCAGTTTTACGCCTTCTGTGGCGAGAAACTTGATTACAAACACGTTGCGCAATTGACGGAGGAACCTCTTGCTCAAACATCGTCACAGTGGACACCGAAAGGGTCGATGATGCAATCCGACGTGCTTCCCTTACTGATGACAAACCTACCCAACAACAAAAAAATCAGAAATGTTCTCCCCCCACTATTGTGCCTGAAAATCGAAAAGTCTCGTTTATATTTGAACTGCCCTCGTAGTTGTACATATTGATAAATAATAATATTTGAAATTTCCTTTTTCATATGAGTAAACATTTTATATTCAGTGGAGTTTCAGGTGTTTTTCAATGTGCTATATTTTGTCTCATTCCTTCAAATGTCAATATTATTCCACAAAATACCAATTGAACAATTTTTCAGGAAAAGATCAAGGACAAAATGTTAGAGAAAAAGCTAAGCAATTAGTGAATTTATTAAAAGACGACGAAAAATTGAAAAACGAAAGGGCGAGAGCATTGAAAGCAAAGGAACGTTTTGCCACAAAGTGCTAGCGCTTTTGGAAGTGATACGGGTTTAGATACTCCAACGAGTCCTAGATATCCAGCCTTCAGAGGAGATTGGAGTGGTAGCCGAGATGCAGGTGAGAAATTCAACTTTTTCCATAATAAAGGGTGTTTTAAATTGCTCGATTTTTTTCAGAATAAATAAAATACAAATTGTCCGTTCTCGTAATTTTGAGCTGTAGGTTGTCCATGGAAATTTGGCATATTCCATTCTGTATATATTGGAATTTTAGATTATGTTGCGTATCAGATTGATACGCTACATAACGAATGTTGTCAATATCATGAGAAAGTTGCAGAAATCGCGTATTTCTCAGATGTCAGTTTACTTTGGAAAATTGACAAATTGATAACGAAATTCAGACAGTTCTAAATACCTAATGCCACCCGAAGCTACAGCTACTCGCATGTTATACTCGATAGATGTGAAGTGTTGGAAATTGTAAACAAAATAAACTATCTGACTCTAAAACGCGTCGAACGGCAAGGCAACGTTAGGCCTGGCAACGCTGCATTGAAACCGCCAAATTATTCCCAATACTAAGCCCGTTCGGCAATGACTTCTGCTAGCGGACGGATTTTTCAGTCACGTGGCCACAGATCGTACAGATTCAATAATTAGGCACTGAATGCAAAGCAAATGAGGAATACAATCCTTGTTAATTAATTACGTGCCAAAGAAACGAGGAAGCCATATCTCCTCCTGTCCGTTCACAATTACGATAGCTATATCGAAAAATCTTAATGAATGAATTAGGTTATAAATGGATTAATGGAAACAGAAGAATAAAAGTGTTGATAAGTATTAGAGATTTTCAATCTATCGGTTGTCGGATCAAGAATCCCAACATAAAACACAAAAAATATATAAAAAACGTAAAAAGACGCAAACTCTATGGAAAAAATCGCTTTGATCCGTCGAAATACACCGAGAGAAAAGATCGTCATCCGATCGATGCTCAGATTTCTTTGCCGAACGGTCCAGATGTGTACTCCCCTCAATCCGGATGTAATAAACGAACGGTTCAGATCGATCCGACAAGTCCGGGGTAATTGCCGAACTGACCCTAAGATAATGAAACCAAGGCCTACTTTTCGCTCAATAATATGCGGATGGAGTATAGTTTGCATTTATTGTCAAAAACTTTTTATTGGTAACTGAAGGATCAGTTATGACATTTTATGTACGAGAAATAATATCTGCCAAATGGCCTCTTATAGCTGTACAGACTTCCACTACTTTGCTAGAATTTTCAATGACATTTTGACATAATTGAAGCTCAATCTCACTTATGACACGAATAATTTCATCCTTCAGTTCAGGAATCGATCGTGGAATATTTTTATAGACCTGGCTTTCCACATAACCCCAAAGAAGAGTTCAACGGTGTCAAATCACATAATCTTGGGGGCCAATTGACATGAAATTGACAAATGAACGACGTTTTAAATTATGTAATGGCTCTAGTTCTTGTGTTATTCGAACTTTGTATGCCTTCAAATCTAAATCCTTGTGTAACATACGCCATGTTGTGGACCCACTAAGTCCAAGATGCGAACTTCGTGTAATGGATATTTCAGGGTCTTCAGCAATACTTTCACAAACCAAACAATGTGATCTTGTGAATGACTCTGTTTCGTCTGCATATTTTCCTATTTTTTATCTTCCACCAAACCGCTCTCCTGATATTTTTTAATAATTCAACCAATAGTGCTTTCAGATGGACGAAAAATCTTTTCACAGAACGCTCATTTTTATAAATGTCATACAACACTCTTCTTAAATGTCAAAATACCCAGATTCAGTACGTCATCTAAAGTCCGTTCACGAAAGTTGAGCGCATAGTAGGCGTTTGTTTATTTATCTGAAGTTGTCAGTATTTGCTGTCATAACGTAAAATATAGTCAACGTTGCCGAATGTACACGGCCTCGTCTTACGAGCTTGCGAGTTATCGGAGAACTCTATGCAATATTGAAAAACATTGCGTATCAATCTGACAAGAAAATAAACAACATAACCCAAAATTTTAATATACACAGTGCAATATGCCAAATTTCCATGGCCAACCGACGGCTCAAACTTCCGTGAACGGACTATATATTTCATTTCTTCTTCAAAAAACGCGCAATTTCAAATACCCTTTAGAAATTTGTGAAAATAGTATTCAATTTTTTTCTAGTCAATGCTGTTTCAGTGGATCTACCACGGGAAATCGAGAATGCTAGACCGCAAACTGCGGGTGAAGAAGAACTGCAGTTACAGCTAGCCCTTGCGATGTCTAGAGAAGAAGCAGAGCAGGAAGAACAAAAGAGGAAATCAGATGATGTTCGGTTGCAGTTGGCACTTAGTCAAAGTCAACAAGACTTCAAGTAAGTAATTAGGCGTTTATTCGGTTTATTATACTAGCGATGGTACCTCAGAGGAAGAAATAAACATAGAGATGCCCTTAAGGTTGACGCTCACTTGGACGAGACGAAGCGAAGAGTTGTTTTCCGCAGGCACGATTTGCACTGAATCAAATGGGCAGACGCTCACTTGGGAGGCGCGAAGCGAAGATCAGAATCGTTTGATTCAGTGCAAATCGTGCCTGCGGAAAACAACTCTTCGCTTCGTCTCGTCTTGTCCAAGTGAGAGTCGACCTTTACACGTGAATAGTACTGCATCGTAATCAACTGAGCATTAGAGTTAGAAGGAAAGCTGCACTGGGGTGAAGTGAACAATAGGTTAGATTTTCATTTCTAAAATTTCTGAATATAATACAACATTTTCGTAATTTTGCCTTAGCTACAATTAACAGAATAGCCTTAAGCATCAATAAATTGCCACCTAATCAGTAGAATAATTCAGTTTATTAACCTCAAATCGAAATGTAAATGTAAACATATCGTATCCAGAAACTAAACACTAACAGACGATGTTGCCAAACTGACAGAAGCCGTTAGTATCAGATTCAGAATATCGGAGCGGTAGGTCAATTATCCCAATACGGATTAAACATATGGCACGAGTTTGCAACGCCGCCGGAATAATATTCGCGTGCATAAACAGATTTTACTTGGCTGCATAACAAATGCGCGAAGGCATCTCTAGCTTAATTTTTTACTATGACGACGGTACCCTAGTCGTTTACGAAGAACGGGAAGCAGGAAGTAATGGAAAATTTGATGTTCTTGACAAGTAGATACCACTGCTATATCAATTGGAAATCATTTCAGAGCTGCAGTGTTGTCTAAAAATACCAACAACTTGAAAATTCTATATTTTCTATGTATGTTATCGCCTTTTTAAATTAGTACTTTCTGTTAGAACCGGCAACACCGGTATTTTGGATCGATAGGGCAGTAATTCTTAGCTGATCAACAAACATTTCAATACTTTTGTAACTTTCATTATCTGTGAACATCAAGTGTACCATCGAGCATGGGCCACCATGTTAATGAAAAACAATTTATACACTGCCCGGATAATTGACTATTGAAGCGATATTAAACAAATATACTTATCATCATCATTTCATAAAATCCTAAATTTATACGCTCTGGTAAAGTCAATAATAAATATCTACTCAAGCTTTGGATTGCTCAATGTTAATTATTTGATGTTCAGAGGTTCTAACTTAAATTACTTGGTACTTTTGTTGCTAAAAGCCCTTAGTTATTTTTTATTATTATTTATCATTATCAATAATTTATTCACAGAACTCATGAAAAAAAGGCCATATGGTAGATCTACTAGATGTTAATTTGGGTGAAAGTACTGGAGCTCAATTAGACCCATGGGGTATGCCTCCCCAGGAGAAGCCGCAGGTGAGTTTTAACCTCATGAGTGATACAACTTTTATGAATAACAAATCTAGAGACATTCAAGGGGTTGACGCCAAGATTAACGCGTTATGACCTATATAACGCACTTGGTACATAAATAACTATTACGTTTTTTCTAACCTAAATTTCTTTGTTTGACAACATTGTTGAAAACATATGCTTAAAAAATTTATGAATTTATAGGACAAAAATTTTTAAATGATCTCAAATAGGCAACAAATTCAAAACATTAAAATAGCGATTATTGAAACAACTACAATACAAGTGTAATACCAAACTCGTTTCGTTTTTCATTTTGAAACTCATCGCTGATATCTAACTTATACTTACCTGTCACTTCACTTGAAGAACTGTAGAGAACTATACTTCAACCTATAAACAAATCCACCACGTATGCACACTTAAATCTTGTTGACTATTTGAAAGCATATAAACGAATTTGTCTTATTCTTCATGGCTCGGTGTGTCTGAAATGATTTAGTAATATCGTAAGATGTTCATTGACCGTAAGATTGAATTGAAAAGGTACGACAGATAAATCTGTAATTTCAAAATAAATTAATGATAACCTTTATCAAGTAAACCCATCAAAAAACTTTAATCTAATAGCAATCGTCACCGTGGCATGATGCTACTTCTCCGAACCACGTGGGCAATGCTGCTTCTGTAGATCCCTGGGCGCCTGTAACTGCCCAAAGCAAACCAGAACTATGGACTGCGCCGACATCTACTAGTATCTTGGATTCCTCACTTCCTCAAAGGCCTAAAGAATCGGATACGAAACACGATCCATGGTCACCTGCGAGTCAGAGTTCATCGACCGATTTGGATGATTTCGATTTGATCATGAACAGAAATAAGTCACCTCAAACAATTCAATCTACAGGTATTTTCTTCTTTGAATACTACTTAGAGCATGTTAACCTTAGACTCTTCAAACAAATAGACTTCTTGTGTACTATACATAATAATAAGTAAAACACAATATGTATACTCCGTTCACGAAAGGTTGAGCACATAGTAGGCGTTTCTTTATTTATCTGAAGTTGGCAGTATTTGCTGTCATAACGTAAAATAAATTCAATGTTGCCGAATGTACCCGGCCTCGTCCGACGAGCTTGCGAGTTATCAGACAACTCTATGCAATATTGACAACATTGCGTATCAATCTGACAAGAAAATAAACATCATAATCTAAAATTTTAATATACACAGTGGAATATGTCAAATTATCATGGCCAACCGACGGCTCAACCTTTCGTGAACGGACTATACATACATATAAAGGGTTTTCCAATAAGAGGTAATATTTTGATATTCCAAGAAAATGCCATTTTTCAATATAAATGATCGGATGTTTATTTCATTATAAAGAAGAAGCTATGCCGTTAATAGGGGAAAATAACATCAGGCAAATGACCACCACGACCACGCTTACAGGACCATATCCTTTTAATGAAATCTCCCATAAACAAATCGCAAAGTGGCTGCGCTATGTCCTTGAAAGCCTCACGATTTCCATCTTTGAGGTCTTGAACCGACGCTGAGCTAATTGGCGTAGGCCTTCTATTTCACGTGGCCCCAAAGGAAGAAGTAGCAAGGTGTTGAACCACAAGATCTCGGTGGCCAATTGTGATCACCTCTTCGAGAGATAACACGGTCCGGAAAAGACACGACGTTGTTGATGATCGGCCGGCTTGAGTTCTTGTATTAACTGAACTTTATAAGCCTTAAAACCCAAATCTGTATGCAAAATACGGTGCAATGACGTTTGTGGAATGCCTAATTCTAAAGAATGACGAGGAATGGGAAAACCTGGGTTTTCTTCAACACTTTCGGCTACAGCAGCAATATTCTCGGCTGTTTTTGAGCGACGTGCACGGGTTTTATTCTTCGCATCACTAACTTGTCCCAACAGCTCGAATTTTTCCACCAATTTCTTTATTGCGGTCCGACAAGGTGCTTCACGACGACCCAAAAATGTTCGAGTTTTACGAACCGTCTCTGCCAATTTTTCACCATTTTATAGTGAATTTTAATAATTTCAATGCGTTCTTGAAGCGTGTATCGTTCCATTTTTATTAATGGCGTAGTTTCTACTTGTCAAATGTCAAAAAATGACAGCTTCAAACGTGACATCTACCGAAATAGCAGACTATTCAAAATAACACCTCTTATTGGAAAACCCTTCAGAACTAAAGAAATATTTATCTGCCTTGAATTTATATTGTCCGAAACAATTGATAAATATTTGTTTATTTGTTACAGTTGGAATTAGTAATAACAACAGTGATCCATTCGAGTTGAGTCTACTTGGAGATAGTTTACCAGTGACACAAAACTTATCAACAGGGGCCACTAAAAAGACAGCTCAGTCATTCTTAGGCGAAAATTCTTCACTGGTTAATCTGGACAATTTAGTTATGAGTAAGATATTTATTCTTTGACTTCTGACATAATTGGTTTTCTGATAAAAAAAATTATTGTAGAAAAATATGAATTTTAGTGTACACTTCAGTTCACTTATTTGCTAGATTTAGCTAATTAATGTTTTTTGTAACTTGGTGATTCTTTGGCAAATACAGTGGAACTTCTCCATGTAGTTTTAGGATTGGGAAATTGTATATTGTTTATTTGTGAATCCTTTGCTGGGTATTCAACCCGTTTGTGATTCTTTGAATATAAATAAAATAAAATAGCGAAATCGCAAAATCCGCAAAAAAATTCGTTGTACAGAAATTTCGTTATACGGAATTTTTTTTTTCATAGTGTCAAGTATCGAAACAAGCAATTGCATTTTTTAATGTGAATTCATTTACATACTGAAAAAGGTGTGTGAATGCAAAACTATTTACAATTATTTGGGCAAATAATTCGTAATTTTTGTCTGAATGGTACATTTAAAAAATATTGTATTCTTCGCATTTTCTTAAAAATTCACAATATTTTCCGGAACCCCTTCAATCGACCGGAAAGCGAGACGACACGTCTTAAAGGCTTGAAGTTCTTCTTCACGATTTGGTTTTTCGGCCAGTTGCTCCTCCAAATCATCGCTGTTGGTATCATCAGTGCTATCATAGTGATCTCGAACACCGCATATGACACTCTGTTCAACATGTCCTTTTCAGTTAATTTGTTATAATACAATATTTACATCGAAATAATTTGAAGCAACCGTCATTATCAACATTTCTAACTGAATCCAACGTTTCAAGGATCTATCCGCCCGCCGTAATGCTTTAGTTTATGGTCGGCATTTACTACCTACGTCCGGCATAATTATGGAAAAAACTCACCCTTGTTCCTTTTCACCAATACCCATTCAAAGAGTGATGTTCTTGTTCTTGGAATATTTCGTTAAAGAGAAAATTTACTTCGTTTTAGAGGGTGTTTTCAACATGGAATTTGGATTCAATGTCTTGAACGAAATTCGTTATACAGATGTTCGCTATAGGGAAGTTCCGCTGTATAAGTAAATGTAATTCTTTGTACAGGAATTATTGACTTGTTACGTTACTTTCTTGGCACGCTGTATAATGAGATCAGTAGTTTAAGGACATTATTATTATTTTGTATTTATTTTCAAGGTAAACCAGCGAATCCCCAAGCTGCAAATCCTTTCCAGGATCAACCTCCAAGGCCAGTTTTCAATACTCCCCCGATAAAACCATCAATGAACGAAATCAAACAAGCTGCATTTGCACCATTCACAACGCCAACTGCTTCCGCTTTCCAGTCAACACCCACTCATTTAGCAGGACCCAGTTTGGGTAAGTTTGTTATTTTAATAATTAAATAATTTGATTAACTCGAGGTAGTCTAAAAGATGTAAGAGGTCTGGCTAGCAAATAACTGCTCGCCTAGTGGGCGCCCTAGACGAGTGAGAAATACAGTGACTATATTACCACAGTGGCGACCACTGGTCATAAAACTGTCTAAAGTCCGCCATGTTTCGTCAAGACGTTTTTGTCGGTATTAATAAATAACTCTATATAGAAGTATTCTTCGGCCTTCTTCTTAATCTGTAAAGAACAAAACATATATCAACAAACTAATTCTGCAATCTGCGCAACTCCGACGAAACACGGCGGCCAACCAATAGAAAATGAGACACGAGTTGTCGCCATTGTGGTAATATTTTTTAGAATTGAATGTCCTGATATCTGGGCAATCCATGGTAATGAAAACACTATTCCAGATATAAATACTTGTGCGATTTTTAATTTACTCTACATGTTTCGAGCTAATTCCGCTCATCTTCAGGAGTACAAATCACAAAGTGAAGATAAAAATCTTCATAAACAATTCACTGAAAGTCATCTGAAGTCATGCTCATGATCTAAAATATAGTTCTCTCAAATTACTTCAAGAGGGTGGCTCTCAAACATGAAAGTTTCAGAAAATGAGCAATGTCGTGAATCGATCGAAGAATCAGAGAATAAAATGATAAAATTTAAGATGACGTTCGGTGAATTGTTTATGAAGATTTTTATCTTCACTTTGTGATTTGTACTCCTGAAGATGAGCGGAATTAGCTCGAAACATGTAGAGTAAATTGAAAATCGCACAAGTATTTATATCTGGAATAGTGTTTTCATTACCACCACTGTGGTAATATAGTCACTGTAGTGGGGAAAAAAGGATGTGTTGCGTTGGGTATCTAGATATCTAGTCAACGGACTATATAGTCCGTTCACGAAAGTTTGAGCCGTCAGTTGGTCATAGAATTTTGGCATATTCCACTGTATATATCAAAATTTTAGGTTATGTTGTTTATTTTCTTGTCAGATTGATACGCAATGTTCTCAATATTACATAGAGTTCTCTGATAACTAGGAAGCTCGTGGAACGAGGCCGGGTAAAGTCAACGTTGCCGAATGTACTCGGCCTCGTCCGACGAGCTTGCGAGTTATCAGAGAACTCGATGCAATATTGACAACATTGCGTTTCAATCTGACTAGAAAATAAAGAACATAACCTAAATTTTAATATACACAGTGGAATATGTCAAATTTCCATGGCCAACCGACGACGGCTCAACCTTTCGTGAACGGAGTATATATACTATTTCGCAATCAATATCGTTATTTAATAGCAAAACCTCGTATTTTCTAATCACTCATCGCTGTAATTTTATTCATGAAATATTCAGAAATTAGTCCAACTGTCGGCAATTTCACTGTAGATTTAATTCACTTCCAGGTAACGGTTTTGGGCCTACCTATCCATTGAATCAACCTGTTCAAGATCCATGGACCCCTGTACAAAGTTCAACAGCAAATAATCAATCTCCCTGGACGAAACCCAATGAGCCTGCAAATCCATTTTTATCTTAACATTGGAATTTCATTTTTGAAGTATTTTCTTATACAAGTAAGTTGTGAAGTACAAAGGAAAATTTTTTATCAAATTTCTATTATTTATACAATATATATGTTTTTAAGGGCGCTTGTGTTAATAATAATAATAAATTGTATCCCCTGAAGGTGGGAGAATTATTAATTTTATATTTACAAAGTTAAAATATACAATATATAAAATAAATACGAAAAGTTACTGAGATTTTCGATGAATGTAATTTTATAATGTTGCTGCTGCTTACACGTTGATGATACAAGAATTATCTTTCTATTCGCAATTTAGCTCATCAGTTTAACGCAGTCATTTGTTTCAACATACTAATGGTGGTATTCTGCTTTTATCTGTAACTTTTCGTAAGCTCACAGGAAAATTGCAATTCTGGACCTCTTTAAGGGATCTGTAGCTTACAGAAATCGTTAAATATTTACGAGTACTGGATGGGTGATCGGGAGCATTATCGAATGATATTTTGTGAGGCTACGTTGAATGGTTTGTTCAAATTCTTTTTTAAAGTGGGAACTTTATGAGGATTGGATGGAGAAGGTTGCGTGATCAAATGAATCCATTCGAAATGCCGGATGCCCAGAAATGTTCAGATTGAAGAAATGCCGAATGCCTAGTTTGCGAACATATTCTGATCGAAGAACCAGTGTACTATAAACTTAATAAATGCTCTACAGCAATTTTAACCAAGAAATTCTCTTCTTTCCTGTTTTCAATTTATTAGATAAAAGAAACTACATTCAGATGAATGTATTTTCAAATTCAAATCAAAACCATTTACTCATAATAAAGTTCCATGATCAAATCTTACGATTGAAGGTTATGTTTTTCGATGAGTAGTTCAAATGTGAAACTGTAAATAAGAAAGTTACAAGAACCATTCCAGAATCCCATTATTTACGAATCTGTAAGTCAGCTAGTTATAGATCAATCGTACGCTACAGTCATGGACCTATAATACTAACTGGACGACTAACGGCTTGCGTCTGTTACAGACAATTCTGTCAGTTTGACAACATCGCCTGTTAGTGTTTAGTTTCTCGATGCGTTGTGTTTACATTTTCATTTCGATTTGACGTTCATGAACTGAATTATTTTACTGATTCAGTGGCAGTTTATTGTTGCTTAAGAGTATTGCGGTAATTATAGCTATGACAAAATTACGAAAATGTTGTTTTATATGCAAGAATTGTAGAAATGAAAATCTAACCTATTTTTACTTCACCCCAGTGCGGCAGTGAAATGCTTCCCATTTCAACCTAATGCTTGGTTGACTACAATGCAGTACTATTCGCATCTCTATGTTTATTTCTTACTCTGAGAACTCGATTTTTAAGAATTTATGTGAAAAAAGTTTCGGAACCACCCTGTCGCACAAAAATCAGATTCCATATTAGCTTGTGGTTTTCAGTTATATCCGTTCCTAGATGAAAACAGAGAATATAATAGTTTAAGGGATGTAGTAATAAATTTCGGAATCATGCCATTCTGTAATATATAAAAATATATTTGCTCACTGAAAAGATCGCTAGATCATCAGGAATAAATTAAAACTTGAAACTCTGTTGATTTGATTCCCAAAATAACCAATTATATATTATATAATTGTTTACCAATAAAGTGAAAGCAGAGAATTGTTAGTATAACTCATTCATTTGACACAACAATTAGAAAGTTTCAGTAACTCTTATTGCAGCAATTAACATTAACTTTCTAGGTATTAACTCTTAGCATTTTATAGATTACTTCGCCTAAAAATGGGAATGTGGACAACGAGAGAATGGAGATGAATAAAAACGAAATAAATTCACTTTAATATAATAATAATCGACGTGATATGAATTTAAATACACAGGAGATGAGGAATTGTTTTTCCCTCATAAAAAATCACAACTTTATTTTCACTCATTCAAAAAAATAATGAAAATGATAGTTCCTCAAAAAAATTCTCCTGAAAAATATTGATTGGCAATAAAATAGAACATTTTTTATCTAGAAGTTTGTCAATTGTCAAGCATTTGTGGAGGTAGGGTTTTCTTATTGATTGAAGAAACTATTTATATATTTTTCTACATGTAACTTAGGACTTGAGTAGGGATTCGCCTCGTTGAAATTGTATTTTTAATAAAAGTCCAGGCAAATATTGAATTTTACATAATAATATGTATATAAATATATGATTAAATCAAACCAAATATTTATGCATTCTAAAATGATTTTAAAGTATTTATATGTGATTATGCTACTGCTATTTCTGAAAGGACGAATTTTATATGATGTTAAAATAATTCAGTACTCGCGTTTTTTTTATTTTGCATTGAAAAATTGTTTACAGTCTCATAGCAGCTATATTGTATTGATGTAAACCTCCACCTCATCCAAAAAAGTTGAATAATGAAGTTGATTTCATTACTTGTTTATTGAAAACTGATTATAATGTTTTTCCATCACTTTATCATATTTAACAAATTTCTGAACGAGATTTATCTCGAATTTTATAAAAGTCCCCACAATAAAATTAAGATAATTGGTATGAGAGTATAAAAAAATCACTTCATAATATAGTACATTAGTTATGTCGTTAGTTCTCTTACAAAGCTTCTGAAATTGTTTCTGTGAACAACAGATTTTTGAAATATTTTGTGTAGCACATGCACAAACACTGAAAATTCTTCAAAAAGTGTTCAATGGAATCTAGCTTCACCTGTGAAACTTTCTCTAAACATTTTCAATCTTTAAGAAGATAAGTTTTTAGCGATTTTTTGTATCCATTATGGCTTACGTATTATGGGAATTGGCTCCCGGTGGATTTGGCTGAAAATTTGATATGATGTTCTACTAATCCTTCTGATTAAATGTCTCCACAGTCACGAAGCTGAAAAATGCATACTTCTAGGAGTTTTTAGCGATTGTTTGTATCCATTATGGCTTACGTATTACCGTTCACACAGAAATCTTTGAAAATATTTCGAATTGACAGAATCTGCTTTCAATAATCACGAAATATTCTCAAACATTTCTGTGTGAACGGTAATACGTAAGCCATAATGGATACAAAAAATCGCTAAAAACTCCTAGAAGTATGCATTTTCAGCTTCGTGACTGTAGAGACATTTGATCAGAAGGATTAGTAGAACATCATATCAAATTTTCAGCCAAATCCACCGGGAGCCAATTCTCATACAAAATGTGCGGGGTCCTTTCATCTAAAATGTAAGCACACAATTATTTTATCTTTTAATTGAAGTCCTCACTTCAGCAGGTGTACTGAAAGTTCCATAATTGTTACAACTCCACAAAAATGTTTACATTATGAATATGAAGCAGTAGAATAAGAAGTATGATTAAAGCAAATGCATGAAGATTTAATTGTAGGAAAAATCCTTATTTCAGGAAAAACATTGAAAGGTCAGTGAATGACGAACAAAATTGAAAAAGTACGAAATAAACGATGCATTTCAATATTGTACATATGTACATATTAACATTTATGTGGATGAAAGTTAATATTTTGGAATTGATTTGTAAAAAACTATGCAACAATATAGCTAGATAAATTTTCATAAGTAATTTATTTCTTACTACAATACATGTCTTGCATTACTGTATAGAATGTTATAAGTTTTAATATCATTCATTGAATTATTGTCTATTGAATTTTTATCATTGTTATTATTTATGCTTTTTGCAATATATAATTTAGTAATTTTGAAAGCGTTTCATTAGCACATTCAACATCAGATGGGTTGTGGACTTTGTGATATGAATAGTTGTAAATAACTTAACCTAAACTTATAGGTAGGTACCTCATAATCATAATCAGTGAATTAGTCAGATCTTAGAATAATATTGCAGAAAAAGGACGAAGTCGGGGTTTCATAATAATATTTTCCAAAATTTAGTGAGATGGCTTCCAAATTTTATATTATAACTGAGCAAACACAAGTAAAACATTTTGACAAATCAGGTTGCATTCACAGTTCATCAATTATCTAGAACATGGCCTTAGAAAAATCAATATAACATATAAATTCAAGAAAAGCCCTGAGCAGGTGATTTTAATTACTCTTTCATTGGTGGAGCAATAATGCTATTACTTCAAAGTTTTGTATAGGACTTCAGATTCATGCTAAATACAGGGTGTTCCTAAATTGAACGTACAAACGAAAAGGGGAGATTCCTTAAGTTAGTTTAGGAAAAAAAAGTTCCATAAACATGGGGTCGCAAACGTTTCGTTTTCGAGATACAGAGTGTTGAAGTTTCAATTTTTTTTTCTCTAAATCGTTGGTAGATACGACAAAACTACAAGAGACAGAAAAGTTTAGTATAAGAACAAAGCTTCTTTTTTTATTTTTTCAAATTAACAGTTGCCCACCAAAAAAAGTTCTCCAGAAGAACAGGTGGCAGTGTTCCAGAAAAAATATCACCCTGTAGATCTTCTATCGAAATTGCCATGTCACGTGGTGAGAACTCTTAAATGTAATATCTATGCCAAATTTCAGTTGAATATCTTGTGAAGTGTAGATACTATGAGAAAAAAACTTGAAAAAAATTCAAACTTCAACACTCTGTATCTCGAAAACGATTCGTTTGCGCCCCCATGTTTATGGGACTTTTTTTTCTTAAATTCACTTAAGGAATCTCCCCTTTTCGTTTGTACGTTCAATTGAGGAACACCCTGTATATGAATGCAAAATCCCAGTAAGATCGGAATATTCAAAAAATTATTATTAAAAAAATTCATTTCTATGGTTCAGATGATGCGATCCTCTTGAAATTTTGCATGAACATTCAGTATATCAATCTTCATTCACAAAATAAATTTCACTCGAATCGGATATCTTGTTATGGAAATATAAAGATTCTTCTTTTCAATATTCCAATTGAATTTTCTATGATTCTGTTAACACTATGGTCACAAAATTTTGCAAGAGGCTTATTTATTATGAGCATCTTGCATGTGGCCGCAAAAATTCGTTTCGATTGGTTCCGTTTTCTCTGAGATATTAAGCAACAAAAATTTCGAATGACCATATTTTGTACGATTTGGCTGGTTTGAAAATCTCAAGTATCTAGGACAATTCTTGGAAAGTTATCGTGTTTATGGTCGGATGGCCCCAAGGACAGAATCGAATTTGACCACAAATCGTCATCAGGGAGTCGAACCCTATCGTTTGAAACCTTTTTCGGCTCAAAATTCGAAAATTACAGACATTTGGGCGAAACGTCAACGCAATTGTTTAAGTAGAACGCTCAAAATTACTACATAAAACTAATAAAAATTTACCTAGCCAGTTGATCCCTGTATCCTTCATTTGCGAGGAATACAACATAAACCCAGGTAAAAATATTTAAATTGCATTGTTGTTTGTTGTTGACATTTTGGCAATTGAGTTTGTAGGTGCTGGGAATTGTGAGGGTCGCTTTCTGTAGCAAATATTTATTGTTTTCAAATATTCATCAATATGAATAATTTTAACTAGATTTTCGGAGATAGGTAAGTTGGTTTTAGTGCAAAATGAAAGATTATTTTTGCAACGAAAAATAACTCTGAAACATTTCGGCGGGGGTTTGAACACCCAAAACCCCCCTTTGCTACGTCCTTGATTCATAACCTACCAAAAAACAAAAAAATCTTGTAGGACGTCGAAAATTTTCCAAAAACAATTTCTTTAAATTTCATCTCCTATATATCAGAAACAATGAGACCCACGGTTCATAGGAACTTTAATTCATAAAAACATCTAAAAATGATCCCGGATTTTGGGCACCCTATTCTGAAACACCCTGTTTATTTCTTCTACGACCGCCACAAAATACCCTTATTCTATGTTCAATAATGCTTTCTAAATATAGTAGTTGCAATCCCTAAAATACCTCCTATTTCGTTCTATTGACGTATAAATCAAAGATTTTATTATGCAACTAGTTGCACAATGTATGAAAAGCGCACGGCTTCTTCCCAATATTCGTAACGACGCGACGTTGCCGTAACCATAGAGAAAATTAATGGATTCAGGAACATAAGTGACAGTTCCTTGGTAGAATACAGACGTAAACTATTATGTTCCTCGAGTTCTTTCATTTTCTCGGTACAGTTCTCACTCTAGTGTGTTAGCAGGTAAAGAATTGATATATTTTTGATTCTACTTACATTTTCGATCCAATTGACCGCATTTTGTTGATTCTTTAGCATAATTATTCCTTTTGTTTTTATTCACAATCGCCGATTGTCAACGCATGTTGTAACGGTGCATTCAGCGTGCCGAGCGTAACGCCAGACGTAACCGACGGTTTCTACACGGTGTGTGTTATGGTGATCCTCAATCCATTCTCTCCCTTTCGGGGTCGTGAAGTAAGGGAAAATTTGGAAGCACCAATTCGGAAACCAATATTTAGTGCCTATTAGTGCTTCATCATACTCATTTAGCACCACCACTGGCGCAGCCAGGGGGGGGCTTTGGGACTGCAGCCCCCCCCAAAGATTAATTTTTTCGTTATTCCTTTCTTCTTTATTTTTTTGGAACTTTCAAATTTGTTGTATAATCAAGAATTTTTCAGTTCAGCCCCCCCCCAAAACAAAATGCTGGCTGCGCCACTGAGCACCACCGTAGTTTTTGAGAAATTGACAATTATATAAGGTTGGGGAAAAAGTAATTTCGTATTTTGCTCCCTTTTTTTCAGGGTTTTCCTTTTAAGTTGGCCTATTAGACGTTTTAGGAGAACTAGTGAATATTTCGTTCTGAAATTTTAGGTGCAGCTTGAGGCTGAAGGAACTCTTCGCCTAAAATATTTTCAAGTCGACAGTGTTGCCACGTCTATCTCAAACGCATATCTACTCTCTTATTTCAAATGGAACTACCTATATTTTCATTTATGTATCGATTCAATACCAAATTTGCAGTATAAACCACTTAAAAAAAATTTCTCTGCTATGCACTGTTGCCAAGTTATTCACAATTCCTGGAAATTTTGACATTTGCATTGCCAGTTTGGAAATGCAATATCTCGATTATTTTTCATGCGAACGGAACCAAACTCTGCAGTCTCATAGTAAAGACTCCATGCATTCATGTGGTATATTCAGTATTTTGATAAATCGTAAGGTTTTTCGGAGATATTGCTGCAAAAATGTGAAACTCAAAATTGAAATATTTCGAGATTTTCAAATGGCAACCCCATATTTATTTTACAGCATTCGATTCGAAATGAAAAATGAATGGCAGTCTCCTTTTAAACTAATTATTTATTTTGGATAGTTTTCGAAAGAGATGGAAAATACTGAAATTTTTCAGTATTTATAGTTCATGATCTATGGTTCTGTTTACGATGAAATGGTTTTATGATTATGATGGCGAACATTTTTTTCACGTCTCTAGGACCTTTATGTCCAAAGATATCGATATTATTAGGAAACGTCAATTAAAATAAAGAAGTAAATTTAAAAAGGGAGCTTCTCCGAATCTGTGGGGGTAAACTCCCCAATATGGGCGTTTTTGTCGATAAAACTAGGTATATTTGATGCCTTTAAATTATCGCTAAGTCATGAGCAAACACACTGTATATACAATGTTCATATGGCGGTTTTTCGGAATCGTCTATTATAGGTGTTTTCTATCTCCCATCAGAATGTTTCCCATCTTATCCAGGAGACCCTGTATGTGAACTTTCTTTTTTGTGTATTTCTGTTTGAGTTTATAGGAAATCTTCCTATACTCTTATATTTGTATAAATCATATAATAATAATAATAATTCAATATTTCTTTTACAGAACGATATCATAAAGATATTTCGAAATAAGTTCATCATGGAAAGTAGTGACAGTGAAGAAAGTATAACATCGCCAAATAATATAGAAGCAGCAAATAACGATTCTTTGAATGTAGTGAGTGAAAAATCTAAAGAGAAATATACTGTTGCGTATACAGTATACATGGACTGGTGCAAAGAACAGAAAACTAGCTCTCATTCAGAAAATGTTTTGATGGCTTACTTTGAGGGTATGTCAAATAAATATAAATGTTCTACTTTATGGGCATACTATAGCATGTTAAAAGCGATGCTAAGTATCAATAATGGCGTGGATATCGGTAAATATTCCAAATTAAGAGCATTTCTAAAGCGGAAATCAGATGGATACAAAGCCAAAAAATCTAAAGTTTTCACAACGAAGGAGATTGATACGTTCATCAAAGAAGCTCCAGACAATGAATACCTTTTTGCCAAAGTAAGTTTCACAACTATCTGTTAATTAATTATAACTTGTTTATATTTTTTATCCACGACTATTGTATAATCCTCCCATTATACGCCTGTTTGCTCGACCATAATAACTTCCTTTAATCACAAGCGAATAATGAGTTATTATTCACTGCTGTCAGATGGTTCATAGATTCAACTTGAATATAATATTCTTTAAATTGATATTTTTTCAGTATTCTAAAGTACTCCAAATAACACTTATGGGTGTACCTTGTGAATCGATGGCCAAATCTACTTCTATTACAACAACAACTAAGCAATTTCTATTACGAAATATACAATGACAAGATCTCCAAAAATGTCTCATGTGTCAACTTTACTTTTTCAAGACTTGTAATAGATGGGTCTTGTCACGGTCGCTGAATGTTAAAATCTTCAAGAAATATATTCAGTAGTCTTGGATAAAATATAGTAAGCTACTCGCGCATAATCGCTATTGTTCACTCGGTGATCTTTGCCACTTGCCTACGGCTGGTAGCCTAAACTTCACCTCTTGAATAAAGCTATCATTATACGCTCGTTGCATAATATACTATTATTGTAGGTTTTACTTGTCATGGGAATTACGGGTGCTTGTAGGAGAGATGAGCTGTACACAATGAAAATTCACCAATTTCAAGACTTAGGTTCCGCACTTCTGTTCCACATTCCGAACAGTAGAAGAAAAACTTTTCGAAAATTTACTATAACAGGAGACTATGCTGACATTGTAAGAAAATATTGGAATCTGCGACCAAGTAATGCCACCGATGATCATTTTTTTCTAAATTATCAGAAAGGAAAATGCACTGACCAGAAAATTGGAAAAAATAAAATAGGAAATATGGGAAAACAAATCGCTTCATACTTAAAACTTCCGAATCCTCAGTTATACACCGGCCTCTGTTTCCGCCGCTCATCTAATACAATATTGATAGATAATGGCGAATATATAACGACATTAACTAGGCAAGGTGGCTGGCCCACTACAAATGATGCTAATGGTTACATCGAAGAGTCCCTGAGTAGTCAAAATAACACAGCCGATGAAATATTAGGGTCGATCAATCCGTTGTCAGACCTACAACAAGAAATTGCAATTCAAGAGGCCAGATTTCGTGCTTCTCAAACACCAGAGGAAATCGAGGCAGCTCAGATTCGGCGGGAAAACCTCAGAAAACAACAACTAACTGTGCAACAGAACGCGTTTGGTGGTGAGTAAATTGATGAACAATAAATTTTTTATTCTTTAGTCTATTTCACGATAGTATGAAGTGAAGGGAACTCTTAGCCCCTACTATCGCAATGACCTCCCTATATATCGGGAACGCGGCAGAATTGGCATCTATCTCTCTTTACTATAGTCCAATCAACCTCCGGTCATAGACTAACTAAACGGAGAATAGATGAGACACTAGTAGAACAAGCTTCAACGCCATCTGTTTTTGTACAACATTACTAATTCGTGAAAAAAGCTTAATCGAAAAAGGAATCTGTATCGTAAAGCTGCTTCAAAAAGAATTCTGTAGTGCACCTTTGAATAGGTAGGTACTCCCATATAGGCAAAAAATTTTTTGAAATTCAATTTCAAAAGGAATCAGAAATGGATTCGTGCAAGTTATCGATGAGTGAGGAAATTTATTCTCATGAAAATAATACCTGCAACGAACTTTCATCTGATTTTCTTTTGGAATCGAGAAATGAGGATCAATAATCAAATTCTGGATAGAATAAAAATGTATTAATGAAATAGGTATCACCAATTGGAAATACAGATTTATTTCATAAATATCTAATCAATAAACTAATAATTGCATTGAAAACATTTTCAAAAACTAACAATAATGAATTCAATAATACAAAATATGAGTATTCACCTACTAAACTTATTCAATACATGAAAAACTTTTTTGAAAACTATGAGTATCTTAATTCTTATAGGTAACAGAATATATATATATTTTATAATTACCTTCTTGCATCTCGATTTTCACATCCAATAACACAGCACGTCTTCACTCTTGCAGGCATATCGAAATTTATTATATTTCAAAAAGAACGTGTCAAACCACTCCTTGTGTCAGTTGACAATTCAAAGGTTTTTTGATAATAATGATTTTACATACGTACTATTTTCTCGATAGGATAGCATTTCCATGAATGCAACGACATCTAACTATCAAATTGAAAATAATTTTCGTGTATTAGTCTCTCCTCCGACAGATGGCGCGGAATATACGAGTGGCTCATCTAATTTTTTAGTTTGTCTATGGTAATAGCCTCATTGCTCCACCAATGAAGAGTGCTCAAAATCACCTGCTCAGGACTTTTTTCGGATTTGATTTGATTTATAAATGATCACTGGATGAAGTCTGATAATTTGTGCGCTGTTTATATGGGAACATAAGAATTTATTTTAATATCCTGTGGTGATATAAAACTGGAATTTCAAAGTCAACTGTCGAGTTTCTACTCAATGAAGCGATCAGTTGTTGGACCGATATAAGTTTCTAAAAATCTGAAGAATCTAAAGAAAATTAATTTTTTAGAACAAGTACAAAATATAGAAGGGAATGAAGCACTTAGGAATGCTGCATTAGATATGCCTTCTGCACAAGAAGAGTTCATGTCCGAAGGGGACCCATCAAGCAGCTATACTGAACTAGGTGAGGAAAAAATTGTAATATGATAATTTCAATTCATAACCGTCCTTAAGTATTATTTTATAAATTTAAGAAATAGCAGACTACAGTAGTTATATTCTTCAATATATTTCAGGTATCGAGCAGAAGTTCATCAAGAAGGAACCCATAGTTCAGGATTATAGTTCAAATTCGTCTAGTCCTCGGCCAATTGAAGAAACGACAGAATACAGACTGCCTACAAATTCAAGTCTAAACGGAAAAGATTCCAAAAAGCTCAATGAAGATCTTATTAGGGAAAAAAAATTGGAGTTACTTCAGAAGCAAATTAATTTTGAAGATATGAAATATATAGAAGAAGAAATATGCTACAAAAGGAAAAAAGAGTTGGCAGACGCAGAATTAAAGAAAAAATTGTTAGAAATTGAAAATTTGAAATTAGATTTAGAGTTAAAAAAGAGGAAGCTGAATGAGAGTATATGACTTCATAAATTTCTTGTTTTCTACTCCTGTGAAAGAGAACTATGTTATATCCTCCTATCGTGGGTCAAACCATACTAAGTTGGCATCACACACAACTTATATTTTCAGGAGAAAAACCGTTTATATATTTCTGCTCTGATTTCCTCCAGGTGGAACAATCGGTATATGTGTTCTATGAATACACCCACTCACATTTGGATATCTTGAAATATTGTAGAAATGAGCCTTTGTTTCCATAATTTGTCAAGGAGTTTTTGGCATGTATAGATGAATTAGATTTTAAGAAAAAAAAAAACGTTTGACGCTGTTATTTTGTGGAAATTAATATAATCCCCTATAACAATTGAAAGATTGTAGTTTGTTTAAGGGACTTACATTCCACAGAGCGGTTTTTGCAACTGCGCTTTAACTCGCTGTCTGTTTCCAGAGCTTCAATAAACTCAAGTATCATATAAACCTAGAGATACATTCCAGCACTTGTTGACGCAGCCATATAATCTGTTTATGAACGCAAACAACATTCGGCATTGCGAACTTGTGCCGTATCTTTATTCCGTATTGGATAAATGGTCGACGGCTCCTGCTATGATACTAACAGTCAGGCTGTTATATAATTCTGTCAGATAACATTGTTCTCTTATACGCCAAGCAACAGCTACAAATGATTACTTTTTGACAAAAATACTACCTGGACGCCACCTTGTGCAGGACAGTCCGTAGTTTATTCCCACCATGTTTTCAACACGAAAATGCCATTTTTTTATTTGTTATTAACAAAAACAACAAAAATACGCGTTCTTTTTAGTTTTTTCGTTGCAAAATGGAAACTATTGATGCAGTGATAACGTTGCAATGGGATGAATGTAGAGAATTACATTGTGAAGAGAATGATGGGTCAAACGATCCGATCGAATAATTAAACTGGAGAAAAGCGGAAAAAACCGGAAAATTGCGTGTTTTTTCTTTTAACTCATAACTGCCATTTTGCAATATTAAGAACTGAAACTTCACACGATAGTAGCTATTGACGTGCAATTCATGTGTGCCAAAATTGGATTCGGTCGGATAAATAGTTTTCACATAATTCCCATTTGAATTTTTTTTGACATATTTTCGCGGAGAGCTGGATGCGTTTGAGGTCGTCCGATTGAAATTAAAAAAATTGATTTGGAAAGAAGACGTGATCAGTAACAAAACGTCTATTCTGATTTTTCAATAAAATGCGTTTAAGTGTGTTAAAAACTAGTGAGAACATGAGGGAAAACGACCGACCAAGCGAGAGTGGTGAGGGAAGAGCGAATCGAGGGGAAACGCCGCGGAAGCCAACGGTCGCCGAGTATAAAGATTGTTGCGCGGAGAGCGCACCAAATTTTGTACACATATACGTTCCCCTCGATTCGATTATTTCCTCTCCACTCGACCGCTCTCGCTCGGTCGGTCGTTTTCCCTCATGTTCTCACTAGTTTTTAACACACTTAAACGCGTTTTATTGAAAAATCAGAATAGACGTTTTGTTACTGATCACGTCTTCTTTCCAAAACAATTTTTTTAATTTCAATCGGACGACCTCAAACGCATCCAGCTCTCCGCGAAAATATGTTCAAAAAAAATTTGAATGGGAATTATGTGAAAACTATTTATCCGACCGAATCCAATTTTGGCACACATGAATTGCACGTCAATAGCTACTATCGTGTGAAGTTTCAGTTCTTAATATTGCAAAATGGCAGAGTTATGAGTTAAAAGAAAAAACATGCAATTTTCCGGTTTTTTCCGCTTTTCTTCAGTTTTAATAATTCGATCGGATCGTTTGACCCATCATTCTCTTCACAATGTAATTCTCTACAATTCATCCCATTGCAACGTTATCACTGCATCAATAGTTTCCATTTTGCAACGAAAAAACTAAAAAGAACGCGTATTTTGTTTGTTTTTGTTAATAACAAATAAAAAAAATGGCATTTTCGTGTTGAAAACATGGTGGGAATAAAACTACGGACTGTCCTGCTCGGAATGGCACAGGTGGCTTCCAGGTAGTATTTTGTAGGAAATATCTCTATTGCTTGGCCTATTAGTGATTGTTACTATCTAGTCATTCGATGCGTCGTGTTAACATCTTCATTTCGATTTGATGTTCATAAACTGAATGAATGAATGATGAATAAGTACTGATTTGTTGGCAGTTGCTTAGTGTATTCGGTAATTATAGCTATGGCACAATTTAAGAAAATCTTGTATTACATTCAGAAATTGTAGAAATGAAAATCTGAACTGTTGTTTACTTCACACCATTGCGTCAGTAAAATGATTTCCATTTCACTCTAGAGTCTAGAGCCTGGTTGATTACAATGCGGTACTATTCACACTTAGGAGCATCTCTATGTTTACTTCTTACTATGAGGTTCAGCCTATTTTCTTTCTGCTCTACCAGTTATATTTTGTATTAAATACACTTAAAAATTCTGATAAAAGTTGACTTTTGTTGAAAAAATATATTCCTCTCAATGTCTTGGCTGGTTCAAATAAAAGACACAACAGTTCATATTTTTGTTTTATTCAATATCACGTTGTTTTCAATGCATTTGCATATTGAAATTCAGGACTATTCTCATATTCGCACATATCCAATGCAATAACACAACTTTCTTCAACCACTCTCTTCTCATCATTCAAATACACTGCTCAACAATTGATAGGGATCACTTACTTGTTCTAAATTTATTTCTGAAATATTCGCTCCGAGATTATAAATTTAGTCATATATCTGAGTATTTTCAGTTGATAATATGGTTCACTGGAGAAAAGAATGAAAAAACTGGAAAGTTGGAGAGAAAAAAGACTTTATTAGGAACACTCAAAATTTTGTGTTTGAAATAACATAAAAATTTTATGATGAAACACAAGAAGGCTGAAGTTCGGTTAAGCTAGTATCTAGTTGGTCCCCCACGAGCTCGTCTGAAGCATTCTACCTACGAGGCATACTTCGATCATCAAACGATTTATAAAATTTTGGGGCAAATTCGTCCAAATATCCCGTAAAGCGTTAGAAAGGTCCTCCAGGTTATTGATCGGTGTGTTCTAAGGTTGACAATTGTCTAGACATCTCTCCTTTGTCTAAGAGTATAACTCACTTCAGCTGAAACTGCTGAAAGGTAGTCCCAGTCACTTATTGAGTCAAGTCATACTTAAGAGTGTCCAAAAACATCCCACTCTTTAGTGGCTACAACCACGAAGATTTGCTATCATTTATCGTCAATATACCAGGGTGATTCATAGGTAAATGGACGGAAGCTAAGGGTAGATAAAAAACACTGAGGTGAGTCAGAATAACCTATATTCAAAGGGCCAATATCTCGCTATATTATCAAGATATACAATGTTTTATTGATTTTGTTAATTTTTTCAAGTTACTTATAAGTTTCGAACTAATTTTGATGATATTTGGTAGGTAAGTTTATTCTCTATGAAAAACTGATTATAATTTGGAAGAAATTACTGAAAATTTTCAGGTTTGGTCTAGGAAAAATTTTCGAATTCTATTGTGGAAATTATTCAAAAAAATAAATACATATGTGAGACAATAATAAAAAAAATAAAATTCTATAAAGTGAAAGCAGAGAATAATATTAATCGATAGAAATCAACCAATATTAATCTAACAATTCGGAGCTAATTTCGCCCTCGTTCGAGATACAAAGCCAGGGTGGTATCCTAGATATAATATGCAAGATGGCTGTAACAAGAGCACCTATAGTTGTATGGGCAAGATTGATAGAGTAGTATTAAGCCATTGTTTAGTTAGTTAGTACTCGCCTGCTAAGGCATGGATGTGCGTATGTGGCGGTACCTATTAGAATTATGTGGCAAACTCTGAATTTTTAGGGTCCATCCTAATACGCCCTCTTGGCGGATACTTGAATAATTACTTATCGGTGAAGAGGTTTCTACTTCTGCTATGAAACTATATTTTTATGACGTGGAAGTTTGAAGAATCGAAACATTCGAAACTGAGTAAATTCCAACACATGTTCGTCGATGAATAGAGTAAGCCAGGGTTCCAGTTGGGAATTTTATTACTTTGATAATTACAGGGTCTGTTTATGTTATGCGATTCTAGTTTTTCTATTCTAAGGTAGTGAAGGGAATAAGTTTAAATTTGAACCGTAGTTGAAGGCAAAATATGAAATTTATTTGGTTAGACTTTATTTTGAAGTTTTTTCTGATAGCCATGAATTCTTCTTCAAACAAATGCGACGAATAATTAGTACCAACGTGAGGTCTTTGCACTCACGAAAACTATGATAAAACATTACCTATTTAAAAAGTTATCGCAGGAAATTGAGGCGTTTTCCTTATTATTAAATTATTTCTGTTCAGAAAGACGACTGAAGTTTCGAAATACTGACAATACTGAAATGTATTATTATTGGCAATATATTCTAATCAATGTCATTGGAAAAAAGAAAAAAATATGCAAATTTCAAAAAATCGCATTGTGTAAACCATAGAAAATTCAATTGAAATTCGAAAAAAAATGCTATATTTCCAAAACAAGATATCCGTTTCAAGTAATAGTTATTTAATCAACTAGGTTATTAAAGACAGCGACTAATGGTCAAGATATTTTAATGCGTGAGCGGAGCGAACGCGTTAATAGTTCCAGACCATTAGTCGCTAGATTAATAACCGTGTTGATTACAAGTTTTTCCGACGATCTCAACATGAATTGTGTAAAAATTCTTGATTGAAATACATTCTTATTTTGCACAAGACATACATTTGACATAAATAAATTTCTATGTGTTTATGTTCCTGTAGAGTTTTGACATTTCTCGTAGTGCTTCTGACTACTTTGTGTATGGTTGCCATAACGATTGCACATTGAAATGGCTAAAAATTGAGCATTAAAATGGGTCATTAATGCTCAATTTAGTACACATTAAAATCACCTTCTATTTCGAGGTCGGCGGAAAAATTTATTTTGTGTATGAACATTGATATAGTGAATGTTCATTCAAAATTTCAGGAGGTTCGCATCATCCGAACCATAGATTTGTTTTTTTTAATTGTCATTTTTTACATATTCCAGTTTTTTAATAATTTCCAGAATATTATTCCGATCGTGGTGAGATTCAGCAATGGAAATTTCAATTAACGAGTAGTGATCAGGGTACGAATGTGTCTTTTGAAAATTTGAAAACTGATACCTCCTGTAACGGGAACATACGATGAGTTTCTCCTGAAATAAATGGCGTTTAAAAAATGCAAGAAAAGCCCCGAACAGGTACTTTTGAGCTTTCGTCTATTAGTAGAGCAATAATTCTATCACATCAAAATTGTATGGGACTTGAGATTCATGCTTAGTATATGAATGCAAATCTAGGCACGACCGGAATTATGTTCTGGAAATGATTAAAAAAATGAAATATGTAAAAATCCAGTAATAACATTAAATTAAATTATATCGTTAACATTATGGCCACAAAATTTTGCAAAAGGCTTATTATGGGCATCTTGCATGTGGCCGCAAAATTTCATATCGATTGGTTTTGTTTTGTCTGAGATATGGCGGGACGGAAATTTTGAATGGCCATTTTATGGAACACCCTGTACGGTTTGGCTGGTTAACGAACTTCTCAAGTCTCTAGAACAAACAGAACAGAATTGTATTTGACCTCGGATTCGTCATCACGGAGTCTACTCCGTGATGACGTCGTTTGAGGCCGTTTCTGCTCAAAATTCGTTAATTAGAGACACAAACCGAATATTATTATTATTATTATAAAGCCTGTCTATCCTCAACGTGTAAGTGTTTAGTGCAGTTTATGGTCCGGCGGAGTGTTGGGACCTCAACTAATTACTTAACTTGGCGCTATCGAGAGATGATTAACGATTTTTTATGACCGGAATCTGATTGTATGGATCTGGACAACGTTTACTTCAACAAGACAGCACTACGTGCCACTCAACCAACTAAATCGATCGAGCTTTTACGGAAAAAGCTTGGTGAAAGAGAAGGACCCGCCAATATCCCATTGTCGATTCAATACCTCAAAGACGGAATTCGTGGCTATCGAGTACATAGAGTTAGAGTAGCCACACTTTTCGATTTTGTTATGGAAAATTTCATTAAAAAGATATTTTCTGTGAGCGTGGTCGTGGTGGTCATTTGCATGAAGTTATTTTCCACTATAAATTAACGGCATGAAATAAACATCCGATCATTTATTCCAAAAACTATAATTCTTCTTTGAATATCAGAATGACACACCTCTAACCGGAAAACCCTGTATATGCACAGCGAAGTGATTTGAAGTTTATAAGCGCTTGTTCATACTGGGAAAATTCATTCATGAATATCATTGGAGCTGTTAGTTTCATTCTATTTCTTTATGCATTCAACTTTCACCTTCAAATCCTGAACGTTTTGTGAAAAATACAAGTTTTGAAATGTTCCTTTTGAAAACACTTTCATTACGTGGCTTTGATTATTGATACAATAATTATTTCTTTAGCATAAACATATCAGAGAATATAAAAATTTCTCAAATCATTCACTTCTTTAATATAATATTTCTTTGCTACTGAGTTAAAAAAATTCCGTCTAGCGATCTCACGACGAAATCGAAAATATTTCTCAAATCCCAACCCTAAGGCCTCAGAGTAATAAAAAATTTTTATTACTCTGGACCCTCGGATATTTCATACAGGCATACAAGACAAGAGAGAAGTTGTGGAGCAAGATGCAAGACACGTTGACGTGAAGAAAAATAGCTCGTCACTAGAGACATCTGTTGTTCACCATACCCAAAAATTAATACTCGTCTGAATTTTCAACATTGCACATAGGCAACCCATCATGTTGGACCTCTTCCGGAGTGGCCCTCTAACGATATTGTCCAATATCCTCCAATGATATTTGAACTGAAGTAACTAACTATCTTCTCCTTAAACAATGGTATGGCCATTTCGTCCATTTTAGGACTCATCAGCACAGGATAGCTCTGAATGATACAAGGTATTTCTTGGAACTTAAAGCATCTTCTTTAAAGTATTAAATACCGAAAACGCCATCTCTTCATGCTATGGAAGAAGGTTTTCGTATGGAGAAAGAGATTGCGTTTTCGGTATTTAATACATTATACAATGAACATTCAGTATATCAATCCTCATTCACAAAATAAATTTCACTTTAATCGGATATCTTGTTATGGAAATATAAAGATTCTTCTTTTCTATATTCCAATCCAATTGAATTTTCTATGGTTCTGTTAACGCTAATGGGCACAAAATTTTGCAGGTGGCCGCAAAATTTCATTTCGATCTATTGGTTTCGTTTTGTCTGAGATTTTGAGGAACAAAAATTTTGAATAGCCATATTTTATGGAACACCATGGGCGTATTTACGAGGGGGAGTACTAGGGGTAATTAGCCCCCCAGAAGAAAATTTGCAATACCGCTCCTAGAAGAACATTCGCTAAAACTTACCACTACCCCCTACACTCGCTCTCTGGATACGCCCTTGTGGAACACCCTCTACGGTTTGGCTGGTTAACGAAGTTGATCGCGGTAATTGGAACAGATTCACCCTGAAATCTCAAAGATTTTCTACATCTTGGGAAATGGGAAGATCTCAAGTCTCTAGGATAACCCCTAAGAAAGTTATATAGCCTATTCGTTTCGAAGAGTTTCGTGCTCCTGAGTAACTCAAAAGCTCGAAATACGGCTTGCCTCTGGTTGCGCACAAGCGCAATGGAACAGCTCAGGAACTCGAAACTTTTCAAAACGAATACTATAGGTTTGTTCCAAGTTCCAACAGCTGACTTTTGTACGGTAATTTGACGGTCACGAAACTGTTAGTAATCGATCTTATGCGCATGTCTAAACTTTGACCGTACAAGAACCGTCCAAACAGTACTTGCTCCAGACCAGGGATCGAAATGACGATCACAAAACCGTTCCACTCACGGTCCCGAAGCAGGATGGAACAAAAACGAAACCGTTCTCAAACGATACATTTTCAGTTGGAACCACGATACACAAACACCGGTATGCCGACGCGCATCGAGAGTGACGTCACTGGGAACATTTCCATAGCATTTGCGTGATTGAAGAGAGAGAGAATTGATTAGAATTTGTTCTCCTAATGACGTAGATGGGTAGATGCTCGCGCCGGACGAGTTTAGACCACGAATCTGGCATACCGGTGTTTGTGTATCGTGGTTGGAACACATTTTTATCTATTGCGCAGAATCCTGACGATCATTGTACGGTCAATTCTGAGTTGGAACAAACCTTATAATTGTGCTAACGAACGGACGGCATCACAGACAAAATTGAATTTGACCACGGATTCGTCATCAGGGAGTCACCCTATCGATTGAGACCGTTTTCGGCTCAAAATTCGAAAATTACAGACATTTGGGCAAAACGATATAGCACTTGTTGAAGTAGAACGAGCGCGTTTTATTTATTTGCAATGAATATTGTTCTTTAAGCTCATATCTTCTATACACAAAAAGGAAGTTGAGCAGTGGCGATACACTGGAAGGAGTAGAGGGACCGTAAACCCGCTAAATTTTTGCTACCCTAAGCCGCCTTAACCTGTATCTAGACGATTTCCGGATGAGCAATCAAAGTATTTCGTAATTCTCTAAGATGAAATAACATTTTATTTTTTAACTCAGTATCAGCACCAGTATCATAATACCATTCTCACTGTAAATTAGGTGGCTATTACGAAAAATAATTTAAAATAAGAAACATTGGCGTACCAAGTTTTCCACCAAATTTATTCGTACAGAAAGTCTGTACGGACGCCACTAGTTAAAATAGAAATTAATCTTGAATTGAAAAAATGTGTTTTGATGGGTATAACCTACCAAAAAGCAAAAAAAATCTTGTAGGGTGTCGAAAATATTTTTGATAAACCATTTTTTTTAAATTTCATCACTCATCTATATCTCAGAAACATTGAGACCCATAGTTCATAGGAACTTTATGTCATAAAATCATCTAAAATAATCCCGGATTATGGGCGCCCTATTCTGAAACATCCTGTATATTTCTTCTACAACTGTCACAAAATATCCTTATTCTATGTTCAATAATGCTTTCTAAATGTAGTAGTTGCAATTCTCTTATTTCGTTCATTTACGTATAAATCAAAGATTTTATTATGCAACTAGTTGCAGAATGTATATTCCCCACGACGCGACGTTGCCGTAACCATAGAGAAAATTAACATTATAACATTAGTGACAATTCCTTGGTAGGATATAGACATAAACTATTGTGTTCCTCGAGTTCTTTCATTATCTCGGTATAGTTCTTACTCCATTGTGTTAACAGGTAAGGAATTGATTATCTTTAGATTCTGCTTACATTTTCGATCCGATTGACCGCATTTTGTTGATTCCTTAGCATATTAATTCCCTCTGTTTTTAATTACAAACGCCGATTGTCAACGCGTGTTGTAACTGTTCATTAAGCGTAACGCCAGACGTAACCGACGTTTCCTACACGGTGTGTGTTATGGTGATCCTCGATCCATTCTATTTCTCTTTCGTGACCGTGGAGTAAGGGAAAATTTGTAAGCACTTATTCTATTCGCCGTATTCGGAAACCAATATTAGTTCCTATTAGTGCTTCATCATACTCTTTTAGGACCACCTTAGTTTTTGAGAAATTGAGAATTCTGTTTCTGGTGCTGACTCACGCTCAGCACCAAACCTTTCAAATTACAACGAAATTAATATCCAATATTTATTGATTTATTGGTGCCTATATATTGGTGCATTTGGAACCAATGGTAAAAAAAGACTATTTTCATAATCCTATAAGAGATTATTTACTTTGGTCCTGACCGTGAAGTAAGTCTTCGATGAGGAGAGGAGTTTAAATTTCATATCGTTAGCAATTGGTCCAGCCGTCTTTGTGAGGTTCCCTCGAGAGGACCAGGGTGTTTGCTGATGTCTTCTCCTCGTCTTTCGTTGAGGAGCCTGATGGCTCTCTTCCAGAGGTTGAGTTTCCTCTGGAGAGATTTCCGACATCGAGATCAGCAAGGAGATCGTCAGAGGGTACTTACTTCAGCTCTGGGATACTACCGGCGTGAACCTAGCAGACCATTTCTAGCAGACCGTTTGACGGAAACGCCCGAACGCGCTCCCCAGTGGCGCGCGGTGCGAAATATATTTAATGCTGAAATGAGGCAGATTCACATAAATAATGAATATGTTACTCTCGGCTTTGATTTATAGACCAATAAAAAGAGTTATGAAGGTGTCGACGGTTGGTTATCAGAATGAATTACGACAGATTCACTATTTCGAGAAGCAAAACATTCAAAAATCCACTGCAGAGGGATCCAGGGGGTTAAAACGCCCCCCTTAACTTAGAAAATTCATATCTCCGAAAAAATTCGCCGGCGCCATATACGATTTGGTACGTACGTTCACATATTAATATCATTATTCCCTGAAAATTTCATCCACTTGCAAAGGGATCCAGGGGGTTAAAACGCCCCCCAAAACATTGAAAAATTCATATCTCCCAAAATATTCGCCGGAGCATAATAAGATTGCACGTAGTTAACAATATTAATAACATTATTCCCTGAAAATTTCATCCACTTGCAAAGGGATCCAGGGGGTTAAAACGCCCCCCAAAACATTGAAAAATTCATATCTCCGAAAATATTCGCCGGCGCATAATAAGATTCGGACGTACGTTCACAATATAATATCATTATTCCCTGAAAATTTCATCCACTTGCAAAGGGATCCAGGGGGTTAAAACGCCCACCTCAACATAAAAAAATTCATATCTCCGAAAATATTCGCCGGCGCATAAAAGATTTTGCAGGTACCTCTCTGAAACACCCTCTACAATAGTGATGAATGTATAGTCCGTTCACGAAAGTTTGAGCTCATAGTAGGCGTTTGTTTATTAAATCTGAAGTTGGCAGTATTTACTGTCGAAACATAAAAACGTTGCCGAATGTGCCCGGCCTCGTCGAAGAGCTCGGAGTTATCAGAGAACTCTATGCAATATTACAACATTGGCGTATCAATCTGACAAGAAAATAAACAACATAACCTAAAATTTTAATATACACAGTGGAATATGCCAAATTGTTCATGGCCAACCGAACGGCTCAAACTTTCGTGAACGGACTATATATACAATGTTCATATGGCGGTTTTTCGGAATCCTCTAGCTGTTTTCCCATCTTATCCGGGAGACCCTGTATGTGAACTTTTTTTTTTGTGTATTTCTGTCTGAGTTTATAAGAATTCTTCCTCTACTCTCATATTTGTATAGATAATAATGATAATAAAAAATTCAATATTTCTTTTACAGAACGATATTATATTACATTTTGAAATAAGTTCATCATGGAAAGTAGCGACAGTGAAAGAAGTCTAACATCGCCAAGTATTGTAGAAGCAGCAAATAACGCTTCTCTAAATTTAGTGAATCAAAAATCTAAAGAGAAATATACTGTTGCGTATACAGTATACATGGACTGGTGCAAAGAACAGAAAACTAGCTCTCATTCAGAGAATGTTTTGTTGGCTTACTTTCAGAATATGTCGATTAAATATAAATCTTCTACTTTATGGGCACACTATAGCATGTTAAAAGCGATGCTAAGTATCAATAATGGCGTGGATATCGGTAAATATTCCAAATTAAGAGCATTTCTAAAGCGGAAATCAGATGGATACAAAGCCAAAAAATCTAAAGTTTTTACAACGAAGGAGATTGATACGTTCATCAAAGAAGCTCCAGACAATGAATACCTTTTTGCCAAAGTAAGTTTCACAACTATCAGTTAATTGATTATACCTTGTTTATATTTCTTATCCACGATTATTGTATAATCCTCATTATACGCCTGTTTGCTCGACCATAATAATATCCATTAATCACAGACGTATCATGGATCGATATATCGATAATGAATAATAAGTTATTATTCACTGTTGTCAGAAACTTCATAGATTCAATTAAATATAATATTCTTTAAATTGATATTTCTTCAGTATTCTAAATTACTCCAACTAACGAATATACCTTGTGAATCGAGGGCCAAATCTACTTCTATTACAACAACACTGAAGCAATTTTTATTACGAAATATACAAATCTCCAAAATATCTCATGTGTCAACTTTACTTTTTCCAGACTTGTAATAGATGGTCTTGTCACGGTCGCTGAATGTTAAAATCTTCAAGAAATATATTCTGTAGTCTTGGATAAAATATGGAATGCTACTCTCGTATAATGGCTATTATTCACTCGGTGATCTGGGCCACTTGCCTATGGCTCCTAGCCTAAACTTCACCTCTTGAATAAAGCTATCATTATACACTCGTTGCATAATATACATGTACTATTGTTGCAGGTTTTACTTATCATGGGAATTACGGGCGCTTGTAGGAGAGATGAGCTGTACAAAATGAAAATTCACCAATTTAAAGACTTAGGTTCCGCACTTTTGATTCACATTCCGAACAGTAGAAGAAAAACTTTTCGAAAATTTACTATAACAGGAGACTATGCTGACATTGTAAGAAAATATTGGAATCTGCGACCAAGTAATGCCACCGATGATCATTTTTTTCTAAATTATCAGAAAGGAAAATGCACTGTCCAGAAAATTGGAATAAATAAAATAGGAAATATGGGAAAACAAATCGCTTCATACTTAAAACTTCCGAATCCACAGTTATACACAGGCCTCTGTTTCCGCCGATCATCAACTAAAATATTGATAGATAATGGCGAATATATAAGGACATTAAAAAGGCATGGTGGCTGGTGCTCTACAACTGTTGCTGATGGTTACATTGAGGAGTCCCTGAGTAGTCAAAATGACACAGCCGATGAAATATTAGGGTCGATCAATCCGTTGTCAGACTTACAACAAGAAATTGCACTTCAAGAGGCCAGATTTCGTGCTTTTGAAACACCAGAGGAAATCGAGGCAGCTCGTGAAACCGCTCGGTTTGCAGCTCAGATTCGACGGGAAAATCTCAGAAATCAACAACTAACTGTGCAACAGAACGCGTTTGGTGGTAAGTAAATTGATGAACAATAAATTTTTTATTCTTCAGTCTATTTCACGAAAGTATGAAGTGAAGGGAACCTCTTAGCCCCTCCTATCGCTAATCGAATGACCTCCCTATTATCGGGAAAGCGGCCAGAATAGGCATCTATCTCTCTTACTATAGTCCAATCAACCTCCGGCACGTTCCGGTCGCGCTTTAATATGAACGACAACTATCGAATGTACTATGGAGAGGAAGTGGCTAAAGTTCCACTCACTTCATACTCTAGTGAAATGAAGTATAGTTTTTTTTACCTCGTCGTTGTCTCGCCACTGAGACTAACTGAGCAAGAAGTAGGTGAGTCCAAACTGAGTTGTTTAGATAAAAATTAAGAAAAGCCCTGAGCAGGTGCTTTGAGCACAAGTTCATTTGTGGAGCAATATTGCTATTACCTAAAATTTGTATAGGAGATGCATGCTAAGTATATTGCAAAATCTCAGCTCGTCGGAATTATATTAGGAAATTATCCAAAAAATGAAATATGTAAAAAATCAATAATTAAAAAGATGAATTCCATGATTCAAATGATGCGATCTTCTTGAAATTTTGCATGAACATTCAGTATATCAATCTTCATTCACAAATAAATTTCACTCTTATCGGTAATCTTGTTATGGAAATATAAATAAGATTCTTATTTTCTTATTCCAATTGAACTTTCTTTCTATAGTTCTGTTAACACTATGGCCACAAAATTTTTCATGTGGCTTATTATGAACATCTTGCATGTGGAAGCAAAATTTCATTTCGATAGGTGTCGTTTTTTTCTGAGACATTGTGGAACAAAATTTTGAATGGCTACATTGTATGGAACACACTGTAAGATTTGGCTGGTTAACGAATTTAACCGCGGTGTTATGCCGTTTGACAGTACTTAAGTATGACAATTAGAAATTTTGAAATTAACCGGTTAATATGTTTGTTTAGAGTTTCTGTTAGCTTATTTCGGTGATTATCAGAAACAATGCCAAGACCGAAACGATCGAATCTTTCCCGAAGAAGCCGAGGTGCAACTAGGGTTCGAAACATTCGGAAAAAAAGGACTGAAGAAGAACAAGCAATCGCACGTGAAGAGACTCGCGTTAAAATGGCCAGATTTCGTGCTTCTCAATCGTCAGAGCAAATCGAGGCAGCTCGTGAAATAGCTCGGTTGGCAGCTCGAATTCGACGAGCAAACCTCAGAAATCAAAAACTAGCTGTGCAACAGAAAGCGTTTGGTGGTAAGTTGATTAAATCAGAATAGGAGTTAAAGCAGGTATACCGGTTAGGCCTAGCGCAAAATGACTCTCAGTTTCGTGAGGTGACGCAGCGTGAGTCGCGGCGAAATAATGAGAAGGTTAGCTGCGAACTCGAGAAGCGCGCAAATGCGATCGCAGTAATAGCAGTGTGACGTGACGCAGGTTTTGCGGAACGAAGTGTCGATCCCGCAGTTTCTTATGCGGGATCGACCTGCGTCACGTCACACTGCTATTACTACGATCGTATTTGCGCGCTTCCCGAGTTCGCAGTTAACCTTCTCAATATTTCTCCGTGACTCACGCTGCGTCACCTCACGAAACTGCGAGTCATTTTGCGCCTAGCCTCACTGCGATCGCATTTGCGCGCTTCCCGAGTTCGCAGTTAACCTTCTCAATATTTCTCCGTGACTCACACTGCGTCATCTCACGAAACTGCGAGTAATTTTGCGCCTAGCTTTACTGCTGTCGCATTTGCGCGCTTCCCGAGTTTTCAGTTAACCTTCTCAATATTTCTCCGTGACTCACGTTGCGTCACCTCACGAAACTGCGAGTCATTTTGCGCCTAGCCTTACTGCTGGTCGCATTTGGTGCGCTTCCCGAGTTCGCAGTTAACCTTCTCAATATTTCTCCGTGACTCACGCTGCGTCACCTCACGAAACTGCGAGTCATTTTGCGCCTAGCCTCACTGCGATCGCATTTGCGCGCTTCCCGAGTTCGCAGCTAACCTTCTCAATATTTCGCCGCGACTCAGGCTGCGTCACCTCACGAAACTGCGAGTCATTTTGCGCATAGCCTCACTGCGATCGCATTTGCGCTCTTCCCGAGTTCGCAGCTAACCTTCTCAATATTTCGCCGCGACTCACGCTGCGTCACGAAACTGACAGTCATTTAGCCTTAGGCTAGGCGCATTAATCGGCTCCCACTGTGTTTGTACCCTAAGAAGTAAACTTAGATGCCTTCACGCATTTGTTGACGAAGCCCAGTAGAATCTGTTTATGAACGCGAACCTCATACGGTGTTGCAAATTTGTGACATATCTTAATAATTGGTCTACGGCTCCCCTACTATGGTACTAACAGCTAGAGTGTGCTGTAGACAATTCTGTCTGTTTGGCAACATCGTTTTGTTACTGTTTAGTTATTTAATGTACCGTGTTTACATTTTCGTTTCTATTAGACGTTCATAAACTGAATTATTTTACTGATTTGGTAGCAGTTTATTGTTGCTTAAGAGCATTCCAGTAATAAGAGCTGTGGCAAAATTACGAAAATTTTTATTAAATTCAGAAATTATTGTAGTAATGAAAATCTAACCTATTATTTACTTTACCACAGTGCGGCAGTCGGGCAGTGATAATATGCTTTCCATCTTACTCTAGAACTTGGTTGATTACAATGTAGTACCATTCACGCGTAGGGGCATGTCTATATTTATTTCTTACTCTGAGTTGATTGATAAACAATGGGATTTAAGGCGGGACTCCCATTAGTCGAATATTTGGCAAGTAGGTACCATAGACTAACTAAACGGAGAATAGATGAGACACTAGTAGAACAAGCTTCAACGCCATCTGTTTTTGTACAACATTACTAATTCGTGAAAAAAGCTCAATTGAAAAGGGAATCTGTATCGTAAAGTTGCCTCAAAAAGAATTCTGTAGTGCCCTTTTGAATAGGTAGGTACACCCCTATACAAGAGGCAAAAAGTTTTTTGAAATTCAATTCCAAAAGGAAATCAGAAATGGATTCGTGCAAGTTATCGATGAGTGAGGAAATTTTATTTTCATGAAAATAATACCTGCAACGAACTTTCATCTGATTTTATTTGTGAAATCGAGAAATGAGGATCAATAATCAAATTCTGGATAGAATAAAATTTTATTAAATGAAATATCACCAATTGAAAATACAGATTTATTTCATAAATATCTAATCAATAAACTAATAATTGCATTGAAAACATTTTCAAAAACTAGCAATAATGAATTCAATAATACAAAATATGAGTATTTACCGACTTAACTTATTCAATCATTGAAAAACTTTTTTGAAACTATCTTAATTCTTATAGATAACAGATATATTAATATATATTGTATAATTACCTTCTAGCATCTCGATTTTCACATCCAATAACATCGAAATTTATTATATTTCAAAAAGAATGTGTCAAACCACTCCTTGTGTCAGTTGACAATTCAAAGGTTTTTTGATAATAATGATTTTACATACTTACTATTTTCTTGATAGGATTTCCATGAATGCAACGACATCTAACTATTAAATTGAAAATAATTTTTCGTGTATTAGTCTCCTCCTCCGACAGATGGCGCGTAATATACGAGTGGCTCATCTAATTTTTAGTTTTGTCTATGGTAGGTACGCAATTATTTGCATAATTTCGACGGGATTGTCCTAGACACTTAAGATTTTCAAGGCGAGTACAGTTCCCAAATGCAGCGGTTAAGTGCCAAATCGTACAGGGTGTTCCATAAAAAAATGGCCATTCAAAAATTTTGTTCCTAAATATCTCAGACAAAACGAAACCAATATGAGTTTCTGAAAGTCTGAAGAATATTAAGAAAATTCATTTTTTAGAACAAGTACAAAATATAGATGGGGATGGAGCACTAAGGAATGCTGCATTAGATATGCCTTCTGCACAAGAAGAGTTCATGTCCGAAGGGGACCCATCAAGCAGCTATACTGAACTAGGTGAGGAAAAAATTGTAATATGATAATTTCAATTCATAACCGTCTTTAAGTACCATTTTATAAATTTAAGAAATAGCGGACTACAGTAGGTATGTTCTTCAATTATATATTTCAGGTATGGAGCAGAAGTTCATTAAGAAGGAAGCCATAGATCAGGATTATAGTTCAAATTCTTCTAGTCCTCGGCCAATTGAAGAAACGACAGAATACAGACTACCTACAAATTCAAGTCTGATAGGAAAAGACTCCGAAAAAGTCAATGAAGATCTTATTAGGAACAAAAAATTGGAGTTACTTCAGAAGCAAATTAATTTTGAAGATATGAAGTATATAGAAGAGGAAATATGCTACAAAAGAAGAAAGGAGTTGGCAGACGCAGAATTAAAGAAGAAGTTGTTAGAAATTGAAAATTTGAAATTAGATTTAGAGTTAAAAAAGAAGAAGCTGAATGAGAATATATGAGTTCATAAATTTCTTGCTTTCTAGGCCTGTGAAAGAGAACTATCTTATATACTCCTATCGTGGGTAAAACCATAAAAGTTGGCATCACACCAAACTTCTGTTTTCAGAGGAAAAAACCGTTATATATTTCTGCTCTGATTTCCTTCAGGTGAACAATGGGTATATGTGTTCTATGAATACACCCACTCACATTTGAATATCCTGAAATATGGTAAAAATGGGCCTTTGTTTCAATAATTTGTCGAGGAGTTTTTGGCATATATAGATTAATTATATTTCAAGAAAATTTTGACTATTTCACTGCTGTATCCAAAAACAACGTTTGACGCTGTATTTTGTGAAAATTAATCAATCCCTATAACAATTTGAAGATTGTAGTTTGTTAAGGTACTTACTTCCACAGAGCTGTTTTGCAACTGCGCTTTAATCTGCTGTCTGTTTCAAGAGCTTCAATAAACTCAAGTATTAAATAAACCTAGAGATGCCTCTCAAGTAATTGTTGATGCAAACAAGTAGAATCTGTTCATAACGCAATCATTCAACAACATTCGGCATTGCAAACTTGTGCCATATCTTTATTCCATATTGGGATAGTTGGTCGACTGCTCCCTATTATGATACTAACAGTCAGAGTATGTTATATAATTCTGTCAGTTTGGCAACATTGTTCTCCTCAGTGATGGTTACTATCTAGACATTGATGCGTCGTGTTTACATCTTCGTTTCTATTTGATGTTCATAAACTGATTTATTTTACTGATTCGGTAGCAATTGCTTGGGAGTATTCAGGTAATTATAGCTATGGCATAATTAAGAAAAATCTTGTATTATATTCAAAAATTGTAAAAATGAAAATCTAACCTGTTGTTTACTTCACACCATTGAGGCAGTAAAATGCCTTCCATTTGACTCTAGAGCTTGTTTGATTACAATGCGGTGCTATTCACACTTAGGGGCATCTCTATGTTTTACTTCTTACTATGAGGTTCAGGCTAGTTTCTTTCTGCTCTACCAGTTCTATTTGTATCAATTACACTTAAACATTCTGATAAAAGTTAACTTTTGTTGAAAAAAAATTCCTCTCAATGTCTTGGCTGTTCAAATAAAAGACACAACAGTTCATCTTTTTGTTTTATTCAATATCACGTTGTTTTCAATGCATTTGCATATTGAAATTCAGGACTATTCTCATATTCGCACATATCCAATGCAATAACACAACTTTCTTTAACCACTCTCTTCTCATCATTCAAATATTTATTCAGTATATCTGTACATTCATCGGTTGCAATTGACCCTAGAGCTTCAGCACATTCATGTCTAACCATTTCATTTTCACTGTCATCCTCTAAGGAATGCTTCAAATATGAGACACTAGATTCTTTCTGCATCTGACCCAAAACAAAAGCTATTTCATGCTTGAAAAGTGCACTGCCATGATTCAGAGCCTCCCCCAATGCTGCGATTGCATCATCTGACCCTATATTACGCAATGCAAACATTGCACGATATCTGTTGAACAGAGTGGCCTTATCATCGAGAAGTGTTTTTTTTAATTCTCTAACATCATTGCTCTGAGCAGGTGGTGCTGGATCTACCGAATTGTATATACTCTCAGAAAGAGTTTTCATTTCATTATCTGAGTTTTTCAACCAGTTTATGCGTTCCAGCGCCAATTGGCATGTTTCTGCTACCTCTATTACTTCATCATCCTTGTACTTTTGAAGTGATTCTAGTGCTTCATCTGATCCTATTGCTCCCAGAGCTTCAGCTGTAACAGATAACTATTCAATGTGTCTTAAAAAAAATTGAAACAAAAAGACCAATAATAACACATAAGGGGTTTTTGGAAACTTAATCGGTCACTAACTCAGGTTGAATTTTGATAGCAAAAGAACTTTAATTGTCAATACTCAACCTGGATTAGTGATTGAGTTTCCGAAAACCCCTTTAGATACATTTAATGAATATGGAATACTTATTCGTACCAGCTTCATGTCTCACCATTGGTTCTTGATTTTCATCTTCTAAAACAGCTTTCAAGATTTTAATGGCTTTTTTATCTTGCATTTGTCCTAAACAATATGCTAATTCATGTTTGAGTAGAACAGATGGATCGTTGAAACATTTGCCGATGAGTTCAATGGAAAGGGGGCCTCCAATATTCCTGAGAGTGAAAAGAGCTCGAAATCTTTCTTTCAAGGGCCTTGAATCGTTACTGAGTACTTCTCCTATACTCTTTATTTGATCTTCGTTAACAGATAACATTTTTATTGGTTATATACGCTTTTATAAATGAAAAATCAAAATATGTAAATAAATACCACAGTTAAAAGAACATAACCTACATAATAAGAGAACCATAGAGATTCTTTTTCTCTAGAGTTTCTAGCTTGTTTCGTTCTGAATTATTCAGGCCTCAGGGTGTGAGAATTCCTGGTGGTCTCACAATCTACAATTTGTCGAAGATCTCTTCAGTTTTTTTAATATAGTGAATTTCAAACTCTTCGAAAATTTTCAACGGAAAACAATTTTCACGAATTCTATGACACTTCAAGTCAGTTGTCAAAAAATGACATTCATCTTTGAAAATTCTGCTTGTAATTGTTATTTCCAGCTCTTATAAGAAAAATATATTGAATCTTACTGAATAATAAAAGAATTGCAATTCTGTATAGAAAGTCAAAATGCCAGACCACTTAGGAGATGATATGAGAAAAGTAAAGGGAGCTGAAAAGGAAACTGAGGAGAAAGAAATCAAATGTAAGGCACTTACTTCAAATCATAATAAAATACAATACAATGATTCTGCTTTCAGCTCTGGATGAGGGAGATATTCTACTTCTTAAAACATATGTAAGTTAATTGAAGAATAATTTCCTTGTCTATTTTTTAAACTTAATATTCAGTATATATCAATTGTGCAAAAGACAGTCGTAGTCTTCAGGCAGTAAATTATCATTAAACCGAACTTTTCTGAATTTTGAATAGGGCCAAGGACAGTACACTAAAACCATCAAGACTGTTGAAGAAGACATCCAAACTATCATCAAACGTGTAAATGAGTTGACTGGCATAAAGGAATCAGATACAGGTCTCGCACCTCCTGCTCTCTGGGATTTGGCAGCAGACAAACAGACACTACAGAATGAGCAACCGTTGCAGGTAGCACGATGTACTAAGATCATCAATGCAGATACAGATGATCCAAAATACATCATCAATGTTAAACAGTTTGCCAAATTCGTAGTTGACCTTGCTGATTCTGTAGCACCTACCGATATTGAGGAGGGAATGAGAGTAGGGTAAGTTGGCCTCTGAAATTCCTATCTGATTTCAAATTGAATCTTTCATATATACAGGGTATTTCAAAAAGGTGATCGCCTCTCTAGGATAGATAGAAAACCGAAAAATAGTTGGGGTTTATTTAGTAAAAAATTTTGGTATCGCCATCCTTATTCAAGATAGGGGGCGTTGAAGAAAAAAAATTATACACATCTTTTAAGATTTTGCCGAAATTGCTGGTGTATAATTTTTTTTTCTTCAATGCCTGTACCTATCTTGAATACAGATGGCGCTACGAACATTTTTTACTGAACAAACCCCAACTATTTTTCGGTTTTCTATCTATCCTAGGGAGGGGATCCCCTTTTTTAACACCCTGTATAGAGTAGTATTCAGTTGGCAGGAAGACCTCGGTCGTTAGCCTTTGAATAGTATGGTAGTATTCAGATATAATGACCTTCAAGGAACTGACGATATCCAGACAAAGAATAAATAAAACACATTAATTTGCATTAATTTTTAAAAACGAAAAATAATAGATTATTATTATTATTATATTAGATTATTATGGAAACTATCGATGGTAAAGATTTCAAATTTTGTGAATCGATATCTCTCGCCATGTAAGTTACATTTTTAAAATAGTTTTACATTTCCAGTGTTGCCGATGTACGACAATTTGGCAACAACTTTGTTATTTTAAATGGGACATCCGTTATTTCTTTTTTCATGATACTCCATAAAATATTAAATCTATTCACTCTTATTTTTTCATACCTAACTTTGACGGTTTTTGAGCTATTAATAATTTTTCGAAATTTTAGATCAAATGGCGTGTTACGAAAATGACTCTAGTTCGCTCAATATTTGAGATTTAAGTCAGAAATTCAGCCAGTCATTAGATATTGATCTGGTCTATTTCACTGCTATTGAATTATAGTTGTCAATAGGGATGTTGACTACTTTTGGAATTTATTTTATTTTATAGATAAACCCTATACAAACACGAAAAAATTACTTTTTCCCTAAAAATATAGTAGTTGCCAATAAAAATGAGTAAATGAAAAGACAATTCAAAATTCCCGCGGAAATGCTCAATTTTGTCACGTTCTGATGATTACGTCATAATACAGTGAACATACTTCGACTTCTGTCAAAGCGAACTGATTTTGCCCGATCCCTTGTGGAAAAGTTCAATCTAAGCCTTCAAAATGAATACGTCGGTCTATAAAAGCTGAATGAGGTGCTTCTTTTATTTGTAATAATAAATATGAGTTAAAAGTCTGCTACTTACAAAGACAATTTCACGTTTTTAAGCTCCGCTGCACAAAAATCCTTGTTTTCAGCAAAGAAACTTGCGACCATAAGGAAATTTATCTTCGGTAAAAGTTACTACTCTTACCCTTGATGAATCCTATCTCCATTATAAAGAAAATTGTAGATTATCGTTCTTGTAACGAACTAGGTATTCTGTTTCTCTTCAGCTTTCAAGTTCGAATCATAGATATGATATATTATATATTTACTATGGTTCAAGTCACAGAACAGTGGGTTTCACAAAGCTTGATTGGCAATCAAATCGTTTATATTGAAGTAAGTCGATGGTTTATGTCAAAAATGAACTGAAAATTGCAGAGAAATGATGACATTTCAATAATCAAGGTAATTGGAGTTTTGTGGAACCCGGCCTATGAATGTATTTTGTTGATCTGAGCACCGAACATTCGAATTTGCAATGACAATACGGATAGTTTGACGTCACTATACGGATTACCTCTGATTGGCGTTCGCAGTCACGTGATAGTTGATAATAAATAACATAATTTAAATCAGCCTTATTTAATTCAACGAGAATAATAAGATCACTAAAATGGTTTTTTAGGATTACAAAAATTTCCTTCTATGAGGAAAACCTCAATTTATATGAATTCGTAACATGAGTCAACATCCCTATTATAAAGGAGGAAACAAAAAAAATTGTAGTGTGTTGTGTACTGATTCCAAAAATTGAAGATATACTAGGTATCTAATTTGAAAAAACAGACTTTTTTACGATTTTGTAACTTGGCAAATGATGATTTTTTTTGGTCTATCCTGTGTAACTGCCAACTACAGTTGGTCCAAAATTTGTTATACAGAGGTTTTATTCACCTCGACATTACGTACTCATCTTGTTATAGAGAACTAATTTTGCTCATATAAATGAAAACTCATTTTTATCAAATTACTCATTTATTTTATATTTTCTTTTTCAAAACAATAAAGTGAGTAGGTAGGTTTTTTTTTCAAAAATTCGCAGAACAGAATAAAAAGAGGTGAAAAATCAACCAATTGGTATAAAAGCCTAAATCTAATTTTATTCATCTTGATTGGAAAAAAGTAATATACAGGGTGGCCATTTGAAAACGAAACAGACGAGATTACAGACGAAATAAATTTTTTCGATAGAAATGCTCGGACAGGTCGATTTCTGTTTCGAGGGGGACAACTTAAGATGTAGGTTACGGATGCATAGCGCTTCAACCCTTGCTACTACAACCCTCACCCCCAATTTTTGAATAGGAAGATGGGGTGAGTGATACCTCATTTGAAAGGTATTTTTATACTGATTTCAGCACAGTAATTGTTTTTTCATGTTATGTATTAGTTCTCGAAATATTCTTAACTAAGTATTTGAAAATGAAGTGGTGTTTTCATGGCACTTGTAGTGTTTTTTTGTGAAAAATCGACATTTTGAGCTTCAAAACAACCATGACTGTGGCTTCCTTCCTCCAATCCACTGACATAGAAATCTTTAATCAAGATGTCGAACAAACAAAGCATATTGCGAAGGATCTCAATCTTGCTGAAACTCAATCTAAATTAACTTCGATATAATTTGCAGTATTTCCAATAACATGCGGTAACACTTGATCGATAGAAATCTCCAAATCAGATTACCAGGTAAGAAAATCAAATCATAAATGATGCCATAGAAATATTCCAGTCCCAATTCGTGAAAGGATTTTCGACTTAATAATGAAGTGTTTTCTCAGTTGGCTTCAATAATGTTTTCATTTTGTTGATTATTGAATTCATATCTTTTTCAAAAAAATGAGAATCGATAATTTTTTATTTATTATGAACAGATCATTAAGTTGGCTACTGGTTCTTTGACATGTGAATTATTCTTAGTTTTGAATCTAATTCATTTGTGCGACATGGTTTATTCAATTGCAGAGCGGGTGGAAATAATTTCACTTTTTTTTGCAGACAATCAATGTGCGAATAGAACCGCAGAATTCTTCAATCAACGACATTTAGATAAGCATGGTTGTTTTGAAGCTCAAAATGTCGATTTTTCACAAAAAACACTACAAGTGCCATGAAAACACCACTTCTTTTTCAAATACCTAGTTAAGAATATTTCGAGAACTAATGCATAAAATGAAAAAACAATTACCTTGCTGAAATCAGTATAAAAATACCTTTCAAATGAGGTATACTCACCCCATCTTCCCTATTCAAAAATTGGGGGTGAGGGTTGTAGTAGCAAGGGTTGAAGCGCTATGCATCCGTAACCTACATCTTAAGTTGTCCCCCTCGAAACAGAAATCGACCTGTCCGAGCATTTCTATCGAAAAATTTATTTCGTCTGTAATCTCGTCTGTTTCGTTTTCAAATGGCCACCCTGTATATATAATAAATTGTAGTTTGTTTTCCACGGTTTCAATCTTCTGATGTTTGAAGGCAAACCAATTTCGTCGGAAAACTTATCTTTAGATTTTAAAATTGTAGCCAATGAACTTGCGGGAATCCCGAACTTATAAGCAATGTCTAATTTTTTGTAGAAGGATTTTTGTCAACATAATTAATGATGCTTCGCTTTTCCGCGACAGATAAGGAACGCCTTTTACGTTTCTGAGCCATTGCAAAAAAGTGAGGAGCAACACTGATTACTTTCCATCAACTAACTTCGTATTTTACGTAATACGCGTCGAAACCTGTCGCGGCTGAATCACATACATACCTGGTTATTAGTGAAAACGTTATATAGAGGTTTTGAGTTGACGAAATTCGTTAAGTAGAGGTATTCACACTCTTCTAGGTAGTTGAAAATTCGTTATAAAGAGGTTGTTCGTTTTCGTAATGTAGAGGTATGTTTTACATTGACTCTTATGGACGATTCAAGGGGATTATGAAAAATTCGTTAAATCGAGGAAGTCGTTATATTGAGGTTCGTTATATTAAGGTTGCACTGTATAATTCAAAAGCAGTGACATAGATCAGATCAACATCTAATGACTTGCTAAATTTCTGACTTGAATCTCAAATATGGAGCTGACTAGAGCTTCGTATAACGCCAATTTGATCTAAAATTTCAAAAAATAATTAATAACTGAAAAACCGTTAAAGATAGGTATGAAAAAGTTAGAGTGAATAGATTTAATATATTGAGGAGTATCATAAAAAAAATAGAAATACCGGATGTCCCATTCAAAATAACAAAGTTGTTGCCAAATTGTCGTCATCTGGCAACACTGGAAATTTATATTAAAAATGTATCTTACATGGCCAAATATGGATTCACAAAATTCGAAATCTTTACTTACCATCAATAGTTTCCTTAATAATCTAATAGGCCACTCACCTTGGGACACCCGAAATGTCAATATAACAAGACGAATTCAGTGTTATATTTATTTATTCTTAAGAAAACGCGCAATTTGAAACAGCCATTAGCTAGTTCTCTTGGAAAATTTATGTTTTTAATGCTATGCTTACATAATATAACGATTGCATTCCACTGATTCTGTTCATACAAAAATTTTTTATTGTAGAGTTGACCGCAATAAGTATCAAATCCATATACCTCTACCACCCAAAATTGATCCAACTGTTACCATGATGCAGGTAGAGGAAAAACCAGATGTCACTTACAGTGATGTCGGTGGTTGCAAGGAACAAATTGAAAAATTGAGAGAAGTTGTTGAAACTCCTCTATTACACGTAAGTATCATATTTTGAATGTATGATTTATTAAAAACAAAGGTCATATCATGTTTCTTAAGATCCAGTTTGTTAAAATATACAGGTTTGGAAATTCACAACCAAAAAATAGGAAATTCAACCAGTTGGAATAACGCAGTTTGATCTCTATCTTATTGTTGGTAGTGGCTTAATCAAGCAGTAAATTAGTTAGTTAGTTTAAAAAGGAGTTACAGTTCACTGGAGAGCTGTTCTGACCACACCCTTCACTGCTTGCCTTCCAGTTCCAGAGATATAATGAAATCTAATATCTGTGAAGGCTTCAACGAGGCTAGTTCCTTACTCTTACAAGTTTCTCGTCCAAGGCATTCTCTCCTTAGGCTCGCAATGCCAAAGCATTCCGTGACTAGGTGAATGGTTCTTCCTCCTCCCCACAGAACCTACACTCGTCAGTGTCCGATAATCCCATCCTCAACAGGTGCTTCCTGAGGCGACAGTGTCCTGTGAGAAAGCCATTGGGGAGGTGTAATTGTTTCTCACCAATATCCAGATATTTTTTGGATCCCGCTGTCTCAAAGTTCCAAAGGAAGTCAGTGGAATGATCCATTCCGGGGAGATTTCGCCAGAGTTTGTCCCTCTCGGCTTTCCCCTTCTCCAGAAACTCCTTCTTATAGGTACATCTACCTATATGACAGAAGGTTTCTGGGCCAATGAGTGACATTCGTGCGCCCTCTTTGGCAAGTGCATTGGCCTCTTCGTTTCCTTTGATTCCCGAGTGGCTGGGAACCCAGATTAAAAAGACCCTTATTTTTCTTGCCTACCTCATTGAGTTTGTTCCGGCACTCCCAGATCATCTTTGAGTCGATGACATAGAAGTTCAGTCATTTAATAGCATAGCAACTTGACTATCTGAGTTTATGGCTATATTGCACTTCTAATAGTTTCTTTCTAGATTTATATCAGGAGCCTAGCGACAGTGCAAACTTGGTATTTGGCCCGTATATCCCAGCGCCAGCTCCTGTAGAGGTTTTGGAACCATCTGTATACCATTTTACGGTATTTTCTTTAAGGTTATAATCGGTGTATTTGAACTGATGCACATCACTTACAACTGATGTTGCTTTCTGAAAAAATCAGTTTAATTTCCACAATCACTTCAGTTCATCATAGCAATAACATAACCTAACATTTTGGTAAAAGTTTACAATTTACTTCTAAACATAACAGAAAGTGAATTATTATCCTCGGTTTAAATTGCTAGTAATGAATAATTATTCAGTCAAATAGAAAGCTAGGAAAATATTGACTCTGATATAACCTAAAAATTATCATTTGACAAGAAAAAGATGTTAGCGGCGATTAAATGAAGTTTTCCAAATGGCATTTAAAATGGGCAATATCCCTATTGGCTTACTGGTGAATTTGTCGCCAGTGAGATATTAGTCTTCTATTATAGTATTCGTTTTGAAGAGTTTCGTGCTCCTGAGCTGTTCCAGTGCTTGTGCGCAACCAATGGCAAGCCGTATTTCGAGCTTTTGAGTTACTCAGGAGCACGAAACTCTTCAAAACGAATAGGCTACATGTAATATGTATAAGTGATTACACCATCACTTTCACATATCTTAGTCGCACTTCATGAATGTATCAATAATTCATTCTTACAACAACTGAGATAGCTCATGAAAGCCCTCATTTTGCAGCCAGAAAAATTCGTAAAACTAGGAATTGAGCCGCCAAAGGGTGTTCTGTTGTTTGGACCCCCAGGAACTGGTAAAACTCTGTGCGCGAGAGCTGTGGCGAATCGTACAGACGCATGCTTCATAAGAGTTATAGGATCTGAATTGGTTCAGAAATACGTTGGAGAAGGAGCACGTATGGTGAGGGAACTGTTCGAGATGGCTAGGTCGAAAAAAGCCTGCTTGATTTTCTTCGATGAAATCGATGCGATTGGCGGAGCTCGGTTCGATGATGGAGCTGGTGGCGATAATGAGGTAAGAAAAGAATTGTAAATCTGTTGATTTGTAGAGAAAAGTTGAATATAGAAATAGTACTTATTGATTACAGTGTAACAACCTCTTTAGTCCGGATATCCAGTAATCTGGACGCTCAAATATTACAAGCATAATCCGGACGCACCTCGATATTCCAGACGCGATATGAAATTTCGAGTTTGAACTTTTCAGAAGACGGCATTGTCTATTAGGTCATTCAGTTCACCTCTTAAAGTCTTCGCGTAATATTAAGGGTTTTCCAATAAGAGGTGTATTTTGATATTCAGAGAAAAATGCCATTTTTCAATATGAATGATCGCAAGGTCTTAAATCACAAGATCTCAGTGGCCAATTCAGATCACCTCTTCGAGAGATAACACTATCCGGAAACTTTTCCCGTAAAAGATAGTTTCGTTGCTTGTGTGGCACGTAGCGCCGTCTTGATGAAATTAAACGTTGTCCAGATCAATACTATCCAATTTCGACCATAACAAATCATTAATCATCTCTCGATAGCGCAATCCATTCACCGTCACTGTTGCTCCAGCCCCATTTTCGAAAAAGTAAGGTCCCATGACTCCACCAGACCATAAACCGCACCAAACAGTCACACGTTGAGTATAGAGAGGCTTTTCAACAATAACTTTTGGGTTTTCCGAGCCCCAGATGAATTTTGCTTGTTGACGAAGCCATCTAAGTGGAAATGGGCCTAATCACTCAAGATGATTTTTCGATGGAATTCCGGATTATTTTCATGCATTTCAACAACCCAATCGGCAAAGACACGACGTTGTTGATGATCGGCCGGCTTGAGTTCTTGTGTTAACTGAACTTTATAAGCCTTAAGACCCAAATCTTTATGCAAAATACGGTGTAATGACTTTTGTGGAATGCCTAATTCCAAAGAACGACAAGGAATGGACAAACTTGGGTTTTCTTCAACACTTTCGGCTACAGCAGCAAAATTCTCGGCTTTTCTTGAGCGACGTGCACGGGTTTTATTTTTCACATCACAAACTTGTCCCACAGCTCGAATTTTTCCACCAATTTCTTTATTGCGGTCCGACAAGGTGCTTCACGACGACCCAAAAATGTTCGAGTTTCACAAACCGTCTCTGCCAAATTTTCATTCAATACAACGAAATTTTAGTAATTTCAATTTTCAATGCGTTCTTGAAGCGTTTATCGTTCCATTTTTCTTAATGGCGTAGTTTCTACTTGTCAAAAAATGACAGCTTCGAACGTGACATTGTGAGATGCTTTAAACAGGAAACGGTCTAAAGATAAAATTGAAGAAAGCAACGCGTGAAGTCGAAAGCTTTGCGCGCTTGTTTATATTGTACAAACAATGATTAATATTTGAATATGCTAAGAGATACTGGTTTTCTTCTTTTCATTTGTGATTTCAAATCTTGACCAACCTAAATATTTCAAGGTACAAAGACGATCGTTTCAAAAATTTTGATTATTACGATACTCATATCGATTCGATGCTTTTTATTTTAGGTATATTATTCATTATTAAAAAACGACTGAAATATTAAGCCACCATATTACTTGATGTTAAGTTTGGCGCCACCACACATTCATTCCGCAAAATGATGAAATTGAAACTATATGTATCGTAAACTGGAGCAAGAACCTAGCTGATAGAATATGTGGTGTTGTCAAGCTTACCTTCAAGGTCACGTCCCCGCATTTGTGGTTATATGGTGGATCTTGAATTTCGATGTTTTTATCAATAAACTTCCCTTGTATGATAACCATAGTACTGTTTTATTTCAAACAAAACTCATATGGCAGTTTTAGTAGGTGCCCCTATAGGTTTGTTCCAACAGCAGTCACTGTACGGTCCACCACATGCGCAGTAGACTGAAGGCGTTCCAGCAGCGTTTTTGGACGGTACAGTGAACGATCCCAAATCGCGGTCTCGTGTTCCAACTGACCTATGTACCGTCCCATGTACGGTACAGTGTACGGGCAAATCGATCCCTACTAGGAGGCAGGTATCGTTTGTACTGGTTTGGTACTGACCTGCGCCATTTGGATTTCTATTCATTTTAGGTTAGGACGGTTATGTTTATTTCTCAGATCGAAAGAAAGTTTCTTATTTATTGATATGAGGTTCATTTATTTATCTCATTTGTTCTTGTGGTATTTTCAGAGATAGGTCGCTGATTTTTTTCAGTTTTGCTCGCTTGTTTTGCTACTCATTAAACGATATATTCAAATGGAAATTATTCATTATTTGGAAACTTTGAAGAAAGTATTAGAATTATAGAATTAAAAGTAATAACAGTGTATGGTGAGGTAATGTTTGAAATTTTTAATTATTACGTGAGCAATTTCATTCCAAAGTTGCTTCAGAATTCTCATTTCAAAGAAGCCCACTTTCTCCATATGAATACCATGTTCTGAAATTAAGAATTTGGTTTTCTTTGCACCACATTTGTAATCCCGTGTACTTGGGGAAGTCACTTTTATTTCCGAAAAGCAACTAAGTAATTGATGAAAAGCTTAATAAACAAAAAATAATAGACATCATCGAGCAAGATATTTGATTTAGAAGAGAATTCAAAATTGGCAATTACCCTTCCAAGTATACAAAGTATCGGAAATGTAAAATAACACACTATATTTCATTCATCGGCGAAGTTTTATTACATTTCCGATACTTATTCAAGCAAACATACTATTGAAGAATTAATTTATAAAAAAAATACTTTTTCAAGCTCAAAGGATGTGAAGACAGACTAGATAATCAGATTAGCGAAATATGTAACAACAAACAACTTAGATAAAATTAGGGATTATTTATTTTGTCAGTGACAATAAGATCGAAATAATAAGGCAATAGAAACATATCACGCTGATAAAAATTGTAAACACAAAATTCAAATTTTTTAACGATACACGGGTACACAAAAGCGTTCCAACAACCTGAAACTGTGAACCAGCCCTTGAACCGTACACGGTACTGGCCTGCGCATAAATGCGATACAAAACGATCCCTTGTACGGTCAAAAATACGCTGTTGGAACAAACCTTATAATAACTGAAAAAACTCTTTCTTATAGGTTCAACGAACCATGTTGGAACTGATTAATCAGTTGGATGGATTCGATCCTCGTGGTAATATAAAAGTTCTTATGGCTACCAATCGACCAGACACTTTGGATCCTGCTCTTATGAGGCCTGGAAGATTGGACAGAAAAGTTGAATTTGGTCTGCCAGATTTGGAGGGAAGATCACATATCTTCAAGATTCATGCTAGGTAAATTATTAGCAAGATTGTGAATATGGATTCAATGTTCTCGATCGATATATGAACTTTTAAAATATTTTATATAAGTATAAAGCTCCGAGAGTCATCATCGGAACAAACTTTTGGTAAAAATTTGGATTTTGGATTAAAGTGTCATTATGTTCCTTTAGGCCACCTGAACACATGATTAAAACCAGCGGTCTGTCTTAGATTAGAAAATATGAGCTCCCAAATTTCGAAAAATGTTCCATGTTCACTTCACTTTTTCCACTATAAAGACACAGAAACGCTGCTCCAATTCAGTCTATAAATCATCTTTGAATATCCGCATAACAATTGAATAATTTTCGTTTTGGGAATTTTAAATAATTTATGCAAATAAATCGAAATTCTAGAGGTACCACACAATCACAAATTCGAGGGATTGTGCAGTTCTTCATGGTAAGTTTGGCACTATAATGCATCATATCATATTCTCGTAAATAATCTTCAGCAGATGAACTGCAGGCTATCCCTCGAATTTGTGGTACCACTAGAATTTCGATGTATTTGCATCAATCCATACTAATATTATAAATGCGAAAGTAACTCTGTCTGTCTGTCTGTTACTCTTTTACGCCTAAACGGCTGAACGGATTTTGATGAAATTTAGTATGGTGATAGATGATAACCTAGAAATGGTCATAGGCTATAAATAATCACGCCATCGTTCTTAGGGGGTAGGCAGTAGGCAAATAAGTAATTGAATTAGTGATTTTTAGTCGTTTTTGTTGGGACTTTTGTCCCAATTAGTAAGGTAATAGATGGTTACCTAAAAACGGATATAAGATCAAAATGATCACGTCATCGTACTTAGGGGGTAGGAAGTAGGCAGAAAACTGAATTGAGTTAGTGATTTTTTTATGGTTTTTGCTGGGAGTTTTGCTCTATCATGCCTAAACGGCTGAACGAATTTTGATGAAATTCAGTTAGGTCATAGATAATAACCTAGAAAAGGATATGGGCTATTAATATTCATGCTATCGTACTTAAGGCGTAGGCAGAAAACTAATTAAGTTAGTGATTTTTGATCGTTTGTTTTAAAAGTTTACCTCATTCACGCCTTAACGTCTGAACGGATTTTTATAAGACTTGGTTAATACCTATAAAGATAGGATCCTAGGCACGGACACAGGCTACTTTTTACGGCGGGAAAATACCTCATTCCCGCGGAAATCTAGCGTGATCGTGTCAAGAAGCGCATGACGCCATAGCTACTGAAATGATTTTGATGTTTTTTTTTTTAACTGAGTGTGACTAAGACTTCAAGTTAGTATTTGATCACTTTTCTAACTTAGAGGGTCGGTAGGCGCCATAATTTAGGAAATTTATGATAAAATTTTGATGCAACTGTCTTATTTAACAGTTTTACTTGGATCGAAACTTAGCGACATTCCATCACCCTACTTATAGGGTAGAAAGTTGAAGTTGAGGACTGGAACATGATAGTGGGACATTACAGCCACGTGTTGGTCTAAACTAATGTTGTTCAGAGATCCAAATAAATACAATGACACCAGAATCTGATCGATATCTTCTGGAAACCAAAATTCAAATATTTTCCCATGAAACTAAGTGGAAATATATGAAAATAATTCAATTATCAATTTATTTTTCCAGATCAATGTCTGTTGAAAGGGATATTCGTTTCGAACTTTTAGCTAGATTGTGCCCGAATTCTACTGGTGCTGAAATAAGAAGTGTCTGTACTGAGGCTGGTATGTTTGCCATTAGAGCAAGGAGGAAGGTTGCTACAGAGAAAGATTTCCTTGAAGCAGTGAATAAAGTGATTAAATCATATGCCAAGTTCTCAGCAACTCCAAGGTACATGACTTACAACTAAACATAATTATGTATTTCGTATTAAATAATTTGTCTTTTATGCTGTTATGATTGATAATAACCCTAAACAAAAATATATAGTTTCTTTTCGTACAGAACTATTTTTTTGCGCGTGCTATCGTTCTGGCCAAATGTCTATAAGTTTCAAATTTTAAGGCAGGAATGGTCTTAAACAACTCTGTTGAATTCACTGCTGAAGAATCCAAGGTCAAAAATGATTTTGTTTGGACAGCTGTGAAGGCATTAACTCTTGAGCAGATGAAGTTAGGGCTCTGTAATTTTTAGTGTAGGTTCAGGTTCCGAATGCAGCGATTAAGTTTGTTATCAGGTTGAAATATAGTAACAAACAACAAGAAGATATATTATGAAGCATACAAAATACTTACAGCTAGTCGGTGCTTCGAATTGTCTTCATAACCCCGAAGGACTACATCTAAAGAATCAAACACGACTGATAAAATATCCATATATTAAACACTGATAAAGTGAGATACAAATAATAAAAGACCAATGATTGCAAGATTTATACAGAGTGAATGAATTCATTTATATTATCGATGCTTTTTACATACCATTGTTTATAAAGAATAACAATATTGATATTAATCCTCTAAAGTTACATTTTTAAATAGGTAGGACATGGATTCCTTGTTATGTATTCTCCTTATAGCTTCTGATAACAATATAGAAATATCAACAGTTTTGATTTTATGGCACTGCATCTTCTGCAACTCATGTGGTACTGTATTTGTAACAACCACCTGAAAATAAAGTAAAATATTTATTTCTGCACGTAACAGATAACAAAAATACGAACATGTAAAAAAACAACTTCAGTTTGACAGAAAATATAATGGGAGTTGAAATTTATTTGTGAGCAAGTTTCAAAAGACACACAATATCCATACTAATATTATAAGTGCGAAAGTAACTCTATCTGTCTGTTACTCTTTCACGCCTAAACGGCTTAACGGATTTCGATGAATTTTAGTATGGTGATAGATGATAACCTAGAAATGGTCATAGGCTATAAATAATCACGCCATCGTTTTTAGGGGGTAGGCAGTAGGTAGATAACTAAATTAAGTTAGTGATTTTTAGTCGTTTTTGTCGGGACTTTCACGTCTAAACGGCTGAACAGATTTTGATGAAATTTAGTAAGGCGATAGATGGTTAAAAACGGATATAAGATCAAAATGATCACGTCATCGTACTTTGGGGGTAGAAAGTAGGCAGAAAACTGAATCGAGTTAGTGATTTTTTTATGGTTTTTGCTGAGAGTTTTGCTCTATCCTGCCTAAACGGCTGAACGGATTTTGATGAAATTTAGTTAGGTGATATATAGTAACCTAGAATAGGATATGAGCTATTAATATTCATGCTATCGTGCTCAAGGCGTAAGCAGTAGACAGAAAACTAATTGAGTAAGTGATTTTTTAATCGTTTGTTTTAAAAGTTTACCTCATTCACGTCTGAACGGATTTTTATAAGACTTGGTTAATATAAAGATAGGATCCTAGGCACGGACGCAGGCTACTTTTTACGGCGGGAAAATACCTCATTCCCGCGGAAATCTAGCGTGATCGTGTTAAGAAGCGCATGACGCCATAGCTACTGAAATGATTTTGATGTTTTTTTTAACTGAGTGTTACTAAGACTTCAAGTTAGTATTTGATCATTTTTCTAACTAAGAGGGTCGGTAGGCGCCATAATTTAGGGAATTTATGATATTATTTTGATGTGAAGTTGAGGACTGGAACACAATAGTGGGACATTGTTGCAGGGGGACTTACAGCCGGGAGAAAACAAAAAAACTTATGCGGACAAAGTCGCGGGTAAAAGCTAGTATTATAACTAGCAGACCCGACAGATGTTGTACAGCATGTACAAAAATTAATTCAAGTCGATTTAACCTTTAGTAGTACTATGGATAGATACCGACTGCAACACTACCTATTGGGCTTATTTGTGAATCTAAAAACTCCAGAGCGCTTACAAAAAACTCATTAAAATCGGTTCAGAAGGAGTTCAGTGACATACACACATACAGAAGAATTATATATAAGAAGATTATAAGGAGAAAAATCGAATAACTCACCTCATCAATGGGTGAATCTTCTATAAGCCGAGGTGCATCTGAAGAAAGTAATCCATGGGTGGCCATGACATAAATTTTGTAAGCTCCACGTTCTTTCAATACCTCAGCTGCAGCAACAAATGATTGAACATCATCAATCATATCATCCTGTAATGGTGTATCAACTTTTAAACTGCCAAATTTGTTAAACATATTATAGCGTTTTCTTTTGGGAAAACTGGTACGCACCAGAATTGCCCCAGTGCAATTTTCGTATTCCATTGGTACAAAGAACAATGAAATGCTCATAAAAAATTGCACTCAGATCACACTGGGGCAATTCTGGTGCTCACCAGTTTTCCCAAAAGAAAACGTTATTAGTCAAAAGAAGCCAACAAAAATCACTCTTCACGCTTCAGCCCCTAGCCCCCCCCTAGCTACGTGCCTGAATACAACATATTTACAAGGAATGAACAGTTCGATATAAATCGGACCATATGTCAAAAACCTTAAACCTTAAACTAATGAATCAAAATCAGAAAATAAATCGACACGACATAAAATGAAAAAAAATATTGAGTCTAATTCAACAACACAAATCACAGCACAGAACAAAAATATCATAGCCAGCACAACGATTTAAGTCTAAAAATAACCCATGATATTCATGAAATAACCTAAATCCCAAAAGACAAAAACAATCCAAAGGAACCGAAGGATATCCTCGGTTGTTCCGGTAGCTGAATATAACCGCTTTTTTCTGTAATCGTGTTCCGTAAATAAACTGTTTTGCAGAAACCAACCAAGATTATCATATTTACCGAACAGAAAAATACCAAGCAAACCAACCAAATTGATTTACGGAATATAACCACACTGTTAAATCCATATAAAAATAATCTAAAAACATACCACCATAATAGCAATTCTGCCTCCCACGTCACCGACCACGTTTATTGGCGGTTTTTCCTTCGCTATGTGTATTGGGACACCAACTCCAGCGTCCATGGTACGGGATCTGGGCAATGTTGGAGGGGAATACCTGCCATCTATTTCATCGGACTCCGACTCTTTCTGTTCACCATGAATAACGGCAATACCCAGACGTAAACGCTCGGCATAAGATGTGGCTTTTTTAGCGGAGCCAGGGTTACGAGCTACTATCACAGAATTGCGGTAATCTGGAATCTGAATAACAACCAAATTTGTTACTAGGATGTATACAGGGTGTTCCATCTCGAGCTGTAGATGTCTTATCTCATAGTGACTGGAAAAATTTCCCAAAACATGTTACATTATTTTGTTTGGGGGGACATATTTTGAAGTCTATTTGAGGCTTAAACAAGCTTCAACCCCTCAAAATTGAAAAAGGAAGAGAGGTTGGGTGATACTTCATTTGAAAGGTCTTGTAAGTCTTTAAACAACTGTGTATGAAAACCTTAATTTTGATGAACCGTTTTCGCCAAAATCATCTTAACAAATTGAAAAAAAATTCCTTGTGTTGCCTTCATTTTAAGTTCTTAGAATATAGTGGAACTTCCCTATAACGAAATCGCTAAATCGCAAAAAATTTCGTTATACAGAAATTTCGTTACACGGAAGTTTTTTTTTAATAGCATCAAGTATCGAAAAAAGCAATTGTATTTTTTATTGTGAATTCATATACATACTCAAAAAGGTGTTTTTAAGTGCATTTCTAATAGCTTATAGGCTTTTATGTAGGTAAAATATTTTCATTTATTCGAAGTTTTTTGATGAACCTTTAATAATTTATTCTATTACAAATAAATACTTTTCACTTACATCCATATTTATACAATTTCATCGATATATTTTAGAATCAACAAACAAAGACATCGAGGAAATTTCTATTGAAATTGTTAGGTAATTGCATTTTCAACTTGCGATTAATTGCATTATTCCAATCATCTCTGGAGTTCTAACACTTCCATCCCGCAAATGCAATGAAAATGCTCCGCAGTGACGTCACATCTCGATGCGCGTCGGCATACCGGTGTAAGTGTATCGTGCTTATAGGCATTTTATGTAGGTACGTATACAATACATAGGCTATTCACGATTATTTGGGCAAATAATTCATAATTTTTGTCTGAGTGGTACAATTAGAAAACATTTTATTTTCATGAAGAAAACATCGCATTTTCTCAAAGATTCAAAAATATTTTCCGGAACCCCTTCAATGGACCGGAAAGCGAGACGACACATTTTAAAATACCTCTTCACGATTGGGTTTTTCGGCCGGTTGCCCCTCCAAATCAACGCTGTCGGTATCATCATTGCTATCGTAGTAATCTCGAACTCCGCATTTGACACAGTTTAACATGTCCGTTTCCGTTACATTAGTTACAATTTAACATCGACATTAACGAAACCATTTAAAGAAACCATCATAATCAACATTTCCAGCTGAATCCAACGTTTCGAAAGGATCTATCCGCCTGCCGTAATTGTTTAGTTTATGGTCGGGATATATTACCTACGTCCAGCATAATTATGGAAAAAACCCATCCTTATACCTTTTTCTCAATACCCATTCAGGCATTCAAAAAGTGATTTTCTTGTTCTTGGAATATTTCATTATAGACAGAATTTACTCGTTTTAGAGGGTGTTTTCAACATGGAATTTGGATCCAAGGCGCAATGTCTCGAACGAAATTCATTATACAGAGAAATCATTATAGAGACGTTCGCTATAGGGAAGTTCCACTGTATTTAAGGTGTCTAAACAATTGATTTTTCGCGAAAACGGTTAATCAAAATTACGTTTTCATACACCGTTGAAAAGAGAATCTCAAGACCTTCCCAATGAAGTATCACCATAGACAAACTATTAAAATAGATGAGCCACTCGTATATTCCGCGACATCTGTCGGAGGAGGAGACTAATACACGAAAAAATTGTTTTCAATTTGATAGATGTCGTTGCATTCATCGAAATGCTATCGAGAAAATAGTAAGTATGTAAAATCATTATTATCAAAAAACCTTTGAATTGTCAACTGACACAAGGAGTGGTTTGACACGTTCTTTTTGAAATTATAATAAATTTCGATATGCCTGCAAGAGTGAAGACGTGCTGTGTTATTGGATGTGAAAATCGAGATGCAAGAAGGTAATTATAAAATTTACATGTACCTATATTCTGTTAACTATAAGAATTAAGATACTCGTAGTTTTCAAAAAAGTTTTTCATGTATTGAATAAGTTTAGTCGGTAAATACTCATATTTTGTATTATTGAATTCATTATTGTTAGTTTTTGAGAATGTTTTCAATGCAATCATTAGTTTATTGATTAGATATTTATTAAATAAATCTGTATTTTCAATTGGTGATACCTATTTCAGTTAATAAATTTTTATTCTATCCAGAATTTGATTATTGATCCTCATTTCTCGATTCCAAAAAAAATCAGATGAAAGTTCGTTGCAGGTATTATTTTCATGAAAATAAATTTCCTCACTCATCGATAACTTGCACGAATCCATTTCTGATTTCCTTTTGGAAATTGAATTTCAAAAAACTTTTTGCCTCTTGTATATGGGGTACCTACCTATTCAAAAGGTGCACTACAGAATTCTTTTTGAGGCTGCTTTACGATACAGATTCCTTTCAATTGAGCTTTTTCACGAATTAGTAATGTTGTACAAAAAAAGATGGCGTTAAAGCTTGTTCTACTAGTGTCTCATCTATTCTCCATTTAGTTAGTCTATGAGTATCACTCAACCCTTGTTCAAGTCTCAAATATACGTCAAAAGATGTTCCTCGAACAAAATCATTCGACGTGTTTTGGGAAATTTTTCCAATCTCTATGGGTTAAGAAATATAGGGGGTGACTCATCTGATATGGAACAACCTGAATTTCAAATTGGATGGAAGAAATATTTTGAATTCTATGATTGCAATTAATAGGCATTCCCAGTGTGTTAAAATATAGGAATTTTTATGTGATACTCTTAAATAGTATAATTCTAATTCTACCCATAAGAAATGCATTATGCAAACTGTTGTGGCATGACACAACAGGTAATAAAAGTAAAATTCCAGCTGAACTGTATTAGTGAATATTATTACCCAAAACGGAACAATTCTAATCAAACTCAACTTGAAAAAAAACTTACACACTCTTGAATATACTGAAGCAAGAATGGACTAGCCCTTAAATTATCAACAGGGCAATCAAAGAATCCTTGTATTTCCTTTTGGTGCAAATCCATAGTTATTAGATGTGTGAGGCCTGACTTGCACATCATCTGAGCAAGTAATTTTGTGACTATACAGCCCCTTTTGCGCATTTTACACTGTTTACTGTATGGCAAATATGGAATAACACCAACAACTGATTTTGCCGATGAAGTTTTACATGCGTAAGCCATTATTAGTAGCTCCATAATATTGTTGTTGACGTCTCTGAAAGCAATGATATGATCCCTGTTAGCAACTATGTATATGAATGGAGTGAAAAAAATAATAAGACATCATTAATGATTGCATTGCACAATATAATCTAGTCTTCATCAGTGCTGGTCTACACCTACCAAAATGGTAAAAAAAATGGCACGATCAATAACTATTAGAGTGATTCCCAATAGTTTTCAATGATTTATCCTGAATTCTACAGGATAGGGAATAAATAGGGGTGAGTAGATATAAGTCGAGTAAAACTAACTTTTATAAATACACTGCGCAACAAAATTAACGCACATTCTGAAAATGTCAATTTTAATGAAAGTTAACTCTACATCGACTTTATAACTTTATTATGTTCTCTTGGGAAGGTTTTGAACGAAACAAGACACATTAAATGGAAGAAAAATTCTGGCTTCACCGAATCTATGTGAAAGAAGAGAAATAAACAATTTTCAAAATACTGGAATGCTGATAAGTGATTTAATACTCAGTATTTCCACCCCTTGCGTTAATACAGCCTGGCAACGACAGTTCATACTCAAAATGAGTGATCTTAAAATGTTCTGATCTAATCCTTCCCAGATTTCTCTGAGTTGGATTCCTAAGTCATTAAGAGTAGCTGGATAATTTCCTGAACTTCTCAGCCTTCTATTGAGGTTATCCCAAACCTGCTCAATCGGATCGAGATCTGGACTTCTTGCTGGCCATTCCATTAGAGAGACTTCAACCTCTTTAAGTTACTCCTGAACAAAGAAATTCTCAAGTAACGTTCTTGAATGGCAGTTGTTACCCGTGGTCTACCCTGTCCTGGTCTTCAGACATTCATAGCTGTCTCCTGAATCGCTGCAACATTCTGGACACACTTGTATGGGAAACTCCAAACCTTTCTGCAATTCTTGTGATGTCCACCCTTCTGTCGCAAAACTACCGCTTGGGCACATTCCTCTTGGGTCACATTGCGTGTTTCCCGTTGCATAGCGATCGAGTGTAGAAAATCAAAGATAAGAACTATTGATCACTAGAATTGATCGAAAAAACTGATTTCAGAATGAAGCCAATACATTCAAAATTTGATAATCTCATCTTATTTATTCCTGCTGGGAAAAAACATCTGTTTTGAAGAAAAACGTTGAAAGTGGATAACATATGCATGCATAATTCTGATAAAAATAATCATCATTGAGAACACCTTCAGTTGTAGAATAAATTTGAGATTTCCATAATGTGCGTTAATTTTTTAGCGCAGTGTACTTGGCACCATTCCTTTCGGAAATACCTAAACTAACATAACCTAACTCAAGCTAACCTAACCTACATTCCTATAGTCTGTTCACGAAAGTTTGAGCCGTCTGTTGGCCATGGAAATTTGACATATTCCACTGTGTGTATGAATTTTATGTTGTTTATTATCTGTTCAGATTGATAGGTAATGTTGTCAATATTGCATGAGTTCTCTGATAACTCGCAAGCTTGTTAGATGACGCCGGGTATATTGGCAACGTTACCTTTATTTTATGTTATGACAGCAAATACTGCCAACTTCAGATAATTAAACAAAAGCCTATTATGGCGCACAAACTTTCGTGAACGGACTATAGCTCTATTTGCCTGAATAATTTCTGAAACCACTTCAGTGGAATTCCTAAGGTTTGAAATCTGGGTACCAAAAGACACACGATGAAAGTTCCGAATAAAATTCAAGAAATTATACGGATTAAAAACTAGATATCAACCATAAATGTTATTGTTTCATATAAAGCAAGTTCTCAACCTAAGAACCAGAAAGAAAACGCCATTCAATTCTAAATTAATCATCAAACAATTTTCTACACAAACAAATTGAATAAGTTAATTCATCCATCATTGATCATAAATAAAAAAAGCACAATTGACTTACACAATTACCAAGTACTTAAATTATCGAAGAAAGCGTCGACAACTTATAACCCAAGATTAGCAAGTGATCAGCTGAATTAGTAACGATCTGATCCTACAAATAACAGTTTCCATAATCAGAACTCAGCAGTTGAGCTCATATTTGAAACAATTCATTCTCTAGTTGTGAGATTTATGAAATGTTTGTTGAAAAGTCTAACTGAATTACACTAGATTATAGGTAGTTTATGAATATGACCATTCAGTTTGAATAAAAATGCGTGATAAGAGCTGAATGATGACACCAACTTGATTAGTGTGAAGATATCCACACATTCCCAGCCACAGTTTCTGACGTAGAGACTGTTCAATTAGGTATAGGGTGAAATTCGTAGGCAACGTTGCCAAACTTCACACGAATTTCAGGATATAATTAATTTACTTTTCAAGATCAGTTGATGAAATAATTTTTTAAGTTTTGGTAATATAGGTATTCAGATTCATACCTTAGGTCAGAAAGTAGTGGGTGGTTATTGAATATTTTCATTATGAATTCAGTACGAAAAAGGGCTCGGACCTACAGCTTTTTTGGATTTTATCACATTACTGCGGACATTTGAGAAGAAAAAGTGATGAAGTACTGATTTCTAGGAATCTTCGGAATTTCGTGGAAGATATCATTATGGATTCATGATTGAAATTCGTCGCTCCTATTTCTATTGCGAATTTCGCTCATATTTGTGGGGGGTTGTTGGTGTAGTATTTTTTTAGTCAAATTGAAGCAAAAAATGTCAACAAATAAGGACGACAATAAGATTTCATTTCCTCCCCATCGAATATTTTCCAAGAAATTGAAATCCTGATTAGGTTGAGATTTTCGTTCATAACTTCGTTGGGGGTTGCTGTGTAGTGAATTTTTTTTTACCAAATTGAAGCGGAAAATGTCCTCAGTTCAAAACAACAAAAATATTTCATTGCCTCCCCGTCGAACATTTTCAAAAAAATTGAATTCCTGTTTTTGGTTGGGATTTTCGTTCATAACTCCGGTGGGGATTGTTGTGTAGTCAAAATTTTTTCACCAAATTGAAGTGGAAAATGTCCTTAGTTCAGAACAACAAAAATATTTCATTGCCTCCCCGTCGAACATTTTCAAAAAATTGAATTCCTGATTTTGGTTGGGATTTTCGTTCATAACTCCGTTGGGGGTTGTTGTGTAGTGAACATTTTTTCACCAAATTGAAGCGGAAAATGTCCTCAGTTCAGAACAACAAAAATATTTCATTGCCTCCCCGTCGAACATTTTCAAAAAAATTGAATTCCTGTTTTTGGTTGGGATTTTCGTTCATAACTCCGGTGGGGATTGTTGTGTAGTCAAAATTTTTTCACCAATTGAAGTGGAAAATGTCCTTAGTTCAGAGAACAACAAAAATATTTCATTGCCTCCCCGTCGAACATTTTCAAAAAAATTGAATTCCTGTTTTTGGTTGGGATTTTCGTTCATAACTCCGGTGGGGGTTGTTGTGTAGTCAAAATTTTTTCACCAAATTGAAGTGGAAAATGTCCTTAGTTCAGAACATCAAAAATATTTCATTGCCTCCCCGTCGAACATTTTCAAAAAAATTGAATTCCTGATTTTGGTTGGGATTTTCGTTCATAACTCCGGTGGGGATTGTTGTGTAGTCAAAATTTTTCACCAAATTGAAGTGGAAAATGTCCTTAGTTCAGAACATCAAAAATATTTCATTGCCTCCCCGTCGAACATTTTCAAAAAAATTTAATTCCTGTTTTTGGTTGGGATTTTCGTTCATAACTCCGGTGGGGGTTGTTGTGTAGTGAAAATTTTTTCACCAAATTGAAGCGGAAAATGTCCTCAGTTCAGAACATCAAAAATATTTCATTGCAACCCCGTCGAACATTTTCAAAAAAATTGAATTCCTGATTTTGGTTGGATTTTCGTTCATAACTCCGGTGTGGGGGTGTGTGTGTGTAGTGAAAATTTTTTCACCAAATTGAAGGAAAATGTTCCCAGTTCAGAACAACAAAGATAATTCATTGACTCCCCGTCGAACATTTTCAAAAAAATTGAATTCCTGATTTTGGTTGGGATTTTCGTTCATAACTCCGGTGGGGATTGTTGTGTAGTCAAAATTTTTTCACCAAATTGAAGGGAAAATGTCCTTAGTTCAGAACATCAAAAATATTTCATTGCCTCCCCGTCGAACATTTTCAAAAAAATTAATTCCTGTTTTTGGTTGGGATTTTCGTTCATAACTCCGGTGGGGGTTGTTGTGTAGTGAAAATTTTTTCACCAAATTGAAGCGGAAAATGTCCTCAGTTCAGAACATCAAAAATATTTCATTGCACCCCGTCGAACATTTTCAAAAAAATTGAATTCCTGATTTTGGTTAGGATTTTCGTTCATAACTCCGGTGGGGGTTGTTGTGTAGTGAAAATTTTTCACCAAATTGAAGCGGAAAATGTCCCAGTTCAGAACAACAAAGATAATTCATTGACTCCCCGTCGAACATTTTCAAAAAAATTGAATTCCTGATTTTGGTTGGGATTTTCGTTCATAACTCCGGTGGGGATTGTTGTGTAGTCAAAATTTTTTCACCAAATTGAAGTGGAAAATGTCCTTAGTTCAGAACATCAAAAATATTTCATTGCCTCCCCGTCGAACATTTTCAAAAAAATTTAATTCCTGTTTTTGGTTGGGATTTTCGTTCATAACTCGGTGGGGGTGTTGTGTAGTGAAAATTTTTCACCAAATTGAAGCGGAAAATGTCCTCAGTTCAGAACATCAAAAATATTTCATTGCCAACCCCGTCGAACATTTTCAAAAAAATTGAATTCCTGATTTTGGTTAGGATTTTCGTTCATAACTCGGTGGGGGTTGTTGTTGTGTAGTGAAAATTTTTTCACCAATTGAAGCGGAAAATGTTTCCAGTTCAGAACACAAAGATAATTCATGCCTCCCCGTCGAACATTTTCAAAAAAATAGAATTCCTGATTTTGGTTGGGATTTTCGTTCATAACTCCAGGGGGGTTGTTGTGTAGTGAAAATTTTTCACCAAATTGAAGCGGAAAATGTTCCAAATCAGAACAACAAAGATATTCATTGCCTCCTCGTCGAACATTTTCAAAAAATTGAATTCCTGATTTTGGTTAGGATTTTTGTTCATAACTCCGGTGGGGGTTGTTGTGTAGTGAAAATTTTTCACCAAATTGAAGCGAAAAATGTTCCCAAATCAGAACAACAAAGATATTCATTGCCTCCTCGTCGAACATTTTCAAAAAATTGAATTCCTGATGTTGGTTAGGATTTTCGTTCATAACTCCGGTTGGGGTTGTTGTGTAGTAAAAATTTTTTCACCAAATTGAAGCGAAAAATGTCCTCAGTTCAAAACAACAACAAGATTTCATTGCCTTCCGTCGAACGTTTCAAAAAATTGAATTCCTCATTTTGGTGGGGATTTCGTTCATAACTCCAGTGGGGGTTGTTGTGTAGTGAAAATTTTTTCACCAAATTGAAGCGGAAAATGTCCTCAGTTCAGAACATCAAAAATATTTCATTGCCTTTCCGTCGAACTCTTTAAAAAAAATTGAATTCCTGATTTTGGTTAGGATTTTCGTTCATAACTCGGTGGGGGTTGTAGTGTGTAGTGAAAATTTTTTCACCAAATTGAAGCGGAAAATGTTTTCAGTTCAAAACACAACAAGATTTCATTGCCTCCCCGTCGAACATTTTCAAAAAAATTGAATTCCTGATTTTGGTTGGGATTTTCGTTCATAACTCCGTTGGGGGTTGATGTGTAGTGAACATTTTTTCACCAAATTGAAGCGGAAAATGTCCTCAGTTCAGAACATCAAAAATATTTCATTGCCTCCCCGTCGAACATTTTCAAAAAAATTGAATTCCTGATTTTGGTTGGGATTTTCGTTCATAACTCCGGTGGGGGTTGTTGTGTAGTAAAAATTTTTCCACCAAATTGAAGCGGAAAATGTTTTCAGTTCAAAACCACAACAAGATTTCATTGCCTCCCCGTCGAACATTTTCAAAAAATTGAATTCCTGATTTTGGTTGGGATTTTCGTTCATAACTCCGGTGGAGGTTGTTGTGTAGTGAAAATTTTTTCACCAAATTGAAGCGGAAAATGTTCCCAGTTCAGAACAACAAAAATAATTCATTGCCTCCCCGTCGAACATTTTCAAAAAAATAGAATTCCTGTTTTTGGTTGGGTTTTCGTTCATAACTCCGGTTGGGGTTGTTGTGTAGTAAAAATTTTTTCACCAAATTGAAGCGGAATTCAATTTTTTTGAAAATGTTCGACAGGGAGGCAATGAAATCTTGTTGTGGTTTTGAACTGAAAACATTTTCCGCTTCAATTTGGTGGAAAAATTTTTACTACACAACAACCCCCACCAGAGTTATGAACGAAAATCCCAACCAAAATCAGGAATTCAATTTTTTTGAAAATGTTGGACGGGGAGGCAATGAAATATTTTTGATGTTCTGAACTGAGGACATTTTCCGCTTCAATTTGGTGAAAAAAAGTTCACTACACATCAACCCCCAACGGAGTTATGAACGAAAACCCCAACCAAAATCAGGAATTCAATTTTTTTTAAAATGTTCGACGGGGAGGCAATGAAATATTTTTGTTGTTCTGAACTGAGGACATTTTCCGCTTCAATTTGGTGAAAAAATTTTCACTACACAACAACCCCCAACGGAGTTATGAACGAAAACCCAACCAAAATCAGGAATTCAATTTTTTTGAAAATGTTCGACGGGGAGGCAATGAAATATTTTTTTGTTGTTCTGAACTGAGGACATTTTCGCTTCAATTTGGTGAAAAAAAGTTCACTACACATCAACCCCCACGGAGTTATGAACGAAAATCCCAACCAAAATCAGGAATTCAATTTTTTTGAAAATGTTCGACGGGGAGGCAATGAAATATTTTTGTGTTCTGAACTGAGGACATTTTCGCTTCAATTTGGTGAAAAAATTTTCACTACACAACAACCCCCACCAAAGTTATGAACGAAAATCCTAACCAAAATCAGGAATTCAATTTTTTTGAAAATGTTCGACGGGGAGGCAATGGAATTATTTTTGTTGTTCTGAACTGAGGACATTTTCCGCTTCAATTTGGTGGAAAAATTTTCACTACACAACAACCCCCACCGGAGTTATGAACGAAAATCCCAACCAAACAGGAATTAATTTTTTGAAAATGTTCGACGGGGAGGCAATGAAATCTTTTGTGGTTTGAACTGAAAACATTTTCCGCTTCAATTTGGTGGAAAAAGTTTACTACACAACAACCCCCACCCGAGTTATGAACGAAAATCCCAACCAAAATCAGGAATTCAATTTTTTTGAAAATGTTCGACGGGGAGGTAATGAAATATTTTGATGTTCTGAACTGAGGACATTTTCCGCTTCAATTGGTGAAAAAATGTTCACTACACATCAACCACCAACAGAGTTATGAACGAAAACCCAACCAAAATCAGGAATTCAATTTTTTTGAAAATGTTCGGCAGGGAGGCAATGAAATATTTTTGTTCTGAACTGAGGACATTTTCCGCTTCAATTTGGTGTGAAAAATTTTCACTACACAACAACCTTCACCAAAGTTATGAACGAAAATCCAACCAAAATCAGGAATTCAATTTTTTTGAAAATGTTCGACGGGGGGAGGCAATGAATTATCTTTGTTGTTCTGATTTGGGAACATTTTCCGCTTCAATTTGGTTGAAAAATTTTCACTACACAACAACCCCCACCGGAGTTATGAACAAAAATTATAACCAAAATCAGGAATTCAATTTTTTTGAAAATGTTCGACGGGGAGGCAATGAAATATTTTGATGTTCTGAACTGGGAACATTTTCCGCTTCAATTTGGTGAAAAAATTTTCACTACACAACAACCCCCACTGGAGTTATGAACGAAAATCCCCACCAAAATGAGGAATTCAATTTTTTTGAAAATGTTCGACGGGGAGGCAATGAAATCTTGTTGTGTTCTTGAACTGAAAACATTTTCGCTTCAATTTGGTGAAAAAATTTTTACTACACATCAACCCCCACCGGAGTTATGAACGAAAATCCCAACCAAAATCAGGAATTATTTTTTGAAAATGTTCGACGGGGAGGCAATGAATTATTTTTGTTGTTCTGAACTGTGAACACATTTTCCGCTTCAAATTGGTGAAAAAATTTTCACTACACAGCAACCCCATCCGAAGTTATGAACGAAAATCCCAACCAAAAACAGGAATTCTCTTTTTTTGAAAATGTTCGACGGGGAGGAGGCAATAAAATATTTTCGATGTTCTGAACTGAAGACATTTTCCGCTTCAATTTGGTGAAAAAATTTTCACTACACAACAACCCCACCGAAGTTATGAACGAAAATCCCAACCAAAAACAGGAATTCAATTTTTTTGAAAATGTTCGACGGGGAGGCAATGAAATATTTTGATGTTCTGAACTGAGGACATTTTCCGCTTCAATTTGATGAAAAAAATTTTTGCTACACAACAACCCCCACCGGAGTTATGAACGAAAATCTTAACCAAAATCAGGAATTCAATTTTTTTGAAAATGTTCGACGGGAAGGCAATGAAAAATCTGGTTGTTGTTTTGAACTGAGGACATTTTCCGCTTCAATTTGGTGAAAAAATTTTCACTACACAACAACCCTCACCGGAGTTATGAACGAAAATCCCAACCAAACAGGAATTAAATTTTTTTGAAAATGTTCGACGGGAAGGCAATGAAATATTTTTGATGGTTCTGAACTGAAGACATTTTCCGCTTCAATTTGGTGAAAAAATTTTTACTACACAACAACCCCCACCGGAGTTATGAACGAAAACTCCAACCAAAAACAGGAATTCTATTTTTTTGAAAATGTTCGACGGGGAGGCAATGAATTATTTTTGTTGTTCTGAACTGGGAACATTTTCCGCTTCAATTTGGTTGAAAAATTTTCACTACACAACAACCTCCAAGAGTTATGAACGAAAATCCCAACCAAAAACAGGAATTCAATTTTTTTGAAAATGTTCGACGGGGAGGCAATGAAATCTTGTTGTGGTTTGAACTGAAATTATTTTCCGCTTCAATTTGGTGGAAGGGAGGCAATGAAATATTTTTGTTGTTTTGAACTGAGGACATTTTCCGCTTCAATTTGTGGTAAAATAAAATTCACTACACAGCAACCCCCACGAAGTTATGAACGAAAATCTCAACCTAAATCAGGATTTCAATTCTTGGAAAATATTCGATGGGGAGGAAATGAAATCTTATTGTCGTCCTTATTTGTTGACATTTTTTGCTTCAATTTGACTAAAAAAAATATACTACACAACAACCCCCCAACTAAGATATGAGCGAAATTCGCAATAGAAATAAGAGCGACGAATTTCAATCATGAATCCATAATGAAATCTTCCACGAATTCCGAAAGATTCCTTGAAATCAGTACTTCATCACTTTTTCTTCTCAAATGTTCGCAGTAATGTGATAAAATCCAAAAAGCTGTAGGTCCGAGCCCTTTTTCGTACTGAATTCATAATGAAAATATTCAATAACCACCCACTACTTTCTGACCTAAGGTATGAATCTGAATACCTATATTACCAAAACTTAAAAAATTATTTCATCAACTGATCTTGAAAAGTAAAATTAATTATATCCTGAAATTCGTGTGAAGTTTGGCAACGTTGCTCACGAATTTCACCCTATACCTAATTGAACAGTCTCTACGTCAGAACTGTGGCTGGGAATGTGTGGATATCTTCACACTAATACCAACTTGTTATAGCCCTTATGCTGAGAAACCTTGTTAATTCCAAGTGGAAAAGCGGAGACAACATTTTTCTTACTTGGTTCCAGTTTGTATGATATAAATGTCTTTTCCTCTTATAGAATCACCAATTTGTACCATGGTTTCTCGATTCTGCTTATGATAAACAGCACATCCTCCTGTTTTAACTCCTAATCGGTGGGCTATTAGATTGGCTAGTTCTGGATGAGAATTACCAGCAACTAAAACTACGTCTGATGTTTTTGGGGCATCCATATTCTTAGCCTGAGGCAGCCGGAAACTTCCAAAACTGAAAACAAGTTGAACCTTGTTTGTTTACACAATGAAAATGAATTAATAATGCAATTTCCCTAGCTCCTAGAACTTGCACGTTTTAACCCACCTGTTATTATTCAATAACATCAAATGCTGTTATCAATTACTATCCTACAGATGATAATATACAGATTTTCTATTTGTTTTTGAAGTGCTTCACAGAAAAGAATAATCTTAAATTATGGTCTTAATTAATTTTTAATTTCATACCACCGACGGCGACAATTTATCATAGAGCACGGTTGACAGTTATGACATTTCTTAATTATTTTTCGCTGAACGGTTCAAACAATGGCAAATTATACCGAATTTGTTGCCATATTCTTCCAAACACGGCAACTTTAGAGTATAGTCCGTTCACGAAAGGTTGAGCACATAGTAGGCGTTTCTTTATTTATCTGAAGTTGGCAGTATTTGCTGACATAAAGTAAAATAAAGTCAACGTTGCCGAATGAACCTGGCCTCGCCCAACGAGCTTGCGAGTTATCAGACAACTCTATGCAATATTGACAACATTGCGTATCAATTTGACAAGAAAATAAAAAACATAACCTAAAATTTCAATATACACAGTGGAATATGCCAAATTTCCATGGCCAACCGACGGCTCAACCTTTCGTGAATGGACTATAAGTAATGTTTACAGTGGCAATGATGATATTAAGGATATCCCAGGTGTTTCCGTAAACAATGTCCCAAGTTTCTGTCAGATTTTCAATGTTACGAGGCGTCCACAACATCTTGAAATGAGGAAAGGCGTTTTGTCCATAGATAAGATATACTTTTTGGTTTTGTCCCTGGCTCCCCATCGAAGGACTCATCAGTATGGCTTATACTCGGTGGAGGCCTTGCTGTAGACGCACTAGACGCCTTGAAAGCCTTGACGTGTACCTCTTCGAGAGCCTAGTGCAGCAACCTCTGGGAACTGATAAGATGTTGCGACATCTATGAAGGGAAAAACGAAACGCTGAGGATTCCCACACCCTAGCAGGAGTATGTTGACCATGGAGGTCCATGATGTTGACAGGCTTACCCTCCATAGGCGTATCTAGCCTCAGTTTCCAGGGGGGGGCGCGGCCGCTGGTATATATTGTGATACCTATACGTATTTTTGATTAGAATCTTTCAAGGGGAGCCAGAGGTACATCAGGGGGGGGCCGGACCCTCCTGTCACTCCCCCTAAATACGCACGTGTTACTTTTTCTCCTGAGGGGTTATTATTTTTAATATAATAATGAAATCAGGAAAAACAAAAGAGCAAAACTATCATTGATAGTCCCAGAGAACCTGTACGGAAGGACAAACTTACGCTGGAGGAAAATAAGAACGGTCGATACGGCCCTCAGATCAATAAAGATCTTCATTGGTCTGAGATACTGCTTCTGAAAACTCACTTTCTGGGCTGTGAATGCAGGAGGGAGAGGAAGAAATCCTTTCTCGTCTATTCAGGATCGCCTAGGCCAGTTTGTGCTTGGGGCTACCACCAAGAGTCTGGCAAAGGGCTAAGGAAGTCATACCAAGAACAGGTTGGAAGGACGGGACCAATCCCAAGTCATTTCACATTGTTTCTACTGAAGACACTGGAGAAGCTGGTGGACAATTTGGTACATAAGAGCAGAGACAGCAAAATCTTTCGCTACATAGAAGCCAGCTTGGTTACAGGGCCGATAAAGATAAATAAACAGAAAACGTATTGTATCGGCGTACGGCTTTGTGCGCCTTCCATTTTTAGTCATGACTGTCTTGAGGGCCCTCGAAAAACGAGGAGTCAACGAAACAGTCACTAAGTGGCTACGTGAGATGATGCCACAAGAACTGTAGGAGTAACCGTTGTCAATTGGAACACCACGCACAAGATATCTCAGTCTTCTCTGCAGGAGATGCCTTTAATTAGGCCTGAACTGTTAATCCAAGGTTTCTTGCCAATACCAGGTAAAGAACCTGGCTATCTAAAGTGACTCTACTATGGGTGCCAGGCCATTGTGGTGTTGAAAGAAATTAAAAATCCGAACTTGCAAAAAGTGCATCAAGGTTAATACCTGTTGGACCTGAGCTTTTCTGTGGGCTTGAAATGATCAATATAAGGCACCGGTCCAGCAATGGGAGTTGAATCACTTTTTGGAGGATCAGCCCTTTGGACTGATTCAGTCCAAAAAATTCGTGACGATTTTACCTACCTATACCAGAAAGCGCATGAAGCTGTCACGAGCTTAGCTTCGAGTGACTGTGGGACTGCTGGAAGGGCACTGTAGGTACAAACATCATTTGTCGCGTATAAGAAAGTCAGCTGCAGATGAGATTTGAACGCTTTGTGCGGCTTAAGGAGAAACAGCTGAACACGTGTATGTAAGTGTCCCCAGCTGGCTGGCGTAAGAACAATCAATTTAAGCAAAATGATCCTGGACAACCAAGACGTAACGTCCATGGCTATCAAGCAGATTGTAGGATTTTTCAACGTCATTGACGACCTCCTTAGGTTTCCATGAATGAGTAGGATAGAGAAAAAATACCTACATGGGCGCAATTCCCGGAAGGCTGAACTAGCGATAAAGACTCCAATTAAAATAATAACAATAGTAATAACCTGGCTTTCACTGACGATGCCACTTTCGCTTGAAGTGAGTTCGGTTGCGCGACTTTTGATTACCAATCCACGGCTTACAGTTAAGAGGAAGACTGGAGTTTACCCAGACGTCGCCGTCCTCCTGCTGTTCATTCTCCGGACCAACCCAGTCGGGTCCGAAAAGATTTTGAGTGAGTCAAGGTTTAAACTGCCGGGACTTTCTTTGGAGGTTCCGTGCCCTTTCAATATGTAGAAAGGTGACCCTGCAAACCGTTCCATGGAAGCTGAGATCGGCATGAGCTCTCCCGATCCCCTCCTGAAGCGCCAAGGAAGCCACCCAACCATCAACATCTGAGGCTTCTCCTAAGACACTCGCTTTCCAGTCAGAAGGAATTGATGCAGTCCTCTTGTTCTCTTTTGGTTTTAGGTTGTGGAAGAGGTGTTATCTCTTCCGCGTCCCTATTTGTTCTTTCTTCTTTTTCCTTAAGTACCAGTCTCCTAGCTTCTATAGGCTCTGATGCACACTCTCGGAGTAAGTAGAGGTTTTTACTAGTCTCTTCCTCGTCGAGTCTACGCTTCATTGGGTCAGGATTACATGTTCCTTTGCTCGATTGCTCTCATTTCCAGTTCCCTCTTTGATTTTTCTCTTGGTTTTATTTTGGGTGGTTCTTTGTTGTTCCCATGTAACCACATGTAAGGGGATACTCTGGCCAGCACATTTACATATGTTGCGACAGCCAGGGAACTCTGAAATCTCTATCTGATGTTAGAGTTGATTCTCTTTTGGTAGAAGAATGCAGGATAGTCTGCGTGGGCTGGGCTCTGATAACTTTTTGAAAGTAATCTGGTGTCCGGCTCATGCGGATATACCTGGTAACGTCAAGGCAGATGAACTGGCTAGGCGGGGAGCCGGATTAGCATTTGTTGGTTCGGAGCCTTGGCTGCCAATCTGTCGCACATATGTCAGAAGTTTCTTCAGGAACTGGCTGAACAGGGAATTTTCATCGGAATGGAGCGCAGGGGTGGGCCTAAGGTGGTTGAGGATTCTCATTGAGAGACCGTCCTCGCGATCTGAGGTCAATAGGCTTCTGTTGCTGAGAGGAAACAACTCGGTCTGGTGACTGGTGCATTGACTGGTCACCTGTTTAACAAGCATTTGAAGAGAATGGGATTAACGAGCTGCTCCCTATGCCGGTAGTGCAGAGTACTGATGAAACGGTTGAGCATATTCTGTTCAACTGTGGAAACCTTACTGAATTAAGGTAAACACACTAGGAAATCCAACACCTTCTATTCCTATGGTGAGAGGGACCACTCCTGGCAGGCTCGCCGACATTTCTGTCTTCGTGTTTGAGGAGCTGAGTCTCTATAGAACGATACGGGTGAACAATGGGCCACTAGGCCTCAGTTCGGCCGGTAAAGCACCGCACAGAGAGAAGAAGAAGAAGAACCACATGTAGCTATAGAGAAGTATGGGTGGTTCTTTGTTGTTCCCATGTAACCACATGTAGCTATAGAGAAGTTGGGAACAATCATGCAGAGCATCTCTTGCAAGGGTAATAAAGGATTTCTATAAGTTTCTCTGATGGTTTAAGGTCTAGCCTTGCATCTCTCTGCATGTTTTCCCACATTAGATATTTATTAGATTGTGCCTTCTCGCTCCAGGCGACAAAGCCAAGACCCTCTCCATATCTCTTTTCCGCGAATCATGACCACAGGCAGCCAGAATTGAGGTTAAAATAAGAGGGCATGAGATGGTGTGGATCCCTTTGGCTCATAGTTATTCTAGGTGCAATCTACCTTTGTTACGACGCGCTAGACTCTTCTGTTAAGTCCAGTTTACATTGGTAGAGATATAGCCTATTCGTTTTGAAGAGTTTCGTGCTCATGAGCAACTCAAAAGCTCGAAATACGGGTTGCCATTGGTTGCGCACAAGCACTGGAACAGCTCAGGCTCAGGAGAACGAAACTCTTCAAAACGAATACTATAGTCGAATTTTGGCGAGCTGTGGTTATGTAACTATCTAACTATCACGTGATGATTTGACAGAAAATACGTGTAGGGAGAGGCAGGCAAGATGGCATACAATCTTTTGAAAATCGATATCTCTTATGAGGAAAAAAATTAAGCACGGCATTAGTTGAATCTCTAGCCAATCAAGTTAGCTATCAATTTTTGAAGAAAGATATGAATTAAAAAAATTATGGACAAAAAAATTGCGATAATCTGTAACATCCGAAAAAACCATTTTGCCTCACAGTGTCGGGCAAGATGGCATATCATATAATATAATATATTTTGTAGTGAAGAAAACAAAATTCCAATAAATAACATATCATAGAAGGAATAGAAATTTATTTATATTCATATAAACAAAAAAAATATTCATATAAATAAAAAAAGGTACATTGAATGTTTTACTAGCAAGGGCCTATCCCATTTGTTTTGCTTACTGCTTCCAAAACTCTTAACATATTATTCTCATCCCACTCTCCTCTGTTGGTTTCCTTCGATAATTGAAGACCATCTGAAAAAAATTTTATTGTTAATAAAAAGTACCATGCCATTTTACCCAGCCTCTATGTATGTCAACTTGCCCTAACCACGTGGCAAAAAAACGAATATTAAATCAATGTTTTTGTGACATCTTTTTGTCAAGGTCAATATATGAAAAGGTATTAACTGTCCACTATGTAACTATGGTAAGCTGTAGTTACATCGCCAAAATTCGACTTATACAAATGGTAGATATAGGTGGTAGAGTGTACTGACTACTGAATATAGTGCACGGTAGAGTAGAGTAAATAGCACATGTGGAATAGTACACTCAACCATCCCATCCCCAATTCTACAATTTCATTCTACTCTGTACTCTCAGAGTAAGAACAAAGATTTAAGATTAGTATTAATTTTAATCTTTGAGTATGAAGTTAACAGTTAGTAATGTTATTTTTTCACACAATATTCTGGAAACGAAAAATTGTATAAATTAAAAATAGATGTATGTTTGTATTTTATCTGAGAACATTTATTAAATTCTGAATACCTAGTATAAACAACCAAGTAACTCTCATATTGTGTCTTTTTCACTTTTTCAAATAAAAAATAATATTAAAAATCCAATGAAATGAGAGAGTTCTTTTTTTGTCACCTAATTAACTGGATTCAGTTAAATATGGGCCAGCCTCAGAGGAAGAAGTAAACACGTTTACTTCAGCTATTTTCACTCGAATTTGAACAGCCTGTATATATGATATAACGCAATCGCAGATCTGGTTACTCATTATAATTTCAGGTAATTTGTTACAAATAATCCAAACCTATTGGTTCATTCGTTCAAATACATTTTAATTGAACCTATGGCTACACCGTCTTATAATTTTACCTTTCAGCAGAATCTGTTTTCACCTATAAATTTTTGTTTGTTACTTTACATTTGAATAACGCGCCATTGCGGACTTCCGCATTCCTACCGACTTTACCTGATGTATGATTAATATAATTATTCAGAAATTGAAAACATGATTAAACTTGTTTGTCTTATTCTTATATCTGGAGTGTACTAGAAAGCTTTCCAATCGACTTAATTATAATAGATTTTTATTCGTGTTACATTCCGACCTGTCATCACTGTCATTCAATTCATATCATTCGCCATTAGTTTCCGGTGGCAAGAGGAGCTACACGCGTATATGTAAAAAGCCCTAGAGCTTTTTTAATTTTGTGGAGTGATTATTGAACTGGTTTTAGTTAAATTTACCACAAGATGTCGAATAACGCAGCTCCGGACAGTTGGGAAACACAGGCAGATTCAATGTCAGCAAACAATTCTCCGACTCAAGATGCAGATGTGACACCAAAGTTTTCCACGTTGAACGTTAATGCAGTTGAATTTGTGCCTTCGTTTGCTTTTTCAAAAAGCCCAACTGAAAAACAAGATGAATCTCCTTCTTCGAATGCCTCGGAAGCCTCTCCTGAACACCGAATTCCTAACGGTAAGTTGTTATATTTTAGAAACTGCCGATATTTAAGGTTATATAAAATTTGGGCACATACTTATTCCGAATCGTTGTAATAATTGGAAAACTTGAATGGGATACCTTTCTTCGATGATACTCTGAAGAAAATCAACAGAAGTTTTCATTTTCATCAACGTCAAGGTTTAATTCATTTTGGAAAATACTGTGATGTTTATAATTTGCAGGCAGTCCGGTTGATTTTCCATTCATATATTGCAGTGTCATTTTTCATCAGTAAATTATATGAGGGTTTTTCCAGAAAAGCAGCTATTATCTTTTTCCTTCTGGGCAATATACTAGATCTAACTGGTTTGTGTAGTCATATGTCAAAATGTTACCACATTGTTTCTTTTAAAACAGACGAATTTTTGAGTTAAAAATGCAGGTTTTTCAGGTATATTTTGATTAATTCTTTTAGTTCTCCCAAAATATGACAATCTTCAGCAGTTCTATATACTTTATTCATCGTTCTATTAGAATTTTATCCCTACCAACTTTGGAGTGAGGTTATTGTCCTCACATCAATTTGGTTAACATATTTTTTAGGTTTTCGCAAATATTTCGAATTTGGGGATATCGGAAGTCAATTTATTGTTTATAAGACATTTCTTCTGATTTCTTGAGGTATCATTACACTTCAACAAAACAAAGAGAACCACCTGTATTATAGTTTCGATGTCTACGATGTCATGTTTTCTGTAATGTTATACTTATGTAAGATTTTGAGATAGGCTTACTTCGAATTATTTTAGCCATAAGATTTCATAATACAGAAGTTATAACAATTATGATTAAAAGATTTGATGACCCTAACCTATTCAATATTTAGATAGGTAAGTTCAGTATGAGTCTGTAGATTCCGAATATATCCTAATGAAAATAGATTGATAACCAAGTATGCAAGAAAATCAGAACATAATCATCATGGCTTAGGCACTGCTTTTATTACATTTTTCTGAATTACAACTGTATGAATATTTGGATAAATAGTAAATACTTATGATCTTGATAGACAAGGTACTCTGCCTCAAAAATTTTTTCTCCGATTTCTCTTGAGTGACTAAATTGTAGTAGTTGCTTGTTATAGAGCTTGTGCTTGGCAGTCTGTTTACATGTATACAAATTTCTAAGATTCAATCTGCAAACTTATCTAGTTTAAACTAGTTCTCTCCCTTTAGTGCCATTTTTTCTAATCATTTTGCCTGAACACTTGATCTAACTAAATAAATCTAGTGGTAATTGTTATAAATCAGCCAATTTTGATACTATTACAGTGGTTTTAAATTAATTTTAAACATTTACAACATTTATAGATACATTTGACTGATTTTCACATAATAGTATCTTCTGATATGACTTAAAAATGTGGAGGATATTCAACAGCTATTTTTGCAATATTATCATTTTATAATTATGTTGTGATATAAGCTTATCAAAAACTGTTTTATGTAGAAGAAAAATAAGGTTATATCAACTACCAAATAATTATTCTGATAATTATTTGGCATTATAATTAACAAAAGATAATACTATGGAGGTACGTTCAAATTTTGGAACTTGGTATTTTTGAGATCTAAAGATACTAGTGAGTCTTCAATTTAATATTTTTTCAATTAGTTATTTTTCCTGAACCTTGGTCTATTCAAAATATTCGAAGAAATTACTGAAATTTAAATTTTTCATGTTGCATGGTGCAGAATGAATACTTTTAGAATACTCGGAAAATGTCGGCAGATATATGTTATCCCAAAATTCATCCTGAAATTATCATTATTTGAGGTTTAGAAATATTCACAATTAAAACACAGAATGAAGATTTATTTTATATTTGTTATCAATAAACAATTTCATACAATATCAATAGAAATTGAAATAAACTTCTATTTGTTCATTAAATATGTTCCTATTGAAAATCTCTGTCGACAACATATTTCATCGAAAATTGAATTTTGCTGTATTTTTCCTCTGCATTGTTAGAAAGAGTATTCAGAAATAGTGTCATAATTCAGGGCTGGATAGGATATCCAAACTTTCCAAAGAGAAAACAATTCTTCTTCCTTCCACACACTTTGATCTCATGTGCCGATAGATTTTTGAAACATGGCAAAGCCGAGTCTTGGGCAACTCCATGGAACTGTGCATTTACATTTGTTATGATTAACTGTATATCAAATATCTGAAATATAATGAGTCAATCAAATAAAAGAAAAAAATATGCAATTATACTTACAGCTTGTACATTTATACTGTGAAAACTTTTTCTATTTATGCTTTTTTCACATCCTCATTACTCGAAGGAAATTTTACATATGGAGGTAAAAAATTTTATTTTTTCTCATTTGTAAACGTCAGTTTCCAAAAACACAATATAATCAAGGAAGTTTATTTTATCAAGTCACTAACTTGTAAAATTGACAGTTAACTTGTAAAATTTTTACAAGTTAGTAGTATTATTCACATTGAAAGTTGTCAAGTACTTGCTTTTAATTTCTTTCATCCTTCTAATCTCAGAGTTCCTGGAACAAATGTATTTCTCAATAAACGTTCTCAAACTATTCAAAAACAATATTCGTACCTTGTTTTATTCGTATCTATTTGTTTTCTTTTTCACGTACTTGTTTCTAATTCATTTATCCTTCTAATTTCATCGTTCCTAGAACAAATATTTTTAGTAATAAACGTTATAAAAGTATTAAAAAAAGATATGCATACCTTGTTTCATTTGGATCTGGCCTTTTTCGTCAGAAATTAGCAAATATTCTCGAACGACTTCCCTCTCGTAAAGCCACTGACAGTTGTCATAATTTTCCGATGTCATAAATAATCATAAATAGCTTACGACATTTGCGACAAATTATTGAGATTTTTTTGGAATTCATCTCACCTTTTTACAAACGAGAAACAAATAAAATATAAAACAATACACGCAAGGTAACGGGTTTTACTGGCTCAAGGAGGTAACTGACTCGCCTGCGGCTCGTCAATTATATCCTCCATTCGCCAGTAAAAACCCTCTTACCTTGCTAGTAATGTTATATACTATTGTTGATATAAGGTCCTTATTTATGTATTACTCTTCTCATAACTAGTAGACACATTCCTAGATTGAAGTCCTCACCAACAATAGTTTATTAGCTGCCACAAGCAAAAAATGGTAGACTTGTGAAGTTGGTTCATCAATAATTTCTCTTAACTTTTCAATTGAATCAGACACAGCCTGTTTGTCCGATCGAAATATTTTGATAAACTTCTCTAGGTTCCTGATATGTCGAATTTGTGATCTTAAAATGAAATGTTCTGTATAGCCCGTTCTCGAAAGGTTGAGCCGTCGGTTGGCCATGGATATTTGGAATATTCCACTGTGTATATTAAAATTTTAGGTTATGTTGTTGATTTTCTTGTCAGATTGATACGCAAGGTTGTCAATATTGCATAGAGTTCCCTGATAACTCGCAAGCTCCGGGTGCATTCCGCAACGTTGACATTATGATGGCAAATACTGCCCACTTCAGATAAATAAACAAACGCCTACTATGCGCTCAAACTTTCGTGAAAGGACTATAAGTACGTCAATTTAATTTTCATTGTAACATCCTTACTTATTTTTAATCCCTTTGAAAAATTAAAATGAAATAAATGTTTCTTTATAGTATTTCTAATCTTTTGGATCTTGCTATGATAGCAATATCTTTATCTTAGCAATATGATTATGCGCAAAACAGAATCGCATTGATTGTAGTTATATGAACCTAAACTGAATGAAATATCAATTTCTTATTCCCGAATTATCATATGGTTTTTTATTTCAGGAACCAATGTTGAAGCAAGCGAGCAGGTTGAAGTGAAGAATCCGCCAATAATTCCTCCTGCTGATGGGGATGCATCACCAGGTGACGGTGGCACCTGGGAGGATGTAGCAGAAGATGACCCCATCATAACTCCTGAAGGTGATGAAGAGGAACCATCTTCAGAAGAGGCCCCAGTTAAGGTGACTATCTGTTCACGAATATTAAAAACTAATAGTCCAGTGCTTGAAGATTTGAGTTGGTGAATGAAAATTTTAATTTTGGGATTCAGCAGATATCGATTAGATTTTGGTATCATTGTATCAATTTAGGCCTCCTGACAACATAAGTGAAACCAACAGGTGGCGTTGTGTTCTAGTTTAGAAAATATGGGCCCCAATTTCCAAAAATGTTCCATCTTCACGTAACTTTTTCCACTATAGAGACGATTTAGTCTATAAATCACTTTTAAACATTCCATAACGAACGATTAGTTTCGTTTCAGGTATATTCAAAAAATAATGCAAAGATATCTAAATTCTAGAGGTACCACATCACCACAAATTCGCGCTTTTTCTTCATGGTAAGTTTTGCACAGCTGCTTCGTTCTTCGGCCAGTGACATATCAAATTTTGCGTGAATTATGGAAAAGCATCCTATCATACCGCGCTAAAGAATTTGCTGCGCTGCCAATGCTACATGAAGTACAAAGAATTTGTGGATATGTGCTACCTTCAGAATTCGATGTTTTTGCATAATTATTGAATATTTCTGAAATGAAACTAATGAATAGTTATGTGAATGTTCAGGTGATTTATAGATTAAGCACTCATTCTGTGTGTTTATGGTGGAAAAAATGACGTGAAGGTTGAACATTTTTGGAACTTTGATAGTGATAGTTTAAAAAGGGGTTACAGTTCACTGCGACCTCAAGGTCTATTGTGCTCCCTTACAAATCTGTTCTGGCCACATCCTTCACAGCTCGCCTTCTAGTTTCAGAGATGATGATGAAATCCTATATCTGTGAAGGCTTCAACGAGGTTAGTTCCTCACTCTTACAAGGTTCTCGTCCAAGGCATCTTTCCTTAGATTCGCATACAGTGACTAGGTTGATGGAGATTTCTTCTTCCTCCCCACTGAACCTACACTCATCAGTGTCCAACAATCCCATCCTCAACAGGTGCTTCCTGTGGCGACAGTGTCCTGTTAGAAAGCCAGTGAGGAGGTATAATTGTTTCTACCAAGATCTGAAGGAACTTAGTGGAATGATTCATCCTTGGGAGATTCCGCCATAGTTTTTCCGGCTCGGCCTCCTTTTTTCCAGAATCTCCTTCTAGGTACATTTACCTATACCACAGAAGGGTTCTGGGCCAATAAGTGACATTTGTGCGCCCTCTATGGTAAGTGTATTGGCCTCTTCGTTTCTTCAATTCTCGAATGGCCGGGAACCCAGGTTAAAAAGACCTTATTTTTCTTGCCTACCTCATTGAGTTTGTTTTGACACTCCCAGATCATCTTTGAGTCGATGACGTAGGAGCTCAGTGCCTCAATAGCAGCTCTACTATCTGAGTGTATGGCTATATCGCACTTCTGATAGTTTCTTTCCGATTTATATCTAGACAACTTTTATCTTTCAATAGCATAATACAAGAGCACACTTGGTACTTGGCCCGTTTTTGGAACTCATATTTTCTAAACTAAGACACTGGTTGGTTTCACTAATCTTTTCCAGGAACACGGTGACACCATATCTGCTTGACTCCAAATATAATATTTACCATTTAAATATTCAATTATAAATAAAGTATAGTATAGTCATAGACCTAATAAGAATGGACACCGCATGAGAGAGAGAGGTCACTTGGTCGAATGTGATGGAGCTATTGTGGGCAATGTCAAATCAATGTAGATAAAAACACCAATAGATCATTCCAAATGAAATATATCAAAAAATATATGACTTTAATTCAGAAATTAGTTTAACTTGAATTATATTCACCGCATCAACTTCTTGTGGGCAAGCAAAGCCTAAATATTTGTTTACATCTTCCATATGATTTTGACAAGTTGCCCACAAACTTTCTTCATCTCTTTTCTTTTCGATAAGATCGCATATGTCTTTCTCTCTCTTATGTATCCAAGTGGTCGATCTTCTAATAAGTCTCGTGATTCTGCATCCATAGCAATTATAGATCTATGAGTATAGTAGAATGAAATGTTTTAAATTTTTCTTTCATCAATTTCAGATTCCTAAAAAGAAAATCATCAAACAAGAAGTAGTTGGCGACAAGAAAGAACATGTGAATGTTGTATTTATTGGGCATGTAGACGCTGGTAAATCGACTATCGGTGGACAGATAATGGCTCTGACAGGAATGGTTGATAAGAGGACACTGGAAAAATACGAACGCGAAGCTAGAGAAAAGAGCAGAGAATCTTGGTACTTATCATGGGCACTTGACACAAATCAAGAAGGTGAATATAATTTTGAGTATACTCCTTGATATACAGATGTGGAAGAAACGGATGAAACACAGGAGTTCCAGTGTTAAATTCAAGCAGGCTCGGAGTCCAGTGGAACAGTGGAAGAATCGAAACCTCAGAGCGATGCGATATTGAATAAGCGGCTGGTGTGTTGGAATAGCATTCCGAAAGCTCTGATAAGGGTAGGATCGGAGCATTGGTTACAGCAAACGCTGGTCTTTGTGGTAGTCGCAAGACACGACGTTGCCTGTGTCGTTGCCGACCGTAGCGTTTGCTGTAACCAATGCTCCGATCTTACCCATATCAGAGTTTTCAGAATGCCATTTCAACAGACCAGCCGCTCATTCAATATCGCATCGCTCTGAGTTTCGATTCTTCCACTGTACCACTGGAGTCCGAGCCTGCTTGAATTTAACTCTGGAACTCCTGTGTTTCCATCCGTTTCTTCCACATCTGTATATACAAAACTTTTTGAATCAAGAAGTTGTCTTGTATCTCTTGCTCTGAAATCACGGTAACTGCACTCCCCCTTTTTTCAACCCAAACGGCACTTTAGCGCATGGGGAGTTTCTGATGCTTGAGCTTCGGATTCGTTGCACTTTTAGAGTAACAAGTTAAACTAGAGGTGCCTTCACGCATTTGTTATGCAACCAAGTGGAATCTGTTTATGCACGCGAACAATATTCTACAATATGATACGGCTTGCGTTTGTTACAGAAAATTCTGTCAGTTTGGCAACATCGTCAGTTGGTGTTTAGTCTCTTGATGCGATGTGTACATTTTCATTTCGATTTGACGTTCAACAACTAATTTATTTTACTGATTTGGTGGCAGTTTATTTTTAGACTATTCCGGTGATTATAACTAAGGAAAAATTACGAAAATGTTGTATTATTCAGAAATTGAAGAAATGAAAATCTAACCAATTGTTCACTTCACCCCAGTGTGGTAGTGAAATGCTTTCCATCTCGCTCTAATGCTTGGTTGATTACAATGCAGTACCTACTATTGACGAGTACGGGCATCTCTATGTATATTTCTTAAAGGGCCCACTCACTAAGAAGGAAGCACGAAGACTTGAATGCGCGTGGTACGGGGTACAGTGGAAACAGTGTGTGTATGGCGTTCTGCAGTTCGAAATTTGGAATGCGCAATTATCTTCGTCGGAATCAAGATAGTTTGATTTTTAGCGTGTGCATTGTTCACCGTACGAGGAAGAATGACCAAAACGACCGTGTATGGGCAACAAGTCTGTGCACGTTTCATATTTTAAGCAATACAGTGTCGGGTTCGCTATTTATACATTGGACATTTTTTCCTAAATAATAACACACGCCACTGCCATTAACATCAGATCTTTTTTCGACGTCATCTCACGCTTGTCGCACATCCTCATACAACAAGCAAAAGTGTCTGTGTGTGTGGGAAATATGAATGTACACGTTTACTTTAAAGCAAACGTGCAGATACTTAACTGCGCATTCTTCCTTCCTAGTGAGTGGGCCCCTTTACTCTGAGACTGCACTTCAGAGGCGCAATTCTGCATATTCTGCATATTTACGTGTCCATTAAGATAACACGAGTTACATCCGAAAACGAGATGTTGGTAAAGCCCAGTGTACATTGGTAGAGTTGGGTGGTAGAGAACTTAATATTGCCCTTCTAGCAAAATGTAAACAGATTGTGCTGTGACAGTAGAGTATTAAAAACAGTACACGGTAGAGTAGAGTGGATAGCACTTGTGGAATAGTACACTCTACTAACCCATCCCAACTTTACAGTTTTATTCTACTGGTCTACTATACCTATTTGAACAGGCATATTTTCTAATTAAGTATTTTCTAAGTTATACAGAATGAACAAAAAAAATCATCTTTTTCCAAGTTACAAAATCGTAATCGTTTTTCAAATTAGACAACTAGTATATTTTTCCATTGACGTCCCTATACCTATCTCAACTGGATTCCTAGTTATAATGATGATTTTTTTTTGTTCATTCTGTATAACTGACAACTATAATTCAAATGCAGTGACATGGATCAGATCAGTATCTAATTACTTGCTAAATTTCTGACTTAAATCTCAAATATTTAGCGAACTAGAGTGATTTTCGTAACACGCCAATTTGATCTGGAATTTCGAAAAATAATTAATAACTCAAAAACCGCTAAAGATAGGTATGGAAAGTAAGAGCGAATAGATTTCATATTTTATGGAGTATCATAAAAAAATTGAAATACCGGATGTTCCATTCAAAATAACAAAGTTTTTGCCAAATTGTCGTACATCTGGAAACACCGGGAATGTGAAACCTTACATGGCCAAATATCGATCCAAAAATTTTTAAATATTTACCATCAATAGTTTCCATAATAATATAATAGGCCACTCACCTTGGGACACCATCGGGTGCCATTAACTCGGTCTATAAAATAAAGGGTTTACTTCCCAGCAGACCCGTGCTGGGCCATGGGTAGAGGGCGCCAGCACTATGCTACGAGGGCGCCAAAACTGTCCATGCTGGAGGCCGCACTGGGATACATCCCGGTATCTCGGCAGCACGGGCCTGCTTCCCAGGGCTTTAGAGATCCTCAGTTTAGGTATTTTCCAGCCTTACGCACAACGCGCTGTCTGTCCCTGACGAACGCTCCATAGCCACTGAATTCCCAAGAGCCGAGCTACTGATTGGCATAACCCCCGCGCCCCTCGAGGTTTATTATAAATCACAAATAACGATTACAGTTGAAAAACTAATAATAACAAGGTTATAATTTATTTCAGAACGAGACAAGGGCAAAACTGTAGAAGTAGGTAGAGCCTTCTTTGAGACTGACAAAAAACACTTTACCATCCTGGACGCTCCCGGTCACAAAAGTTTCGTGCCCAACATGATCGGTGGTGCAGCTCAAGCCGACTTAGCCGTTTTAGTCATATCCGCAAGAAAAGGAGAATTCGAAACAGGTTTCGACAGAGGCGGACAGACCCGGGAACACGCCATGTTGGCGAAGACGGCCGGTGTTAAGTATTTAGTAGTTTTGGTTAATAAAATGGATGATCCGACGGTGAATTGGGACGAGTCTAGGTACAACGAATGCAGGGACAAGATTTTACCCTACTTGAAAAAATTAGGTTTCAATCACAATAAGGATTTGTTCTTTTTGCCGTGTTCCGGTCAAACGGGGCAGGGATTGAAGGAACAGACTGATGAGAAGTTGTGCCCGTGGTATAGGTAAGTGATCAAATTTCTAAATTTTTATTTGACTCGTTCAGTTTGTAGTTTGATCATTTTTGAGCGCTCGTTCTTCTGCAGGGGATATTCTGGCCAGCACATTTACATATGTTGCCACAGCCAGGGAACTCTGAAATCTCTATCCAATGTTAGAGTTGACTCTCTTTTGGTAGAAGAATGCAGGAAAGCTCTGCGTAGGCTGGGTTCTGATAACTTTTCGAGAGTAATCTGGTGTCTGGCTCATGCGGATATACCTGGTAACGTCAAGGCAGATGAACTGGCTAGGCGGGGAGCCGGATTAGCATTTGTTGGTCCGGAGCCTGCGCTGCCAATCTGTCGCACATCTGTCAGAAGTTTCTTCAGGAACTGGCTGAACAGGGAATTTTCCTCGGAATGGAGCGCAGGAGTGGGCCTGAGATGGTCGAGGATTCTCATTGAGAGACCGTCTTCGCGATCTGAGGTCAAAGGAATTCTGTTGCTGGAGAGGAAACAACTCGGTCTGGTGACTGGTGCATTGACTGGTCATCTGTTTAACAAGCATTTGAAGAGAATGAGATTGACAAGCTGCTCCCTATGCCAGTGGTGCAGGAGTACTGATGAAACGGTTGAGCATATTTTGTTCAACTGTGTGAACCTTACTGAGTTAAGGTCAACACACCTAGGAATCCAACACCTTCTATTCCTATGGTGAGAGGGACCACTCCTGGCAGGCTCGCGACATTTCTGTCTTCGTGTCTGAGGAGCTGAGTCTCTATAGAACGATGCGGGTGAACAATGGGCCACTAGGCCTCAGTTCGGCCGGAAAGGCACCGCACATAGAAGAAGAAGAAGAAGAAATCTTTTGTTTTCACATTGAAATAACGAACGTGCATAGGTAATTTTCTGAGAAAATATCAGATGATGGTTCAAAATCTGGTGTTAGACGTGCGAATGCTTTCAAACCCAATGCGCATGCGCTGATTGGCTCTGATCGTTGTGAAAACTGATTTTTAGAAGCTATCATCTTTGAACCTTCAAAAGTGACTCGAAAACGGTTTTGAAGTTTGGGGCTTTACAGTTATCCAATGAAGACAAGCAAGATCCTGTTTTAAATATATACTTTTGTTTCAGGGGCCCCGCTTTTATTCCATTCATAGATAACTTACCCTCACTCAACAGAAGAAATGACGGACCCTTCATCATGCCAATTGTAGATAAATATAAGGATATGGGTACGGTTGTCATGGGAAAAGTTGAATCGGGAGAGTGTCGGAAAGGGCAAAGTATGGTTATTATGCCAAATAGGGTGAGTTTTTGTATCAATCTTCTTTAAGCCCGGTTTACAGTGGAGTTTACTAGCATACTTCTTTACGGAAATACTCTAATCATTTCAGTAGAGTATTTGTATTCACCTCAGAATAAAGTAAACCTAGAGATGCCTTCACGCATTTGTTATGCAGCCAAGTAGAATCTGTTTTTTACGCGAAAATTCTGTCAGTTTGGCAACATCGTCGGTTATTGTTTAGTTCGCGATGCGATTGTGTTACATTTTCATTTCGATTTGACAGTTTATTGTTGCTTAAGAGTATTTTGGTAATATAGCTGAGGCAAGATAACGAAAATGTTATATTTTATTCAAGCATTGTAGAAATGAGAATCTAACTCATTGTTTACTTTGCTCCAGTGAGGCAGTGAAATGCTTTACAATTGGGTACTATTTACGCGTAGGGGCACCTCTATTACCCCGACTACACTCAGCTCACTTCCACAGCAGGGAGCAGGGAATTAAGCAGGGAAGTGGACAGCACGAGAATGTAATCACTACACTTCCCTGCTGCCTCACATTGCCACTCGTGTTGCTCTACACTCCCTAAATGGCGGTCTTTTGAGTCAAAGTACCGGCTGAAAGGACCCCGCACATTTTGTATGGGAATTGGCTCCCGGTGGATTGGCTGAAAATTTGATATGATGTTCTACTAACTCTTCTGATCAAAGTCTCCACAGTCACGAAGCTGAAAATGCATACTTCTAGGAGTTTTTAGCGACTTTTTGTATCCATTATGGCTAACGTATTATGGGAATTGGCTCCCGGTGTATTTGCTGAAAATTTGATATGATGTTCTACTAATCCTTCTGATCAAATGTCTCCACAGTCGCGAAATTGAAAAAATGCATACTTCTAGGAGTTTAAGCGATTTTGGTATCCATTATGGCTTACGTATTATCGTTCACACAGAAATGTTTGATAATATTCGAATTGACAGAATCTGCTTTCAATAATCACGAAATATTCTCAAACAATTCTGTGTGACGGTAATACGTAAGCCATAATGGATACAAAAAATCGCTAAAAACTCCTAGAAGTATGCATTTTTCAGCTTCGTGACTGTAGAGACATTTCATCAGAAAGATTAGTAGAACATCATATCCAATTTTCAGCCAAATCCACCGGGAGCCAATTCTCATACAAAATGTGCGGGGTCCTTTAACTAGGTTGCTGTGGAATTTCTTTGTCCGTCGTTGCCGACACTTGGCCGCGATGGAAATGGTGCGGCACAGTGTAAATGCTCACTGAGATAGATATTGCTGCAGAAGTATTTCGGGAATTATTGCCGACAACGCGAGTGGCAGTAAGGAGAACTGAGTGTAATTGAGGCTTATGTTTATTTCTTACTCTGAGGTATTCACCAGGCAAGTGTCTCTTCACATTGGTATAATCTATCAGTAGAATAGAGTAAAATTGTGGAAGTCCGGAGGGGATAGTAGAGTGCTCAGAGTAAGAATAAACATAAGTGATGCTCTTACGCGTGAATAGTACTGCATTGTAATCAACAAGCTCTAGAGCAAGATGGAAATATCACTGACGCACTGGGGTGAAGTGAACAATAGGTTAAATTTTCATTTCTACAATTCCTGAAGGTGAAATAGTTTCATTTCTGGTTTATTCAGTAATTAATGCGGAAACATCGAAATTCTAGAGGCACAAACATATCCACAAATTTAAAGGGAAGCCCGCCGTTCTTCATGGTAAGTTTGGCACCACCGCTCCATCCCTCGGCGAGTGACATATGATGGCGGGAATTACGGGAAGGCATCTTCCCGCGTCTGCGGCAGTGCCAAATCTATCATTAAAAACGACAGGCTTTCCTTAGAATTTGTGGATATGTGGTGCCTCTAGAATTTCGATGTTTCTGCATTCATTATTGAATATACCTGAAATTAAACCAATTGAATAGTTATTTGAATATTCGAATGTGATTTATGGACTAAATTGGAGCAGTGAATTTGTGTTTTTGTAGTGAAAAAAGTGACGTGAAGATGGCACATTTTTGGAAATTTGAGGATCCACATTTTATAAACTAAGACAAACCGCAACCTGTTGGTTCTACCAATGTTGTTCATAAAGGTTCAATGAATACAATGATACCAAAATCTGGTCGATATCTGCTGGTCACCGAATTTCGTAATAGCATTAAGCAACAATAAGCTACCACCAAATCAGTAAAATAATTCAGTTTATGAACGTCAAATCGAAATGAAAATTTGAACACAACGTATCAAGAAACTAAACACTAAAAGGCGATGTTGCCAAATTGAGAGAATTGTTTGTAACAGACGCTAGCCGTTAGTATCAGAGTACCACCAATTATTCCGATACGGAATAAAAGATACGGTACGAGTTCGCAACGCCGTAATGTTGTTCACGTGCATAAACAGATCATACTTGGCTGTATAACAAATACGTGAAGCCATCTCTAGGTTTACTTTTTACTCTGAGTTAAATGCTCAGTTGCAGGAACGTCCATTAAAATTTAAAGGTCCATTAAACTCTTAATCCTCCATTATTACAAGAAACTAATGGAGGATTAAGGGTTAATGGACCTTTAAATTTTAATGGACGTTCCTGCAACTGACACATAGTGTACTATTCCACATTCTATCTTCTCTACTCTACCTGCACTATCTTTAGTAGTCTACTGTCACTAGCACAATCTGTTTACATTATGCTAGTAGGGGAATAGTGAGTACTCTACCACTGAACTCTGCAAATGTAAACTGGGCATAAGTGATGAGTGATTTCCTTCTTTGCAAGTTTTCATTAGTCACGGTAGCTTCAGACTGAAAAACTTCTTTTATTATTATTCAGATTAATTTTCGAACACTGCACAAAGTTTAAAATTGATTTTTACATTGCTTTATTTCAGACAGCAGTTACAGTAGATATGTTGCTCTCAGATGACGATGAAGTAGGTCATGTAGTTCCCGGTGAAAACGTCAAAATCAAAGTGAAAGGTGTAGAAGAAGAAGATGTTAGTCCCGGATTTGTACTGTGCGATGCTATTAGTCCCATACACACAGGACGAGTTTTCGATGCTCAATTGGTTATTCTCGAACACAAATCAATCATTTGTGCAGGTTATAGTGCTGTCATGCACATTCATTGTGCAGCCGAAGAAGTCACCGTTAAAGTAAGTGTATATCATGTTATTAGATTTACGAATAAGCCCGGCAGGTGGCGCTGGAGTCCGTAATTTAGGATCTAGGTTATGTATCTATATGGCAACAGAGGCTGTATCGACTTTATAATTTTTTTGTCGACCTCAAAATGAAAGGTAATTTTAATGTAAACGAAATTGAACATTAATGACCCATTTTAATGTTATATTTATGCTATTTTAATAAGCATTCCTCATGACAACCCTACACAAATTATTCAGAAGCACTACGAGAAATAGTTCGGTCTATTTAGACCAAAAAATGAGAGTGAAGTTACATAAAGTCCAAACAAGCTGAATTTCTGTGAAGTTGTTCAAAACATAATTATAAACAATGTCTAGAAGTTCCCCATCATTCCCCTGTAAGGAAAAAATTTAATTCAAGGTCAAAGGTCAAAAAATGAGTTTTTCGCGATTTTCAGCAAAACGGTAAGTTTTATCATGAAAGTGTCTCAGACAAAAATTGTAGATCATAGACTTTTATAACTTTTTGAATCGTATATCTCAGAAACGGTGGCTCGTAAGAAAAAAAGTATTGATACATTTTTTATAGATAATTTTATGATCTTCAATTTTTGTCTGAGGTACTTTTATGATAAAACTTACCGTTTTGCTGAAAATCGCGAAAAACTCATTTTTTGACCTTTGACCTTGAATTAAATTTTTTTCCTTACAGGGGAATGATGGGGAACTTTAAGACATTGTTTATAATTATGTTTTGAACAACTTCACAGAAATTCAGCTTGTTGGGACTTTATGTAACTTCGAATGTCTAAATAGACCAGACTAAAATGTCAAAACTCTACTGGAACATAGAAACATAGAAATTTCATGATGTCTTGTGCAAAATGAGAATGTAGTTCAATAAAGAATTTATACACAATTCATATTGAGGTCGTCTGAAAAATCTTGTTATCAACTCGGTTATTAATCTAGCGACTTATGGTCTCGAACTATTATATCTGTTTACTGGCAATTGAATACTTTGAAAAAAGAAATCGAGAGTTCTTGAACATTTTTTCGCTAACCCTTATGGTTCTCGAGATGCTCTCACTGATCATCGAATTTGGGACACCCTGTACAGCTGCGAGAGAAGCAAATATTATTTTTCGTACATAAATATCAAAACTGATTTACCATTGAAACATTTTTGAGAATGGATGCACATTATGTGTTTCATTCATTCTTAAATAAAACGCCCACTTTAACACCCTTTACATTGATCAGTGTATACTGATATGGTTCAATAATTTAGTTTGTTTAATGTGAGTAGGCAGGATAAAAAAATATAAGATATGTGTTACCAGGGAAGTGTATTGTCAGTTAGAAAAATAATAAAATAGTGTAATGTCACGAAAATATTTTCTCTAGAATCCACCCTGAAAAGAGTATCATAATTCAATAAAAAACAGCTCAAGAGTTTGTTTGGATCGTGTAATTTCGAAACCAATTACAAATACAAATAAATTAAATAAGAATTACACGAAACCATATCAAATGGCGCCCAACGTGGGGCTGGAATTCTGGTAATGGAAAATAATATATTGGAAATGATATTTGAAAAATTAGAAACAATGGAAAAGAAAATAGAAAGGAAAATAGATGAAAAATTAGAAACAATGGAAAAGAACATGGATGAAATATTCGAAAGAATGGAGAGGAAAATGAAAAATAATTCAAGAAAAATGTTCCAAAGAATGGAAAATAACTCAAGAGAGTTGTTTGAAAAATTTACAGAAAAGATAGAAAGCGAAATACAAAATAATGCTGAGGGGAACAAACTTGGAAATGAAAATCTTAATGAAATTAATTTAGGAAAATTAACCGAAGCAGAAGTGATAGAAATGAAGAAAAATATTGTTGATCCAGATTGCAGTGTGGTGTCAGTTGAAAGGCCTGTTCCTAGTATGGTATTTTTTTATGAAGAAGAAATGGAAATAGTTGAATTTTCAGAAATTGATGAAGATCTAGAAATTGTTGAAGAAGTCTATGACAAACCTAGAAAAAAAAATCACAAAGAGATCATTCATCAGACAATTGAAGGAATCACAAAGGGAATTTGATGGGAATTTCAACCAAATGAGGGGATTTGCATATATTATGGATATAAAAATATCAAATAGATTAAGAAAAAAAATATTCAAAATAATTTTATTGTATGAAGACCAAAGAAGTATTAGCAGTGCAATATGAAATTTATTTCCATTTTGCCAAATTTTATTCAAAATTTAAAAAAATGCAAATAATTTGAGGGGAATTGATATGGTTCAATAATTTAGTTTGTTTAATGTGAGTAGGCAGGATAAAAAAATATAAGATATGTGTTACCAGGGAAGTGTATTGTCAGTTAGAAAAATAATAAAATAGTGTAATGTCACGAAAATATTTTCTCTAGAATCCACCCTGAAAAGAGTATCATAATTCAATAAAAAACAGCTCAAGAGATTGTTTGGGTCGTGTAATTTCGCAACCAATAGAAATTACAAATAAATAAAACAGAAATACACGATACCATATCAATACATATTAATAACATTTTTTAATTATATAATTATTTTCGTTTCAGGCCTTAATTTGTTTGGTAGATAAAAAAACTGGCGAAAAGAGTAAAACTAGGCCCAGATTTGTAAAACAAGACCAAGTTGCTATCATGAGAATAGAGTGTGCAGGAGTTATCTGCTTAGAACCTTTCAAATTTATGCCTCAGATGGGTAGATTCACACTCAGAGATGAAAGTAAGTTGTTTTCTATTTAATTTTGCTTCTCAAACTAAAACAAATGCTATTTACGGAAATTATTATGATCTTGAATTAATTCTTGCTGATTTTTGATAGACTTTATTGTTTCAAAATATTTATATTGAACATGCAATAAATAAATATAAATATGACTACTACTAAAACAAAAACATTCAGAATTATGTAGCAATAACAAACAAAAATAATTTCAAAGTAGTAAACGAGAATACTGATATTAACGTGGAAAAACTAATATTTTCATATAAAGGGTTTTCCTATAAGAGGTGTTATTTTGAAAAGCCCGCTATTTCGGTAGATGCCACGTTTGAAGCTGTCATTTTTTGACATTTGACAAGTAGAAACTACGCCATTAAAAAAATGGAACGATACGCGCTTCAACAAGGCATTGCAATTATTAAAATTCTCCATAAAAATAAGGCAAATTTGAGACGGTTCTTAAAACTCGAACATTTTTGGGTCGTCGTGAAGCACCTTGTCGGACCGCAATAAAGAAATTGGTGGAAAAATTCGAGCTGTTGGGACAAGTTAGTGATGTGAAGAATAAAACCCGTGCACGTCGCTCAAGAACTGGCGAGAATATTGCTGCTGTAGCCGAAAGTGTTGAAGAAAACCCAGGTTTGTCCATTCCTCGACGCTCTTTGGAATTAGGCATTCCACAAACGTCATTACACCGTATTTTGCATAAAGATTTGAGTCTTAAGGATTATAAAGTTCAGTTAACACAAGAACTCAAGCCGGCCGATCATCAACAACGTCGTGTCGTTGATCTTTTGCGGGAAAAGTTACCGGGCCGTGTTATCTCTCTCAATTGGACACCGAGATTTAAGACCTCAAAGATGGAATTCGTGAGGCTACCGAGGATATAGGGTAGCCACTTTGCGATTTGGTTATGGAAAATTTCTTTAAAAAAATATGGTCCTGTAAGCGTGGTCGTGGTGGTCATTTGCCTGATGTTATTTTCCACTATTAACGTCATAGGTTCTTCTTTATAATGAAATAAAAATCCGATCATTTATTTTTATTTATCTTTGAATATCAAAATAACACCTCTTATTGGAAAACCCATCATATGACTGGTATTTCGAAGGTACCTCTTATAATGATTGATGCAAATTGCACTCAGTTCTATTAATGAAAGGCTTAGAAATTGTTTTAAAGACTGAGTTAATAAAAGAAATAAGGAATTAGTCAAAAACCGGCGAGAATTCATTAGGGGCGTTCGGCATCGACATCGGACGTGTCGGATCGATCTGAACCGTTCGTTTATTACATCCGGATTGAGGGGAATACACATCTGTACCGTTCGTCATAAAAATCTGAGCAATCGGACGTCGATCTTTTCGCTCGGTCTATTTCGACGGAGCAAAGCGATTTTATCCATAGAGTTTTATGTTTTTTATATATTTTTTTTGTTTTATGTTGAGTTTCCTGATCCGACAACCGATAGATTGAAAAATTCTAACAGTTTTATTCTTCTGTTTTCATTTATTCATTAAAAACTCAATTAATTCATTAAAATTTTTCAATATAGCTATCGTAGTTATAAATGGGCATGAGGAGATATTGCTTTCCTGTTTCTTTTTCGTGTAATTAATCAATTAATTGATCAGGATCTTTCGGTACAACTATCGCCAACAACGACCAGAAGGGGATATTGCATTACTCGTTTCTTTTGCATTCAGTGCCTTTGCACCTAATTATTTAATTGAGATTTTATGGAAGAGCTACTAAAAGAGTGAAAGTATCGTTAAAAGATGGGCATATTTCCCAAAATAGTGAGTGATCTTTGAAATCTCATAATCTATAAAAGTAGAACAGAGCAGTATGTTCTGTGGCAGATGCTCTGTACCGTTCGTTTATTCCCAGATATTTCAGATTTATCTGTACGATCTGTGGTCACGTGACTAAAAAATCCGTCCGCTCGCGGAGGTCAATGCCGAACGCCCCTATTATAAGTCCATGTATGTTCTACGCAAATGTTCTTCAACAAATGACTTTTTTTCCAGATAAAACGATTGCCATTGGCAAAGTCCTAAAACTTGTGGAATAAGACTTTCCATGATTTAGTTTCTAAAGATATTCAAAACTGACAGAATGTCATCGATGCGAGGTTGAATAGAAAGTTGGACACGACACAATAATCCTGTAACGGTACTGTTCTGTTCAACTTTTTAATTGCCTATGAAACGGTTGGTGCTGCCATCTTGTAGCTGATGTTAATATTAACGAATTGTTGTCTATTATATATTAGCTTTTTAGTATATAATTATGTTCATCATTAATTATATGGTGTATTGGTTCATTTTAGATTAATTACATTTTTTTTGTATATTTTGATTCGAGTTATTTATTTTGATATCATTCACAATTGTAAAATTGTGTGGTGTTAACATCAGTGTTATTGAAAACTATATTTTATTGAAAAAGAATATTTGCGAATTTTTATAGTCTTATCTTTCTGAACAAATTTTGAAGAAGTGAATTATGATTCTTTTAACAAGTAACAACGTTTTGCTATTCAAACATTTCATTTTGGAAATATGTTAAATTGCTGAAGTTCACATTTAGATTTTGTATGGAAAAGTTAACATTTAGTTGTATCAATGAACGTTACCTGTAGGTACTTCAAGTGATTGGTTTATCAAATTCAATCCCTGATCACAAATCTGAAGTTGAAGGCTGTGGTCTTTATTCAAAGTTTTTATTTACTTCTGCAGGCTCTAATTCATAAACTATGAGTCTGATTTTGGAGTTAAAGGATCATATTGGTTAGATATAAATGACGTCATTCTTTTTTCTTTTAGTGTCTACTAGAATATTTTCTATAATGGATTTTTTATTTATGAAACGAAGAATGAGTCACACATGTTCAAAAATGTTTAGAAGTTGAATGTTTAACAACTTGTTCATAGCCGTGGAAATCTTGGGTGGATTTTTTATATCGCTCGTTTTTTCAAGACTTGTGATTATTAGAATTCTCTGAACTAATAATTTGTCATAACTAAGTGCTGATTCACAATGGACGTAACCATAACGAACACGTAAACGTACTTTGTCCGTAAACGTAATGGTGTTCAGAATGGACTTTGGGCGCAGTAGGAAATTATAGACAAAAAAGATTTCATAGCTTAAACAAATTGTTACTTTGCGTTTCAAATTATACTCACCCAACTGAAATACAATATAAATGCCCAAACTTGTCGCTGGCCCCAAACTATTATTATTATTGTCTTGTCTTTTTACGTCATTTTGACGTATTGGGCTCACAACTCACAGAATGTGAACAAATTTCTAAAATTAACGTTAGAATTACGGACTACCATAAGCTCAACGTAAACGTAAAAATTACAGACCCTATTGTGAACAGTTCCATATGATTTGCATTGGTTCAACTTTGCGTTTTTCGTTTACGTTGCGGGAGTTTTATGGTTACGTCCATTGTGAATCCAGCATTAGTATTGACAACCTATTTAGTATCTCATCTGAGTCTTTGAGATATAATTTTTGAAGGCAAAATCATTTCGTTTTAGGTAGGTTCTGTATTAGCTCATAATATGGTATTTAATGAGCAATGCTCTCCAGGGTTTCACAAAGGTTTTACATCATAGGGAAGCTATTGTAGTTGCTTTTATGAAACTATTTAAAGGATCGTTATATCCAAGAAATCATGCAAATAAAGTGCTCAAGATATACAGGGTGTCCAGAAAGGGTATCGGGTATTTGTAAGTTCAATAAAACAAAAAATATTTGTGAACAATGAAGAAATTTATTGTTTATTATTAACATATGAATTGAAGAATTATTTGAAAAAGATAATGTTATCCAAATGATGACGGTTGCGTTGCTGGCACTCTTCTAAACGGGAACGAAGATTGGCGATAACACGTTGACACATAGCTATATTGATATTGCTGCCATTTCTGACCTGATTTTTTTGCTTCATCTGGTTTCGATTCGTCGGATTATTTTGATAAAACTTACTTTTAAGGTATCCCTATGCAAAATAGTCAAACGGCCTAAGGTCGGGGCTTCTGGGAGGCCAGTTGATGTTACCCCTTCGCGAAATGACTTGTTGAATCACTGCAGCATTTCGTTCGGAAAATCAGTCGATTAGCATAGTCCGCATCCTTCAATTCTTGAATCAATTGAATTTAATAGGTTTTTAGATGTAAGTCTTTCTCTACAATCGAAAGTAAAGACGATTTTTAGATGTTCAACGCTTGGCTTCGCTTTCGGATGGATAAAGACGGATTTTGACGAACCGACGCCTCAACTTCTTCAATTGTTTCTTCATCGCGAAGTAAACGAGGACGACCAGAGTTTTGAATTTTAATTGTCGCACCTGTATTCTCGAACATCCTGATCCATTTCCTAATGCTATCGTCATTTGTCGCGTGGCGTGTAGATATTCCGCACGATAGAGACGTTGAGCAGTCACTATTGAACCACCATTACGATAATACGCTCATACGCAAAATGCGGGATGCGTTCCGAGTATTGTTCCATCGTGACTAAAACTCCACAAAATGGCGGACGCCACGACCCCTTCTCGCTCCTTTCAGACGTCCCGTTCTGAATATGGCGCGAAAACAAATATCCGATACCCTTTCTGGACACCCTGTATACAGGGTTTAAACTGTTTAAAGGGTATTACAGGGATATCTTAATACAGACTTGAATTACAAAAAAGGTGCAATATTTAAAGATGAGTGTGATGTTCTTAACATATCCAAAATATCTAATGGTTCCCGAGATATCTCCTAAAAACTAGAGATTTTTTCCTTTTGCTTCTGGAGGTAACTTCACGAAATTCGGTTTGTAGCCATTATCTAATATAGCGATTCTACTGGTGTTGTCGGGTTTTTTCTATTGTCAACTTGACGGTGTATCACACCTCACAAAAATTGTTCACACCATCACATATATCCCTAAATAATGCAATTTTTCTGTAATTTTAGGTTTATGGTTTTCGATATTTCTGTAGTCTCCCTCTAAATAGTTCTAACCTCGTACATTGAATGAAAATATGATTCAACAATGAAATGAAGAATTCGAAACGCTTCGGTTGATAGAAATAAACCGAAGACTTGAAAATGTGAATTCTAATGTGTTAGTTCCAACTGGGTTATACTCCAGAGCGCTTACCTAAGTTTTAATTCTGTCTAATAAAAATTGAGACAGATTATTTTAATAAAAATTATAGCTCAGTGTATCTCAAGAATTACTCTAATATATTTTTCTTACATGAAGAGTAATCTTGCAACTTAAAAGATGGTTATATATTTTTACGTTATTGAGATACCATAATGATACATGATGTTTGCTGTAAACTTGAAGTGGAGAATTACATCGCTTTTTACATCAACAAATTGTTTTGAGTGGATTTCTAATTGATAATTGACAAGTTTACGAATTTTATTGCCTTTCTTGAGAATCGTGTGACATTTATTCGATTCTCAATGTAAAGGTTAAATGAAATCTGGAAAATGATAATTAAAGAATGCAAATATTTGAGCTGCATTTCGACAGGCAGTTGCTTTTTATTGATGGGTGAAAAATATGAAGCTATTGAAGTATGGAAAATGACTATTGCCTAAATTCAGTTATAATTCATATAATATTGAATTATTGAAGAGTAAGAATGAATAAGATATATGTGTATGTACTGCAGTAAATTGTATGATTTTTTGACCATCTGAAACAAAGCTGGGCAGAACCTCTGTTAAATCTTTTTATACTCTTATAATTATTCAGTTTCTATCCACTCCTATGGAAAGGCAGATTTTTGATGGTTGTGTCAATGCAATTCTAACCTTAATAATTTTCGTTGTGGGTTTCACTTTTCTAATCTCGCAAACCCAGCTTATTTATGACAGTTCCATTGACAAACTTCAATTTTATTACCAAATTACAACAAGAAGATAAATTAATTAGCAAATATGATGACATAATTTGTTCAATTCTTAATATTCCTCAATTTCATCCCAGTGCAAAAATTATTTATGAAAAATATTCAATATTCATTACATCTTATAAAACAAATGTTTAATAAAAATTTCTTTAATATTTATGTGATGCATAAGCATCAAGATATAAAGGGAAGTCTTACGTGTGACAAACATAGTTTCGAATTAAGGATTTACATAGTATTGTTGATTTAAAATTTTTGGCCTATTTTTCTGGTGCAAACGTTTGATGCTTGTTAGCAGAATATATCGATGAATATCAAATTTTTGCTTTTGTTTGATTGTGTAAAACAAAATTGATTGGAAAATATCGATTATATACGAAAGCTTTTCTATAAATTATTAAACTGTAAGAAAAATGCAGCATGAATTTCACCGATTTCCCTCTTATATTGGTGACAGATAATATTGACATCTCATCACATCGCATACAGACTTGTATGTTACATATTGCTGAAATTTTAATAAAAGTAATTTTTAAAACTATATTTTATTTCCCTTTTTTTTCAGATATATTTAGGCTAAAATTATTTAGCCTAATGACATACCAGTTATTTCAAACCTTATAATGTTGGCAAGAGTCCTCTATAGTCCGTTCAAGAAGGTTTGAGCCGTCGGTTGGCCATGGAAATTTGGCATATTCCACTGTGTATATTAAAATTTTAGGTTATGTTGTTTATTTTCTTGTCAGATTGATACGCAATGTTGTCAATATTGCATAGAGTTCTCTGATAACTCGCAAGCTCGTCGGACGAGGCCGGGCAACGTTGACTTTATTTTACGTTATGACAGCAAATACTGCCAACTTCAGATAAATAAACAAACGCCTACTATGCGCTCAAACTTTCGTGAGCGGACCATATACCGATTTGGAAAATCACATCGAACACATACGATATACAATGCATCAGACAGAGAATTTTTCCCTCCAGTTGCACAGATGAATAGGCGAGATAATCAAGTGCGATAACTGAATGAATTCAACTGTCTCACTGCAAAAATCAAGTCTTGTCTCTCTCTTATCGCAGTATGGTAGGGAACCCGCACTGCACGTATAGAATTTTTAATTTGTCAGGCTGCCCGTCATACTCGATTCAGTATTTACTGTTGCCTACCATACTAAAGGATTACGCTCCTCTAAACGATAAGAGAGAGACGAGACTAGAATAATGAAGCAAGACAACTGAATTCAGTGTGTTACAGCAAGTGATTGTCTAGATTATTCATCTGTGCAACTGGAGGAAAAAATTCTCTGTCTGATGCATTGTATATCGTATATTTCAGATGTGAATTTCCAAACCTGTATATCACATAAAGCATAGCGAATCTTTAGTTATCATTATCAATTCATAGTGGAAACCTGCTGTATCTAACTAAACAAGTTGCTTGTTGATGAAACAGGTGAAACCTTCGATTTTTGTGAATTCAAATCGCATCTTGGTTCTACTAATTTTGTTTTTAACCTTGGGCTTAGAATGTGTTACTTTCAACAATGCAAGAATAGCCTGAACATTATTTCTAAAAGAGTGGAACTAGATCTACAGTTGTTTCCATTTAATAAATCTTCTACTTGAAAAAGAAATCACATCAGTCTTGGAAAAATTTATTAAAAATCTACAAAGGTATTTCACTAGAATCATGAATATTTTCATCATAATGGAGGATCTGGGTCTACATTCAAAATATACATATTGCTCAATCTTCTACCAAAATCATAGGTACCAAAGAAAATGTAACCTCCTAAACTAATCCAAGCTACTCTAGGTCCAAATCCAGCAAATAACCTACAAAATACAACGAAACACTTAGATATAAATATACAGAATACTCTATTTCACATATTCTTATCAATGAAGAAAAAAGTTCTACTTCGGTTTTGAAAGATTAACTTGAGCTGAATTATGACGATTCTTTCAGATTGGAAGTTTATCTTTCAAGAACCTATATTTGCAGGTAGGTAATAATAATATTGTAATGTATTAATTGAGCTGTTTCTATAATTTCTCATTCTTCTTCAGAACGTTTAGCAAGTATTCGCAAGCTATCTTTAGTCCAATTTTGGCGAGCTGTGGTTACATCTAACTATGGTTACGTGATTTGACAGAAAATACGTGTATTAACTGTCAACTATGTAAGCTGTAGTTACATCGCCAAAATTCGCCTTTTGAGTACCTTCTGAATCATTTTTTTTATTGAAGAAGTTCTATTTCAGAAAATTTATAATAGCTTAAGATGATTGAAACAGGTCAAATGTTAATGAAGTGTATACATATTATATTAAACTTTAAAATCTGCATACCCTCTAAGGCCCTTCTCCCTGACAACGGTTGCAAATACATTTCTTATATCTATTGATTTATTTCCTTCTAGTTTTCTTGTTTCCAACATTATCCTGGTTTTTACAACGTCTAGTGGAGTTGTTGCAGCTGCAGCTATACCCCCTGTAAATTGATATTGAAAAAAAAAATTGAAACTGATCAATAACAAACCGACTTTTCTATTTGACGCTGCATCACTTCCAAACTGATGCAAAATCAGTAAAGCAGCGTTCCTATTGGTCGATTCGGTCGAAGTGAAGTGATTTCTTCAGTTAATCAGTCAAATAGAAAAGTCCCAAAGTAGCACTCAACCAAAAAACTATGGTCGAAAATAGGTTGAGGAAAATAAAATGTTTATAAAAAATAACCTCTGAAACATGCAGTCCTGTTGTAAAGTTCTCTATAAATTTCTCAACACATACTTGGTTCAAACTTGGCCATGAGAAATTATTCCATAGTTGATAGTTTAAAAAAGGAGTTACAGTTCACTGCGATCTCAAGGTCTATTGTTCTGACCACATCTTTGACAGCTCGCCTTCCAGTTCCAGAGATTTGATGAAATCCAGTATCTGTGAAGGCTTCAACGAAGCTAGTTACAAGTTTCTCACCCAAGGCATTCTCTCCTCGCAATGCCAAAGCATTCCGTGACTAGGTGAATGGGGGTTTCTTCCTCCTCCCCACAGAACCTACACTCAACAGTGTCCGACAATCCCATCCTCAACAGTGTCCGACAATCCCATCCTCAACATGTGCCTCCTGAGACGACAGTGGCCTGTAAGAAAGCCAGTGAGGAGGTGTAATTGTTTCTTACCAAGATCCAGATATCTTTTGATCTTGCTGTTTCAAAGTTCTGAAGGAACTTAGTGGAATGATCCATCCCTGGTCGATTCCGCCAGAGTTTTTCCCTCTCGGCTTTCTCCACAGTATAGACACCACTATACTGTGCTTTCTCCTTCTCCAGAAACTCCTTATTATAGGTACATTTACCTATACCACAGAAGGGTTCTGGGACAATGAGTGATATTCGTGCGCCCTCTTTGGCAAGTGTATTGGCCTCTTCGTTTCCTTTGATTCCATACAAATGGTTGTGAACAAATGAATTATATTTATTTATTTGATGTGAGTTTTGAGCTACATAAATTTTAGATAAAATTTTTTTAACTTATTTGTTCACTACAATAACTCACCTGCTAAACATCCACATAAAGCCACTTCGTGGGGATCTAATGGAATGTTGTTTTTGATCCCTTTTCGATAGCTTGTTTTGAAATATTCTAATAGTGGAAATTGTATAAATGAGAATGGTATTTCCCTGTAAACCGTTGATCGGAATCCTTGATAAAAACCCTGTAATTCAGAATAACCTTTTGAGAATAATTCATTTCTGGCTTATTGAAAAATCTTCCAGGCTCATTTATTCATGTCGATTCAGCTCTTTAGTTGCAGTATATGTAAACAACCTAGATACCTTATGCAGCGCCATCTACCGGATGCTTTCTGAATCTAAACCATCCAGTGCGCCACCCAAACGCATATGAAAAAATTCATTCTCTAGGAGGGGTTCAGTGACATACACATGTACAAGGATAGAATAATATTAGTGCGAAGCACAGAACATATAATAAAAACATTGGATCGGAGATATCTACGCATTAGATATTTTTATGTTCTGTGTTTTTTCCAGCATCAAGAGAGAGAAAGAGAGATACTGTGAAGGATGGAGTGATATTAGTTTAGTTTAGTCTATGCTCCACACTAATATTACTCCATCTTTCACAGTATCTCTCTGTCTTATGTTGGGGGCACGGAACTTAGTGCGAAAGTCACGTCCATCCTTTTATATGTCTATGTGTCAGTTGCAGGAACGTCCATTAAAATTTAAAGGTCCATTAAACTCTTAATCCTCCATTATTACAAGGAACTAATGGAGGATTAAGGGTTTGATGGACCTTTAAATTTTAATGGACGTTCCTGCAACTGAGCATATGAGCCACTAACAAAGATAAGAGAGAGACAACACTACATTATCGCAACCGGACAACCGGATTCAAAATTCTCTGTCTGATGCATTGAATTTCGTATGTTTCCGATATGAATTTCCAAACCTGTATATAAAGATGTATTATTCATAGCTTGTTTTAGTAGAGTATGCAGAAATCAAACCAATGAAAATAAAAATTAACTTACCAGTAACATAAAAAAGTTTCATTAACTATGGAGAAGAAAGAAAAAAAGAGAAAAGCACTCACCATAAATCCATCACGCTTATAGGTTTTTATGGCTATATGCAATGAAGTATGTTTTTTATTAGTAGCAGTTTGTCGTCTCTGTTTAACGACTTCCATTGGTACTCGAAGGAGGCAAGCTACCTTGAAGAAAGAAATATAAGAAAGAGAATATCTTGATGAACAGGGATGATTTGAACTTACCACTTCACTTGTAGATGCTGCAAACATATGCAGAAAAGGTTTTGCATTATTTGACACATAAGGATCAAGATGATATTTGATGCTTTCATAAGTTAGGAAAAAAAGAGCTCCTGGAAAATAGAAAAAGTTCAGTTTTTGAAAATTGGTGTGAAATGATGAAGATCAAGATTTACTGTGAAGCGGCCTACAGACGATCAACCTAGTTGAAGACTAAGTTGTAAACACAGCATGTTGACGACCAAGTTGAACGTCTGTAGGCTGGTTGGTGGTTAATATTCCAGGTTGAAGACTAAGTTGATGCGAGATCAAATCGGTTTGATATTTGGTGGGCGGAGCCCGATGTTGACGACTATGTTGGAGCATCTGTATGGTAGTCATCAACTAGGTTGACAACACCAGTTGGAATTCTACCTTGTAGAGTATTCAGCGTATTCATATATCCGTCGTAAATATTCGAGGAAAGGTAGTATTTAACTAGAAAATATGAGCAAAATTCCAAACATTCAAGTTTGGGTAGATTTCTTTGATTGGGTGAAAGATCTTCCTGAATTATGGAGAGTAAAATCCGAGATATAAAAAAACCTTAAGCAGATGCTTTGAGCATTGGTGGAGCAATAATGCTATTACCTCAAAATTTTGTATAGTACTGCAGATTCGTGCTTAGTAATGAATGCAAAATCTCAGGATGATCAGACTTATATTATGGAAATTATTAAAAAATGAAATATGTAAAAATCAATAATTAAAAGAAAATTGAACTATATGCTTCAGATGATACGATTCTTGGATATCTTGTTATGACATATAATGATTATTTCTTTCAATATTTCGCATGAGGCTTACTGTGAGCATTTTGCATGTGGTCGAGAAATTCTATTCCAATTGGTTTCGTTTTGTCTGAAATATTAAGGAACAAAAATTCGGAATGGTCATATTTTTATGGGACACCTTGTATGTTTTGGCTGATTAACGAACTTAATTGTGGAATTTGGAAACCAAACTCGCCCTGAAAATCTCAAGTCTCAAGGACAATTCCTTAGAAAGTTTATCGTGTTTATGGCCGGACGGTCCCACGGACCGGATTGAATTTGACCACGGATTCGTCATCAGGGAGCAGAACCCTATCGTTGGAGACCAATTTCGGCTCAAAATTCGAAAAGTTCTTTCATTAAACCGAAATGGGAAAAATGAGACCCATTGTGGAACCAATCCTTGGTCCAAATTCTTTCATTCAAGAACTGTGCTGCACCACATTGTCGCATATATCGTTTATAATAACATATAACGAAAGATCTCTCTCCATGTTTCGATAATTTCTCTAATCAGCCGACTAGTTCACTCGACGGAACCACCGCTGAAATGATGTTTTCAACTTGGTTGACAACCGCTATTTTCACTTTCATTTGGTTTACAACCTAGTTGACAACATAGTCTTCAACTAAGTTGATCGTCTGTAGGCCGCTTGAGAGGTACTGGAGCAGTGCTGTCTTCTTCTTTCTATGTATAGTTTTTCCTACTAAGAAGTTTTGTGGATGGAATGTTTCCACCCATAACTATTTCTCAATCCATAAAATATTTTAGTTGTTGATCAATGGCAAGGCATTTTACTCTTGAACCGAAAATGGTCTCAAAGGATAGGGTTCGACTCCCTGATGACGAATCCGTGTCAAATTCAATACTGTCCGTGGGACCGGCCGTCGGTTAGCACGATAACTTTCGAAGGGTTTGTCCCAGAGACTTGAAATTTTCAGGGTGAGTTCGGTTGCCAAATGCCTCGGTTGAGTTCATTACCAGCCAAATCGTACAGGGTGTCCATAAAATATGGCCATTCCATTTTTGTTCCTCAATACCTTAGACAAAACGAAATCAACCGAAATGAAATGTTGCGGCCACATGCAAGACGCTCATAATAAGCCTCATGCAGAATTTTGTGGCCTAGTGAATACAGAAACATAGAAAATTCAATTGGAATTGAAAAGAAAACTTCATATTTCCATAAAAAAGATATCGATTTCGAGTGAAATTTATTTTGTGAATGGAGATAAATATATTGAATGTTCATGCAAAATTTTGTGACCATAGTGTTAATAGAACCATAGAATATTGAAAAGAAGAATCTCTATATTTCCATAACATGATATCCATAGATTATAGAGTATAGAAAGATAGGAAACGGCCCTACATTCCTAGTACTAACAAACGACTACATTTTTTAGTTCACATTTGACCCAGAGATGGCACTGAAGATCAATTTTTATATAAAATCTGAATTTGGTTTAGAAGTCATATAAAGAAACTGTAATAAGAATTGATGCGAAATTCGTATTCCCTTCAGGACGTTTCATTTTTATATTTTAAATCCATAATTTTCAGTAAAATTCAGTATTTCATGTGTATTTTTTTTATTATGCATTTATAGAAGATATTACAGAAATATCAGGGTATTATTGTAAGATTTATACATGGATTGAATATGAATATACTTAGTGCGTCTGTGGATTTCCAGTTTCTGGCTCAGTTCAATTGCAGCTTTGTTGTTTACCATCACTGTTCGAATGGACGGAAAACTTTTCCTGAATAGTCACTTTAACCATTTCATTTCCGATGCAGCTTCACATCAGCCACTATTTCTGCCTGTATCGTGGAAATAGCAACAGATGTTTGACGTTGATCAAGACAAGATATAGCTTTACCTGCATACATCCATAAAACACCAGTTGATCATCCAGTTTCACTATCTCGTTCGTAATCTGCATTACTGAATCAAACTAATCTTTTTTCCACTTTTTTCGAGACGACACTAACGGCAAAAGCCGTTCGAAGTGAAATAATATTTGTGCAAACGAATTGATTGGCACTTTTTTATATCAATGACATTTCCCATGTATATTGATTCCAAAACTTATAATCATAGAACCAGAATTTTACCCTTCTATAGTGACATTAGTTCACATTTGACCCAGAGATGGCGCTCATAAACTGTAGTCGTGTCGTTTCCGATCTTTATACTATTTAATCTTTGATGATATCCGATTAGAGTGAAATTCATTTTGTGTTGTGAATTAAGACTGAATATTCATCCAAGATTTCAAGAGGATCGCATCATCAAAACCATAGATTTTATTTTTTTTTAAATATGTATTTTTTACATACAGTAGAGACTCGATAAACCGGATCAATTAATGCAAGGGATGATCCGGATTAATGAGGAATCCGGATACCGCGTCTTACAATTTAGTAAAGATGCAATTTAAAAAAACGGTTGAAATAAATATAGGCTTTATTATCGAACCATAAAACAAATATATTATTCGGAATAATTAGATATTTTACGTTTTCTACTGTAAGGGAAAAAGAATGCTGAACAATAGTTTTCTCCTGTATATCTTTCAGAAGCTGAATATCAGTAATGCCATGAGTTATGGAATAAACAGACTGCATATCGGAATTGATGCTATGTCTAAATGCATTTGCTAACATATCCCCGTCTTCGAGGATCGAAAAAATGTGTGCTAAAAGGCCTTTTTCGGTATTTCAGTTTTGTTAATTTAATATCATTATGATCCATATGCTGTCAAAGCTGTATGGTTTGGAGGTAGAAACTTCCATTCCATTCACTAAATAATTATTCTTGTCTGACTTTTTTTGTCTTATACTATTGTGCACTATTATACATAACATACCAAAAGAACGCCGATCGTCGTCATAGAAATTGAGTTACGACAAGTTAGAACCGTAAACCACGTATGCAACGATCGGAAATTCGGATTATTGAGTCTTGCAATCCGGATTATAAGGATATAATACAATCTTGACGGCATCCGGACTAGTAAATATCCGATTGATAATCCGGATCTACTGTATTTCATTTTTTGAATAATTTCCAGAATATATTTGAAATTGTGCTGAGATTCTGCTTATATATTTTGTATCAATCTCTAGTCCCTTATAAAAGAAGAAGATTCAGAATGTAATGCAAGCTAGAGATTGGAAAATTTTAGAGAAGGTATAGAGTCGTAAAATCTAGGGTTGACTTCGTTGATGGTCTAATTTTTTGCAATATTCATGTTATTTTCAGCTAATTTATTATACTTCAATCATCCAAGATAAATTTCTGTCAAAGATACAAATAATAAAACGAACCATTCTGCAGTTATAAGATTTGAAATTCTATTTCTCAAACATTTTCAAAACTAGAAATCCGACTGAGTCTAAATTCTATAATTGGCTGGTCAATGACAATACAACTTGTGAGAAATTTGGTATAGATCCCTTTTATACAAAATTGATAACTTTAACTTCATATCAGAATGAATTAGAATATTCAGGATATATTTGGGGTCAATATCTCGACTAAGTTTGTTGAAAAGACAATTCATTGTTGGGTTATTTGAAATGTTATTGTTGCAATATATCTGGAACTAGAATTCTGATCAGGTCATTCAATTTGAAGTTTCTGGGACAATATTCACTTCATGTTGTTGTTTATTGTAGAGCTTGAGGAACCACAAATCAAAGTAGCAAAATATCGCTTTAAGGAATGAAATAATGTATTATTTCCAATTGAATTCCAATCACACTGAATTTTTAAGATTTAAAAATGGAATAGGACAAGAACTTATTTAATTCATATGAGATTAATTAATTCAATTTCTTGTGAACAACAGTATAGAAGTCGGAAGCTTTTGAATGTATAGTCACCACTCATCATCTTCTGCTTTCATAATTACAAGAGATTCTTATTCATCAAATCAGGTGGGGGAAAAAGTAAAGGTCAAGTTTCCTTCTGTCTAATTCTTGTGCTAGAAGGTATCTGTGATAACTTGTAAAAACTTACTTACCTTGCGGAACACTTCCAATCATTTGTGGACCTACACCTTTGTAAACATTTTTGAAACCCCCTGCCTTTATAAAACCTTGTGGAGACTGAAGTCTGGTCTTCAATGTATCCAAAGGAAATAAACTGACGTCAACAACAAACCCAGCCAAACCTCCAGCCTTAAAAATTTAAATTTAATTTTCATCAAAAAACAGTAAATATCTACTGACCAGGAATGATGAGATATGCACTTGTTTAACAGTATTCTTTTCATCGCTTCCTGGTGGCATGTTTTTGGAAATTACTAAAAGGTTTCGTTATGAAAAAACTTTCGAATATATGTGCATAGCCCTAATAATACGCATCAAAATTATTCCTTTAAGTCCTGGATAATAAGTGATGACCTATCTGATCTTGAACAATAGATAAGAAGATAAGAAACAAATAAAAATTCTTTTTGGTTTGAAATTTAAATTAAACCAGGGTTCATCGACCCTAAAAAAGTAGGGTTAAAATAGTTTGTTTGGCCTACGGTGTAAAATGTCTACACCTTTGATCAAAGGTTTGATCTTTGGCAGTAGACCGAAGGCTGTAGGTGTAGGCATTTTACACTGTAGGCCAAACAAGTTATTTTAACCCTACTTTTTTAGGGTCGATGAACCCTGGTTTGTTTATATTATTCTTCAACGGAATATTTGAATATTATTTCCTTAGACTTTGTCTAAGATTATTTCTTTCGTTACTACCGGAGTTTTTTAGTGTTCCTTAAAAAATTTGATTGAAAATGGTTGCGGCATGTGAAATATGCAAAACTACATTTAGCAGAAAAAGCAATTTAAGAGCGCACGTTAAAAAATTCCATCCTGGTAAGTACTAAATATAAGGTTCATGTATGTTTACAATTTTGATTTTTTTCATCAATTAAATGTTCACTTACTTTGCAGTAAATTGAGGTGGGCTATTATGAATGGGCTCCAATTCTTTCAGTGCAGTGAATAAACTTTACCTTTTCTAAATATCATTGAAAAAACTGAAAGGACCGATTTTTTGAGTTATTTGAAAGAAACACTTTACATAAAGAGGGGTCTGGAAATGGTTCCTTTCTGGGATAGGTACTTGGTATTAAATTTCTAAGAAAAAAATTCATGTCGCTAACCCTGACATGGTATCCTGAACGTGAAGTGTTTTTTAATTATTTTTATTTAAAATATTTCAGTTATTACTTAGGCAGTTCAATTTAAATGAATGTATCGTTAACCCATTAACGATTTATTTTGCATGTAAAGTAAGAGAGAAGAGTAGTACATGAAATAGTATATTATATTATAAGGATTAAAAGTGCATCTTTTTTTTACGAGCAATATTTGCAGTTGCGAGGCGTAGCCGAGCGAATGCAAAATTGCGATTTAAAAAAGGCACTTTTAGTCCGAATAATATATACTATTAGGTTTGTTCCAACAGCTGACTTTTGTACGGTAATTTGACGGTCACGAAACTGTTAGTAATCGATCTTATGCGCATGTCTAAACTTTGACCGTACAAGAACCGTCCAAACAGTACTTGCTCCAGAGTCCAGACCAGGGATCGAAATGACGATCACAAAACCGTTCCACTCACGGTCCCGAAGCAGGATGGAACAAAAACGAAACCGTTCTCAAACGATACATTTTCAGTTGGAACACATTTTTATCTATTGCGCAGAATCCTGACGATCATTGTACGGTCAATTCTTGAGTTGGAACAAACCTATTTTTTCTCCAACCAAGTCAAAATTACAATAAAATTGGTTTTAGTGAAAAATCGTTCATAATTTGGTTATGAATTTGAACACAGAATCATGACAGTGATTGTCAAGTAGACTTCAAATGCATTTACTTTTAATCCAAGGATTAAAAGTATACTCCGTTCACGAAAGGTTGAGCACATAGTAGGCGTTTCTTTATTTATCTGAAGTTGGCAGTATTTGCTGTCATAACGTAAAATAAATTCAATGTTGCCAAATGTACCCGCCCTCGTTCGACGAGCTTGCGAGTTATCAGACAACTCTATGCAATATTGACAACATTGCTCATCAATCTGACAAGAAAATAAACATCATAACCTAAAATTTTAATATACACAGTGGAATATGTCAAATTATCATGGCCAACCGACGGCTCAACCTTTCGTGAACGGACTATAGCGTTTTTAATTCTAGGATTAAAAGTGTTGCTAAGTAACGAGTGAATTTTTGTACGGTAAGGAAATTTATGGCTTTTGCACCTGAAAATAGTACAAAAATGTCAACATTTTTTGATGGTTGGAGAAAAAGGATTTTTATTTATTAAGACGTTATTAAGTGTTAGAAAATGAAATTTTAAAATTAAACAAGAATTAGAGAAACAAATTTTCATTTCCAGAAAAGCATGACATACTATTTATTTTAAATTATCCAGCCCATCCTGTCTCTCGAATAATCGAAACTTTCAGTTTGTGCATAAATATTTAGGAATTCCAGTACGGCTTTAAAATACAGATCGTTAATTTTTTAGGAAGTATGAAAAAAATTTGTTTTTTACATGTTCAGCAATATCTTGTCGTGCTTGAGTTGATAGCTTTGCCCACCTTTTTTTTGTCAATCACGAGTATAATATTTTATTTCAGATCAGTTAACCAAGTTAGCCCCATACCAAACTTATCAACATAAAGCAACTTGCAATGAATGTAAGAAATGTTTTGTGAAATATTCTAATTTAGTACAACACGTAAAGAGGTTTCATCCAGGTATGAATAATTTTTTATGGGTAAATTTATGTTTTTTTGTAATTACAAAATGAATATTGATAAATATCATATAATCATAATTTAAGGATATAAATACATAATCGTAACTCTAAACTTATTTCTTAGTCCTTATTAGATGGTAAAATTATGCAATTCTTAAAAAAATCTGCATGAAACAATAAAAATAAAGGGTGTCCCCGATAAGATAGGAAATGTTTTAATGGGAAATAGAGTGCAACTAGAGGATCAAGGAAAACTCCCATAAGTAGTAACTACAGGGTGGGGCAGAAAAACCTATCCGATTTCAAAACGTTCTAAAATTAAAACCACTCAGCTTGTCAAAAATTTTTTTTTATTAACATATCGCAAATTTTATGCCATTTTTAAATTAAGTTTTGAAAAGCACATCACTCAAATGTCGTCCTTGGGAGCGGATACACTTATTTAGGCGCTCGCGGTAGCTTTCCATGACTTTCACTGTCATTTCCACAGGAATTTCTTCAATTGCCCGAGCAATTTCCCTTCGTAAAGCAAGAAGGGTCCTTGGTCGATGCTGGTAAACCTTCGATTTGAGGTAACCCCAAGGAAGAAGTCACATGGAGTGAGATCCGGTGAGCGCGGCGGCCAGCCAACATCACCTCTCAGAGAAATGAGGCGACCGGAAACAGTTCCCTGAGAATGTCCATTGATCGTCGAAATGTGTGGGCGGTTGCACCATCCTGTTGAAACACCACATTTTCCACGCCATTTTCTTCCATTTTGGGTCTAAGAAAATTTTCCAGCATGAAACAATAGCGCTCGCTGTTGACCGTTACGGTTTGCCCATTTTCTTCAAAAAAGTAGGGCGAACTCGTCTGTCTAAAATTTGACACCCACACTTTAATCGTAGCGTGATGTGGAACAGGATCATGACGCCCGAGTCCGAATGAATTCGAAAAGCACGTTGTGTAGCAATTATCGAACCGCCGCATTCGATAAACCGCTCAATAACAAAAGCACGATGTTCACCAGACCAAGGCATGTTGACTACTGACAAATGGCATAAAACCAGCTTTCTAACGGTTTTTACCCCACTACTCTATCTGCTCTCTCTTCTGAGAAAAAGGGATATGAAATCGGATAGGTTTTTCTGCCCCACCCTGTATAACCACTAGAGTCTGATTTACAGGGTGTTTTCAAATTTGAATGGAAATTAAAACCACTATATCTCCTGAAAGAAATTACCGATTCATCTGATAATTGGAATGAAGGTAGATCCCAAGCTGTTCAAGTGAACTGCAGTCAAATATAATTCGATATGCAGGGCCGTATTCCAAAAATTTGGACAGTCCTAAACAGTTCGCGAAATCACCCTGTGTAAAGAATTTTCAGAATCCATTGATATCTGCGTAAGCTGAACAATTCATTACAGTAGAGACTCGATAATCCGGAGAACGATAATCCGGATATTTACTAGTCCGGATTGTATTATGTCCTTATAATCCGGATTGCAAGACTCAATAATCCGAATTTCCGATCGTTGCATACGTGGTTTACGGTTCTAACTTGTCGTAACTCAATTTCTATGACGACGATCGGGCGTTCTTTTGGTATATAAAGTGCACAATGGTATAAGACAATAAAAGTCAGACAAAAATAATTAATTAGTGAAATGGAATGGAATGTTTCTACCTCCAAACCATACAGCTTTGATACAGCGCATGGATCATAATGATATTAAATTAACAAAACTGAAATACCGAAAAGGCCTTTTAGCACATATTTTTCGATCCTGGTAGACGGGGATAATGTTATCAAATGCATTTAGAGCATAGATCAATTCGATGCAGTCTGTTTATTCCATAACTCATGGCAATTACTGATATTCAGCTTCTGAAAGATATACAAAAGAAAGCTATTGTTCAGCATTCTTTTACCCTTACAGTAGAAAACGTAAAATATCTAATTATTCCAAATAATATATTTGTTTTATGGTTTCGATAATAAAGCCTATATTTATTTCAATCGTTTTTTTTTAAATTGCATCTTTACTAAATTGTAAGACGCGGTATTCCGGATTCCTCATTAATCCGGATCATCCCTTGCATTAATTGATCCGGATTATCGAGTCTCTACTGTAATTCGACTCGTCAAATAAAACATCATGGCATCATCAAGGTTGCAGGCACTGTGTTTTTCCTCCATAAAAACAATAATTTTTTCTCTCAGGCCGATATTTAATATCCATTTCATTCCATAACTTATCTTTACACATCAAAAGTATGCTGACATGATATTTTTGTACTTATTTTAAAAACAGAGGAAATGTTAAGAAGAACGAAATGCTATTTCTCATATTCATCAGACAATACTTTTGGCTTGCTTATTAAATGACTATAAAATGCATAATTATTAAAAGTTGGTTCTTGAACTGATGGAATTCTTCATCGATTTAAAATTCACTACTTTATAAGATGAATAGGGTGTGCGATATCAACCCTAGAGAAAAAATGATCGATTTCACCAAGAAGAAGAATTCAGTACTTGGCAACACTGACGGTGCTATGCGGTATTATTTGGTGAATTTAATGAATGAATCATGAAATTATTCAAACAGGATGATTTCGCGAACGTTATACAGGGTGTCCAGAAAGGGTATCGGGTATTTGTAAGTTCAATAAAACAAAAAATATTTGTGAACAATGAAGAAATTTATTGTTTATTATTAACATATGAATTGGAGAATTATTTCAGAAAGATAATGTTATCCAAATGATGATCGTTGCGGTGCTGGCACTCTTCTAAACGGGAACGAAGATTGGCGATAATACGTTGACACACAGCTATTGATATTGCTGCCATTTCTGACCTGTTTTGCTTCATCTGGTTTCGATTCGTCGGATTATTTTGAAATACTTACTTTCAAGGTATCCCTATGCAAAATAGTCAAACGGGCTAAGGTCGGGGCTTCTGGGAGGCCAGTTGATGTTACCCCTTCGCGAAATGACTGGTTGAATCGCTGCAGCATTTCGTTCGGAAAATCATTCGATTAGCATAGTCCGCATCCTTCAATTCTTGAATCAATTGAATTTTATAGGTTTTTAAATGTAAGTCTTTCTCTACAATCAAAAGTAAAGACGATTTTTAGATGTTCAACGCTTGGCTTCGCTTTCGGATGGATAAAGACGGATTTTGACGAACGACGCCTCAACTTCTTCAATTGTTTCTTCATCGCGAAGTAAACGAGGACGACCAGAGTTTTGAATTTTTATTGTCGCACCTGTATTCTGGAACATCCTGATCCATTTCCTAATGCTATCGTCATTTGGCGCGTGGCGTGTAGATATTCCGCACGATAGAGACGTTTAGCAGTCACTATTGAACCACCATTACGATAATACGCTCATACGCAAAATGCGGGATACGTCCCGAGTACTGTTCCATCGTGACTAAAACTCCACAAAATGGTGGACGCCACGAACCCCTTCTCGCTCCTTTTAGACGTCGCATTCTGAATATGGCGCGAAAACAAATACCCTATACCCTTTCTGGACACCCTGTAGAACTGCCAATCGAATGTTATCTCCCATTGATATGTTTCCCATCTTACCCGGTCACCCTGTGTAAATGAAGCACTAACTTAACTGTACTTTCAACTGTTATAGATAAAGAACAAGATTTGGTAAAACCAAAAAAGGAGTATTCATATGAGTGTGACAGGTGTAAAAAACATTTTAGTCATCTGAAAAATTTGAAAACTCATAACAAAAATCATCACCAAGAAAGTAGTTCTTACAGAAAAAAATGCCTAAAATGCAGTATTTGTGGTTTTGAAGATTTTTCCAAGCATCTGTTATATCAACATTTCAAAAACATCCATGATATAACTGTTACCACAAAATCCATGAATTTCGATAACATAGAAGCCTTCACAACTTGGAAAGCACAGGAAGAAAAGGACACTTGTTCGTTTTTCATATGTGAACATGGATGGTATAGTACTGACAAAAATAAAAGCTCAGAGTACGTTTGTCATCGATCCGGATTTTATAAGAAAAAGGGAAAGGGGATAAGGCATATAAAGACACAAGGATCAAAAAAAATAGAAGGGTTTTGTCCAGCGGAGATGAAACTCACAGAATGCCGTGCATCGGGAAGATGCCTTGTGGAATACACTTACACACATGCCGGACACTCAAATAACAATTTGGGACATTTCACATTAACTAAGAAAAAAAGAGAGAACGTTGCATTAAAGATTGCATCAAAAATTCCGTTCCAAACAATTTTGGATGAGCTAGAAGTGCAAAATATGTCACAAAATCCAGGTAAATAAATACTACCCATTTCATAACATAAAAGAGTGTAATTGTTCAGCTAATTTCAGAACTATAGGGTTATCCATTTTGCGGTTTCAAAAGTAAACGTTAATAAAACACATAAAAAATATTTTTTATCATGATATTTCTTTTTTATTATGAAGTTTGAACGTTGACATTTGTGTGAAACACTACATCATTTAAATGACAACCACCCGAATTGTGGCAAGCATCGATTCTTTTGAGGTAATTTTCGACCACATTTTGACACATATTGGGCGGTATCTCAGCCATAACTTGACGAATATTGGTTTTTAACTACTCAAGAGTTGAAGGTTTATCTGCATAAACACGGTGTTTCGCGTAGCCCCACAAAAAAAGTCAAGCAGTGTCAACTCGCATGATCTTGGTGGCCAGTTGATATCGCCGTCCACCGCCGGTTGTTCAAGCACCCATTCGACGTATCCACGATGTTGATGTGAATGGTCGGCTGGCTTCAGTTGTTGTGTGAGCTGGATTTTATTTGGGTGTAGGTGTAGATCTTAATGCAAAATACGCCATAATGTGCCTTAAGACAGTCCTAATTCCTGAGAATGACGAGGAATCGACAGATTCGGGTCTTCGGCAACACTTTCACTTAGAGTAGCGATATTTTCAGTGGTACGAGCAAAACGATGATGCACAGGGCTTACAATATCTGTAACCAATCCAGTCTCTTCAAATTTCTTCACAATTTTACCAATTGCTTGCGTAGTTGGACGATTATGTAAACCACAATCTGCTCTTAAAGCACGATATGTGGCTGTGGCAGAATCGCCATTTTTGTATTAGGTTTTTACAATTTTCATGCGTTGTGCGATAGTCAAGCGATCCATTTTCATAAATGTCAGACTTTCAACTAAACAAAAAATTTTTTTTTAAAAAACTTCGTTTGACAGATATCGAATTCCAGCCGTATACTTTTGAAACCACGAAATGGATAACCCGTTATAAGTTTATATATTTCTACAATCGACACTGCAACTTTTTCAACACCAAGAAAATCTTCATGATATATAATTTTAAACTCAAAAATCTTAAAAACAAAGGCTTCACGCACACATGAACCTTTAAGGGCCCCACTCACTTCGTTCTTCTCCGCCGTTTTTAACTGACGGTTAAAAACGGTCGGTTAAAACTGCCAAAAACGGTCGGTTAAAACTGCCGCAAAAACGAAGTGTGTGGGCTAAAACCGGCGTTCTTTCCCGTCGTTCAAAATTTCAGACGAGATCTGATTTTCGACCGTTAACGTTCCAACGATTCGGTTAAACACGAGGTGTGTGGCGTAAACAGTTAAATCGGTCGCGCATATTTCAGAGACAGTGGCGAACAGGACTAGTGGCGATAAACATAACATTTTTAATTGTTTACTGCTGAGTGTTAACTGTTTGAAAATAATGTCGGATCTTTGGCAGTGGAACCGGGACTTTTTGCTGGAATGTATTGAAGTGTACAGGTCATTTCCGTGGTTATGGAAAGTAAAATCAGCGGAATACTTTTCTTTCACAGCAACAGCCGCCGCCACTGCTAACAGACACGCTCCATCGTGATTAACTGTCCGCGAAAGTGCGCGAAACAAAACTGATGTGGGTGCACGATACACTCACACCGGTATGCCAGATTCGGAGTCTAAACTCGTCCGGCGCGCTCATCTACGTCATTGAGGAGCAGAGATAAAAGTGGAGTTGTATTATTATTGTTATTATACCTGCATTCATGCCTAATTGAGCAGTTTTTGGCTGTAAGAATCACAGAAGAGTTAAAAGGGAACCGAAATAAGGTACTTTTGCTTTCCGAAGTCGGAAGTATCCCGTCAGTACTTCATTATCTGAGGAAAAAATATTTTCAAAGTGTTAGAAGATAACACGGTTGCAAAACTGAAAAATTACATTCAGATTCCATTCGATGTTTTTCTTTGCTTGAGCACAATCCGTACCAATTTTAGACAGGGATCTATATAAGATCAGTTTTCAGAATATGAAGAAAAAAGTGGAAAAAAATTTTTCAAATTCACGAATTATAAGTGAAATTCATTGAAATTTCCCTAAAAATGATAAAAATATTTTCATTTATTCGAAGTTTTTTAATGAACCTTCAATAATTTATTCTGTATTAACAAATAAATACTTTTCACTTACATCCATATTTATGAAAATTTTATTGATATATTTTAGAATCAAAAAACAAAGACATCGGAGAAATTTCATTTGAAATTGTTAGTTAATTGCATTTTCAAAAAACTTGCGATTAATTGCATTATTCCAATCATTCTCTGGAGCTCTAACACTTCCATCCCACAAATGCAATGGAAATGCTCCGCAGTGACGTCACATCTTGATGCGCGTCGGCATACCGGTGCAAGTGTATCGTGTGTGGGTGGACTTTACCGACAACGTTCTTCCTTCCAACGTTTTTAACCGTCGGTTAAACACGGCGGAGAAGAACGAAGTGAGTGGGGCCCTGTAGTCTTAAAACAGTGCTTCTTAACCTTTTTGCAATTGCTACTCCCTTGTAAAGTGAAAATTTGTAGCGGACGACCATATTATTTATTCATTTTATCTTTGACCCTTGTATTTAATTAAAATAATATAAAAAGGTAACTGAATTAATGTTTAAAAGTATATTCAGTAGGTTGGTCATATCATAACTTTTATTTGGGCCTTGTTTATTTATTTATAGCTGGTTTTATGACGATTTATTCTAACATGGATGTTTAAGTTTCATTGAAACCTCATTCTTCCATAATAAATTAACATTTTGTATCACTCTTTTATGCATGCAGCCTTACTTGTCAACTATTTGCATCATTTCGTTATTTCATACACTTTGTACTTCTTCTTCTCTGTGCGGTGCCTTTCCGGCCGAACTGAGGCCTAGTGGCCCATTGTTCACCCGCATCGTTCTATAGAGACTCAGCTCCTCAGGCACGAAGACAGAAATGTCGCGAGCCTGCCAGTAGTGGTCCCTCTCACCATAGGGATAGAAGGTGTTGGATTTCCTAGGTGTGTTGACCTTAACTCATTAAGGTTCCCACAGTTGAACAAAATATGCTCAACCGTTTCATCAGTACTCCTGCACCACCGGCATAGGGAGCAGCTCGTCAATCCCATTCTCTTCAAATGCTTGTTAAACAGGTGACCAGTCAATGCACCAGTCACCAGACCGAGTTGTTTCCTCTCCAGCAACAGAAGCCTATTGACCTCAGATCGCGAGGACGGTCTCTCAATGAGAATCCTCGACCACCTCAGGCCCACTCCTGCGCTCCATTCCGAGGAAAATTCCCTGTTCAGCCAGTTCCTGAAGAAACTTCTGACAGATGTGCGACAGATTGGCAGCGCAGGCTCCGGACCAACAAATGCTAATCCGGCTCCCCGCCTAGCCAGTTCATCTGCCTTAACGTTACCAGGTATATCCGCGTGAGGCGGACAACAGATTACTTTCAAAAAGTTATCAGAGCGCAGCCCACGCAGAGCTTTCCTGCATTCTCTACCAAAAGAGAATCAACTCTAACATCGGATAGAGATTTCAGAGTTCCCTGGCTGTCGCAACATATGTAAATGTGCTGGCCAGAGTATCCCCTGCGAATATTTTCTAGTGCGCATGCAAGAACCGCAAATAGCTCAGCCTGCACAATGGAACAGTCCTTCCCCAGAGGGATAGCCTGATTGAAGTGAGGACCCACGATTCCGGCACCAGACCCTGTTGCTGTGACAGAGCCATCAGTGAACCAGGTGGGACCCTCTGGACTAAGAAGCCTGTTTGATGAAGACCATAGGTCTCTGTCGGGAACAATTACCCTGTAGGGTTCGTCGAAGTAGAACTCAGTGCCCGCGCGGTCACCTCTTTGGAGAAGGGGAGCGTGAGCATCCTCAACCATTTTGAGGGCCCTTGCGTGCCCAGTGAAGAGTCCTCCATCGCGCCATTGTCCCCGTTCCCAGATTCCTAGAGCTGTCTTCATAGCCACCTCCTTCACACTTTGTACTTACAGCATATTAAAAACTTAGGGACTAAAGCGACCTTTTTAATCCTGAGACGGAAAGTGGCATACATTTTTATCAATAAAATTCTCTAAGAGAATGAAAAGTACTTATGTACTCTATTTCCGTTGCTTTTATACTATTTTATGCATTTTAGTTCGGGTTCGTAAAACTAAACATAAAAATAATCAAAAAAATTATAAAACACTGTACGGACCCTACCTTGACTGTGTCAATGAATTTGTCCAGGAATATATGAATGAAAGTGTATATCAATCCCCGGAATTGAAATTATCACTTAAGTCCCTAAAAAGAGGTTCAAAAATTACTCTCTGCTTTCCTGGAGTGCATAAACAATACTTTTTCTGTTATGTTTAGTTTTTATCTGTAAAACGTTAAAAACATTGGTTCAGGTGTTATATGAATTGGTGAATTATTCTTATTTGGTGATTGGTTTATTGCCTGACTTAATTTCTTCATTTCTATTTTTTTTGGGTATACAGTAGAGACTCGATAATCCGGAGAACGATAATCCGGATATTTACTAGTCCGGATTGCCGTCAAGATTGTATTATGTCCTTATAATCCGGATTGCAAGACTCAATAATCCGAATTTTCGATCGTTGCATACGTGGTTTACGGTTCTAACTTGTCGTAACTCAATTTCTATGACGACGATCGGGCGTTTTTTTGGTATATAATAGCGCACAATGTTATAAGACAAAAAAAGTCAGACAAAAATAATTAATTAGTGAAATGGAATGGAATGTTTCTACTCCAAACCATACAGCTTTGATACAGCATATGGATCATAATGATATTAAATTAACAAAACTGAAATACCGAAAAGGCCTTATAGCACATATTTTTTCGATCCTCGAAGACGGGGATAATGTTAGCAAATGCATTTAGAGCATAGATCAATTCGACGCAGTCTGTTTATTCCATAACTCATGGTAATTACTGATATTCAGCTTCTGAAAGATATACAGGAGAAAGCTATTGTTCAGCATTTTTTTCCCTTACAGTATAAAACGTAAAATATCTAATTATTCCGAATAATATATTTGTTTTATGGTTTCGATAATAAAGCCTATATTTATTTTAACCGTTTTTTTAAATTGCATCTTACTAAAAATTGTAAGACGCGGTATTCCGGATTCCTCATTAATCCGGATCATCCCTTGCATTAATTGATTCGGATTATCGAGTCTCTACTGTATTATTCGGTACTATTAGTAAGGTATAAACTTGTTTTAGGTAACATCAATCTTCAAATCGATGATAACTTGTTCGCCAAAGAAGAAGAAGAGCAGAAAATACTGGCTGCTATTTCGCAAAATACTCCGAAACTAGAAAAAGATCTATCTAGTGAAAAGGTTAAATTGAAATTGGAGCTACTGGAGCTAATTCATGAAATAGAAAAGATTTCAACTATAGAGGAAGTTTCGGCATTCAAAAAACTATTAAATCCAATCAAGCCAACATTGCACGCAATACGTGCGCAACAAAGCCAGAACCTAGAAAATTGTATAGCCACAAGCTTCAAACAACACCACAACAAAAATATTTCCCACCAGAGACGCCTTTATAAAACAAAAAAAACTAACAAGAAAGAAACTGTTGCCCGGTCAAATCCAAATTCAGAAGAGCTCTAAAAAATTTCATTTAATCTCTCGCGTACAGATTAGTATTGTACCGGGTTTTTCATTATAATTTGACACCCCCTTCAACTTTGTTTCTAAGAGAGATACAGAAAAATGTTTCATACAAAAATTTCACGAAATCTACTGAGGTTTGACAATATGAATTCACATAATGGAATATATACAGGGTGGCCAACATATTGATGACAACTTCATTTTTTCAAATGGAACACCCTGTATATTTTTCCATGCTTGGCTAGCTCTTTTTCTCCTGATTTCGAATATGTAACATATGTTGGTCTATCTCTTTTATTCTGAGAACCACAGAGTTTCAAATTTAAGAACTACCTGGCAAGATTTGTAATCATTTTACAAGTGGCAGAGTGCGTTCACTGAAAACGCTCATTTTTGGAGTTATAATAACGTCCATGGGAAGATATACAGGATGAACAACATTGAATGCAACTATATTTTTTCAATTGGGACACTCCTGTCCTGTATATTCTTCCTTTTTGTTGATAGGCTATTTCCTCCTGATCTCGAATATAAATGCGTATGTGGATGTGTCTCTTCAATTTTCAGAGTTTCAAAGTTTTGAAATGATGACACCGAATAAAAAATATGTGAAATACCTACGGAATTCTTCATATCCAAACAATCTACTTAAAAGTATTATTTTAGAATGAATACTTAACAATTACTTAACCAATGAAAAATAATAAACTATGGTAGTATGGTAAGAATTACATCAACTAAATAAATTGCTCGAAAGGACCACCTTCATTCAATCCTATCGTTGTCTCAAGTAGTTCACACTATTTTTGATAGCATAATTATGGCTTTGAATCAATCAATATTGGTTGATTTTATATCATTAATATTATTCTCCGCTTTCATTGATTATTATCATTATTGCTGAAGTAAATTTTTTCCTTCAGAAACGGTTATTAAAAAATGTCCAATGGTGTTAAATTGGGACTATTTGGTGGCCATAAAATGGGTGCGCCATTACCAATCCAAAGATCAAATTGGCCACTTAAATATTCACGAACTTCCAAAACGCTATGCCTGATTGTTCTTGAAATTTGAAACTCTGTGGTGCTCAGAATAAGAAAGATAGGCCAACATATGTTACATATTCGAAATCAGAGGAAAAAGAGCTAACCAAATGTGGAAAAATATACCGGGTGTTCCATTTGAGAAAATGAAGTTGCCATCAATATGTTGGCCACCCTGTATATATTTTAGTTTGTGGAGTCATATCAAAAAACCTCAGTTGATTTAGTGAAACTTTCATACGAAACATTTTTCTGTATCTCCTTTAGTAACAAAGTTAAAGGGGGGGTCAAATTATAGTGAAAAACCCGGTACATTCACTTTCAAAAATAAAAGTTTTCATTGAAATTTTAGTTCAATTTTTTTAAACCTTTCTCATGTTATAGCTATAAATGGCCGGTTTCTGAAGTCGTTTTAACCGCAGTTTATCTATCTGTCAAATTTGACGGATGGATAAGCGCAGATTTCGGTTTCTGAGTACCGCTTGGAAAGATAACCAGCCAATATTAATCAATAAAAAAAATCTATTTTCTGTACTTTTTTTTTAAATTGCATAAATCCTAAAAATTCTCCTTGCTAGTTCATCAGTCAGTGGCCCTCTGAAATTTTTTAGATCGTCCGTTTGGCCCGCCTTCTGAAAAGGTTGGGCAGCCTTGCACTAGAGCTATAACATGGATCAATAAGTCCCGAGACTAACGATGAAAACAACATTTTTTTGTAAAATTTTTTTTATTCATCAACATAATCACCTTTTAGGGTGATACAATCGTTCCAACGCTTTTACGATTTTTCAATACCATGTTTATAAAAAAAATTATCTTTCGCTTCAAAATAAGCTTCTGTTTCAGCGATGACCTCCTCATTTGAGCCAAAACTTTTTCCCTGGAGCATTTTTTTAAGATCAGCAAAGAGCCAGAAGTCACTGCTGGCTAAATCTGGCGAGTATGGAGGGTGGCGAAGCAGATCAAAGACCAATTCGTTCAATTTTGCCATTTTTTTCATCGACTTGTGACAGGATGCATTGTCTTGGTGAACGGATTTTTTTCTCTGCATGTGCGGTCGTTTTTTTGCGATTTCCTCCTTCAAACGCACCAGTAATATGTCAATATAATAATCACTGTTGATCGATTTACCTTTTTCGTGATAGTTAATGAAAATCACGCCATGGGTATCCCAAAAAACTGGCGCCATGACTTTGCCAGCTGACTGCTGTTTCTTCGGACGCTTCGGACGGCTTTCGCCAGCTGTGCGCCACTCAGATGACTGCCGCTTCGACTCTGGAGTGTAGTGATGTATCCATGTTTCGTCCATGGTCACGTAACGACACAAGAAATCTTTTTTATTGCGAGTAAATAGCGATAAAGAGTTTCTGAATCATAGACTCATTGCTGTTTTTGCTCCATAGAAAGCAATCGCGGCACTCACTTGGGAAAAACCTTTTTCATGCTCAATTTTTCATGAAGGATACTAAATACACTTCCATATGATATCTGTGTCATCTCAGCAATCTCACGGAGCTTCACTTTACGATCTTTCATTATAATTTTTGTCATTTTACTCACATTTTCCGGTGTGTAACGTCTTCCACAGGTCTGCCCGAGCGTTCCGCTTCATTTGTGTCGGTACGACCACGTTTAAACTCGGCAAAACCGACAAATCGTTGCTTTCGATGGACAAGAGTCCGGGTAAGATTTTTCAATCCATTGTTTTGCTTGCACGGTGTTTTTACCAATTAAACCTCGATTATTCAGCTGTTTCTGGTTTGATCGACTTAAAATTTTGACACGTTTCAAGCAAAGGTTAGTACTCTAGAAAGACGTGGTTACTGGTTCACTACGAGCGCCATGTCTGGGTTAGTCTCGGGACTTATTGATCCACGTAGTACATTTTGGCCATTCTGCCCAGGAATGTAACCTCCTATATTTGTGACTTAATTCTTCAGACTAGTCTTGAGACTGTTTATAGTAGGTGTACAAATAACATAAGGTTGCATTTGATTTACACTTTACAAAAACTCATAATTGAAATTGAACCAATTACTGTAAGAACTTCTAGGAGAGGAAGGGAGAAGGTATTTAATCGAAGTTGCTCACAAGTCTCTTGGAAAATTGAAATTCAATTTGATGGACTGAAATTTTTAATCTGTTAACATTGAATAGGTACATGAAACAGTTATATTCAAGTGTAATTCATTCATTGTTTCATCTAGAATTACAAAATAATTGTGTTGATAAACTAACTATTTCTTAATTCTATTATTATCATCCTTCATTTGTATGTTTCAATTTTCAATCACTGATTTACAACTGATTTGATAAATATTTAGTGGAACATGGAACATTATTGGATGTTTTTATTATATTCCAAAAAAAAATGAAATAAATATTCGAATACAGGGTCAGACATCGTTCCTTTCCTTACATAAGTGCAAGATCACATTCACCCTAGACTTAGGGGGGATGACATTCCAAGGATCAGTAGTACATACATGTTTTCAAGAATTCCCTCTAGTTTTCTGAAAATCGAAATTGAAAAAAAGTTGCCCACCATTTTCCTTATTCTGCTCAGTAATGAATAGAAAAATTTGTGCTATATTTGTGCTGTTTCGTGCCGGGAATATTCCTACAAAAATTCTCTAGATTTTCCGGAAAATCACGTAAATAAAATAAACTCATCTCAGCCTTTGATTCGATGAAAATTGTTTTATTAGATTGTGCTGAAGTTAAACAAACTGGTGCCGTTCAGATGTTCAGAAAAATTAAACAGCTTTTCTACAATACCACTAATTTTCTTACAATATAATATTTTTCTTAATATTCTCCGTATTAGGAAAAAGCTGTTGAATATTTCTGAAAATCTGAACGGCATAATTACAGCACAATCTGAAACAACAATTTTCGTTTAAAAGATGAAAGTGCTGGGCTAACTTTTTCTCTCATTCATAATTTTTTGGGCGAATTAGCAGAACATTCGTGGAAATTACAACGGCAATTTTGCTTACGAGTAGCACAATTTTTGAACATGTTTCTTTTGGAATAAACCTACATAGACCAGGGTCGATAATTTTTGAAACAAAAAAAATTGCAGTAGGATGAAACCCATTGAAAAAGGAGCGGAATATGATCAAAATGAAAGAAAAAATAAATTACGGTCGATCCGAGTCCGGGGGTGGGAGGGGTGTGATTTTAAGGGTGAAAAATGGTTTTCCTTGATTTCCGGCAAAACTACAAGTCCTATGAAAAAAAAAAATAAAATGCAAAGTTGTAGGTAATGAAAAGATCTACAACTTTTGTATCGACAATTTTTTCACATAACCTCAAAATTTAGGTGAAAAATTCAAAAAACCAAGTTTTTGGTTTTTTATTTATATCTTTTTCAAAAAACTTTTTTTTTACGAAATTTTGTGATAACTTACCTTATTATGTCCCAAATACACTGTAATTTATTTGATTCAAAATATTTATGTTTTCGTCTTATTTTTACTTAATATCAAAAAGCACCCCAATTTTCAATCGAAAATTCTGACGTCAAAATATCAGCTTTTTTCAAAAAGTTCAAAGGCTTTTTGTTCATTGAAATATCTACTTTCTGATGGTGTGAAAAAAATATACACTACTATAAGGAGTGTTCTCAGAATCAACGATTTATGAAACCCACCATTAGAGTGACTCAGTCCCCACTTCTCTATGAAATAACTCACAATGGGTTAAAAACCAACCAAAATGTTCAATTTGAGGTTTTTATTAAAATTTACTCTTTAATTACTCAAAAAACGTAAGATTTCCTGTTTCATTTTAACGAAAAAAAAATTAAAATTGAAATATACTTCTATAATTAACAAAAAAATAAGTTAATAAAGTTAATATTTAATAAGAAATCTACAATATTTTGAGAAGCTGTAGAATCTTGTTTAAATAATATTTTTAGATGACTATTTATTGCTGTTTTCAGATAATTCATATACCTGAGTGACTTTTGGTTAGTTTTAACCCATTGTAAGTTATTTCATAGAGAAGTGGGGACTGAGTTACTCTAATGGTGGGTTCATAAATCGTTGATTCTGAGAACACTCCTTATAGTAATGTATATTTTTTCACACCATCAGAAAGTAGATATTTCAATGAAGAAAAATCCTTTAAACTCTTTGAAAAAAGCTGATATTTTGACGTCAAATTTTTCGATTGAAAATTGGGGTGCTTTTTTGATATAAGTAAAAATAAGACGAAAACATGAATATTTTAAATCAAATAAATTACAGTGTATTTGGGACATAATAGGTAAGTTTTCACAAAATTTCGTGAAAAAAAAATTTTTTGAGAAGATATAAATCAAAAACCAAAAACTTGTTTTTTTGAATTTTTCACCTAAATTTTGAGGTTATGTGAAAAAATTGTTGATACAAAAGTTGTAGATATTTTCATTACCTACAACTTTGCCATTTATTTTTTTCCATAGGACTTGTAGTTTTGCCGGAAATCAAGGAAAACCATTTTTCACCCTTAAAAACTCACCCCTCCCACTTCCCGAACTCAGATCGACCGTAATTTATTTTTCCTTTCATTTTGATCATATTCCCCTTCTTTTCTAATGAGTTTCATCCTACTGCGATTTTTTTTTTCATTTTTTACCATTTTTTAAGGTTTCGGCCCTGGTCTAACAGTGCAGGGGCCTATTGCACCAAAATACTATGCAACTTTTCACTTCGCACTTTACATTCTGACAAATTTCAAAAGTGAAGATTAGTTATGTTGCACAACATTTCTCCCAATATATAATGTCTGCGTAGTAATTTTCACTATGCACTTGACTTTTCACAATGTATTTTTCATTTATGAATGCGTTTCGTGCAACTTTATTCATATGAAAAGTGAAAATTGCAAAGTAAAAAGTTGCAAAGTGTTTGGTGCAATAGGCCCCTGGTCTGTCTTTTTTTATTTTCGTGATTTGTCGGAAAATCTGAAGAATTTTCGTAGAAATATTCACGCCACAAAACAGCACAAATGTAGCACCAATTTTTCCATTCATTATTACTGAGCTAACTTTATTTTTCGATTTCGGAAAAATTCGAACGGCACAACTCAGTACAGTGTAGCACAATTTTTTTCATTCATTGAAATCAAACTTTTCGAAAAGTGCTGTGGTGACCCATTTTTACAATTTTCGAAATATATCTCGAGAACGACATGAAGTTATTAGATGAAAAAAAACACGACACAAAGCAGCACAAACCTTTTTTTTTTTTAGAAAATCCAAAATTATCATGCAGGTTTTTTTGCACTTTTTATGGTTAATTCTTGTCCCACTTCCGTTTCGCCTGCTCTAACATAAAACTTGAACCTATATGCATTATTTCATAGACGTAATATAAGTTAAGTGAAATGCACAAAAAATACAAAATTCACAATAATATACTCTATAAATCGATAGTACGATTTTTCTTCATGAAAATTTCAGTGAGGAATCAGGAAACTAGTAGATATCCATCTTTTGGTTCATAAGAAACTTAAGATTTTCATCAGAGGAAAATCTTTCGAACGAAATTTCAATTGGTTGATAAATTTAGGGACATTTTATGTTAATCCAAGTAATGAAATGGATTTCTTCATTCGCATAGTATATGCCATTCTTGTCTTTGCTCCATTGGGTTGGCGATGGCTGTATTCCATTGGTCGAGAGCTTTTCCTCTGGCGAACATGTAGGATCCCAAAACGCATTTTCCGATTAATTTATCTGAAACAAAAGACCCTGTATATAATAAAACGTTATTTCATCGATACAAGGTTTGGCAGTAGTCTGAATGAAATTTAACCCATTTCTTTTGGGGAATGAAATGGAATATTTTGCTTGAACCCCTGAATTTAACTCTCCATAATTTTTTTTTTGACTGAAAAATTTTCTCAAATGTTGAGCCATTTCGTAACATGTCGAAAAATAATCAGTAACTCGAAAATTTTTAAAGATAGGTATTAAAAGTCAAAGTGAATAGATTCAATATTTTATGGAGGAACATAAAAATAAAAATACCGGATGTCCCATTAAAAATAACAAAGTTGTTGCCAAATTGTCGTACATCCGGCAACACTGGAAATGAAATTATTTGAAATGTACCTTACATAGCCAATATGGATCCACAAAATTTGAAAACTTAACCATCAATAGTTTCCATAATAATCTAATAGGATTTTCCAACAAGAGGTGTTATTTTTGATATTCAAAGAAAAATGCCATTTTTCAATATAAATGATCGGATGTTTATTTCATTATGAAGAAGAAGCTATGCCGTTAATAGTGGAAAATAACATCAGGCAAATGACCCACCACGACCACGCTTACAGGACCATATCCTTTTAATGAAATTTTCCATAATCAAATCGCAAAGTGGCTGCTCCATGTCTCAGATAACCTCACGAATTCCATCTTTGAAGTCTTGAATCGACGCTGGGCTATTGGCGTAGACCTTCTCTTTCACATGGCCCAAAGGAAGAAGTCGCAAGGTGTTAAATCACAAAGATCTCGGTGGCCAATTGTGATCACCTGTTCGAGAGATAACACAGTCCGAAACTTTTCCCGCAAAAATCATGGTTTCGTTGCTTGTGTAGCACGTAGCGTCGTCTTTGTTGAAAGTAAACGTTGTCCAGATTAATACTATTCTAATATATCAAGTTGAGGATAGAGACCCAAATCTTTATGCAAAATACGGTGTTATGACCTTTGTGGAATGCCCAATTCTAAAAACGACGAGGAATGGACAAACTGGGTTTTCTTCAACACTTTCGGATACAGCAGCAATATTCTCGGCTGTTCTTGAGCGACGTGCACGGGTTTTATTCTTCACATCACTAACTTGTCCCAACAGCTCGAATTTTTCCACCAATTTCTTTATTGGGGTCCGACAAGGTGCTTCAACACGACCAACCAAAAATGTTCGAAGTTTTAACGAACCGTCTCTGCCAATTTTCACCGTTTTTATAGTGAATTTTTATAATTTCAATGAGTTCTTGGAGCGTGTATCGTTCCATTTTTATTAATGGCGTAGTTTCTACTTGTCAAAGGTCAAAAAATGACAGATTCAAACGTTGACATCTACCGAAATAGCGGGCTATTCAAAATAACACCTCTTATTGGAAAACCCTTTATATCCCTTTCGGAGGATCACGTCGACTTACGAAACAACCTGTATAATATGCCCAGTATATTCTTTATTTCGTTTCAAATACGCCTCCGAATATTTATTTAACCTTTCTTTGCATCATAGGTCATTGTTCACTGATTATTACAGTAACTCCATTATATTCAGATCTGAAGGTACGCTTCGAAGCCCATAACCGATATAGGTGATCGGTGTGGGTCTGAGTGAAAGTAAGTCCAGGAAATCGGAAGTCTCCTCGTTGCATAATTTCAACCATGCAAATAACACAGTGACATAATGACGTTTTTATGAATGAGGCGAAATCGTAAACGCTCAGATTAAAGTCGTTAGTTCAAAACAAGCATTAAATTACTCGACTGTTGTTCGTATCTTTTGTTGTGAACTGAGAAAACTCTTTTGTACATAATGAAATATTCATGGAGTGATTATTGAGGGTCTAACTAAATATGTTTTCTGTAGTTGTCCAATGAAATATTTAGATCCCGGGTGGCTGTGAAATATCGAAAATTAGGAGTTAATAGCCCTTTCAGTAATAAAGGGTTTTCCAAAAAGAGGTGTTATTTTGAATAGTCCGCTATGTCGGTAGATGTCATTTTTTGACATTGCACAAGTAGAAACTATAGTCCGTTCACGAAAGGTTGAGCACATAGTAGGCGTTTTTTTTTTATCTGAAGTTGGCAGTATTTGCTGTCATAACGTAAAATAAAGTCAACGTTGCCAATGTAACCGGCCTCGTTCGACGAGATTACGAGTTATCAGACAACTCTATGCAATATTGACAACATTGCGTATCAATCTGACAAGAACATAACTAAATTTAATATACACAGTGGAATATGCCAAATTTCCATGGCCAACCGACGGCTCATCCTTTCGTGAACAGACTATACGCCATAATCAAAAAGGAACGATACACGATTCAAGAACGCATTGAAATTATTAAATTCACTATAAAAATGTTGAAAATTTCGCAGAGACGGTTCGTACATCTCGAACATTTTTGGGTCGTCGTGAAGCACCTTGTCGGACCGCATATAGAAATTGGTGGAAAAATTCGAGCTGTGGGACAAGTTAGTGATGTGAAGATTAAAACCCATGCACGTCGCTCAAGTATAGCCGAGAATATTGCTGCTGTAGCCGAAAATATTAAAGAAAACCCAGAACATCATCAACGTCGTGTCTTTGCCGATAGGGTCGTTGAAATGCAAGGAATATCAGTTAAACACTCATAAAAGAAATTTCACTCGAATCGGATATCCTGTTATGGAAATATAAAGATTCTTCTTTTCAATATTTCAATTGAATCTATGATTCTATTAACACTATGGCCACAAATTTTGAATGAACATTCAGTTAATCGATCTCCATTCACAATAAAAATTTCACTCGAATCGAATATATTCTTATGTAAATATGAGGTTTCTTCGTTTCAATTCTTGAATTGAATTTTCTATGGTTCTGTTCACACTATGGCCACAAAATTTTGCATGAGGAGTGTTATGAGCATCTTACATTTGGCCGTAACGTTTAATTTCGATTGGTTTTGTTTTTTCTGAGATATTGAGGAACAAAAATTTTGAATGGCCATATTTTATGGAACACCCTGTAGGATTTGGCTGGTAAACGAACTCAACAGAACCATTTGGGGCCCGAACTCATCCTAAAAAAATTTCAAGCCTCTAGGACAATCCTTTCGAAAGTTATTGTGCTAACGGACGGCTGGACGGTCCCACGGACAGAATTGAATTTGACCACGAATTCGTCATCAGGGAATCTAACCGTATCGTTTGAGACCATTTTCGCCTCAAAATTAGAAAATTACAGACATTTGGGCAAAACGATGTAGTACCTACTCGTTTAAGTAGAACGAGTGCTCAATAGCGATGATAAATGTAGTTCATTTATCATACCTATTCAAAAGAAGTGCTATCGAAAAAAAATCGAAAAACCCCAACTTGCAAAAATAGTGCAATTGAAAAAAGTGAAATTGTGACAAAATGTAAAAAATTTGGGCGAAAATTGATGAAATTTTGAATAACGAAATCAGAGCTACGGAATAATTTTCATATTTTGAAATCTGTTCACCTGAAGCAAAACTGTGAATGAATGGAAGGTTGGTGCAAATTTGGTAAATAAATCAATTCAATTAAGATTTTCTGGAGGAAAATATCGAATCAATATGGCGAAAATAGTTATTTGTACAACTGTGAATGTGAATTTACATCGTCTAAACTGATTGAGACAATGCTTCCAAAGTAATATTGCTATGCATGCAGTTTTTACTTTTTTTTACCGTTAAAAAAAGACTTTTTTTAACGGTTTTAAACTGTATCTACTTTTTTTTCACCGTTAAAAAAAGACTTTTTTAAAGGTGAAAAAAACAATCATTTACGCATCCATAGCGATTGAGAAAAGTCAAGTTTTTCTGACAGTTGTACAAAATATATATTTTCAGAATGCATGCAGCAAAGAAATTACTGAGACAGGTACAGTAGCGATGTTCAAGTGATACAGAGTGTTTATCAAGATGACTCCTCTTTTCGACATGCTATAGAATTCATAAAATAGATATTTCCGCTAAAATTCGTCTTTTATTCAAAATAATATTGAAACAAAAATTTTGGGTATTGATCCTTAGCGGTCCCGACATGCGTGCATTCGACGAATATTCGGCATTGGCGTGCTTCGCGTATGTGTGGGAGCTCAACTAATGTTCATTTCGTGCTCATGTGCCTTGATCTAATTTCGTGTTGTCGTGTACCGGCATTGGCTTCTATCCGAAGCCCTGTACGGACTGCACGAACCAAAGGAAGACTAAGTACATTCGCGCACATTCGTGTTAGCTCCCAGACAATGTGTTTATCTACGCGTACTATACGGCCTATTCTGTATTCAGAGTCGTGCGACGTGATTACAAGGTGTTTTTAGCTATTATTCGACTGCTCTCCTCGCTACTGTTCTATACTGGGCTGTTTTTGGCGAACGTTTGTCAACAGAATGACGAATGTCGAATATTTCGCGATTGGCGCAGTGTCTGGGAGGGTACCCGAAGGCGAACTACGAAGGCACATTGGCCGAATGCACGCATTGTCTGGGACCGGCTTTATACTACTCTGGTTCTGGTTCGGTTTGGTTTATTCATACTTATTGTTATGAGCCGTAACAATAATAATACCTTAACAATCTACAATCTTCTGTCATAAAAGAGGACCCAATCAAAAAAACACCCTGAATTTCCCCACAGCATGCAACATACAAACATTACAAAATATGCAGTCCACAAAAGCTTTCAAAAATGACAAAATAGAAAAAAACAGCAGAAGCTTTTCTAATCCCAACACGTACCCCTACCATAACCAGAAGTAGCTTGAAAAACGTGGAATGCCAGGCTGCTGATGTCCACTTGCGTTGGTGCCAGTTTGAAGTTGAAACCTTCGGTAAAGGTAACCTCTCCATCCCTGGACGGCCTGGCTATACGGGTTCGTTTTTCTTTGACGCTTCGGTAATGCTGGTTCAGGGTTACCCTAACGTATGCTTCGTGTTTGTCACCCTGGAACTGAAAATGAATAATTTGAGGAATTATCTGTGTTATTGCGCTAGTTTATCAAAATACAGGGTGGGGCAGAAAAACCTATCCGATTTCAAATCCCTTTTTCTCAGAAGAGAGAGCAGGTAGAGTAGTGGGGTAAAAACCGTTAGAAAGCTGGTTTAGGCTTTTATGCCATTTGTCAGTAGTCAACATGCCTTGGTCTGGTGAACATCGTGCTTTTGTTATTGAGCGGTTTATCGAATGCGGCGGTTCGATAATTGCTACACAACGTGCTTTTCGAATTCATTTCGGACTCGAGCGTCATGATCCTGTTCCACATCACGCTACGATTAAAGTGTGGGTGTCAAATTTTAGACAGACGAGTTCAGCATTGAAAAAGAAGTCGCCTGGGCGTTCCAGGACAGCAACAGGACCTGAAACGTGGCCAATGTGAGAGCCGCGATTGAACGTTCCCCGCGTCGTTTCGGCGCGAAAACATTCGCTCGCTTTGGCGATTTCCAACCGCAGTATTCGGCGAATTTTGCACCGGGACCTCAAAATGCATCCCTACAAAATGGTTGTTGCACAGAAATTAAGTGAAAGGGATTTTGAAACCCGTACGAACCTGTGTCGCGATCTCCGAGAACTGCCAACGACGATGTTGTGCTCTTCACGGACGAAGCCCATTTTCACCTTTGTGGCGCCGTAAACAGGCAGAATTTTCGATATTGGAGTGACGAAAATCCTCGGGAAATCCTCAGGAATCCCTCCATAGCCCAAAAGTGACTGTGTGGTGTGCTCTTTCCCGCCTAGGCGTCTGGGGGCTCTACTTTTTTGAAGAAAATGGGCAAACCGTAACGGTCAACAGCGAGCGCTATTGTTTCATGCTGGAAAATTTTCTTAGACCCAAAATGGAAGAAAATGGCGTTGAAAATGTGTGGTTTCAACAGGATGGTGCAACCGCCCACACATCGCGACGATCAATGGACATTCTCAGGGAACTGTTTCCCGGTCGCCTCATTTCTCTGAGAGGTGATGTTGGCTGGCCGCCGCGCTCACCGGATCTCCTCCATGTGACTTCTTCCTTTGGGGTTACCTCAATCGAAGGTTTACCAGCATCGACCAAGGACCCTTCTTGCTTTACGAAGGGAAATTGCTCGGGCATTGAAGAAATTCCTGTGGAAATGACGGTGAAAGTCATGGAAAGCTACCGCGAGCGCCTAAATAAGTGTATCCGCTCCGAAGGACGACATTTGAGTGATGTGCTTTTCAAAACTTAAATTTAAAATGGCATAAAATTTGCGATATGTTAATAAAAAAAATTTTGGACAAGCTGAGTGGTTTTAATTTTATAACGTTTTGAAATCGGATAGGTTTTTCTGCCCCACCCTGTATAATGTCATCATACACACAGCGAAAAATATTCTTCTGTCAGTTAAATGGTAGAATTGACCATTTCATATTTCAACCCAACAGTGATAGTTTTTATCATTGCTTTGATAAACATATTTTATTGAAGAAAAATTGAAAACTAAATTCTTTCAAGTTGATCAGCTGCGGTGTAAAAAAAGGTAAGGTGCCCATCATTTTAGAAAGGTTCTCAGTTATTGCAGATTCCAAAAAGGTATCATTATTAGCCTGGGCATTCAGTATTTTTTATTCCTCCTTGATTACCAAATACTGTGGAAACTTCCTTATAACGAACGTCTGTAAACAAATTTCTCTGAATAACGAATTTCGTTCAAGACATTGCACCCTGAATCCAAATTCCATGTTGAAAACACCCTCTTAAACGAAGTAAATTCTGTCTATAACGAAATATTCAAACAACATCACTCTTGGAATGGGTATTGGTAAGAAGGTATGAGAGTGGGGGTTTTCCGACATTTTTCCGGACGTAGGTAATAAATCCCGACCTTAAACTGAATCATTACGGCGGGCAGAGAGATCCTTCTGAAACAGTTTTAAATACACCCCTGACTGTTTGGTTTCAGTCTAACCATTACGCTAGTGTGAAAAGTTGTGCAAAAATGTTTAAAAGCAAGTGCTTAAGTTTGAATGATAAAATTAAATGTATCAGTGAAGTCGACCGCGACATTGCGGACTATAGAAAAAAACTTCATGTAAAACGAAATTTCTTTATAACGATTTTTTTGCGGATTTTGCGCTTTCGTTATAGGGAAGTTCCACTGTAGTTTAAAAATTTCAAAGAACTGTTTTTGTTTTAATCTTCATTCTGCGCTAATGTTTTAATATAGAATGCTTATCTAGTACTGATTTGTTTATTCTTCGGGTTATTTTTAGATAGCAAAAGTATGAATCTTTCGAAGAACTGGTCCAATTTGGAAATAATTCAATTCAGATATGGTGAGGGCATGAGAAACAATGGATGACCATATTGAATTGATTGCTTGTTTTAGTTATACCTTCCTGACTTTCTCAATAATGGTCTTTCCTCACAAAAAATATAAGATGTATTTCGATATTGGGTTGCAAATACTACGTAGAGTAGAGTATTCAAAGATTTATAGTCATGAGGTCTTTCGGAAACTTACTCGGGTTAACTCGATCCCTAACCTTCGTGTTCGTTGACCTAACCCGAACAACCAACCCGTGTTCGGAAAGTTCGACGCTATTAATTCGATCACGACGCAGGTTGATTTAGTAACCCTACATAAGAGCAGGGTCGTAGAGTCAGCGCATGTGGATGGCAGTTTTATTTCGTATTTAAAAAGGCGGAGAATAAGTCTTCTACTCTTTTCTTAGTTATTTCATAATCTACCCCTAAATATTATGGAAAGAGTGTGGTTTCATGAGCCAGAAAATAATGTAAAACAACTTCTTCATAACTTTGGTACGCAGATCTTTCTGCGTTAAGCTACAGCCTTCTTTACTTCTGTAACATAGATAGTCAAAAGTCAAAACATAACATTGAACATGGGAGGCCACACCCGAAATTATAAGAAAGATTTCTCAAAAGCCAATGAATGCAAGCAAAGCTAGAGACATCCTAAATAGACTGGGACTCAAAAAATAAAAAACTTTTTAGGTTTTTACCTGCCAGTCTCTGAAACAGAAATAATAAAAAATCTTTTCATTAAGATGAACTGCTCTGCGAAAATCTTTGCACTATTGTCAGAAGCAAATGGTTTTGAAAGAATTGTTGCCTAACTGTAAAACTAAAAAGTAAATAAATGAAAGGATAATGTAACACTTCGGTGTCTATATCAGAAACCTTCTTCAGATAAACTTATATCAATTAGACTGCAAACGAGAAAAGACAATTCCGAAGATTCTACAAGTTCGTCTGAAGAAGGTGTCTGATATAGACACCGAAACGTTACATTATCCTTTTCAATATTTCCTTTTTTAGTTTTTCTGTTAGGCAACAATTTTTTCAAAACCAATTGCTCCTGACAAATAAGTGCAAAGATTTCGCAGGAGCATTTCATTCTTAATTGAAATTTTAAATTATTTTTGATTCAGAGACTGAGAGTGAGAGTGAAAACCCAAAAATTTTTTAGAAATGCAGAATCCTCCCAGATTATATTTCAATCGATAACTGAAAAATTGAATCGTTGTTCGTAAACTTAGAACCCGGTCCGTGATCCCAGTAGATCCGTCATATGACCCAATGGATTGAGTTAATATAACCCTGAGTAAGTTCCGAAAACGCCTATACCCTATTACTCTTTTACTCTACTATTTTTGCGCAGGGTAGGTTTTAGATTAATAATAATACTGATAAGAAAGCTTATAGCAACACTGTGGGAATATAGTCACAGCAGGTGTAGGTATCCTTTGAGTGCGTACTCTGTAAGTACATAGTTGATCGCAGAATAATGGCTTTGGACGATTGAAACCTGTTCGAAAACTTACATATTAGTATTTTTCTACTTCTACAGAGTAGTAATCCTCGTCCATATAATGTTAAATGTTAGCTACTGGATCAACCTTCCTGTTGTCACTACAATTAATCTACCATTACGAGTCAACGTCCTTGATCTTTTTTCATTTATTTATGTGGAACTGATGGGTCGAGGTGAACTATACGATTCGGATAAAAATTTAAATGGACATAATGGAAAAAAGTATTCATTATACGATTGAGCATCAGTCCATAACATTGTTTTTTTCATGAACATTCATTATGAATCGATACCACTTTTTGCACCTTAATGAACAAGGAGGAAAGAAAATAACAACTTGTTCAACACTTTTCATAGACTCGATAATATTTTTGTTTTAGAAATAACACTGTATTTCACTTTATTCACATAGGATATATTTAATTGTTATAGTTGTGAACTGTAAATATTGAAATTAAAAAAAACAAGATTGATAAAATATCTACGAAGTTTTAAACCCATATTGACAACTTTTTCAAAACTTTTCATGGAGAATATTCGTTTATGAAATAACAGTGCTTTCACGTTTTTCAGACATGACACAAATGAGTTTAAGGAGTTTTACCGTAAATATTGAAAATTTAAAATGAAGATTAATAAAATAATATCCACAATTTCGTATGGATCGCATTTATAATTATTGATACCATTCTTTTTATTATTGACTCCAACTTTTCTATTCGAATTTTAAAGCTATCCTGAAAACTGAAAGTTTAAAGTTGATTTTTTCACCTAACGTTAGACTTCAAGATAGGTGATAACATATCTGTTCAAACTGCATTTTGTTAAATATCGACTAAGTTTTTTGGGTGGCAATTCAACTATAGGTATCTATATTTTGAAAATCTTTACTTAACATATTGGGAAAACACATTTATTTCAATTCAAAATTATTTTTAATTTTTACTAATGGCGCTGTACTGACTTCTGTTCGAATAATTTGAAAAAAAAAATAGTACGCCAATGCTTCTATCAAATTTGAAATAATTTTCGTGATAACCATATAATTCACTGTCAGAATAGTACCTTGAGTGTTTACCTATGACTAATATCTTCTGAGATAAAATAGTTATTTAATCAACTAGGTATTAATTCGCTAGATTAATAACCGAATTCATTACAATATTTTTCCGACAATCTCAACATGAATTGTGAATAAATTCTTGATTGAAATACATTCTCATTTCGCACAAGCCATACATTTGACATAATGGAATTTCTATGTTTCTTTGTTCCAGTAGCTTTTACTAAGGCTCTGAAAAGGGGGAGTATACCAGACAGCCATGCTGGGTCCAACACAGACTCGAAAATTACAGAACAATTCGAATGAAATGAAATCTGTAATCGAATAAATGCTTATGCTAACCTGTCTAGTTTCCAACTTTATTGTTTTGAATAAAAAATCAATACTTTCTATTAACTATTCTTCAAAAAAGCACGCAACTAACAATAGAGCACAATAACTGAGAAATTGACATTACCATCTGTAATTTTCGAGTCTATGGTTGGACCCAGTCAGCCTGTCTGGCATACTATCTTTCTAGTGCTCTACTTTTACATTTCTCGTAGTGCTTCTGAATACTTTGTGTACGGTTGACATAGGATTGCACATTAAAATATAGCATAAATTGAGCATTAAAATGGGTAATTAATGTTCAATTCGTACACATTGAAATCACCTTTTATTTCGAGGTCGGCGGAAAATGAAGTTTAATCATCTGAGACAGTACGAAATTCCTTGATCACTTCCAAAATCGTCTAGACACTTTATTTTTTTTAGGCAGAGGATATCCCCACATGATTATAGAAATTGACTACCAGCACCAATTTTCTGTTAAGGAATATTGAATGATTGATTAACTTTCATCCGCTTTGACCTTCATTCAACCTACTGGGGAGGAAGAAATACCCAATCTAATAGTCACCAATATACAGGGTGTTTCCTGATTGAATGTCAATATTTATGAGTTACAGGGTGGTAAAGTTTTCAAAACTAAATCATTTTCATTAATATCTACAATAACACTTCAGATATTTTAATGAAGTTGTCGTATATGTAGTATGAATCAAGAGCATTTTTTAATGTATCACTTTTTCTAAATTTCCACCAATGGCGTCCGTACGTATTTGATTCCTAATTTTGCAGAAATTGATGGTACGCCAAAGATTTTTCCTGAAATAAAAAATTATTTTTGAAATTCCCAATCATTTCTCACAGCAGTTGAGTTCTTGCCTTTTTTCAATCCGGTGCACTGCTTTCGCTTAAAAATGAAAACAGTATGATCATAACCATATCGTTATTACATACGTAGACAATATCACCATGCAAATACAGATTAAATTTTTTCGTTATGAAAAGTCAGTGCCGTGACACTATCTGTCAAAATAATATTTGGGGCTATGTTAATTGGGTCGGCACTGGTTAACTTTACCACCCTGTACTCAAAAGGTAAGGCGTGAAGGACATATGTCATATGAAGTTTTTTTCTTAAAATGGGCCCAAAATCATCTCCATTAATATTGACATTCAATTAGAAAACACCCTGTATACATTAACAGAAAATTGGTCCTGGTAATGAGCATTTTGTGTATTTTCCTTTCCAAAAAATGAAAATGAAAAGACTGAGTTGCCTAAATCTGTATCTAGACGATCTTGGAAGTAATAGAAGAATTTCATAACTCTCTCAGATGAAATTAATTTTATTTTGTATCCAGGAAATTTTTCGTCGCAGGTGAATAACTCAATTCTCACGGTGAATTAGGTATATGTGTCATTACGAAAAAAAATTAAATTTTAAACTGAATAGAAAATAAATGAATCAACATGGGCGTAATAATGATGACAAAGATGTGAAAACCGAATAGATCTGCCCAGTTTCCATGAATTCAATACATGTTACTTTTGATGGGAAAATATGCCACATCTTAATTCATTCATTTACAATATGTGTGCAGTTATTTACAGGAGGATTTTTTGAAGGATAAAAATTATATACTATGAAGAAAATTCATCAAGTTTTATTTCTGATACAGAAAACTATTTATTTTTCATGATATACGTGAAAAATTGCATTCATCATTGTCTTTCACAGAATTTCATATAATAATACGTCTCACAATCTAGGTTTTATCTAAAATATTCCCAACATCTACAAAATGCCATCGAAAATTATAAAAAATTCATAACAACACTTAAAAATAACTTATATAAGGCCTTATACAAAAATCAGAAAGATACCATTTCATTGTTCACAACATAACACGTAAAACTGTTTGCTTCGATTATGCGAAAACCAAATAAATATTGAAAATTATCACACAGAACACTGTAAAATACAGTCCTAGTCAAAAAATCTCAGGTCATCAGATCGAATATATATTATCTTCAATCACTATTGAATAAACCCTGGTGATGATGTTATAACCACAAAACATATGCTCCTATTGTTAATAAAATCCCCAAGAGGAAGCAAAAGAAATGTGGCAGCCAATAGCGATACTCTCTTCTTTTTGGATATAGCAGTCCTGCATCAATGCCAACTTTTGGTACTATAAGGAGGATATTTCAATGCTTGAACTTTTTCTGGAATCGTAGCGAAATTCTTCTTCACACGCTCTTTTTATGAACGAAAGTATCAAAGGTTTGTCTTCCGTGGTAAGCACCAATACCACTTTTACCAACTCCTCCAAACGGAAGTGATTCAACAGCAATATGCAGGAGGAATCATTAACAGCAGCGCCACCACTTGAGGTGTTATCCAGGATTTGTTTTATATCCTTGGAGTTATTTGAGAAAATATACAAGGCTAAAGGTTTTTCTCCTTCATTTATGAATTTGATTGCATCCCCTACTCCGCTAACATTGACGATGGGTAAAATTGGACCAAAAATCTCCTCCTGCATCAAGGGTTCGCCAGGTAGGACGTCTATGACTACTGTAGGACAAATGAATCTGTCTGTGGGGTCAGTGTGGCCTCCTATAGCTATCTTTGAGTCCTTGAGTAGCCTGACAAGTCTGTTGAAGTGGTAATCGTTGATGATTCTTCTAAAATCTGGAGATGATTTCACGTTGTTTCCTAAAAAGCTTCAAACTGTTTGCTTCGATTCAGCGAAAATCAAAAAAATATTGAAATCATCACACATAACACTGTAAAATACTGTCCTAATCAGAAAATATCATCATTAGATCGAATATATCTTCAATCACTCTTGAATAAACCCTCATGATGAATGTATAACCACAAAACATATGCTCCTATTGTTAATAAAATCCCCAAGAGGAAGCAAAAGAAATGTGGCAGCCAAGATAGAGATACTCCTCTCTTTTTGGATATAGCAGTCTGCATCAATGCCAACTTTTGGTTACTATAAGGAGGATATTTCAATGCCTGAACTTTTTCTGGAATCGTAGCAAAATTCTTCTTCAACACGCTCTTTTTATGAACGAAAGTGTCAAAGGTTTGTCTTCCGTGGTAAGCACCAATACCACTTTTACCAACTCCTCCAAACGGAAGTGACTCAACAGCAATATGCAGGATGACATCATTAACAGCAGCTCCACCACTTGATGTGTTATCCAGGATTTGTTTTATATCCTTGGAGTTATTTGAGAAAATATACAAGGCTAAAGGTTTTTCTCCTTCATTTATGAATTTGATCGCATCTCGACTCCGTTCAACATTGACGATGGGTAAAATTGGACCAAAAATCTCCTCCTGCATCAAGAGTTCGCCAGGTAGGACGTCTATGACGACTGTAGGGCAAATGAATCTGTCAGTAGGGTCAGTGTGGCCTCCTATAGCTATCTTTGAGTCCTTGAGTAGCCTGACAAGTCTGTTGAAGTGGTAATCGTTGATGATTCTTCTAAAATCTGGAGATGATTTCACGTTGTTTCCTAAAAAGCTTCACACTGTTTGCTTCGATTCAGGGAAATTTAAATTAATATTGAAATTATCACACACAACACTGTTAAATACTGTCCTAATCAGAAAACATCTAAAGGTCATCATCAGATCGAATTATCTTCAATCACTCTTGAATAAACCCTCATGATGAATGTATAACCACAAAACATATGCTCCTATTGTTAATAAAATCCCCAAGAGGAAGCAAAAGAAATGTGGCAGCCAAGATAGAGATACTCCTCTCTTTTTGGATATAGCAGTCTGCATCAATGCCAACTTTTGGTTACTATAAGGAGGATATTTCAATGCCTGAACTTTTTCTGGAATCGTAGCAAAATTCTTCTTCTTCAACACGCTCTTTTTATGAACGAAGTGTCAAAGGTTTGTCTTCCGTGGTAAGCACCAATACCACTTTTACCAACTCCTCCAAACGGAAGTGACTCAACAGCAATATGCAGGATGACGTCATTAACAGCAGCTCCACCACTTGATGTGTTATCCAGGATCTGTTTTATATCCTTGGAGTTATTCGAGAAAATATACAAGGCTAACGGTTTTTCTCCTTCATTTATGAATTTGATTGCGTCTCCAACACCACTAACGTTAACGATGGGAAGAATTGGACCAAAAATTTCCTCTTGCATCAAGGGTTCGCCAGGTAGGACGTCTATGACTACTGTTGGACAAATGAATCTGTCAGTAGGGTCAGTGTGGCCTCCTATAGCTATCTTTGAGTCCTTGAGTAGCCTGACAAGTCTGTTGAAGTGGTAATCATTAATGATTCTTCCAAAATCTGGAGATGATTTTACGCTGTTTCCGAAGAAGTCTTTCAGAGCTTGCTCTGCATAACCTAGGAACTTCTCTTGGACCTGCTTGGTGCATAAGATGTAGTCTGGTGCAACGCAGGTTTGACCTGCATTGACGCATTTTCCCCAGAGTATCCTTTTGGCAGCTATCTCCATATCTGCGGTGTTGTCGATATATACTGGAGATTTACCCCCAAGTTCTAAAGTTACGGGTGTGAGATTTTTATTGGCAGCTTCATAAATTATTTTGCCTACTGGTGTGGATCCGGTGTAGAATATGTAGTCGAATTTTTGTTTCAATATTTCTGTGGTTTCTGGTACTCCGCCGCACAGTACTTGATAACAGTCTGTGTTCAGATAGTTTGGAAGAAGTTTAGCTATTAGTTCGGCTGTGGCTGGAGCTTTTTCTGATGGCTTGAGGACAACACAATTTCCTGCTGCAATGGCACCTGTGAAGAACAATGGTGGTTGAAAAAGTAAGGGTTTTTGAGTGATAAGTACTGAAAAAACATATTCTGATGGCTGGAAAAATGTTTTTTTACGAATTTGATCTCAATTTCTTATAGGTATATTACTTCCTAACTTAAGTACAAGCGGAATTTCTTGGAAATTAAGTGAATAACTAAAACAATATTCATTTGTTATAAAACACAAACGTCACAAAGCGTTATTGTTTTGTTTCCTTTATCATTTCGGACAGAGTTAACTTTTATATGTTTATTGTGATTCGTCCGTCTAACATCACACAGTGGTTTCTACTGTTGGGCAGGAACTGATAAGAATCATCTGAGATGATGCAAATTCTGGGTATTTCCTAATTAATGTCAATATTTATGGAGGGGATTTTGGGCCCAAATGGTTGCGAAGATATTCATGGCTAATGCATAAAATACAAGAGTTGATAAAAAGTTGAATATCTCTGGACGACTTCAAGATAAACTGGTTTAAAAAAAAAACAAAATACTCAAGAGATACTAGGCTACAACGCTTTATTTTTTTATATGCCTCAGCAACCTGGCATTGCCCACAGAAGACGTTGAAATTTGACTATAAAACATGACATTATTTAAACGCCCTGTACAACATGAAGATTTTATTTTTTGGACTTCTGTTTAATGGAGGGTATTCGAGAATAACAGAGCTACTATTGAAAGAAAAAAGTTGAAATCCGACTAAAGATTGGGAAGATATCAATTGTTAAAATTTAACGAAATTTTAGGTGGTGCGCAAATTTTGTCCATTAGTATATATGTCACTTTGTAAAATCATTAATCATTAGTCATTCGATTATTCCATATTTTCACTGTAAAAGGTAGACGAATGGAAGTTTCAGCAAGAAAACAACAACCTCTTGTGATAATGGTTAAGGTTATATCAAAAAAACAATAACTTCTTGAGTGATGACAATAATTACAGTGTTATTTTTAATTAGTGATAATTCACCTGAATATTTTCTTCTCGGAAAAGTTTTATTGATAAACAATTACATTTATTGAACTAATGAATCATACCGGGTAAATGAGAAAAGCACTACGTATCATTGAATATATCCCACATGTTATCTCGAATTACCTTTCGGTAAGATTGAAAATAAGTGTATGATTATTATCCAATGCTGTCAGCATTCAGTTTTTTCAATGCAAAATCTAATTCGGACATTGAGGTCTTGGTCAAAATAGTATACGTGATACCGAATACAATGGAAGAACACAATTGATTATCAATTCATTGACGGAATGTTCATGAATATATATGTCGCAGTCGGATACTTAAATCCGTCAGTTTGCGAAATGCCTAGACCACGCTTACTGTGGACCATTTCCTTTTATTGAAATTTTCCATAACCAAATCGCAAAGTGGCTGCCCTATGTCCTCGATAGCCTCACGAATTTCATCTTGAGGTCTTGAATCGACGCTAGGTTATTGGCGTAGACCTTCTCTTTCACGTAGCCCCAAAGGAAGAAATCGCAAATTGTTAAATCACAGGTCTCGGTGGCCAATTGTAATATTTCGGAAATTCCATTGGCGGTTTCTGAATTACAACTTTGTTTTTCTGAATTCCAACTTCCTAATCTGAATTTAAATTTCGTTCTTTTGAGATTAAATTATAAGCTATTCCTAAATTCAATTTCTGTTTTATAAATTACATACCTATACCTATATTCTGAAACACATGTTTCCTTTTCTGAATTTGAACTGATTTTTTGAATTAACAACTGTAAAAGGTGTAGAACTAATCTATCGATTGGGCCAGTTTTCGTACAAAAATTTATTTTGATTTACACCTTCATAAGCAGTCAAATACAACTCTATTATGTATATAAGGGTTCGACAAAAATCGGAAATATTATCGGCTATTAATTATAATAGATAATGAATTCTCACAATTAAATGTTTCCCACGCAATCTATCGATTCGATTATATTGCATGAATATTGAACTTTAATGCCCGTTTAAGGAAATGTTTTACAATCAAGTTGTCATTACATAATTAAACATGCATCACAATGAACAAATGTTCAACATAATTTCCGATAACTCTCTTCAAAATGCAATTTCAGGTTGATTATTAGTGCATTATATTCTTGAGTGGTTAATTAAAACTACAAGAATGCGTAATATTACGACTGAAAAGTAAAGTGAGTGTTCTATTACAATAACTCTGAGACTGACTGATGAAAATTTGTGCCGATAATAATTCATGGTAATTTTCAGAAACTTGACAGGGTGATTAGCTGTTCAGTAATCAGTTTAGTTGGTTTGATGTCTTCTTTCGATTATTCATTGAAAAAGTTTCAGTTGAAGAAATAGTTTTTTATCATGAAAGTGTTGTAGTATTTTTCTATAAGAATAGTAACTGGAACAATAAAATCAACACCAACTCCATGGTTACAACATTGCTCCTCCACATATCTGCAGGCAGGCCATCACTTTGAAAATTGGAACAAATTTAATTATTCTATAAATTCATATCAAATACTCTGCTATATTGTAGACAATAGGCCCTTTCTATTTGAGGCCGCATCACTTCCAACTGATGCAAAATCAGTTGATGCGCGTTCTATTTGACAATGTTGTGATTTTGAACTGATGCGCATCACTTCCAACTGATGTTGCTTTCTGACAGAATCAGTTTAATTTCCACAATCACTTCAGTTCATCATAACAATAACATAACCTAACATTTGGGGAAAGTTTACAATTCACTTCTAAACATAACAGAAAGTAAATTATTATCCTCGGTTTTCAGTTCTAGTAATTAATAATTTATTTTACTTTTAGAATTTCCTTCCGAACTATCGTCGATGGTACTCTGATTTCAAACCTTATCGTTTTGTTGATTGTCATCCGAAAAGGGCATGTTCTATTTGTCGAAATCACTTCACTTCCAACTGAAGTGATTTCGGAAATTATTCAGGCAAATAGAAAGCTAGGAATAAGATTCCTCGATTGATTTCACGTAACCTTTTTGGTCAAATTATTTTCTGAACTCAAATGAAAGAGATAAAGCAATTCGGCAATCCGTGTGGAACACATGTAATATTGAGAAAGATTTAATAACTGATCCCTCGAGTTAAATTCCTGGATTTGATCTTACATGGTAAATATGGACTGTTCTTAATCGTATAAGAACAGGTCATAGACGTTGCAATAGTATGTTTTCAAATGGAATTCAGTTGAGAGTCCTAGTTGCGAATGCGGAGAAGCAGAGGAGACAATTGAACATCTGATAAATAATTGTTCCATATATAAATTCAGGATGGCTTGAGAGCTATACATGAAATTCCCAGTCGTTTTTTGAATTGGGTTGTTAATTTTAATCGATTTAATAGAGTTTCAATCATTTTATTTTTCTGTTCTTTTTTCTGCTTCGATTTTTTTTGTTTCAGATTTGAATTTCGAAGGCACTTAGGAGAGGATTATCGTATTTTTGTTGGACTCAATAAAGAAGCAATCTTTCAATATTCAAATAGTTATAAAGTTTTTTTTTGTGAGAACGGCGGACAGGGTTTTATCCACTGAGGTTTTTACCTGAGCTCTGGTATCATACGAAAAAATGGTTAGGTACCCCGTTTTGCACTAACCTCAGTTAAGGATTTTTATTTTTGTTTCATGTTATGTATTATGTTAGCTCTTGATTTCAAAAGATTATTTAAAGTATAGTCAACTAGTGTTTTTTGAGTCAAAACTATTTCACATTGTCCGAAAATGTCATTCGATTTCTAATAGGAAACAATGTTCTCTCATGACTATCAGAAAAAATTTGAGATTATTTAAACTTAAAAAAAAATTTAAGAAGAGAAAATTTTGCAGAGAACAGTCCAAACTCCCAGATCTGTAAGATCAATACTTTATAATTCACCCAATTTTCTAAGGAGGTTGAAAATACGTCTGGAAGCGGCCGCTCAAAAATTAACAATCATTCAATTCTCACACCCATCTGTGAAAAACAGATTCACAAAATTATTGGGAACTTGTACTTCAGACAATAAAAATGTATTTCAGAAAACAGAAATTGAAATTCAGAATAGTTAATTTAATTTCAGAAGAAAGAAATTGAAATTCAGAAAAACAAAGTTGTATTTCAGAAACGGAAAATGAATTTCAGAAGAGGGAAATTGAAATTCAGAACTTATCAATTCAATTTCAGAAAATGTATTACAAAGGTATTAAGGAAACAAATCTATGAATTCTATTTCTGAATTACAATTTTTCATTCTGAATACCACGTTTCTATTTCTGAATACACATTACTATTCTGATATTCAAATTACCGTTTCTGGATATAAAGTTGTTATTCTGAAATTCAAATTACCTATCTGAATTTCAATTCACTATTCTGAATTACAATTCCCATCTTCTGAAATTCAATTTGCTTTTCTGAATTACATTTTGAGTTTTCTGAATTACGATTGGAAAAGGTGTAGTTATTCAGAATGAATACTCCACCAATTGGTTTCATCTGATATTAGTAAGTTTTTCAATATAAACACAATATGAGTTTAATGAGATACAATTTGCTTATTATTCACAAGGAGCTTCATTATGAACAAAACAGTGGAATATAGCGAACGTCTGTATAACGAATTTATCTGTATACGAATTTCGTTCAAGACATTGAATCCTACGTAATTCCATGTTGAAAACACCCTCTAAAACGAAGTAAATTCTCTATATATCGAAATATTCCAAGAACAAGAACATTACTCTGTGATGGGTATTGGTAAATAGTATAAGGGTGGGTTTTTTCCATAATTATGCCGGACGTAGATAATAATTCTCGACCATGAACTAAACCATCACGGCGGGCGGATAGATCCTTCCGAAACATTGGATTCAGCTAGAAATGTTGATAATGACAATTACTTTAAATTTTTAATTTTATTTCAAATTAATTTAAATGTCGATGTTAAATTGTAATGAACTTCCAACTGAAAAGGACATGTTAAACAGTGAAAAATGCGGTGTTCTAGATCACTACGATTGCAGTTATGATACCGACAGCGTTGATTTGGAGGGGCACCGGCCGAAAAACCAAATCGTGAAGAGGTACTTCAAGCCTTCAAGTCCATTGAAGGGGCTCCAGAAAATATTTTTGGATCTTTGAGAAAATGCGAAGTTTTTTTGAGAATAAAATGTTTTTTAATTGTACCACTCAGACAAAAAATATTATTTGCCCAAATAATCGTGAATAGCTATGTATAAGCAATATAAGCAATTAGGAATGCACTTACACACCTTTTTGAGTATGTATGAATTCACAATAAAAATGCAATTGCTTGTTTCGATACTTGACATTATAAAAAAAACTTCTGTATAACGAAATTTTTTGCGGATTTAGTTTTTGTTATAGGGAAGTTCCACTGTATTTTCATTTGAAAGTCGATGGTTATTTTGGGATTAAGGGAGAATCAACTGAACGTGTCAAAGGTATTTTGTGTAATAAAAGAGTGGAGTTTTTTGAGTTAAAATGACTTGGTAGCATTGCTTTTCTTGAACAAATAATCAGTCTGAGGGATCTTCTATTCAAGGGCTACATAATTGCAATTGCTGTGCTTTAATCTAGTTCCGCCTCTGACTGAATCACCTTCCAAGACTGGGAAAGAAATGAAAGTGAATGTCCTCGCGTTATGATATAATTTATAATTCCAATCTTCTCAATTGTTTTCCCAAGAACAAGGTTAATATCTTATTGAGATATATGCATTCTATTGATATTTTTTAGGAATAAACTTGGTTTTGATTAATTTTTTCTCTCTAATATTTAACATATGTATTAAATTATGTCCAGCCATGCGTTAGAAAACTGCTGCCAAAAATTGAAGAGATTCACGTGAAGTCATCTAGAAGACTGTAGAAGGATCCATTTGTTTTTGATGATCGATTTCTCAGCAACCAATGATCGCACAGAAAATTGAAGAGGGATTCAAGACCTTAAATGAACTCCCATTAATGAACAACAATTTTTTTCTTCATGTCGCATCAATATAAAAATTTAACAAAAAAGGGCTTTCGGTGTTTCTTGGAAAATCTACCGCTGGATCGGAAATGTTGAGGAAACCAATAATGTTAAGTGTTACTTTCACAGTTCAATACGTTGATGAAATCCTTACGAAGAGCCAACTCAATTCAGCGAGCCGTTTTTTTGTTTTACTCGATTGAATTTTTGAAAAAAATAAGGATCACGTTTTTTGCCCTGAGAAGCTCATAATCTTTAAAAAAAGGCAAAAAAGAATTTTCTCGAGCTTTTTCCACATTTTAATTGCAGATAGTATATAAATTTCAGAAAAAAAATAAAATAACAAACAAATAAAATTTTTATTAATTTAATAACGGGTATTGCCACCCCTGTTTTTCCATTTGAAGACCGATATCTCGGCGAGAAGTGGACGTATTGGGGTCAATAAAAAATAAATTAAAGCTGAATCAACAAGTATCCCATCATTATAACGATTATGCAAAAATAAAATTTCCACGCTCGTAGACAAAAAAAAGTGGTAAAATTTTGAGAATTTTTTTTGCTGATTTTTCTATCATTACTCGAAAACCACTGAAATTTAAAATTTTTGAAGTTCTAATCCAAAAACTAGACAGTTGGAGCTACAATTTCCCAATTTTTTAAATTCTTTGTACGACCATTCCTCTCAATTACGGCATGTTGAAAATTGCCGAAAAATTTGGAATTTTTTTTTGATCCTTTATTATTTTTTCCAGTAGTGTATTTCCTACTACAAAATATCACAACTGTGGTATAAAACATTCCAGAACAAAAAACAATACTGGATATTGTTTGCGGAAATGTACTAACACAAATTCAAACCGTAATTTTATTTTAATTACCAAAGATGTTTGTGAAAACCATCACTCATATACATGAATATCTTGATGATTACACTTATATTTAGCATAATCACACTCAACTGAAATGACCAGCAATAACTTTTTTGTATAATCAACTGAACAGGTTCCATGCAAAAAATTCTAATAGAATCGAAGCCGACATGATATTCGAAAGGTCAGTGGGCATTTCCACTATGTTAAAATATGGAATTTTTTCATTTTACAGCATTAAGAGTAGTGTTGAACATATACCTATTCAATTATTCACTTAAAATTTCAAGTAATAAATTTTCAATTAAATATTGAACATGTGATTTTTTTACTTGTTCAAACGTCGCGCCATGATGACGTACGAGCAAGCATAATAAGTGGGGAATCCCCACTGGGGATGACGAGTCTCAACAGGGTTGCCAGTTCACATCGTTGTGAACTGTGATTCAACTATAAGAAGGAGTTTCTAGAGAAGGATAAAGCCGAGAGGGAAAAACTCTGGCGGATTCTCCCAGGGATGGATCATTCCACTGAGTTCCTTCGGAACTTCGAGACAGCGGTATCCAAAAGATATCTGGATCTTGGTGAGGAGCAATTACACCACCTCACTGGCTTTCTTACAGGACATTGTCGCCTCAGGAAGCACCTGTTGAGGATGGGATTATCGGACACTGACGAGTGTAGGTTTTGTGGGGAGAAGAAAAAAACCCCCATTCACCTAGTCACGGAATGCCTTGGCATTGCGAGCCTGAGGAAAGAATGCCTTGGACGAGAAACTTGTAAGAGCGAGGAACTAGCCTCGTTGAAGCCTTCACAGTTATTAGATTTCATTAGATCAGATCTCTGGAACTGGAAGGCGAGCTGTGAAGGGTTTGGCCAGAGCATCTCTGTAAGGGGGCACAATAGACCTTAAGGTCGCAGTGAACTGTTACCTCTCTTAAAACTAAACTAAACTAAACTAAAGCCTCATGCAAAATTTTGCGGCCAACGTCTGAATAGCCCCATAGAAAATTCAATTCGTATATTGAAAAGAAGAAACTTCATATTTCAATAGCAAGATAATATCCTATTCTATTCGAGGAAAATTTATTTTGTGAGTGAAGATTGATATACTGAACTTTCGTGCAAAATTTCAAGATGATTGCATTATCTGATTCATGGGGAATTCAATTAGATTACTGAAAAGAAGAATGTCTATACCTACTTCCATAACAAGATATCCGATTCGAGTGAAATTTATTTTGTGAATGAAGATTGATGCAACATTTCAAGATGTAGTTTTGCATATTTCATTTTTTGAATAATTTTCAGAATATTATTTCGATCATTCTGAGATTTTGCATTTATATATTTAGTATCAATCTCAAACCATATACAAAATTTTGTGGTAATATCCTCGTTGTTCCACCAATTGACGAGCGCTAACAAATACCTGCTCAGGGCTTTTCTTATTTTTTTTCAATATTTATGGTATTCCAACTTTTATGGAGGAAGAACCTGCTCAACTCTATCTTGATTCAAATGAGTGTCCACCGAGTAATCAAATAAATCGAATACCATCAATATCAAGAGATTACATAATACCCTTTTAGATTCAACCAAGTACTCAGTATAAGAAAACATTAATTTGATGAGATCGCGAGGTAGATCATTTATAAAATCTGGGAGAACACGGATAATTTGAACGCCGATGGAGAAATCATTAATATTCGTTAAATTAACAGGGTTTTCACAGGTATATTACGAAATCCGTAACAAATTTAACTAAGTGTGTAATATACCGAGTAGTCTTCAAGTATGATACCGATGGAATTGCCAGTTAGGTAACTGTGTTGAATTACTCGTTCAATATTTTTTTCGTTAAAATTGAAATGGAAACGTTCTTTACACAGAAACAGGGTAGGCAATTTTTCTTGCACCTATAATAGATAGGCGGTAACAGAGTTACCAGATCTGCTCGATAATGTCCATAAAGCTATGAAAATACTTTTTTGTACAACTGTCAAAAAAACTTTTCTTCATCATTATGGATGCGTAAATGATCACTTTTTTCACCGTTAAAAAAAGTCTTTTTTTCACCGCTAAAAAAAGAGTTTACTTTTTTTCACCGTTAAAAAAAGTAAGTTATATAGTAACGACACAGAAAGATCACTGAATGCATAGAAATATTGTATTGAATGGACACTCTTATGTGGCATGAAAAAATACTCATTTTACGCACTTAATACAAAATTAACTATTTTGTACAACTGTCCAAATAACTTAACTTTTCTTCATCACTATGGATGCGTGAATGATTACTTTTTCTCACCGTTAAAAATTTTTTTTCATCGTTAAAAAAAGTTATTTATTATACAAGGGAAAAAAGTATTTTAGCTCGAGGTTATGTTGTTTCCAGTCGCGAAGCGTTTCAGGAATAACGGCCATTTAATAGTGAAGGAATTATAATTTCTCACGAAATTACTTTTTTCCCGGGGAAAAAAGTGAGTACTTCTTCCCCGGATATATAGACACTCACTTTTTTGACAGGGAAAAAAGTAATTTCGTAAAAAGTGATATTTTGTGACCTGTCAAGAGATATAATATGTCAAAATTTTTTCCCGTCACAGAAAAAAGATTTCACTTCTTTTCACCGTTAAAAAGAGTAATTTTCCATAGTAACGACACAGAAAGATCACAGGATCTGGATGCATAAAAATATTGTATTTGAAGCATTATCTTTAATAATTATATTTCAGACGAAGTGAATTTTCATTCACAGTTCTACAAAAAATGTTGTTTGTATTTCGTGCGTATAAATTCGTGTTTTCATGGCACATCTGGGTGAATTTTTGGCTCGACCTGTGGTCTCGGCCAAAAATGACACTCTCATCTGGCATGAAAAAAAACACTCATTTTACGCACCTAATACAAAAATAACTATTTTCGAATTACACACGTAAAAATCGACATTTTTCGGTAGAGAAGATAACCGTTCAAATAAAATTTCGCATGACACCTCAATAAATGAGGGTTAATTCGAAGAGAAGAACCAATGAAAAATAAAATTCTTTTAATTTTTATATTCTTCACCAAATATTGCACAGATTTATGGATATTTATTAGGACTATTTAGTCTAAAATATTCTAAAGATAAACAAATTATTATAATTCGAGAAGCCTATATTACCTATAATATAGGTAATATAGGCCTATATCATTCAATTCGAAAGAGTTTACGGATTACCAGATAATGGTTCTTTACCTAGGATTCCAGTTAATCCAACACTGCACTTCAGGTAGAAAATTCGAAATCTACAGACTTTTGGGCAAAACCGTGCACACTATTCCCCTAGAAACAAACTAGCAAGAACATTTCCTAAAATTTTACTTGATCTGGCTATACCTATCCAATGTCTATTGATTTTTTTCTGGTAGGTATTCGAGAATCGAGAAATTATATTCAATTCATATCCTTTTTTCCTGGTCAACAAGGTAAAAGTACATCTTGATTAGAAATTATATATGTAATTCGTCTCCTCTTTTTCTGGTCAACAAGTTAAAAGCAGAAACTGAATTTTTTGTCTCAATTCTTAAGTTTTCCCGTGGCGACCTTGGTCATTCAATGAAATGCATTATCAATATGCGGAGATAAAATTTGTTGAATAATATGATAACTGGTTTTTTGCAGATCAGAAATGAAGTTGATCTGTAGGAGAACTTTGGAACTCAATGACTTTTTAAGTAGATAAATATTCTCTCATTCATATGACGAAGGTTAATTTGAAGATACTTTGAACAGTATTGTAATTTTTCTTGATATATTTTTAACAAGCTTTTCAAAGATCTAATTTCATGTGATTTATCGCTTCAGTTATAAATTGTTTACTTTCACACTTAAAAACTCCGATATGAAAATAATAAGAGGTTTTAAATTCTCCACAGTTTAATATAATTACTATAACCATATTATGATAATTAATTCATAATTGCAGGCAATAGTTATAAAAGTTCAAATTGCTGTATAAATTAGATCATTGTTTTATGAGTTATTATTTGAATATTTCGACGCAATACGAACAAATAAGAAATGACTGACGAAGAAGAATTATTCGAATGAAAAAGAAATTATAGAAAGTAAAACAAAATCATTGAAGATATTCATTTTTTGAATCCGTTCGGGTCTTTATTCTTTATTTAGGTGCTTAAAGACTAACAAAATTTAACTGTAAACCGTTTGAAAATTGTTGGTAGTAAAATATATATTCTATTTATTCTCAAAAAACGCGTAATTTTAAACACCCGATATGTGGATAAATAGAATTTTTGCCCAAATTTGTTTTTTCTTTGGTAAACCTGGAACTATTCAGCCTCATAGCGTACGAAATAAATGAAATAATGAACCCATAGGAAATAAATCGAAAGAAGGATTTTCAACAGGTTATTTTCTGTCCGATTCCTCGGGTATATTAATTATCTTCAAGGTGAAAAGCTGTCGAACTTCCTTCAGTGTATCAAAAGGAAGATACATCAGCCGAAATAGAATGAGAAGGAAAACGAGTTCAACAATACAAGGAGGTCAATGTCAATACGATTATGAATAAACCAATTCCGAATAAACTTCAGACTTCCTCGTTTCTCGAGTAGGCACCTATGTTATTATCAACTTCTGGATTTTGTTAGCAATCAACTCTCGCTTAAAGAAGTTGAACATTATCATTAGTATCTCTCTGTGAGAATAACCAACTTTGGTTGTTTCTGATTATGGTATAAAAAGTATAATTTTCGCTATTATGAGATAATATACACAACAAAAATCACGACATGACAAGTAGCATGGGTAATATGTTATGGTTGGTTCCTGATTATTGTTTACCTGATTTCGTTAGTTTTTGTAAGCTTGTTTGCCCAAATGTATGTAGTTTTCGAATCCTGGGGCAGGATTGGACTCACCGAGGAAGAATCTAATTAAAAAAATTCTTGAACGGGTGAAGGAAGAACCGATATTTTGAGAGCAGGTGTGGTACTGAATGCTTTACTGGCTGAATCCGTCTAGTAGTTGCGGAGTTATGGAAGTATGAAAATGTTAATTATTTTCTGAAAATTTCTGAAACAACATATCTGTTTCCTAAGAAAATTGATATTCAAGGAGACTAGTTCTTGGAGATCGTACCGTCAAGAAATTTAACCAAGAAATTTTGTCTTTGCGAGAGAGACAACAAATTTTTGGTCACTTTCACAACTCTCTAACTGAACGAATTAGGGACATGAAATTTTCACGGTAATTTTGAGACTGTTCCTATACTCCTGTGAAAATTGATTGATCAGATTCAGAGTTACTTGATCAATGCCAAAATTTGATAATGATGATGCCCGGAGACCAGTGCCTGGTCGACTCAGAGGTAACATCTGCAAGGGAAAACCATTATACAGGCTGTCCAGTCGATTGACGTCAAATAGTATATAACATTACTAGCAAGGTAAGAGGGTTTTTACTGGCGAATGGAGGATATAATTGACGAGCCGCAGGCGAGTCAGTTACCTCCTTGAGCCAGTAAAACCCGTTACCTTGCGTGTATTGTTTTATATTTTATTTGTTTCTCGTTTGTAAAAAGGTGAGATAAATTCCAAAAAAATCTCAATAATTTGTCGTAAATGTCGTAAGCTATTTATGATTATTTATGATCGGAAAATTATGACAACTGTCAGTGGCTTTACGGGAGGGAAGTCATTCGAGAATATTTGCTAATTTCTGACGAAAAAGGCCAGATCCAAATGAAACAAGGTATGAATATCGTTTTTCAATACGTTTATAACGTTTATTACTAAAAATATCTGTTCAAGGAACGATGAAATTAGATGATGGATAAATGAAATTAGAAGCAAGTACGTGAAAAGGAAAGCGAATAAATTAAATTAGAAGCAAGTACTTGACAACTTTCAATGTAAATAATACTACTAACTTGTAAAAGTTTTACAAGTTAACTGTCAATTTTACAAGTTAGTGACTTGAAAAAATAAACTTCCTTGATTAATATTGTGTTTTTGGAAACTGACGTTTACAAATGAGAAACAAATATAAATTATTTTTGATTCCTCAAACCTTGCTATCTTGCTATCCAAAAATGCCCCAATGCTTGCTATCCAAAAATGCCCCATATAAGTCATGCGATTTTTTGTAGTTATCGAAATATGATTTTCTGAGTGTTTTTTAATGTTTTTTTGCCAGCTAGGTTTGAAAAATCCATATCTTTCTATGCATTAAGTATTTTGCAGTTTTATTTTTCTAGCATGGTCGTCCTGAATGTTGCTTCAGTAAAAAAATATAATGAGCTTTCTGAAATCACTGCACGCTACTCAAAAAAGCTTGAAAGCTAGAACTTCAGTTTTCAGTAGGATGTCCTCAAACATTCATTTTCGATTCAGAAATAAGAAAAGCTGTTTTTTAGCTTAAGGCTATGTTTAAACACTTTGAGGAGTCCTAAGCTACTAAAATCATAGGAAAAAAGGTACTTGATCGGATTTTTTTCGTTGTAATCAGCCTTGGAAAGAGGATAGTCTGAAAACGATAAAATTCGTTTTTCTTCATTTTGGTGGGGATTAAACTTGGAAATGGGATTTTAATTAAAACTTCTAGGAAACAAATGTAGCTCTATTAATTTATACAATAATTTTGGTCTCATCACTGATGGAAAATGTTAACATTCGTCAGAATTGATAGTTGTGAAATTACCTGTTTTGGCATAGACAATGAAAGGCACCTAATAATAAAAATTACTATTCACTTCAATAATTTTCAAAATCCGTGGTGTGTATTCACCATTCATATTGATGAATATCTCAACTCATCGGTGGTCATGAAAATTTAAGGTGTCTAGAAACGCAGTGTAGAATACTAAACATTTTCACGAATTGGTATGGCGAACCTCCCAAATTTATATTTGGTAGTCATTGATTATTATTTTATTTACAATGCAATATGTGTTCTCACGTAGGTATTCTTAGGTGAGTTTGGTCAGTGAAGGATAAAATTCCCGTAAATAGCAAATATACTGCGCAAAAATTAACGCACATTATGGAAATCTCAAATTTATTTTACAACTGAAGGTGTTCTCAATGATAATTTTTTTTATCAGAATTATCCATGCATATGTTATCCACTTTCAACGTTTTTCTTCAATACAGATGTTTTTCCCAGCAGGAATAAAAAAATTTAGATTATCAGATTTTGAATGTATTGGCTCCATTCTGAAATCAGTTGTTCTCGATCAATTCTAGAGATCAATAGTTTTTCTTTCGTTTGACTTTCTACACTCGATCGCTATGCAACGCGAAACACGCAATTTGACCGAAGAGGAATGTGCCCAAACGGTTGTTTTGCGAGAAGAAGGGTGGAAATACACAAGAATTGCAGAAATGTTTTGAGTTTCGCATACAAGAGTGTCCAGAATGTTACAGCGATTCAGGGGGACAGGTATGAATGTCCGAAGACCAGGACAGGGTAGACCACGGGTAACAACTGCCATTCAAGAACGTTACTAGAGAGTTTCTTCGTTGAGGAAACGGTTTGCAACCGCTCGCCTCCTTCAAAATCAGCTTGAGAAACCCCATTGGGTGCAAATTAACACTCAGACAATAAGAATTCGCCTCAGAGAATATGATTTAAGGCCTCCTATCGCGGCAAGAGGCCCAGCCCATCAAAGGGCGAGTTTGGATTTTGCAAGAGAGCATATCCATTGCGAGAGAGCTGATTGGGAAAGAGTTCTCTTCACAGATGAATCTAGATTCTGCCTCGACCATTATGATCGACGTTTCATTGTATACAGACGTCCACATGAAAAATATGCTGAGTGCAATTCCTGAATACTACTGGTTTCGGGGGATGATCGATTATGGTATGGGGTGGAATATCTTTGACTGCTCGCACAGACCTAGTGGTCCTTGATAATGGAGCTATGAATGCTGATAGGTATATAAGGAACATGGCATGTAGTGCCATTTGCCCTATACATTGGTGAAAATTTTATTTTTATGGACGTTGGTGAAAATTTTATTTTTATGGACGCGCATCGTTCAGGAGTACCGAAGAGAGGTTGAAGTCTCTCGAATGGAATGCCCAGCAAGAAGTCCAGATATCAATCCGATTGAGCAGGTTTGGGATAACCTCAATAGAAGGCTGAGAAGTTCAGAAAATCATCTAGCTACTCTTAATGACTTAAGAATCCAACTCAGAGAAATCTGGGAAGGATTAGATCAGAACATTTTGAGATCACTCATTTTGAGTATGAACCGTCGTTGCCGAGCTGTATGTAAACGTAAGGGATGGGATAACCAAGTTTTAAATTACTTATCAGCATTCCAGTATTTGAAAATTGTTTATTTCTCTTCTTTCACAAAAAATCCTGAATTTTTCTTCCATTCAATGTGTCTTGTTTCTTTCATTAAAATTGAGATTTTCAGAATGTGCGTCAATTTTTTTGCGTAGTGTAGTTTTGATCCAACCTTTTGTTATAAATTCAATTTTATCATTACCCGATTATCGTCATTGTGTTGCATATGAATGAGCTGAATTGCATAAATGAACTTTGTTATGATTATTCGCATTTTCAAATACCTGAATACCTATTCATAATGAATGATTCAATATTAGGTACTGGCATGCATCAGTGCAAAATAAATAGAGATTGGAAATTGAGAAAGGTATCTTGAAATGTTCCACTGTTTTGGTTGATTGTGTGAGAAGAACGATAATTATGAATATAATGAAATTGTTTAATTTCCGTGTCCACAAATTAACTTTCATACGTGGATAATGAATTCCTTGCAAGAATTATGGAAACAAAATGAAATCTGAGTTATCAAATGGTTTTTGACAAGTTTTGTCTTGAAGACAAATGGTGGTATCATGGTAGAATTTTTTTGCATTATTGAGCAGTTTGATTCAAAATCTTGACCTGCTTGGAGGAATCAAATTGCAAATCATGAGAACCTGGGAACTGTTTGACTCATTTGATCCATTGGCGAAGTGTACATTTCGATACTATACCTACCCTGAAATTTTCAAGTCTATAAATCATTGCGTGAGAAAGTTAGAGTGTTTAAGAATAGAAACGCTATTACCTCTAGAATAAGCGCAAAATGGGCAATGCTTTTTTGAGCGCTCGTTCTACTTAAACGAGTGCTATATTGTATTCCCAAATGTCTGTTATTTTCGAATTTTGAGCCTAAAATGGTCTCAAACGATAGGGTTTGAGTTACTGATGACGAATCTATGGTCAAATTAAATTCTGTCCGTGGGGCCGTCCGTCCGTCCGGCAGTTAGAACGATAACTTTCGAAATGATTGTCCTAGAAACTTGAGAATTGAGATGGTATTACCAGTTTGGTTGCTATATTGAATAACTCGTTGAATATTTTTAAGCGCTCGTTCTACTTAAACGAGTGCTTTATCGTTTTGCGCAAAAGTCTGTAGTTTTCGAATTTTGAGCCGCAAATGGTTTCAAAGGATAGGGTTAGACTCCCTGATGACGAGTCTGTGATCAAATTCAATTATCCCCGTGCCGTCCGTTAGCACGATAACTTAAGAAAGGATTTTCCTAGAGACTTGAGATTTTCAGAGTGAGCTCGATTCGTTAACCAGCCTAATCGTACAGGGTATTCCATAAAATATGGCCATTCAAAATTTTTTTCCCTTAATATCTATGACAAAACGAAACCAATCGAAAAGAAATTTTGCGGCCACATGAAAGATGTTCATAATAAGCCTAATACAAGATTTTGTGGTAATAATGTTAACAGAAGCATAGAAAATTCAATTGGAATATTGAAAAGAAGTATCTTTATATTTCCAAAACAGGACTTTCGATTTCAGTGAAATTTATTTTGTGAATGAAGACTGATATACTGAATGTTCATGCAAAATTTCAAGAGAATCGCGTTTTTTTTCAATTGTTTATATTTTACATATTTCATTTTCTGAATAATTTTCGGAATATAATTCCGGTTGTGTTGAGATTGTGCATTTATATATTTGGTATCAATCTCAAGTACCATATAAATTTTTAGGTAATAGTCTTATTACTCCACCAATGAACTAGCGCTCAAAAGCATCTGTGAAGGACTTTTCTTGAATTTATTTTTATGTTTTCATCAAGGTCTGAAATAACCTCCTGAGACGTCATATTTACCAAATTCTAACTCAAAATTCTTTCATTGACAACATTGGTGAAAACTTAAATTTTTAATGAAATGTTCATGACAACTAATATTTTCGATATATGCTTAATAAGTTTCAACAGAAGTTGATATATAGCCTGAAAAAAGGAGTAAGTTTTGGTGTATTTTAAGCAGTTGTCCACTTTTAAGGTACTCCTGTATATATTTATATTGCGTTTCGATACTAACTACCTTCTTTTTAGAATCTTCAGAAACCAATTGGTAAATAATGTTGCAAATATCGTAAAGAGGCATATTTGATGATATAAATCAAGTTCTTTTAAGATTCGAAGAACAGGTAGACGCATTAAGATATATTTATATCAAAAGTATTTTGATGAGTATATTTAGGTATATTTTCCTGTTTTTTTGTTATTTCAGTGATCATGAAGATGCGTTAGATTTTCCAATAGAATTTGTTTGATATTCAATGAAATAATCATGTTTTTTTAATATTTCGTGTGATACGTCTATGCTTCGATGAACCTCTTCAAAATCAATTCAGTAGTATGTGTGAGTAAGCAAAGCAGGTGTACTTTGTGTACGCTATGTTACTGTTTTCCTACGCCACTTCGGAACAGCACAGTTTTAATTGATCAACTTTCTACTCAAATTGAAATAATGGGAATGCCATTAGCCAAAAACGTGATTCATCAATTGAAAAATAATACATAATATTCTATAAATCATAATTGAAAAATAATACAAAATGACGCTACATTACCAAATTTATCAATGACGAAATCTACACAAATGTATAGAATTAGTTAAAAACACTCCCACACAACATTTTTCACAACAAAATACCACTTTCTTCAACAAATTTAAATCAAAATAAACTGAATTCAACCATGAAAATGTAATATGCCATAACTACAAAAAGCATATACTGGTTTAAGTCAGTAAGACTGATGTTTTTAATTTCATATCGCATTGTGTATTTTTTCAAAATGATTTAAATTTTTTTCGAAATCGAAACATTCATACATTTCATTCCTTGCCATCAGATATGCAAATTAAAATATTATTTTCTCGACTTACCTGCCATAGGATTCAAAGCAATATTCAAGGGATAATTCCACGACCCTATAACAAGAACAACCCCATACGGATCCTTGTGGATCTCCACACCATCCAGCATATTAACCAGCCCTTTTTCCGGGTACTCAACATTCGCATATTTCTCCAAATTCCACAGCAAATTCTTGACTTCATTAAGGGTGAACTGAATCTCGCAAAGTATAGATTCAGTCTTCGGTTTCCTCAAGTCCTTATAAAGGGCATCGCACAGTTCATCCTGGTTATCCTCGAAGAATTTGATCAGGTTGTTCAGCTGAGTCCTTCTGAACTTCAGGGAGCGAGTCTTATTCGCGTAGAAGTTTTTGCGAAGGGTGGCCACCACTTCTGCCGGATCTTTCATCGGTACAGGAAGTATATCCACCACGGTCTCTGCGTTTTGCTTCATTGTCGGTAATTGGTGACTTTCTTCTTGGGATAACTCGAGCACTGATCACCGGTACTACTGGTAGGTACTTTCTTGGTGTTTACACTTCTATCGACATGCGACTATTGTTGATCTAGCAGGCGCTTCACCGGTGAGCATGCACGTAATGTCGCGTAATGATTTGGTTTTACGGGGTTCCTTGCCTGGCTTGCTGCTGCTCTTGGTTAGCTCTTTCCTCTTGAACTTGCACGACAGCTTTGTCAAGGCCGCAGGATGTACAAAATTATCATTTTGTGTTCATTAACTTTTTGCGAATGTGAGATCGGATCGTCAACATGATTCAGGCTATTTCTGTTTTGATTTGATCATCGTAAATTCAGGAATTTTATGATTAGATTGGGTATGGAGTAGGTGATAAGATTATTATTAGTGGAATGACCAGTGTAGTGCTCGTAAATGACTATGAGAATGACTATAATTTATGAGAATGAAAAATACCTTTCTGATGAGGCAAAATTTGAATTTTACTATTTGTACACATTGTATTTTTATCTCCGTCTTGAAATAAGGATTAAACATATCATTCTGAAACGAATAAACCTATTCGAATGAAAAATCGTGACATGAAATGTTTTCATTTCGTATTGACAAGTTGTCACTATGAGATTTCTTTCAAGATATTGTTACAGAAAAAAATCTTTTTTCTCCAACCATCAAAAATGTTGACATTTTTGTACTATTTTCAGGCATAGATTTATAATACTAACTAGATAGCGAACATGTCAAAAATTTTGAGGCAAATGGCGGCCATTTGCAGTTTGGAGTGAAATTGACTAATTTGAGAGTTGTCATTTTTCAACGAACTGAAATATTAGAATTAGCGAGGTTATACCGTTTTTTGAGGAATCTATTGTGTATAATCATCATAACATACTGGTACATTACATTTTAATACCTAATACACGAATCGAAAAAAATTATTATTTGATATAGACCGAAATGTCAGTGTTCACAGAAAACTAATATACAGAGTTCGTTTTTCATAATTTCTTTCAAAGGAACGTCTCTGTTTCAATCAAAATTCGAGCACATATGGCATAAAACATCAAAATATTTGTGGTTCACTCCAAACTGCAAATGGCGGCGATTTGCCTCACTTTTTTCTACGTGACAGTTAGGAAGTTCGACGTCCAGTTAGTATTATAGGTCCATGTTTTCAGGTGCAAAGTCATAAATTCCCTTACCGTACAAAAATTTGCTCGTGCTTAGTAACACTTTTAATCCTAGGATTAAAAACGCTACTTTTAATCCTTGGATTAAAGTAATTGCATTTGACGTCTACTTGACAATCAATATTCACCAACAATATTAGATATCTCTGAATACCGACTTGCTATCGCCAAATTCATTTTAATTTTGGCTTGGTTGGAGAAAAAAAGTATAATATTATACGGACTAAAAGTGCCTTTTTTACTCGCAATCTTGCATTCGCTCAGCTCCGCCTCGCAACTGCAAATATTGCTCGTAAAAAAAATGCACTTTTAATCCTATATATACAATATACTATTTCTCCAACCATCAAAAATGTTGACATTTTTGTACTATTTTCAGGTGCGAAAGTCATAAATTTCCTTACCGTACAAAAATCCACTCGTTACTTAGCAACACTTTTAATCCTAGGATTAAAAACGCTACTTTTAATCCTTGGATTAAAAGTAAATGCATTTGAAGTCTACTTGACAATCACTGTCATAATTCTGTGTTCAAATTCATAACCAAATTATGAACGATTTTTTCACTAAAACCAATTTTATTGTAATTTTGACTTGGTTGGAGAAAAAAAAGTATATATTATTCGGATTAAAAGTGCCTATTTTAACTCGCAATGTTCCATTCGCTCGGCTGCGCCTCGCAACTGCAAATATTGCTCGTAAATAAAAAAGATGCACTTTTAATCCTTATAATATAATATACTATTATTTCGATCCTTGCAATGATTATGATCTTGAAGTGTTTTGATAAAGTCACTGAGAAAAACCCAACTCCATGAACACAATAACTAACTTCACTTTGTATTGGGATACTCTTCAAGATGCAAGGGTAAAAATATTCAGCTCTTGTACGCTGGTTTATGATGAGAAAACGATCTTTCAGATTTAAATATTTTGAGAACTTTTTTTTATCATTCTATCAATTCATGAATAAAACATCATTTTGTGTTCATTAACTTTTTGCGAATGTGAGATTGGATCGTCAACATGATTCAGGCTATTTCTGTTTTGATTTGATCATCGTGAATTCAGGAATTTTATTATTAGATTTGGTATGGAGTAGGTGATAAGATTATTATTAGTGGAATGACCAGTGTAGTGCTCGTAAATGACTATGAGAATGACTATAATTTATGATAATGAAAAAACCTTTCTGATGAGGCAAAATTTGAATTTTACTATTTGTACACATTGTATTTTTATCTCCGTCTTGAAATAACGATTAAACTTATCATTCTATAATGAATAAACCTATTCGAATGAAATACCGTGACATGAAATGTTTTTATTTCATTGACAACTTGTCACTATGAGATTCCTTTCAAGATATTGTTTATAGTAAAAAATCCCTATTTCGATTCTTGCAATGAGATGATATCGAATTTTGATGATGATGAAGTCACTGAAGAAGAACCCAACTCCATGAACACAATAACTAATTTCACTATGTATTTGTGATACCCTTCAAGATGCAAGGGTAAAAATATTCAGCTCTTGTACGCTGGTTTATAATGAGAAAACGATCATTCAGATTTAAATATTCTGAGAACTTGTTTTATTGTTCTATCAATTCATGAATTAAAACATCATTTTGTGTTCCTTAACTTTTTGCGAATGTGAGATTGGATCGTCAACATGATTCAGGCTATTTCTGTTTTGATTTGATCATCGTAAATTCAGGAATTTTATGATTAGATTGGGTATGGAGTAGGTGATAAGATTATTATTAGTGGAATGACCAGTGTAGTGCTCGTAAATGACTATGAGAATGACTATAATTTATGAGAATGAAAAATACCTTGCTGATGAGGCAAAATTTGAATTTTACTATTTGTACACATTGTATTTTTATCTCCGTCTTGAAATAATGATTAAACATATCATTCTGAAATGGATAAACCAATTCGAATGAAAAACCGTGACATGAGATGTTTTTATTTCATTGACAACTTGTCACTATGAGATTTCTTTCAAGATATTGTTTATAGTAAAAAATCCCTATTTCGATTCTTGCAATGATAATGATCTCGAAGTGTTTTGATGAAGTCACTGAAGAAAAACCCAATTCATGAACACAATAACTAATTTCACTATGTATTTGTGATACTCTTCAAGATGCAAGGGTAAAAATATTTAACTCTTGAACGCTGGTTTATAATGAGAAAACGATCATTCAGATTGAAATATTCCGAGTACTTTTTTATTGTTCTATCAGTTCATGAATTGAAGCATCATTGTGTTCATTAACTTTTTGCGAATGTGAGATCGGATCGTCAACATGATTCAGGCTATTTCTGTTTTGATTTGATCATCGTAAATTCAGGAATTTTAGGATTAGATTGGCTTTGGAGTAGGTGATAAGATTATTATAAGAGGAATGTCCAGTGTTGGGCTCGTAAATGACTACCTATAATTAATGAGAATGAAAAATACCTTGCTGATGAGGCAAAATTTGAATTTTACTATTTGTACACACGTATTTTACCTATCTCCGTCTTGAAATAACGATTAAACATATCATTCTGAAACGAATAAACCTATTAGAATGAAAAATCGTGACATGAAATGTTTCATTTCATAGTGACAACTTGTCACTATGAGATTTCTTTCAAGATATTGTTACAGAAAAATAGCTATTATTACAACTAGGGAAATATGAATAGTATATTTCCCGAGGTTGTTCTAGTTACATCCCGAGGGCGAAGCCTGAGGGATGTATGAGGCAACCGTGGGAAATGTATTCATATTTCCCGTGTTGTAATCAATAGTTTTTTTCTGATCGATACAATAGGCCGTATTTATAAAGAAGAGCATTTGCTTTTACTTGTATAAATTAAAGCATTTAATTTACATTCTATTCATAAACAAAAAGAAAGAAAAGGTTCGAACTGAAGAAAAAGGTGTTGCTCTAAATTAAAAGTTTCCCTTTTTTGGTATTTATAAACAGGAGCATTTGCTACAGAATTGAAGGATTTGCTTCGCAAAATATGCATCTAGTCCGGGGTGGATTTTATCATTTACTTTTTCATTTATTGACATTTAAAGGAGTTTCAGTTGGAGAGTGAGCTTGAGTGAGTGAGCGCATACCTAATTTTTTGATTTGATTTTCCATGGCGGATTTAGTGCATGTACGCGCTCGAAAAGTGTACAAGAGAGACGTACTCCACGTGAAAGTGATTTTCGAACCCTTTTTCGTTTGAAGAAATAAACGTGCAGTGGTTAGCCGACTACTTCATTGGCGAGAATCAAGGAAATCAGGGGAGGGGCGCTTTCGCCTGTACAAAAAAATGAAAGTGTTCTACGGTACATGGCCAATCCGGGTTTCCAGAGCGGTATATAGCTGAGGAACTGGGATGTACACAGCCTACAGTTTCCAGAATTGTCAATACAACTCTTCGTCTCATTGTAGATAAGGCGGCTGACTGGATTAAGTTCCCATCGACCGAAAATGAAGTAAGTAATAGAACCAAAGTGAAATGGGCAGCGAGAAAAATTTCGACGACTGCATAGGAGTTATCGACTGCACGCATGTTGAAATTGAAAAGCCGCGTTTATTGGGGATGAATATGTTAACCGGAAAAATTATGCTAGTATTAATGTATGTATGTATGTGATCAAAATTTCGTTTTCATAAATATCGAGATAACAGTGGCCCGGCTCCGTTCATGACAATCGAATTTGGAAAAATTCTTCAGTTCATGAAATTATGTCGTACCGTAAATTGCGCGTCTCTATACCTTTCCTCTTTTAGTGAGGATTTGCTTGCAAAGAAAAGGAAAAGATTATGAATACCAAGTAGTAAAGCAAAACCTTTTCCTTCTACCTTCTCCTTGACACCTCTACCTTTACTTCTACCTTTACCTTTGAAGGAAATACTTCATGTTTATAAATACGGCCTAATATCATTCTTGAAATGGAAAAATTAATATTATATTGTAAAATTATTGATTCAATTGGATTTTTAACGTTGCTATGGGCCGTGTTTGTGAGAATCATGGTTGACTGGTTTTATTTTGACGTCTTGTCAGAAATAAAATCATTGAAATAATGTCGAACTACGTCGAAACTCAAGCGGCGAAAGCCCGTGAATTTTTTTTCCGGCCAAATCTAAAGCTGCTCATAGTAAAGAGTATGAAGGCTTTCGGGAGTGGAAAGAAAAGTTTGGTGGACGGTGTCAGCGAAAATATTTTGATAGCATATTTTGAAGATTAGGTATGTTGCTCTGATTCTTGTTCTTTTCAATGTATGATTATTCATTCGATCTCTGTTTGTAGGAATATTCACCAAACACGTTATGGCCAATATTATCTATGTTAAGATCCATGCTGCATTTGAAGGAAGAAACTAATGTCAAATTATTCGATGAAGTGGAAGTATTTGTTAAGAACAAAAATAAAGGATCCGTTCCCAAAAAATCAGCAGTGTTCTCCGGGAGCAGATCAAGAATTTTTGATAGAAGCACCAAATGACTTTTTTCTTATGTATAAGGTTGCATAATATACTAATTTGAGTAAAATATGACTTGACGTTTCATATTTCCCTTGGGACATAAGACTTGACGTTTCATATTTCCCTTGCGATATGAGTGTGTTATGACATATGGTAACTAAGGCGATATTGCTCATTATTGATTCGATCAGAAAAAAATCTTATTTCGATCCTTGCAATGATTATGATCTTGAAGTGTTTTGATGAAGTCTCTGAAGAAGAACCCAACTCCATGAACACAATAACTAATTTCACTTTGTATTTGTGATACTCTTCAAGATGCAAGGGTAAAAATATTCAGCTCTTGTACGCTGGTTTATAATGAGAAAACGATCATTCAGATTTAAATATTCTGAGAACTTTTTTTATCATTCTATCAATTCACGATTAAAACATCATTTGTGTTCATTAAATTTTGCGAATGTGAGATCGGATCGTCAACATGATTCAGGCTATTTCTTTTTGATTTGATCATCGTAAATTCAGGAATTTTATGATTAGATTAGGTATGGAGTAGGTGATAGATTATTATTAGTGGAATGACCAGTGTAGTGCTCGTAAATGACTATGAGAATGACTATAATTTATGAGAATGAAAAATACCTTGCTGATGAGGCAAAATTTGAATTTTACTATTGTACACATTGTATTTTTATATCTCCGTCTTGAAATAACGATTAAACATATCATTCTGAAACGAATAAACCTATTCGAATGAAATATCGTGACATGGAATGTTTTCATTTCATCGACAACTTGTCACTTTGAGATTTTTTTGAGCGCCCGTTCTACTTTAAACGATGTCTGTAATTTTCGAAATTTGAGCCGAAATCTCGAACGATAGGGTTAGACTCCCTGATGGCGTGGTCAAATTATTCTGTCGTTGAGGCCGTTCGGCCGTCCGTCCGCCCGTTAGCCAATAACTTTCGAGGGGAATGTCCTAGAGAGTTGAAATTTTCAGGATGAGTTCGGGTCGCAAATGGCTTGGTTAAGTTCCTTAACCAGCCAAATCGTACAGAGTGTTCCATAAATATGGCCATTCAAATTGTTCCTCAATATATCAGAAAATACGAAGCCAATCGGAATGAAATGTTACGGCCAAATGCAAGCCTCATGCAAAATTTTGTGGCCAAAGTGTGAACAGAACCATAGAAATTCAATTGAAATATTGAAAAAAAACTTCCTATTTCCATAAAAAGATATCCGATTAGAGTAATTTTTTTGGAAGGAGATCTATGATCATCCACAATTTCGGGTCCATAGTTTAACAGAACCATAGAAATTCAATTTGAATACTGAAAAGAAAAATCCTTATATTTCCACAACAGGATATCCGACTAGAGCGAAATTATTCTGTGAATAAAGATTGATAAACTGAATCTTCATGCAAAATTTTGTGGTCATAGTGTTAACGGAACTTTAGAAAATTCAATTGGAATATTGAAAGAAGAATCTTCATATTTCCATAACAGAATATCCGATTCGAGTGAAATTTATTTTGAGAATGAAAACGATTATACTGAATGTTATTTCAAAAGGATCGCATCATCAGAACCAAAGAATTTAATTTTTATAATTATTTATTTTTCACTTTTTTTATTAATTTCTAGAATATAATTCCGATTGTGCTAGGATTCTGCATTTATATATTTGGTATCAATCTCAAATTATATATAAAAATTTGAGGTAATAGTCTTATTGCTCCACCAAAGAACGAGCGCTCAAAAGCTCCTGCTCAGGGCTTTTCTTAAAGTTTTCAAGATATTGTTGACATGATTCAGGCTATTTCTTTTTTGATTTGATCATCGTAGTTCAAGATTATATTGGCTGTGGAGTGCGTGTTAGTAGAATGTCTAGTTCTAGTGTATTGCTCTTAAATTATTAATTAATGACTATGCTCCTGAGGCAAAATTTTAATATTACACGATGTATATGTATTATCTCCAAACTGAAATAACGATTAAAAGGTAATTCGGAAACGAATACATCTATTCGAATTAAATATTGTGACACGAACTCAATGTTTTTGATTCATTGACAACTTGTCACAATATAGTAATTTACGTAACGAATACGGAAAATAGGATTTTTTAGACAAGTATATGAAATTTTAGGACGAGCCATAGGCGAGTCCAAAAAACTGTTTTCGGGCATGTTGCGTACAATATTATTTCGCCAACCGCGTGAAATTACACTATCACTGCTGCTGTCCATAATTTCTTGATAATTACGATCAAAAAACATTAAAAGTGACACTTTTAATGACAGCAAACAATGTTAAAATTGATTGTTTACGTGGAGGCGTGTTAAAAATATTTTTAACACGCTTCCACGGGAGACAACATATAACCTCGAGCTAAAATCTAATCCTTTTTTCCCTTATTCCCTTGTATAATAATTTATAATACTTGATGAATATAATGATTGAGAAATGGTTTGCTACGAAGTCTCTTTGGTTTTGAGAAACACAATCATATCTATGTTGCTAAATCAAGGCATACTGTAACCTATTTTTACTGGGGATGTTTCCAAACTTCAAGTGAAACATTATTTTGACGTTTCAGTTAACAGATAAATACATATCGCATTCACAAATTGCTGGAGTTATTAGCAATTGAAGACGGAAGTATTCGAAATCGATTAAAAGGGACCCCAATTACAATATCTATCGATCATTAGAGCATTCGTATATTGATATAATTACAACCGGAAATGATATTTCAAATGACCCACCCATATACAGAGTGAGTCTTTAAAATGTACAATTATACTAATCATAGGTTCATAATTGATCACACTTTCCTCTATTTTATGGCTATTCCTAATAATATAATACCGTATATACAGGGTGGCCATTTGAAAACGAAACAGACGAGATTACAGACGAAATAATTTTTCGATAGAAATGCTCGGACAGGTCGATTTCTGTTTCGAGGGGGACAACTTAAGATGTAGGTTACGGACGCATAGCGCTTCAACCCTTGCTACTACAACCCTCACCCCCAATTTTTGAATAGGGAAGATGGGGTGAGTGATACCTCATTTGAAAGGTATTTTATACTGATTTCAGCATAGTAATTGTTTTTTCATTTCATGCATTAGTTCTCGAAATATTCTTAACTAAGTTTTGAAAATGAAGTGATGTTTTCATGGCCCTTGTAGTGTTTTTTTTGTGAAAAATCGACATTTTGAGCTGAAAACAACCATGTTTATCTAAATGTCGTTGATTGAAGAATTCTGCGGTTCTATTCGCACATTGATTGTTTGCAAAAAAAAAGTGAAATTATTTCCACCCGCTCTGTATTGAATAAACCATGTCGAACAATGAATTAGAGCACATACAAGTCTCGATTCAAAACTAAGAATAATTCACATGTCAAAAAACCAGTAAGCCAACTTAATGATCTGTTCGTAATAAATAAAAAATTATCGATTCTCATTTTTTTGAAAAAGATAAAAATTCAATAATCAACAAAATGAAAACATTATTGAAGCCAACTGAAAACACTTCATAATTACATAAGTCGGAAATCGTTTCACGAATTGGGACTGGAATATTTCTGTGGCATCATAAATGATTTGATTTTCTTACCTGGTAATCTGATTAGAGATATGTACGTATTTGACTTTTTGGAGATTTCTATCGATCAAGTGTTACCGCACGTTATTGGAAATACTGCAAATTATATCGAAGATGATTTAGATTGAGTTTCAGCAAGATTGAGCTCCTCGCAATACGCTTTGTTTGTTCGACATCTTGATTAAAGATTTCTATGTCAGTGGATTGGAGGAAGGAAGCCACAGTCATGGTTGTTTTCAAGCTCAAAATGTCGATTTTTCACAAAAAAAACACTACAAGGGCCATGAAAACATCACTTCATTTTCAAAACTTAGTTAAGAATATTTCGAGAACTAATGAATGAAATGAAAAAACAATTACTATGCTGAAATCAGTATAAAAATACCTTTCAAATGAAGTATCACTCACCCCATCTTCCCTATTCAAAAATTGGGGGTGAGGGTTGTAGTAGCAAGGATTGAAGCGCTATGCGTCCGTAACCTACATCTTAAGTTGTCCCCCTCGAAACAGAAATCGACCTGTCCGAGCATTTCTATCGAAAAAATTTATTTCGTCTGTAATCTCGTCTGTTTCGTTTTCAAATGGCCACCCTGTATAATATAATGCCATGACTCAAAGAGCCGAATCTCTTTTTCACACAGATTTTCACGAGAATTTTCTCATTATGTGTCTTCACTGAGAACTTTGTGTCACAGATTCATAAACTGTTTATTGATTCTGCGATACAGAGAACATTAACATTCTTCAATGCCAAAATCGCTGGGAGATATTTATGGAAACGCATATTCCATTGACATCAATGAAAACAGATTCAGAAAAAAAAGTGTATTCAAGATTCAATTGGTGTAGGCGCAGTAGTCTCGATAAGCCCCAGAAAGTGCAGTGGTTTTGGGGATGATATATTTCAACTCGGACATTTTCGATATTTTCTTCAAGGAAGGCTAGGGGTATTCTGTATAATCGTTGTAATAACTAGATATAAGGTATAATATTTGTTTATTTTGAAATTCGTCGTTCGAGGTTGTTACGCTGAAGTTCACGGCCGACTGTCAACTTGATTACTTCTGAGTTCTGAATAGAACAAATACAAAACTTGCAATTTTCAAGATAGTTTTACGATATAACAAATTTAATTTCTATTATTTGCGGAAAGTGAATATGAATTAATAAAAAAGAAGACATTTCAATTGATCAAAATTTTGAAAAGAAACAGAGAAAAACAATTATCACCAAAGAAATGTGAATCAAAAATTATTTCTGCTGCTATTCCTTCTCTACCCTGTTCTTTTCCAATTCATTTACTGACCAATTTATTGGAAGATATTTACTGAAAATTTATTGTTCTTTCTCTTTTCAACATATTTGTTTTTTTTTCATATCGTTCAGAGTTTTTTCATCTGCTACTACAATTTCAACTACTTCAATTTCAACTATTTACATTTTTTTTTCATGTGATGATGGTCAAATTGACACCTAACTATATATTAAATTCATTATATTTTTCATGCTGAAATCCCCTTGAATATTTTGGCAATTCATTATTATCATTAGAGAAGGTTCGAGGTTGGAACAGGACAGATGTAGGCATTGATGAAACCAATTATTGGTCTCGGGATATTCAAATTTGAATGAAAATTTTCCCTATATAAACAAGCACAGAAAAGCTTCAGTTTTCACTTAATTTTTTGCTGTGAGCTTTTGCAGCAATAACGCAAGCTTACATACAAGTTCTATAATTCACATAAATTATCGGTTAGAAAAATGAACGATTTATGAGTAATAAAAACTAGTATACGGAAATTCTTGAAGTGTTATTTTGGAGAAAAAAGTCTCCTGCCAAATTTCGATACAGTTGAAACTTTTCTCGGAAAAAATAAAAACTCACAGAAGTTATGATCACTTCGTTTCATCGTATGTTCCATAGAATGAATAAGTATTCTGAGGACTCAGATATTGTTTATGCTCAAAATTGGTTTTTTCAATTATGCTTATTAATCGAAAAAAAATTCTATTTGTGAAATTAAAATCTAACGAATATAATTTTCCTCCAGAAATTAATATTAAACCTTCAGAAAGATTTACAGAACATCTTTATCTCCTGTCATAGACATACAATATCTTATAATATATTATAGTCATTCTATGGAACACTTATATACGATGAAATGGAATGAACATTGATCATTACTGCTAGTGAGTTTTTATTTTCCCGAGAGAAAAGTATCGACTGTGTCGAAATTTTGCAAGAAACTTTTTTTCTCGAGAAGTAAATTGGAAACCATAAAAGAATTTTATTTTTCGAAAATCTATCCCACGAAACCATTTTTTGAACGAAAATCATACGGGGTTGTTATTTTCAAACCCTGATAATAAAGTTATGAGATCTAAAAAATTTGTGTTTTAATTGTTTCATATTATGTGAAGTTTTATGACTCCGTGTTTTTAAGAAGGCGTAAAAGAAATTAAAAACTGTCAACTGGTCATCGCCTTCCAAAGGCTGTATCTTGGAACGGGGGTCGACTTCGGAAAAAAAATTATATAAACTACTCCTAATTATTTTCATCGAGGAATCATCTCCCAAAGTCCCTCTCATTTGTTTAGAGAACCCTCTTTAGGTGCCCTTAACATGAAAATGAATACTTATATCATTGAACTGTGTAAAAAAAATTAGGTACACATAAATAAGAATGAAGAATTAGAAAACATATTCAATATTATTTGAAGCACATTCAGTTATTTAGAGATAACTGTTATCAATACAGTAGAACCTCGATATCCGTGCGCGCTTTATCCGGGCGGCGGATTCTCCGTGCGGTATTCTGACAAGCTTAAAGCTTAGAAAAATGAGGGAGATTGTAAAGTGTTAGAATTTACGAAGCCAAAAACAAACAAAAATCGGTGATTTTTTCAAGCGATTTTTTCAATGTGACTTATAGACACTGTTCAATGTACGTTTAGACATTATGTTTAAATATTAAAACTGTTATTTCTTGTTGCATGTATCTAGTATTACGTTTTTTTGTTTGTTCGACACATAGCTCTGTCTAAATAAATGGTTGAAAATTAAAACTAGGTCTTTGGATTATCCGTGTTTTCGATTATCCGGCGAAGGCTTGGTCCCGACTGGCACGGATAATCGGGGTTCTACTGTATGTTATTTCGTTGGTAGTTCATTATAGAATGGAGTCCAGTAACTATTTGTTGCAAAATGGCGAATGCGCAATTAACACATCTAGTGTATATGATCAATGTATGTATATAAGCTTTGATTAATCATAAAATAACAATAAAGAAAAAGGAATCACAACTGTTTTGGGTCGTACCAGATCGAATAGAGATTGGACCAAAACTGAAAAATCTTACAAGATGCTCTTACCATCCCTACCCATCATCAGATACCAATAATTCTTGATAATATTCATGTAAGAAGACGGTTACAATAAGATTGAAATGATGTGTAGGTAACATCGTCATATTATGCAGATGTTCCCTTTAATATGGCACCACTAATTATTATTTCCTCGATCAAATTTAAAGAACTAGTGTGTAAAGGAATGATATCGATTGAAATAGGTATAATCCTGAAGGATTCTGCATTTCTAGAAAACTTTTTAGGTTTTCACTCCCAGTCTCTGAAACAGAAATGATTGAAATTTTCAATTAATATGAAATGTTGCTGCGTAAATCCTCGCACTAATTTAATTTTGCTAGTTGTTCTGTTGGAATAGATCGTATTTGGGTTGATTCATTGAAGAAAGAAATGACATCAGGAAATTTCAAAATTAAATAAATCAACATCTCTATGTGTTGGCAACTTTCGATGTCAATTAGACTGCAAAACACAAAAATACACAAATCCAAAGATTTTACAAGTTTTTCTGAAGAAGGAGTCTGATATCATTGTTTCATTGAACAATGCTGATATAGACACCGAAACGTTAAATTATATCCTTTTCATTTATTTCTTGTTTCAAAACCAATTTGCTCCTGACAAATAAGTACAAGAATTTACGAATTAATTAAAAACCTCTAATTATTTATGTTTCAGAGATTGGGAGTGAAAACCTTAAAAGTTTTCTAGAAATGTAAAGGAATGGTTTAAATATGAGATGCTGTGTATCAAAATTAATTTCGACCACTATTTCTCATATTTAGTTCATCAGTGATCTTTCATTTGTAGTTTACTGACACAGAACATTTTTCCTATGTCCATTGCTGTTCATTAAATCTAATGCGGGGATACCCGAGGTAAATACAATACGATATGCGACATCTAGCGTTTGCCTTCCGAACTAATTCAAAGAGTAAGGATTTCTTGAATAAAAGCACTAATAAACATTTCATCTGCGCCTTTTCTCTTATGTTTTTATCACACATAATACTTCAATGCTTTCATCAGGGTTTCAGGGCGATGAAAGAATGACAAATACTAAAAATGTTAAGTTGAACTGAATATTGAAGTAGTAGTTATCTATGAAAATATCACCATATGCTCACATTTTTCCCAAAATATCTGGACTGAAATAACTCTATTTCATACGTACCTACTTATACATATATCAAGGGATGTAAAGAAATTTAAAAAAAAATATCGAGATATTTGATATTATGTACTTAGTTGAACATTTCACGTTGACTATCTCGTTTTCAGCACCTACTCTGCTGTGCACTGCTGAGAAATTTAATATTTTTGTAGAATTGATTTCTCCGATTCATATTCATATATAATACAATCGAGCAATGAGCTTCACCTACGAAAAATTATTGAAAATGTTCACCTCTAGCTTGAATTCAAGACTACAGTCCCCATGGGTTGCCGATTTACCGGTACCTTGGAAACGGAGATATTCAGGACTATACTGTATACAGGATGTCTGTAAATAAATGCGAGGGACATGATTTCTCGATGAAAATAAGCAGGGGTAGTTCATAATTTTTCGAAATTGACCTCCCTTCCAACGAGTAGACAGTTTTTAATTTTTTCAGGAGTCCTAAAAAACACTGAGTCATAAAACTATACCTACATAATATGATCCAATCAGGAGATGTTACTCACACAATTTTTTTGATCCTATAACTTTATTATGAGAGGTTAAAAACACCAACCTCTTATGGTTTTCTTTCAAAAATTGTTTTCGTGGGATAGATTTTCGAAAAATAGAATTCTCTATGCTTTCCTATTCAATTCTGGAAAAAAAGTCTACAAGTAGCTATGATCACTGGTCCTTCCACTTCATTCTATGTTCCATAAAATGAGATGGTTTTGTCTATTATGCTTATTGATCGAAAGAAAGTCATATTTGTGGAATTAAAATATTACCGATATAATTTTCTTCCGGAAATTAGTAATTAAACATTCAAAAAGATTTACAGAACATCTTCATCTAATGTCATAGACATACAATATCTTAGAATATTCATTCTGTGGAAAACTCATACGATTAAATGGAATGAACAGTGATTATAAATGCTTGTAAGTTCTTATTTTTTTCGAGAAGTATCCAAATTTCGCAAGAATTTTTTTTCTCCAGAATTGAATGGGAAACCATAAGAGAATTTTATTTTCGAAAATCTATCCCACGAAAACAATTTTTGAACGAAAATCATAGGGGGTTGTTATTTTCAACCCCTAATAATGAAGTTATGAGATCTAAAAAAATTGTGTGAGTAACATCTACTTAGTGCTTCACATTATGTATAGTTTCATGACAGTTGAGTATTGCCACTATGAGGTTAAAAACTAAATATTTCAAACAATAGGAATTAAAATTAATGTTTATTAATGTTATAACTGCTTTTCATGTGATATTTCATAAGTATTATAAGCTTGAATATAATTACTTAATTCATAACCAAATGTGGCACTCCTTCCTCAGCCAGTCTTTCCTGACTATTCCAAACCAGAAATAAAAAACAATATTCTATCATAAATTTATTCATCAACTCATAATTTTATGGCGTCATAAAAATAAAAAAGTAATATAAATCACAAATACACATCTCAAGCTCCATTTGATATTGGTTTATATTCAATTTTCTCATGACTAGAATGACGAAATTATATTTCTAGAAAAATGACAAAGGTTACTTCTGAGGTATAAAGTTGAATATTTGAAATAAGATGAAGATGTCTTCGCCGTTACTCGAGTAACAACCTAGATATAATCCGGTTTCAATGCTACTTTTACAAAATTCGAGTTTGTTACGACGTTATTCAACTAGGACAGAATATGTCAATTCTGTCCAAACGAGGAATACAGGTATTTTATTGAAACAGTCGGATTAATCATGAAAGCAAGTTTTGCGCCATGGATTCGCATTCTTTTTAATTATTTGTATATAGCATGTGTCCCACTTAGTCTGTTCCAATGTTCTGCAATTCGTTCAAGGAAGTGACACTGATTTTTCTCTTTCATAGTGCACCTTGTATTTTTTTACAATTTTTGGTTTCTACTTAAAATTACTTTTTAACGATGTATCACACTTGTATTTTAGTTTTGATTCGATGGAGAAAACGTCAATTGACATTTCATTGTCACAGTTGTTCGTCATTGCAAGTTAGTCAATCTGACACTCACACCACTCTCGAGAAGTGAAAAAGTTTGAAAAAAATAAAGTATTCATATGTTTCCACGGTTATAAATTGTTATTGAAATAAAACAACAATTCTTCTAGTTTGAATTTTAATTGACGTTTTCTCTCTGGAATCATAATTAAAACACAAAGTGGGATACATTGTTGAAAAGGTAATTTTGAGTAAGAATCAAAAATTGTAAAAACATACAAGTGTCACTTGCGGTCAAAAAGAAGGTGACTTCAATTTCGAAATGGCTGAGATCTTAGAGTAAAAAAGTAAATTATTATTTCTTACTCAGAGGCTGAGATAATCCATTGAAACAGACTTAGGGAGACACCCAGTATAAATCGATTCAATTAATTAAAATCATTATTTATTTGATAGTTTAGAACTGGTCGAAAATTTTGACAATAAAAAATTATGAAGATTTAAACCCATTGGAAAGGGTAGATAAAACGACAAAAATTAAGGGACAAATAACTTACGGGCGATCTGAGGTCGGAAAATGGTAGGAGGTGAGTTTGTAAGGATAAAAACGATTTCGATTTTTGGCAGAAGTCGTATAGAAAAGTGACAATGAACAACAACTTTCATGTTAACACATTTTACGTAACCAAAAAAATCTTGTAAAACATTCGGAAAACTAAGTCTGTTTACAGAATTTGGTTAATTTTACCTTCTTATTACTCGAATATACTACTACTTTTATTTAAAATTTGAGGTATTCATTTCTTCTACATCATATAATCGAAAAAGCAACCTTATTTTGAATTGGAAATTCCCACGTCACGTCAAAATATCAGGTTTTTTGTAGAAATCTGCAGGATTTTAGTTCCTAGAATTCCCTCTTACTCATAGTACAAAAATAATATACATTAGATAGGTACTATAGTAAAATTTTCTGAAAATACAAAATAAGTTGATGATGCTGTGAAACTGGACGTAACTTTTTGAAAGTTGGCTGTCCACAACATGTTTTAAAATTCACAAAATCATGCTCGACTTGCTTTTCTTTCACATTCCAGCCTTTTTCAGGAACATTGACTGTTTGAGTATGAATTTGTTCATTTTGAACAGTATTTCCGAAATGTTACATCCCGTTTCACAGATGAAGCACCATTCTTTGTATTTTCTGGAAACATTCACCATAGGTATATCTATTTTTATTTACCACGAGAAAGAAAAGAATTTAACGAACAAAATCCCATAAACTTTTTTTTTTCAAAAAAAGTGGTGTTTTGACGGGAAAATTCTCTATTCGAAATTAGAGTGCATTTTGGATTTTGAGTCAATATAAGGTGAAAAAAATATGTTAAATTAAAACACATATTCTGCATGGAAAAAGAAGTGTTCACCAAATTCCTTCAATTTTTTTTGTAGAAGGAAAAGAACCGAAAGCTAAGTCTTTCGAATTTTTTACATCATTTGAGGTGACCAAAAAAATATTTGAATACAAAGTTGAAAATCTTTTTAGTTCCTAAAACTTTGCTATCCAACATTTTTCTATAGGACTCGTTTTTTAACTAAAGCTTGTTTTGTATTAATGAAGAAACATTGTTATAGATATCAAATGCCTGACTCAATCTTGAGAATTTACGAAATTTCATAATTTAAATTATCACAATAGGGATGTTAATGAAAACAATAAAAAACATAAATATATTGAGAAAAAAATTCAGATTTTGAAAAAAAAGTTATCTGTTGATATTCTCATTAACGTGAGTAGCTTTGTTTTCATATCAATTTACTTTCAATAAGTACACAGAAAATGAACTCCACAAAAGCTGTTATAGGATGTAAGAAGGAACAATAGGGTAAGCGTTAAAAATTTAGCGGTTTTCGTTTCGAAAGTAACAAACTGAATGTGTAGGCATTATCGAGATTATTTTCGTTATGGATATTGGAACATTAGATATCTTACTTCGACGATATCTGTTTTCAATAGATGTGAGTTTAAATTGATGATAGTTTTCTGAAGGATAACGTGTTAGTCCTTTCACTGTCGGAATATTGGGAATTATGAAAATGGTTCCTGGAAGTTATTTATAATATGACGAAATTCGATTTATCAATATGTAATTTCAATGTAGAAATAAATGATTGAATCCATAGCGCATTCGGATGAACAAGTTTATGAAGCAACTGTCATGAACCATGAAAATAAGACTATTTTACAGTATACAAGTAGGGGTGTTCAGCCTAGTGAACGTACTTTGTTTCATTTAAATTCGCAATAATTTCCAATTCAATTTTCTCATAATTTTAATTTTCTGTTATTAAATTTCAAATGAATTAAAATCATACTCATTTATTTACCACAATTCTTAAACAGCTGTGATCTCTGCCGCTTGGCGCACATATTGTAGTTTCCGTATCAGATCATTCTTTACGTGCATGAAAGATTGATTGTTTCCTTTTGCTACCAATAATAATATTATTGTTCTAATAATTTACGTACACAAATTTCGAAAATCTCGTTTCTCACGCGTGTTCGCTGAAATCGAGTTGTATATCAGAATACAGTGTTTCTTTTAAACAAACATTACATCAAAGACTGTTTCCGTTGTGAGAAATAAATTGTCACCATTGCGTACTCTGTGAACTTTCCTAAGGCTAAGTGGGTCGAATTATAATTTTCCCAGCTTTTCAATATAAAGGACTACCATTTTCTGGTTCAGTTGTGAGCTCAATCAATCTGCTCTGAAGCTGAGGACTGCTGCAGATCCATAACTTAAGTTACCCACTTCTAGGTAAGAATATTATTTTATTATTACTTTGGTTTCACTTGACACTTTCGTTTCGTACTGTGTTGGGATAAGATTTAACTCTACATACAGTCCCACTAAAATTTTCTTAGTAATCCCACAAGGGGAATCTTTATGGTCTGAAAATAAATGGTCAGTCCTATTTTAATTTTTTCATAAAATATATAATTTCATCTGGTAATGATATAACAAAAATATTTTTTCAATTTCGTTGCAATCCTCTTCATAGAATCATTTTTTTTCAGCTTTGTTGTGAATCTGATCTTCTATTGGAATATTTAGTTTTTACACTTCGATTCGCAATTATTTTATGGTTTAACTTTGTGATTAATAATGGCACTGATAGAAATTTTCCAATTTTACCAACTTCCATTCAAGTGGTAAAATTTTCAAAAGTAAATATATATTTCTTAAGGCACAATGGTAAAAATCATAAATAATTTTCGAAAATATAGTGGAAAGTGAGGTAATACGATCCCTAAGGGTCAAATGATCCCCCGCCGTAAATCAAAAACAGCTTGTACCATCTATCCAAATACACATGAAACATGTTCCCCTGCGCCCCTGCGAGTTACCTGTAAAGTTCAATGCGGTGCGAGTGCTTGCGTGATTTTATTAAAAATAATCAAAAAGTGTGGCTCTGATCTAAGGTAAGCATGTTTTTGGACTTTCGTTTTTTTTATATGCAAGTGTTTGCTGAAATGTTGTTTTATTTGCGGGTATAAGTAGCAGTTAGCTAATTTTTAAGCCATGTTCGATCATCGCACGCGGTATGTGAAGGTTTTGTAATTTGGGGGTGAAATGATTCCTTCTGTGTGTCTAAAATGATCCCTGGAATCATTTTACCCCATTAATAGTTTTGTTTCAGATCATGCCGAGAACGTAAAACTAATCGCCGAAAGAGGCCTGAAGAACAAATGCAAAAGGCATTAGAGATGGTATGGCTCACAAAACCACGAGAAGAGAATTTGAGGTCCCTGTGATGGTATAAAAGAAAAGCCAAAGGTAAAAATGAAATAGCTGTAGGCTCAGCTAAAAGTTAGGTACCAACAACAGTGTTCAACCTGGAACAAGAACTGGAACTTGTGACATGGAGTCTAGAATAATATACGGGCTGACCACTCAGGAATTCTTAACCTCAGCTCACCAAAAATGGCAGAAAGAAATAATTTACCGCATCAATTTACGAAACTAAAGCAAAAGCTGGACTTGAATGGCTTCATGGATTTAACGTACATATCCAGACATTACAATGCGTGCGCGAGGTTTTAATAAAATGGATGAATTTCTCTCGACTTAAGAAACGCCAAGAAAAATATTATTTTTCAACCCATCGAATATTTTTGTTTTGTGTGACTTGCTTACATACTTAAATTGTTATGACAATACATATTATCATTCAAATAACAGCAGAGTTTATTATTTCATTTTCATTTGATATTTATTTACTCATAGTACAAATGATCCCTGGATCATTTTGCCCCTACCCCAGGGATCATTATATCCACAGGGGTGTATAAAATGATCCTTTACTAAACTTTTACAAAAATATGTAATACAAAAAAACTACATAGATGACTGAAAAATAAGTTTGGCAGATACAAAGTTAAGTAATTCAATACCTTCAACAATTGAAATCTTGCGGTTTTGCCTTCAACTTTAGCCACAATTTAAATTTTCCCTTAAGGGGATCATTATACCTCACCTTCCCCTATCATCTCCTTCTCTCATACTGGTTGTATCTGAATAAACCTAAAAAATGAATGTGGCGGTACTTCAGATCATATTATGAAAAGGTTACCATAAATTTGGATCCTGAATTGCATTGTTTTCAAGATACAGGGTTTTGACGTTTCACATAGAAACTGACTAAAAGTGGTACGACACTACTATATTTAAAACTTACTATTATTTTTTAATTATTCCCTTAATTTGTGACAAAACTGCTCTTTTTCGTGTGTGTATGTTAGATAATGAAACATTTTGTAGAAGAGTAGAAGGTTACATTAAACTATTTTATTCTTTTACTTAAAAACGGCGCCCCACACGAGAAAAAGGCAGAAGATATTTTTTGTCAATTGAACGAAGGTTTTGAAAATAATTGCTAGTTTAAAATATCTCAGTGACGTAGCACTTTTTCAGTCAGTCTCGACTTTTTCAGTCAGACTCGATATGTCGTGAAGATGAAATGAATTGTGTACTCTAAATAGGTGAATTTTTTCGCTATCTATATGACATATAATCGAGATACATCGTGTACTTCTTATTACAAAAATCATTGAGAGCTTCCTTCATTATGATGCAACAAACCATAGAAGGCATAAGCTAATTCGAATCTTAACAAGAATATCAAAACGTTCTAGATATATTCCAGAGGAAATCCTCCTCGTTTCTTCATAATCATATTCAAAAGGAAAATTTTTGATTCACTATAAGGCGGATAACTGAATTGAAATCCTATTTCTGTGAAAGAATTTAGCTTCGTTTTCAACACATTTGATGAGAAAATGTATTAAACCCTGCTTCGCCATGGTATGCACCCATTCCGCTTGCACCAACACCTCCAAATGGAAAATTTTCCGTGCAAATGCACGGTGCATGGTATAGTTTATACTGAGGGATCCACTTGAGGTTTCCTCGAGGAATCTTTTCTGCATATTGTGGTCTTCAAAAAATACGTATAGATATGAGCTAATGTCTTAGGAACTTTATAGGTTTTCACTCCCAGTCTCTGAAACATAAATAATTAAAAAATGTTTGATTAAGGTGAAGTGCTCCTGCGAGAATCTTTGCACTTATTTGTCAGGAGCAAATTGGTCTTGAAAAAAATTGTTGCCTAACAGTAAAACTGAAAAATGAAACAAATTAAAAGGATATTGTAACGTTTCGGTGGCTATATCAGACACCTTCTTCGGACAAACTCTAAAATTCTTCAGAATTGTGTGTTTTCTCATTTGTAATCTGATTGACATTCATAAATAAATAATATAAAGTTCCTAAGAAATGCAGAATCCTCCCAGAATATATTTCAATCGATATATGAGCTAATGGTTTCTCGTTTTCGTTGATGTATTCAATAGCTTCATCACAACTGGTGACATTCAATATGGGCAGAATTGGGCCCAAAATTTCTTCACCCATAACTTTGTCTGATTTTTTCACATTTATGAGTATTGTTGGTGATATAATTCTTTGAGATTCTAAATATTGGCCACCAATGTCTTTTGAAATGGTTTTCTGAGATTATTTTGCTTATATCCGAAGGAAACTTCTGGTCACCGTAAAACTCTTTCAAAACCAACTTTGCTGCGTTCAGAAATTCTTCTTGCACTGCTTTAGTACACAGCATATAGTCGGGACATATGCAGGTTTGTCCTGAATTCATGAATTTACCCCAAACAATTCTTCTCGCTGCCAATTCCATATTTACAGTGTTGTCGATATAGATAGGACTTATACCACCTAATTCCAATGGTGAGGTGTTAAATGTTTCGCTACTGCTTGATGAACTATTTTTCCAATAGTTGTGGATCCTGTGTAAAAAATGTAATCGAATTTTTCAGCTAACAGTTCAGTTGTTTCAGTTATGCCTCCCAGCACTACGTGGATAGTGTCTGTGTCCAGATATTTCCTGAGATGATTTTGCTTGTATCTTGAAGTGTCAACATGATTGATACATTGAAGGTCTTCACGATAAAAAGCGTGTTTTTAACACTTGCTGCTTATTCTCGGCACTTATCCTTTTGCAACTTTTTGCTGACGATTATTTCAAAGTATCTAAAATTATTATCTAATAAGGTTTCTATTCGTTTGACTAATTCTCAGTCATAGATGAGAGTGGTCCAGAATGCTGCGTAGATATACATACATATATTTATTTTCGGTAAAAGGCTGAACATGGTTCAACAAAATCTTTTTTCCTCAACATTTGAAATGATTTTGTGTTTATTCTTCTAAATAGGTAGACTCTAGTAACAGCCTCATTGAAAATGAATTGATTTGTGTAGACTAAATATATGACACATAAATCGAGATACATCGGGTACTTTTTGTCACAAAAATCATTGAGAGCTTTCTTTGTCATTATGCATCAAAACATAGAAGGCATAAGCTAATCCAAATCCTAACAAAAATATCAAAACGTTTGAGATGTACTTCAAAGGAATCCCTCTTCGTTTCTTCATAATCATGTTCAGAAGATTTATTTTAGATTCGCTATAAGGCGGATACCTGAACTGAAATCCCATTTCTGTGAACGAATTTAGCTTCGTTTTCAACACACTCTTTTGATGAGAAAACGTATTAAACCCTGCTTCGCCATGGTATGCACCCATTCCGCTTGCACCAACACCTCCAAATGGTAAATTTTCCGTGCAAATCTGCATGATGGTATCGTTGATACTGAGGGATCCGCTTGAGGTGTCTTCGAGGAATCTTTTCTGTACACTGTGGTCTTCAGAAAATACGTTTCTCGTTTTCGTTGATGTATTCAATTGCTTCGTCACAACTGGTAACATTTAATATAGGCAGAATTGGGCCAAAAATTTCTTCACCCATAACTTTGTCTGATTTCTTCACCTCTATGAGTATTGTGGGAGATATTATTCGTTGAAATTCTAAATATTGGTCACCGATGGAAACAGTGGAATTCTCTAAGAATCTGAGTAGTCTTTTGAAATGGTTTTCTGAGATTATTTTGCTTATATCCGAAGGAAACTTCTGGTCACCGTAAAACTCTTCAAAACCAACTTTGCTGCGTTCAGAAATTCTTCTTGCATTGCTTTAGTACACAGCATATAGTCGGGACATATGCAGGTTTGTCTTGAATTCATAAATTTACCCCAGATAATTCTTCTCGCTGCCAATTCCATATCTACAGTGTTGTCGACATAGACAGGACTCTTTCCACCCAATTCCAATGTTGTCGGTGTTAAATGTTTCGCTGCTGCTTGATGAACTATTTTTCCAATAGTTGTGGATCCTGTGAAAAAAATGTAATCGAATCTTTCAGCTAACAGTTCAGTTGTTTCAGGTATGCCTCCCAGCACTACGTGGAAAGTGTCTGTGTCCAGATATTTCCTGAGATGATTTTGCTTATATCTTGAAGGGTCAACATGATTGATACATTGAAGGTCTTCACGGTAAAAAGCGTGTTTTAAACAGTTGCTGCTTATTCTCGGCACTAATCCTTTTTGCAACTTTTTGCTGACGATTATTTCAATGTATCTATAATTTATTATCTAATAAGGTTTTTATTCATTTGACTAATTCTCAGTCATAGATGAGAGTGGTCCAGAATGCTGCGTAGATATACATACATATATTTATTTTCGGTAAAAGGCTGAACATGGTTCAACAAAATCTTTTTTCCTCAACATTTGAAATGATTTTGTGCTCATTTTTCTAAATAGGTCGACTCTAGTAACAGCCTCATTGAAAATGAATTGATTTGTGTAGACTAAATAGGTGAATTTCTTCGCTATCTATATGACACATAAATCGAGATACATCGGTTACTTTTTGTCACAGAAATCATTGAGAGCTTTCTTTGTCATTATGCATCAAAATATAGAAGGCATAAGCTAGTCCAAATCCTAACAAAAATATCAAAACGTTTGAGATGTACTTCAGAGGAATCCCTCTTCGTTTCTTCATAATCATGTTCAGAAGATTAATTTTAGATTCGCTATAAGGCGGATACCTGAACTGAAATCCCATTTCTGTGAAAGAATTCAGCTTCGTTTTCAACACACTCTTTTGATGAGAAAACGTATTAAACCCTGCTTCGCCATGGTATGCACCCATTCCGCTTGCACCAACACCTCCAAATGGTAGATTTTCCGTGCAAATCTGCATGATTGTATCGTTAATACTGAGGGATCCACTTGAGGTGTCTTCGAGGAATCTTTTCTGTACACTGCGGTCTTCAGAAAATACGTAAAGAGCCAATGGTTTCTCGTTTTCGTTGATGTATTCAATTGCTTCGTCACAACTGGTCACATTTAATATGGGCAAAATTGGGCCAAAAATTTCTTCACCCATTACTTTGTCTGATTTCTTCACATCTATGAGTATTGTTGGTGATATAATTCTTTGAGATTCTAAATATTGGCCACCGATGGCAACAGTGGAATTCTCCAAGAATTTTAGTAGTCTTTTGAAATGGTTTTCTGAGATTATTTTGCTTATATCCGAAGGGAACTTCTGGTCACCGTAAAACTCTTTCAAAACCAACTTTGCTGCGTTCAGAAATTCTTCTTGCACTGCTTTAGTACACAGCATATAGTCGGGACATATGCAGGTTTGTCCTGAATTCATAAATTTACCCCAGACAATTCTTCTCGCTGCCAATTCCATATCTACAGTGTTGTCGATGTAGACAGGGCTCTTACCACCCAATTCCAATGTTGTCGGTGTTAAATGTTTCGCTGCAGCTTGATGAACTATTTTCCCGACAGTTGTGGATCCTGTGAAGAAAATGTAATCGAATCTTTCAGCTAACAGTTCAGTTGTTTCAGGTATGCCTCCCAGCACTACGTGGAAGGTGTCTGTGTCCAGATATTTTGTGAGTACTCTGTGAAGAAGGTCTGCAGTGGCTGTGGACAGTTCTGAAGGTTTCATAACCACACAATTACCTGCTGCAATGGCACCTAGAATCATAAAATTTAAAGGCATATTTATTTCCATAGAAATGGATATAACGAGCGTATTTGTAGATAAGGAGAACATGAAAGGAAATTTCTGTAGAATAATGAGTTATCGGTTTCGTTGATACAGTCGTTTCTGGAAAATATAGTTTCAATGTCAAGTTTCTAACGATAACAAGGTCGACTCAATGAGTGAATAAAAGCTTATTATTTCGATTTTATATACAAGTTGAGATGTAGCTTTTCTTCTCTTGATTGATTCAGTTGTTCTGAATAAAATAAATTTCGACATTAGTTTTCTTTAATGTTTCTGATATAATTATCAATTATTTTGTTCCTAATACTTCTCCTTGATTTTGCAGGTACAGCCTCACTGTTCTGTTCCACGAGAATATTTGAAATACAGATGTTGAGTATACAGTGTGTCCAAAGAGTAATATGTAACTCGTCAATAATTCTTGTACAATGCATTATCATGGAAAAACCTCGCCCCTTCGGATTTCAATTTTAAAAGCAATTTATCCTATATTTTTTTAAATTTGATTTCTCACCCCTCACGCCTCGTACCCCTTTTCTTCATTTAACCAAATATATATTATGTATATGTGTATAAGGATTGTAATACATCAAATGAAAAGTAATTTGATTGCCTTTTTAGTGATTTTTCCAAAACTAGAATTGGTTGTGCCGTTTGAGTGCTCATTCTACTTGAATGAGTGCTATATGGTTATGCCCAAATGTCTGTTATTTTCGAATTCTGAAACGAAATATTCTCAAACGATAGGGTTCGACGACCCCCTGATGACGAAACCGTGGTCATATTCAATTCTGTCTGTCCAGCTATTAGCAAGATCACTTTCGAAGAGATTGTCCTAGAGACTTGAGATTTTCAGGGTGAGTTTTGTTCCCAAATGCCTCGAAAACCAGCGAAATCGTACAGGGTGTTCTATAAAATATGGCCATTCAAAATTTTCGTTCCTCAATATCTCAGCCAAAAGAACAAATCGAAATGAAATTTCGCGGCCACATGCAAGTTGCTCATAAAAAGCCCCATGCAAATTTTGTGGCCATAGTGTTAACGGAAATATTGAAAATTCAATCCGAATACTGAAAAGAAAAAATATTCATATTTCCATAACAAGATGACCGATTCGAGTGAAATTTATATCGTGAATGAAAAGTGATGAATTGAACGTTCCAGTAGAATTTCAAGAGGATCGCATGATCTGAATAAAAGAAATAATTTTTTTACCTATTGATTTCTTACATATTTAACTTTTTGAATAACTTCCAAAATATAATTCAGATCGTGCATATATAAAGCATTCATATACTTAGTTTGAATTTCAAGTGCCATACAAAATTTTGAGAAAATAGCATTATTGCTTCACTATAATGAACGAGCGCTCAAAAGCACCTGCGCAGGGCTTTCCTCAAATTCTTTAATGAAAAAATGGCACAACAACTTCTTTTAGCTACTTTTAGCTTTATCGATAGCATATTGAAATAAACATTCATTTGATTTATCACAACTCAATATTCCCATTTGAAAAAATAAGTAGATGGGTGCGGGGCATATTGAGTGAGAAATATCAAAATCAAAAAAGCATTGGATACATTGTGTCAAAATAAAAACATTCACAGCTGGATTATAAAATAATCAAATTTTTATAATGCCCTGAGATGTATCGAGTCATTTTCGATTTATGAGAATGTATTTAGCTAATAGCTGGATCAATTATTGAAGTAAATAATGGATTAGTTCATTTTCCATTCGATTGCAATTTTCTTTTTGTAATAAACAACGAGAAAGCGAAATTAAGATTGATGACTCGATGACTGTAGGTCAGTCCATATGCCGCACTTCACACTCTAATTACTTGAGAAACAATGTCATTGTCGAATTAAAAAAAATCATTATTATGTTAACGAATTGTTATTTGGGATATGTTCTTAATTTGCGGCTACCTTTCAATGTTTCAATCAGCAGTCCTGAGACTTGGTGCTTTCAAAAACGCAACCTTCGTTACTCTTCGACAAATATTTCGAAGAATAAGAAAATTTTTTTCAAACTTCGAAGTCTGAAGAGTGTTTCCTGACGACGGCTTACGAATGTTGGCCTAAACGTTGAATAGTATTGGAGGCGAAAATAATTTAACTAGCACAAATAACATCAGAATAAATCAAGAATATCATCAAGACTTTCATTTCAAAAGCTAATGCTATCCCTATAAATAAAAAAAATGTGAGAAATTCATTTGACTGATTGAAATTTACGAAATATGATATTATCATGCACAGAGGATTTGAATTGAACTTTCTCCTGCATCCTAAATTTTTGCCGATTTGTTATTACAGGATAACCACTTTTTTCACGGATATTATGATTATTAGGCATTTGATGCGAATTGTAGTAGTAATGTTTTGATATTTTTTTATTTCCTATCAACTGTAGCATTTCCCAGTTAAACGAGGCATTTCTCAATTGAATGTGTCTTAATTTTCTTCTTATGAACAAACCGGCCGTAGGAAGTCATAAAAATTTTTGAATTATTTTTCCATTTGAGAAATTGTACAGACGTTTTCCAGCGATCGTTCTCATTAAACGAGTGCTATATCGTTTTGCCCAAATGTCTGTATCTTAATGGTCTAAACGATGGGGTTTGACTCTCTGATGACGAATCCGTGGTCAAATTCAATTCTTTCCGTGGAGCCGGACCGTCCAGCCGACCGTAAGCACGATAACTTCCGAAGGGATCGTCTTAGAGACTTGTGATTTTCAAGGTGAGTTTGGTTTCCAAATGCCGCGGTTGAGTTTCTTAACCAGCCAAATCGTATAGGGTGTTCCATAAAATATGACCATTCAAAATTTGTGTTCCTCAATATCTCAGACAAAACGTAACTAATCAAAATTTTGCGGTCGCATTAAGACGCTCATAATAAGTCTTTAGCAAAATTTTGTGGCCATAGTATCAGCAGAACCAAATAAAATTCAATTGAAATATAGAAAAGATTAACCTTTATATTTAACAAGACAACCGAATCGAGTGAAATTTATTTTGTGGATGAAGATAGATATACTGAATGTTTATGTCAAATTTCAATTGGATCGTAGCATTTGAACCATAAAATTAATTTTTTAAATTGCTGATTTTTCACATATTTAATTTTTCGAATAAATTCAGCATTCATATATTTAACATGAATCTCAAGTCCTATACAAAATGTTGAGGTACTTAATAGCATTATTGCTCCACCAATGAACCAGCGCTCAAAAGCACCTGTTCAAGGCTTTTCTTAATTTTTTTATCGTTATCTCGACTAGTAAAAAAAGGTATCATAATGAAATAATATTCATAATCTATAATTCAAATGTTGAATTCATAAATGAGTACAATGTAATCGATGATGGTTATTTGAACATTCTTCTAATATGAGCAAGAGCGTCTAAGCACATGATTAAAAGTCATTGCTTTTTCAATGTATTTAAAACAGATATAATGAAGTGAATTCAGCACTTTTTCGTGAAATAAAGGTGGATATAATATAGATAAAAATTTGCAGGGATCAAAAGATTAAATCTTGAGCTAAATCTTTAATCTTTCACGAAAATGTGAATTTCCTGGAAATTTTCTTTTATCATCTTGTTTTGAGTTATTCATCATTGATGATTCAAATACATACATATACTCATTATTATATTGAAATTAAGTAAGCTTTTAGATGAAGTAAGTAGGTACTTATGATGATATTCTAAATATTTTTGACTTGATGATAGTGTTTTTTTAAATTTGATTTCCAAATTAAACATTTAAATTGAAAAAATAAGTTGAAAATACACCAACACAAGCCAACATCGTGGCTATTGGAGGAGGTAAACAGTTCAAACAAAGTATTTTGAATGACATCAAAATATCTACCAGAATCCGTGGTTAAAATTTTGTTTTCAAACTCAACCCCTGAAAAACTCCCCCCAGTTATATTTTCTTGAATTGCACCGAAACGTTGGAGAGATAGCTGGCAGTCAACATCTAAGGAAAACCAATCCTAAACAGACCATATGCAAAGAAGAAGAAGAATTTTTCATCATCTTACGTGATTTCAACCTTAAAAAAATTATGGGAGTTTCCAGCCAACTGACTTAGGGGGTAATTCACAAAAGATACAAATGAGTTCACCATATTTCTTACGATTACATATTTTCAGAATAAAAATTAATAACCGATCGAAAAATTCTTAGGGGGGTAACTACCCCAAATAACACCAGTAAAAGATATTTGTTAACTCGGTTCGAAGGTTGTGTGGAAGCTGGTTGGACAATTTTCAATTTTTATTAGTTACGTTTATTGTCTGTATTGAATATCTTGGGACACCAAAAATACATAAATCGCAATAATGATAGGTGTACGACAATTCATAGTTATTATTGTTAAGGGTTGCATTCACGTAAAATGATAAATTGTTTAAATACATATTTTTCTTTCACTAGGAATTCGTTTAGAGGAAAAATATGGGGGTTCAATGAAAAAGTAGCTGAGGGTAGTTTTTTTAGAGTGGCGATAAGCAACAAAATTTTAACGTCGGATTCCAATAAAGGTTTGATGCCATTCGAAATACTTTTTTTTGTACAACTGTCAAAAAAACTTGACTTTTCTTCATCACTATGGATGCGTAAAATAATCCTTTTTTTCACCGTTAAAAAAAGTCTTTTTTTCACCGTTAAAAAAGTCTTTTTTTCACTGCTGATAACTAAAATTAGAACAATTTAAAAATAATGAATATTTTAATTAGGTACAACTAATTTCACAAAATTATGATTGTATCTGTACCTTATAAAGTAAATTAGTTTCGTCATCAGCATCTCTGAGAAATTTATTGATATTATCCCTCCATAACACTTTAGATTTCTTTCCTCGGTATCCGACGCTTTTGTTCTTAATAAGCGGGACCAATTTTGAAAAATTCCTTATATCAATATTTTCCTTGACATTCGATGTTTTTTTTAACATTGAGCTCCATAACTTGGAAGGTTCAAAAATTTTTATTTCCTCGAAATACCTAGCATGTGAGCACATTTTCAGAAACCTTTTTTACGTTGTTCTTGTTGCGCCATTCTCGAAATTGGTTATATGTTTTCTCATATTATTCGATTTGGCTGGTAACATATAAGATACAATTATATTTGCTTCTTCAGCCATATCTGCGGGGGTATCACTACCACTATCATGTTCAACATTCATCTTCTTTAAAATATAATTCGAAATTGAAACAACTACGAGCAAATACTGTCAAAGATTCAAACAATTTCAACAAACTGTTTCTATAGTTACGACACAGAAATATCACTGGATTCATTATTTAAATATGTACTGATTATCTTCAATGATTATACGTATTTCAGACGATGTAAATTCATATTCACAGTTGTACAAAAAATGTTGTTTGTATTTCGTGCGTATAAAATTCGTGTTTTCACGGCACATTCGAGTGAATTTTTGGCCTCGACCTGCGGTCTCGGCCAAAATTGACACTCTCATGTGCCATGAAAAAAACACTCATTTTACGCACTTAATACAAAAATAACTATTGTACAACTGTCGAAAAACTTGTCTTTTCTCATCGCAATGGATGCATAAATGATTACTTTTTTTCTCGTTGAAAAAAGTCTTTTTTAAGTTTTTCGTATGGTAACGTCACAGAAAGATCGCTGGATCCATGGAAATATTGTATTCGAAGCATTGTCTTTAATAATTATATTTCTGAAGATATAAATTTACATTCACAGTTATACAAAAAATGTTGTTTGTATTTCGTGCGTATAAAATTGGTTTTTTTAAGGCACATTGGAGTGAATTTTCTGCCTCGATCTGCAGTCTCGGCTAAAATTGACACTCTCATATGCCATGAAAAAAACACTTAATACAAAAATAACTATTTCTTGAACTTTCTATCTTTTCTCAGAGCCGAGATATGGACTGTAAAATCATCTTGGGACACCTTTAAATCGGTTGAATATTTGAGAATATGATACAAAACCATATAGAATGACTGCTAAAATCAAACCAAGAAAAGTGTACGAAGTGTGGAAATAAACAAACTGTTACTTTGTATCTAAAACTGGTTTCTTGGGAATCAAGATTCTAATTTCATAAACGAAAATGGTAATATTATGGTTGCACAATTGCATTACAAAACTGACCTAAGGTTTTGAAGCTGTGTAGGCAATTTCGTGCGAGCATAATATATTTAATCGATCAGTCAAAATACTTCATGTTCCAATTAATTATGTAACTTTGAATATATTCAATAAAATCTAAGATTTCGTGCACATTTAATCACCTGTGCATAGATCAGGTGTATAATGAATGTGATGAAGAAATCTGTAGAGAGAATTGATGGAGTCATTAATGTGAATGTTGGAACAAGAGAATTTCAACTTCTATGAACAATCGCACGTACTTCTCCCAATGCATTTTTCTGGAAAAAAGTTTTTGACCATTTTCAAGAGATACAATAAATAAATGAATTATTTTCGCGAATGGCGATTTTTTTTTCAATGGTGAATTCTCACTGGAAGCTAATGATAATTGAAAATACATCTACAGGGTGTTTCCTGATTGTATGTCAATATTTATGGGGGTGATTAATAAAACTTCATATGAACATTCGTCCTAAACTTCTTACCGTTTGAGTTACAGAGTGGTAAAGTTAACCAGTGCCGAACCAATTTATAAACATAGCCCCAAATATTATTCAGACAGTCAGCCACTGACTTTCTTAAAATAAAAGAAATTGAATCTGTATTCTGCATGGTGATATTGTCAGATGTATGTATTAACGATATTGTTATGATCATACAGAGAAATGGTTTTCATTTTTTAAACGAAAACCGTGCTTCGGATTGTTTTATTAGTCAGTGTTTTTCAGGACTGTCTGTCAACTCGTCATCGCCTTTCAAAGGTTGTATCTTGGATTTCGAAAAAAATTCTTGATTTTTTAAATTTTTGTCTGTAATTCTCGAATTTTCAGCAGAAAATGGTCTCAAACGATAGGCTTAGACTCCCTGATGATGAATTCTTGGTCAAATTCAATTCTGTCCGTGGGGCCGTCCGTTAGCACAATAACTTTCGAAGGGATTGTCCTAGAGACTTGAAATTTTCAGTATGAGTTTGGGTGCCAAATGGCTCGGTTAAGTTCGTTAACTAGCCAAATTCTACAGGGTGTTCCATAAAATATGGCCATTTAAAATTTTTGTTCCTCAATATCTTAGAAAATACAAAACCAATCGGAATGAAATGCTACCGCCAAATGCAAGATACTAATAACAAGCCTCATGCAAAATTTTGTGACCATTATGTATAAAGAACCAAAAAAAATTCGATTGGAATATTGAAAACAAGGAACTTCATATTTCCATAAAAATAAATCCGATTCGGTTGAATTTTTTTTTTATTAATAAAGATAAATATTCTGAATATTCATCCAAAATTTCGTGGCCATAATTAAACTGAGCCATAGAAAATTCAATTGGAATAATCAAAAGAAAACTCCTTATATTTCCATAACAGGATATCTGATTCGAGTGAAATTTTTTCTGTGAAAATTAGAATACTGAATCTTCAGGCAAAATTTTGTGGCCATAGTGTTAATAAAACCATAGAAAATTCAATTGGAATATTAAAAGAAGAATCTTTATAATTCCATAACAGAATATCCGATTCGAGTGAAATTTATTTTGAGAATGAAAACTACTATACTGAATGTTCATGCATAATTTCAAGGGGACCGCATCATCAGAACCATAGAATTTAGTTTTTGTAAATAATTATTTTTACATGTTTCATTTCTTCAAAAATTTTCAGAATATAATTCCGATTGTGCTGAGATTCTGCATTTATATATAAGGTATCAATCTCAAATTTTACATAAAATTTTTGAGGTAATAGTCTTATTGCTCCACCAAAAACGAGCGCTCAAAAGCTCCTGCTAAGGTTTTTTTAATTTTTTTGTATTATTGCTAGTGAAAAATCTTCCAGTTTCAATAGATTTTTCATGAATATTCCAACTTTTTTCATTTTTTCTTCGAAAAATTTCCATTCGATTCTGGGCCTAAACTCACTTCCACAAAAATTTCCTTTCACCATAAAATCATAAAAATAAAATCACTCACCAACCAAAGGTCCCAAAGTCAACAACAAAGGATAATTCCAAGCACCAATAATAAGCACCACACCATAAGGATCACTATGAATCTCCACGTCCTCCCACATGTTGATCAACCTTTTCGAAGGCCGTTTAGGCTTCGCCCATTCATCCAGTTCCATCAAAGTATGCCTTATGTCATTGGTCACCAGGATTATCTCAGCTATGCTCACTTCTTGGGGATGTTTCCTCAGATCCTTGTAAAGGGCATCTTCTATTTCTTGTTTGCTCTCCTCGAAGAACCTCAGTAGAGCCTTTAATTGGCCCTTTCGGTACTTGATTGGTTTGGTCTTTCCGGTTCTAAAGGCAGCTCTGGCGGCCCTCACAACCTCCGGACTTGACATCGGTGGTGGAGGCATGTTTTGCTTTCGTACGAAGAGCGGATCGACTATGTCTATGACTGTCGGATGGCCGTTGGTACCGTCTGCCATCTCTACCCGTGGTAGAATGAAGTCATCCTTAACCTCGGTCATGACGAAATGACCCAGCGCTTTTCGGATGGTTCGTTGGGGTCGACTGACTGAACCAGTTACCCGATTCTTGGCGGAACCCGCTCAGTGATGTTGCAGGTGTTACAATTGTTACTGATGTGTTACATTTGAGAACTGGTGTTACGTACAATTCTAAAATTGGACAAATTGTTACTGTATTCGTTTCATTTGTTCTGATTGATAAATTAAGTAGTAGCGGGTATATTCCACGCATTTGCAAAAAAAGATTATTTGGCATTTGATGCAGCTGTAAAAATTGTAAATTCACCTGATAACTCCACGATATAGGGCGTTTTTGGACGAATAGACAAATTTTAGGACGAGTCGTAAGGAGTTTTAATTGAGAAAAAATCAGAGTTAAATCTCAGAAAAGGGAACATATTCCAGAAAAGGAATATGTAATTCAGAAAAAAGAAAGTGAGTTTGGGAATGGTTAATTTGATTACAAAAATTGAAATTCAGATTATGAAGTTTGAATTCGGAAAAACAAAGCTGTAATTCATTAACAACAAATTGAATTTCAGAAATTATCAATTCAATTATGTAGTACATAGATATTTAGCAGAGCAAATAACCATGAAGTATCTATATACAGTGGAACTTCCCTATAACGAAATCGCTAAACCCGCAAAAAAAATTATACAGAAAATTCATTACACAGAAGTTTTTTATAGTGTCAAGTATCGAAACAAGCAATTGCATTTATATACATATACATAATCAAGAAGGCGTGTAAGTGTATTTCTAATAGCTTATGGGCAATTTATGTAGGTACGTATACATTACATAGCTATTCACGATTTTTCAGGCAAATAATTCGTAATTTTTGTATGAATGGTACAATTAAAAAACATTTTATTCTCATAAAAAAAACTTCGCATTTTCTCAAAGATTCAAAAATATTTTAAGGAACCCTTCAATGGACCGGAATGAGAGATAACACGTTTTAAAAGCTTGAAGTACCTCTTCACGATTTGTTTTTTTGGCCGGTTGCCCCTCCAAATCAAAGTTGTCGGTATCATCACTGCTATCGTAGTGATCTCGAACATTTGACACTGTTCAACATGTCCTGTCTTGAGCACCTCTAGAAAAGTAGCAAGAATGGAAATTACCATCTTTTCCCATTTCACCTTCCTGAACACCAGCAATTCAATTTATAAGCGCCTATTGTTTGACAATTCAACCTTAATACGTTTCCATTGTAACCCGAATAATTTCATTGCAAATTTCAAAGCACCATTTATTTGCGAATACATCTTTCACGATTTGTCTAAAAATCAGTATCTGTCGGATTTAAGAGGATTTGGTAAAAAAGTATGTTCATCTCGTAAGAAAACGTCACCAAGACCAAGAAGCTCCACAGTACCCCAAGAATGTAAGGTATTTACCATCAGGTAATAGTATATATGTAGCTTTTATTCGCGAGGTGAAGTTTAGGGTACGAGCCATAAGCGAGTAGCCTAAATCACCAAGTGAATAACAGCCATTACACTCGAGTATCATATTATACTTTATCTACGGCAACTGAATATACTTCTTGATGATTTTAACATTTTGCGACCGTGACAAGTGTGATGATATCAATCAACAACGTGAGATCGGAAACTGTCTTTATTCAAATAAAATTATTTAGGTACATAAAAATAAATGGGATAAACACATGCGTAATGTGTATAGAAATATATAACAATTATTTCAGTAAAACTGAAATCCATATCATGACATACAGGGTGTTTCCTAATTGAATGCCAATATTTATGGGGGTGATTTTTGGGCCAATTTAAAAAAAAAACTTCACATGAATATATGTCCTAAACGTCTTACCTTTTGATTTTCAAAAATGAATAATTTTTTATTATTATCTACATTACCACTTCAGCTATTTTGATGACATTTTTAAGAGGTGTTTTTTAATATATCACTCTTTTTAAATTTCCTCTAGTGGCGTTCGTACATAATTTGCCACAGCGTACTAATTACTAAAAGATAAGTTCTTACTTTCAAAATGTAATTTATTTCAATGAAGAGAAACGGTTTCTATTTTTTAAGCGAAAACCGTTCATCGGATTGAAAAAAGTCAAGAGATCAACTTTCCTGAGAAATAATTGGGGATTTCAAAAATAATTTTGATTTCAGGAAAAATCTGCGGCGTACCATCAATGTCTGCCGAAATAGGCAGGTCAAATTACATGCGAACGCCACTGATGGAAATTTAAAAACAGTGATACATTAAGAAATGCCTCTTGATTTATAGTACATGTATGACAAATTTCATCGAAATATGGGGAGTGGTATTGTAGATATTAATAAAAAATGATTAATTTTTGAAAACTTCACCACCCTGTAACTCAAAAGGAAAGACGTTTAGGACATATGTTCATAATGAAGTTTTTTACTAAAACGGGTCCAAGAATCACTGCCATAAATATTGACATTCAATTAGGAAACACCCTGTATATCATGACCTTCTTTTACAAGTGTGGAAAAAGTCAAGTTGACATATCAGGATTTTTTTGGAGAACTGGTCCTTACATATTCTGTAATAAATGTTGATTTAATTGATGCAATAAAAGTGGATTTGGTTCTCGATTGAAAGATATACCCATATTTGTTAGTTGGAGAACTTGAGAATACTGACGAAATACAATATAATATTTAGGTGAGCTAAATCAAGGAAGCATCTGACAGCAGTGAATAATGACTCATAATTCACTAGTGATTAATGGACATTATTAAAGCAGTCGTATAATGGGTGGATCACACAATAGTCGTAGATAAAAAATATTTTAAAAACACCTATCATGTGTTCCTATGGAGTTACGAAATGTTACAATTTTGGTGTTTTTATGCTGAACTCGCTGCTGGAATGGATACGGGCTGGCTGCTGGCTGATATCGATAAAAGGCAGCTGGTGGTGTGGGCAAACAGTTGAATGCGCGCTAAGTCTCGAATACAGAAGTCGTTCAGATGTTTTTTTATGGTAGCGTGTTAAATGCATTAATTGGTATGATATCGCTATTTAAGAGGACATTGAATTCTAGGAGAAATAGTCTGGCAAATTCTGCTTAATTATTCTTAGAATACTTCATTATTTGATTGGTCAGGTGGTAATTTCGTATACTAGATTACGTATACTGCAAATATACGATGATATACATACGTTGACAACATTCTTGGCCCCCCTTAGGTTTCTTAAGAAATGTAGAATCTATGTTCTGGAAATGAGAAGTATTTTATTCAATTTCAACTGTGATTTATTTGATAGAAAATCTTTGTTTGTTACTCTTCGCTTTATGCAACATGATACATAATGGAAAATGATAAAAAAATCTGAAAGTATTGGTTATTTATTAATTAAAGTTGATCCACAACTGACTAACTCAATACGCCTAGCATTTCACAAATCAACTCATTGAGGAATGTTCAATCATATCGTTTCATTCTTCATAAACGGCTTAACTCATTTCCTGAAAAATTCTGTTTTGCCGATTGAATATTGCTTTCCCTGGGCCCTGAGTATATGTCCTTAAATGAATTAATGTCTGGTGATTTTGCTCGACAGTTCATTCTCCAGAGTCCAGGTATTGTTTTCTTGAATAATGTCAGGAACTCTTCGTGTGCGTTTTGGAGTTTTCATCCTGATAAATATAAATTTATCCCAAAATTCGTTGCGCAGAGGCACAATGATAAGGTCAATCATGTTTTCCACGTAGATAGCAACCGCTTATTACGTTCAACGATAACAATATGGTTAAACTTCCATGGTGTGAAATTGTGTCGGTCTATTCAGCCTGTGCCTCTCCAAACCAGTTTCGTTGACTTTTACTCTGTAAACCGAATCGTGACGTGACGTCAAAAAAGTTCCTACTTTGCGCCATTGTGGTAAAAGCCAGTCTATCCGACTCCTTCTTCAGACAAACTTGAAAAATCTTTCATCAATTGTATTCTAATTGAGATTGATGTTGTCAAAAAATAAGGATGTTGATTCATTTAATTTTGAAATTTCCTGATGTCATTTCTTTTTTCAAAAAATCAATCCAAATACGATCTATTCCAACAGAACAATTAGTCAAATTATTTACTTCATCTAACAAAATACATGTGAATTCCTTAATTTTCTTTTATACTTAATTATCAGGTTCCGTAATTATAATCTTTGTGTTGTTCCAGTTTATCATAATTATGATCTTCGCTATTTGAACATACATGATCAGCGTATGTAATTTCTCTATTTATGATGATGTTCACGTTTTCTTATCTCTAAAGGTCTTGATGTCTCTCTGTATGAGATTTTTCACATACACAGGGAATATTGTAAACAACTGTAATCATTTTAGAATATTGTAAACACATTTTTAAAATTTTTGTGTCTCATTCATTGGTTTCGTTCTGGTTAGAATGGATCTCGAATTATTTCTTATTTTTTTTGAAAGGCCAGGAATATAAGCTCACTTTTCAAGGTGTTCTAGCCTATTATTCTGAGGAACGAAGTCGTCTTCTTATGGTACTGGATAATACTACCCGTCTATAGGTTCTAAAAAATGACTTCGAAGGATTATCACAGATACATTTCGAATAACAGTTGCGTGGTCTTCCTTGTAGATATTACTCTGGATCGACCTGTCATCGATCTCCGGGTAACGCTGCCGGTCTCCAGGAAAGGGGTGACTACGCGCCTCACTGAATCCGTAGAATATTCAAACGTTAAAACTTCTTGATGAAGGGCTATCTTGTCTGGTAAATATAATAAATTATATGTCCCGGCATTTTTCATGGCCTATTCTGAATATTACAACACTCGTTAATCTCTAAAGCAGTATTTCCCCCTAAATTCTGAAAATTTTGCAATTTAGCAATTTCGGTTTTGAAAATAAGTGGATTGGGTACAAAATGAAGAATTTTTTCTGCAACAAAGGTATGAAGGAAGGTATGAATGGGTAAAGATGGTCATAATATGCTTTATGCAAATTGTGTGACCATAGTGTGAACAGAACCATAGGAAATTCAATTGGAATATTGAAAAAAAGAATCTTTATATATCCATAACAAGATATCCGATTCGAGTAAATTTTTTTTAGAATCAAGACTGATATACTGAATGTTCATTTTAATTCAAGAGGATCGCATCATCGCTTGTAAGAGTGAGGAACTAGCCTCGTTGAAGTCTTCACAGTTACTAGATTTCATTAGATCTCTGGAACTGGAAGGCGAGCTGTGAAGGTTTTTTGGCCAGAACAGCTCTGTAAGGGGGCACAATAGACCTTAAGGTCGCAGTGGACTGTAACCCCTCTGTAAACTATCACTATCAACTATCATCGGAACCAAAGAATATAAATTTTTTTATTCATTGAGTCATAGATAATACCTCATTTTAAACTAAAACAGGTTATCAAGACAAACTGTGGCAGTACAATTTGTAGGAAATTTTCTGTACATTTTTAATGAAAAGGTTCTCCACGAAAGTTGCAAGCAAAAACTGACCAAGAATGGGATTTTTCATCTTTTTTTGTATTTTTTTCTATGTTCCGTCACGAAATTTTGTTAACAAACCTCAGATTCGGATTCAGCACCCCGAAAAACATAAAAAAATGGAAGATATCAAAACTTTCCAGCTAGGGATTCTTTTAGGTACAAAATACTGTATTACATTTCAAGTTTATAACTCTTTTAGGTGTCGGCAATTATAAACTAGCAGGCATGTATTGATGCTAATGTTTTTGATAACACAGTAATTGAATTTTTGTTAAATTAATTTTTTTAATGAAAATTATCCTCCTCGAGCCCTCGAGGTGTAAGTATTTGGGGTCAACGTTTATTGGCTGCTGGGGACCATTTTATTCAAATTTGGTGTTGAATCTCTATGTGTTGCTAACTAATTCTAAGAATTTTAGGTTTCTTCCTTTCGGAGACAAGGCCAAGACTTTACTGAATAAGGGGCCTGGCCAGCCAACCTATGGTGACGCGGCTGATTTCAATTCCCTTTTCTAAACGTATAATTTTCCCAGAAAGTTAGATTCTTCTCGACAATTCTTTCAACACGTCTTTGCATGAAATAGCATTTAATAACAGTATGGAAACCAGTTATTGAATAGTTTCGGAATATTTTATAGTTTAATTGCAGCACATTTGCCAATATTCTTGTAACATTCAGGGCGTATGAATAAATTAAGAAATTGATACTGAATTTTTAATTCTTTCGAAAGAACTGGGTTGAGATTAACAATTGAGCGAGAGTTATAGTGTGAATTAGTAACAGGGTTGTTCCGAAATTATCACTGTAACATTTCGAATCCTTATTATTCAAAAGAAAGTTTCGAAAGTCGTCATTGTTCGAGGAAAATTTCGAAGTTTTCATGGTCGATGTAGTTTGCCACGTATAAGTACCGGTTTGTCAATATTATATTCAAAATATACGAGGTGACTTGAAAAATTTTTTTTCTCCAACCATCAAAAATGTTGACATTTTTGTACTATTTTCAGGTGCAAAAGTCATAAATTCCCTTACCGTACAAAAATTTGCTCGTTGCTTAGCAACACTTTTAATCCTAGGATTAAAAACACTACTTTTAATCCTTGGATTAAAAGTAATTGCATTTGAAGTCCATTTGACAATCAATATTCACCAACAATACCAGATATCCCTGACTACCTACTTGCTATCGCCAAATTTATTTTAATTTTGGCTTGGTTGGAGAAAAAATAGTATATATTTATACGGACTGAAAGTGCCTATTTTTACTTGCAATTTTGCATTCGCTCGACTCCGCCTCGCAACTGCAAATATTGCTCGTAAAAAAAATATGCACTTTTAGTCCTTATAATATAATATACTATTATACAATTGCCATTAAACGGGATACTTTTAATGACAGCAAACAATGTTAAAATGGATTGTTACGTGGAAGTGTGTTAAAATATTTTCAACATTAGTCACTCATTAATTAACGTTACTTTTAACACTGATATCATTTCGTTTACACAGCTTATTGTCATTACAAATTCGCCCATTCCATTATCAAAAATAGGAAGTTGTTCAATTCGCTCCGCTCATTTCACAAACTTTCTCACTCACAAAATAAAACGCCACTTTTAGCACCCATATGATAAATAGCTATTTCCGCCGACCTCGAAACAAAAGGTGATTTTAATGTGTACGAAATTGAGCATTAATGACCCATTTTAATGATCGATTTTTGAGCTATTTTAATGTGCAATCCTCATGGCAACCGTTCACAAAGTATGCAGAAGCAATACGAGAAATGTCAAAACTCTACTGGAACATAGATACATAGAAATTTTATTATGTCAAACGTAAGTCACGAACAAAATGAGATGTATTTCAATCAATAATTCATACACAATTTTATTGAGATCGTCGGAAAAATCTTGTGATCAAGTCGGTTATTAATCGAGCGACTAATGGTCTCAACTATTAACGCGTTCGCTCCGCTCATGCATTGAAATATCTCTACCATTAGTCGCAATCTTTAATGACCTGATTGATTATATAACTATTAACGAAAAGAAAACAACTTTTTAGGCCAATTTTTCCGATACGGCTCCGTTGAAAAGATACGGGTTGTTGAAAATCAATCAAAGAAATTTCATTTTCAGTTTTTTTATATTTTTTGTATATCTCGCAAACGGTTTCATCGAATGAAATGATTTCGGGTGATCGTTTTTCTTTAATGAGATGATTTTCGTTGACCACAGAAATCCATCTACATTCTTCGGCCTTTTTGAAAAATAAAGGTATACCATATGTTTTTTCGTATGATGCGCCGTTTTCGAGTTGTTTGCATTTCAGAAAATGATAAATATCAGTAAAATTCTAAGAATGTATCACTTGGGCTGAGTTCAACTATGTTTGAAAATTCCCAGAATTCAATATGAAAATAATATATTAAAAAAATACGTATTTTTTAAGAATCTAAATTAAGGTAGATATTTTCATTTCATCTTAATGTTTTAGTGTTTTCCCAGAAATTTCGTACCGAAAAGAACTTCACTATTGATATTTTCACTTTTTTTTGCAAGAGTGTTGTGAATGCGTAAACCATTTTTGTTGGTCTCAGTATCACTCAAAACATAGTGGAAATAAAAATTGCTACAAGAAAAGGTTTTTAAAAATCAGAATTTCAGTTGAAATGCCAAATTTCAGATCGCAATTTGGTCATTCGAAATGAACTGTCAAGTTTGACAGTTTTAAAGTAACTCCGGGTGATCAAGTGTTCTATGAGTCACATTCCTTCTAAAAGCAGAATATCAAAAGTGTAGAAAAATGTACTTTGGTGCAGACTTTCTGGGAAACACTGTACATCCTTCCTTCATCGAATGCACTAGATAACGACCTAAATATAGATGTAAAAAATGATTTCATGATTCCAAAGTATAATAGAAATTATTCAAGACTCTCGATATTACCTCTTTTTATAGACTGAAATGAAACAAGGACATTTACAAAGAAAATAATATGACTTTTGATGATCTTGTCATCAGTCGAATGCTTTTTTAGGTTCAAACTATCGATTATATATCCTTCCTCTCCCTCTCCCTTCAAGATATTTCCATTCAAATAAGTTGTTCTGAACAATCGAAGTACAGGAAGTCAAATAAAATACCCCGATGAATAATAATGGGATAAATGTAGAAGAATATGGTGATTTTTTACAGATTTCTAGGTCCACGATTCATTCGCAAACCACATTCTTGGCCCATTCTTCCAAATAGTGGTTTTGTGGATAAATCTTGCAACTAGACATTTCCGATCATTCGATTTTTGGAATGAACTAGTGTAACATTATTTTATCGAATTCCATGCATTTTATTGAAACATAACATTTCATTCAGTATATGAAAAATTTTAGAGAGGGAGAAATATAAATTTGTTAAAAGAATAGATAGATTCATACCTACAGTAAATGTTCGTATAGTGGTAGTGTTGCACCAAGTGTGCACTATTGCTAGGCTCCTGTATGAGAGTCTTTCAAACGGAAATCTTAGCTATTGAAAGATGTCTAGATATAAATCTAGAAAGAAACTATCAGAAGTGTGATATAGCCATACACTCAGATAGTCAAGCTACTATTAAAGCACTGAGCTCCTACGTCATCGACTCAAAGATGATCTGGGAGTGCCGGAACAAACTCAATGAGGTAGGCAAGAAAAATAAAGTCTTTTTAATCTGGGTTCCCGGCCATTCGGGAATCAAAGGAAACGAAGAGGCCAATACACTTGCCAAAGAGGGCGCACAAATGTCACTCATTGGCCCAGAACCCTTCTGTGGTATACGTTAATGTACCTATAAAAAGGAGTTTCTGGAGAAGGAGAAAGCCGAGAGGGAAAAACTCTGGCGGAATCTCCCAGGAATGGACCATTCCACTGAGTTCCTTCGGAACTTCGAGACAGCGGGATCCAATAGATATCCGGATCTTGGAAAGAAGCAATTACACCTCCTCACTGGCTTTCTTACAGGACATTGTCGCCTCAGGAAGCTGTTGAGGAGGGGATTATCAGACACTGAAGAGTGTAGGTTTTGTGGGGAGGAGGAAGAAACCCCCATTCACCTAGTCACGGAATGCTTTGGCATTGCGAGCCTGAGGAAAGAATGCCTTGAACGAGAAACTTGTAAGAGTGAGGAACTAGCCTCGTTGAAGCCTTCACAGTTATTAGATTTCATTAGATCTCTGGAACTGTAAGGCGAGCTGTGAAGGGTTTGGCCAGAACAGCTCTGTAAGGGGGCACAATAGACCTTAAGGTCGCAGTGAACTGTAACCCATCTATAAACTAAACTTAACTAAATAGTGGTAGTGTTTGTAATTAAGCTGTTGGTGCATTCTCTGGTTCATACTGGTGAATTAGTGTTTCCATAATAGTCCTGTTCAACTGTTTCCCGATGAATTTCTGGATAAGTTTTTCTAGTCTCTTCAATAAGGGCTCCACACCAGTTGTCTCATACAAAAGCTGATAAGGAGGGTTGTATATTTCTATCATTTATTGTTCTTTCGATTTCTTCATTGTTTTCATAATACGATAGTATAATAAAAATTTATCTCCTTCTTTGTGAGGCAACTTCTCTGGCCTATTTTGTATCGAGATATTTTCTGAAGGTACATTCGGTAAATTTTCATGACATTTTTTTATAGAGATGATTTGTAAATTCACTTCAACAGATAGGTATGAACTTGGACCCTAATTATGATAGCTAATTATAATATGATGGTGGATGGTGCCATTTTATTTTTTTTATTTCTTGCTTCAGTATGATAGTTTATATCTATAAATAACTTCACAGACCTTGAGACAGTTCAATGGACTTATGTTAATATCGATAGAAAACAAATGAATAATTGTCTACCTTATTATTATTAATCAATGTGACTTGATATTCACCAAATAGACTTCTTTACTTTATGATCTTCCATTACGTATAATGAATGTCATTCATCTTAAGGGCACCAGGAGACACGTCACTATGCGTCACGTGCTATATTTTTAACTCAATGTCTGCAATTTTCGAACTTTTGATTGATGAGCATAATCCAGAAATATTTTCCTGATCAAACGGATCAAAAATACCGAGCCAGATATTGTGACCATTGACTCGTAAGAAAAGCAGAGCAGTTGAGAAGGAATTTCTTAGCATCAACATCTATTCTCGTAGTAAAGTTTTGAAAATTTCTGTCGCATGTGAAAATAACCGAATATACTTACCTGTTAAAGGTGGAATTATAATATCGCATGATTTAGTGGTTTCTCTGTTTACACCTATCAAGACTTGAGAAAAAAGAAGCGGGGAACTGTACATTACAAGGTTCTAGAGATATTCGTAAAAAAGATTTTTTCTTCAGTTTCAACACCCTGTATCTCGAAAACGGTGCATTAGAGCTGTAGCATGTTGAAGTTTGTTGCCCTAATTCACTAAAACCATGTATTTGATCGGCAACCGGACTTGGGTTCATCATTACTCGTCCATATAGAATTATAGAATAACTAGTTTTTCAATGATATAACCCAATAACACAACAAACAGCTCCCTCGAATAATTCTAAAATTCATTTAGATACCTATAGCCGATTTAAAGATATGCAACATTTTTTGTTACTTCTAATTGTGGAAACGTGTATCGATCAGAAATTGATCGTTATTGCGAAGTGTTCTTCTGCGGTTATTGCTTATCACCTTGCTTATCTTCATCAACCGCTTCCCTTCACTTCAGTTCCTTATCAAATTCTCCAGCAATATTTAAAATTGTAAAAACAATCGATTACAATAATCCACTCATTTCTGCAGAAAGATATCCTTCGACATCTAAATATGCGTAAGTTTTTTTCATTCTTCCTTCATTATTGATCAATGTAGTCGAAATATTTTAGACTAGAATTACTTCATTCGATTATTGGCTCAATCTCAAGTAAATGTTATGAAATATTCAAATTTTTCAGAGTTTCAACGACATCCAATTAAGAAATAGTTTCATGATAATATTCGATTAGTATATTACCCTTGAGGAGAAATATAGCTTGATTCAACTTTTCAATGTAGCGTTTGGGTATAAGAAATTAAATTACCCACCTCATAAAGGGTTTTCCAATAAGAAGTGTTATTTTGATATTCAAGGAAAATGCCATTTTCAATACAAATGAAATACCCTTTTAATGAAATTTTCCATAACCAAATCGCAAAGTGGCTGCCCTATGTCCTCGATATCCTCACAAGTTCCATCTTTGAGGTCTTGAATCGACGCTGGGCTATTGGCGTAGACCTTCTCTCTCACGTGGCCCCAAAGAGAGAAGTCGCAAGGTATTGAATCACAAGATCTCGGTGGCCAATCGTGGTCACCTCTTCGAGAGATAACACGGTCCGGAAACTTTTCCCACAAAAGGTCAATGGTTTCGTTGCTTGTGTGACACGTTGTCCAGATCAATACTAGCCAATTTAGGCCATAAAAAATCATTAATCATCTCTCGACAGCGCAATCCATTCACCGTAATTGTTGCTCCAGCCTCATTTTCGAAAAAGTAAGGTTCAATGCCTCCGCTCGTACCAAAACCGCACCAAAAAGTCACACTTTGTGCATAGAAAGGCTTTTCAATAATAACTCTGGGCTTTCTGAGCCCCAGATGCGACAATTCTGCTTGTTGACGAAGCCACCGAGGTGGAAATGGGCCTCATCACTCAAGATGATTTTTCGATGGAATTCCGGATCATTTTCATGCATTACAACGACCCAATCAGCAAAGAACGACGTTGTTGATGATCGGCCTGCTTGAGTTCTTGTGTTAACTGATCTTTATAAGTCTTAAGACCAAAATCTTTTTGTAAAATACGGTGCAATGACGTTTGTGGAATGCCTAATTCCAAAGAACGACGATGAATGGACAAAATTGGGTTTTCTTCAACGCTTTCGGCTACAGCAGCAATATTCTAGGCTGTTCTTGAGCGACGTGCACGGGTTTTATTCTTCACATCATTAACTTGTCCCTACAGCTCGAATTTTTCCACCAATTTTTCATGGCGGTCCGACAAGGTGCTTCACGACGACCCAAAAATGTTCGAGTTTCACGAACCGTCTCTGCCTTAGTTTCACCATTTTTATAGTGAATTTGAATAATTTCAATGCGTTCTTGAAGCGTATATTGTTCCATTTTTATTAATGGTGTAGATTTACTTGTCAAATGTCAAAAAATAACAGCTTCAAAGGTGATATATACCGAAATAGTGGGATATTCAAAAAAACACCTCTTATTGGAAAACCCTTTATATGCATGCTCATAATTTGATACATAAATGAAAACTCTTCTTGATAGAAATCCAGAGGCCTGATCTCATTTTTTTTGGCGGGGGTTTACTTCCTGATTTACTACATAAACTTTAGTATGGGTAATGATTAATATTCACTAAAAAATGATCGATTTCTTTCCGTTTCAAAAACCAATAATACATTTTGTCTTGTTATTGCGAGAAGAATTTTTGCTATTGCTGCTTTTCACCTTTATTATCTATATCAACCGATTCCATTCACTTTACTGCTGTTTCAAAATCTCCAGTAAGATCAAAATTCCAAAAACAATAAAATAATTACAATAATCCACTCTTTTCTACAAGTATCCTTCGGCATTCAAATGTCGATTATTTTTCCTGATTCTTTCTTCATTATTGACCAACGTCTTCGAAATATTTTAGACAAGAATTACTTCATCCCATAATAATCTCGAAAAAATGTTATGAGATATTCAAATTCTTCAGAGTTTTAACGACCAATTAAGAAATAGTTTCATGATAATATTTGATTAGTATATTGCTTTATACTCTAATCATTTCGTGATTAGCTTACCTAGAGGAGAGATATAGCTTGATTCAACTTTCTAATGTAGCGTTTGGGAGTTTAATTACCTACCTCAATCTGCATGCTCATTATTTGGCAGTTACAGAAATCTATCACTTACCTTCAGTCTTCGTGCTTCGATTACAGTTGCCGATAATCTATTTAGGTTTTCATTGTAAACTAGGGATATCAGTAGTTCTCCTAGGTCAGATCTTATTTCGTGTGGTTCCTGAAAAGAAAATCGTAAGTCGATTGTGGAGTCTGTTAATTTTTTAGGAAGAACGTAATTTTTTCGAAATAATAATAGAAGAAGGATACACCAGAGTTTACTTGAATTTCTGAAATGATGGTAGACTCATATTATTTGGACTATTTTCATCACATTTGCCAACAAGAGATTGAAAAATCCTATATACGGTTTCAACAGAATGTGCTAGAGATTTGAAATGTTGTCGAATGTTTTTCAAATTAGAAATTTGATCAGGACGAAATATAAGTTATACATACAATTTTTGGTAGTGTAAGCTTTAGTAACTCTGGTCCATTGAAATATTATTTGGGCAATTTCCATCACATTTACTCATTCTGTTCAACGTTTCGGCCAGCGTTTGCCGCCATCGTCAGGATGGTCTCTTAGGGGCTTGATAAAAATTCGCCTACATAAAAGTGATATCCGCCTTCATCCAGACAGATGTGCCTTGGTTTCATACGCAAAGAATAATTGACATTATTTTGATTTCAACAACACTAAAATTTTATCCATAGAAACCAATTATAACAAGAGACTTTTTTTGCAAATGTTCTATATGATGAAAGAAAAAAAATTCAGTTAACAAAAAGCAGATATTGAAGTATTGAGCAATATTTATAGTTACCTTCTAACTATAAGTAATAACATACAAACAACGATTAAAGTACTCATTGAATAATTTGTGATCAAGCTTTCTTCATTTTTCTTATACATGTCAATTTTTGAAATTCGTTAATTTTGTATTTTGTGTCAAGACTAATTTAATGATGATAAATTCTGTTTTTTGTTTGCCATTTGTAACAACTTTTCTGATGTAAGTTTTATACACCGTTATACCTTTGCCCTTTAAGATTTTTAAATTATAGCATCCTGATGAAAGTCCTAACACAAGGACCGAAATATAGTTGCTGAGGAACATAGTTGTTTGAATTGAATCAAGCCATTCGTCGAGAACTCAAATAAAAATATAAGTAATGCTAGTTTGATAGTCACGGTATATCTCCTTAAATAAATATACATTTTTAGATACAATAAATGAAGATGAATTTATATACAGGTGTCTGTAAACAAATGCGACGGACTTAGGGAGATGATTCCTCGATGAAAATAAGCAGGGGTAGTCCAAATAATTTTTTTTGAAATCGAGCTCCCTTCCAGCCTTTGGAAAGCGATGACGAGTTGACAGCTTTCAATTTTTTCAGGAGTCCTAAAAAACACTGAGTCATCAAACCATACATTATTTGATTCAGTAAGTAGATGTTCTTCTTCTTCTTCGCGCGGTGCCCTTCGGCCGAACTGAGGCCTAGTGGCCCATTGTTCACCCGCATCGTTCTATAGAGACTCAGCTCCTCAGACACAAGACAGAAATGTCGCGAGTCTGCCAGGAGTGGTCCCTCTGACCATAGGAATAGTAGGTGTTGGATTACCTAGGTGTGTTGACCTTAACTCAGTTAGGTTGCCACAGTTAACCAAATATGCTCAACCGTTTCATCACTGTAGATGTTACTCACACAATTATTTTTGATCCCATAACTTTGCTATTAGGGGTTGAAAATAACAAACCTTTTGATTTTCCTTCAAAAATTGTTTTCGTGATTATTAATCAAAAGAAAGTTCTATTTGTGAAATAAAAATATTACTGATATAATTTTCTTCCGAAAATTGGCAATTAAACCTTCAGAAAGATTTAAAGAACATCTTTATCTCCTGACATAGACATACAATATCTTAGAATATTCACTCTATGGAACACTTATGCGATGGAATGGAATGAACAGTCATGATATCTGCTTGTAAGTTTTTATTCTTTCCGAGAAAAGTATGGACTGTAACGAAATTTTGTAGAAAACGTTTTTTCTCCAGAATTGAATGGGAGATCATAAGAGAATTTCATTTTTCGAGAATCTATCCAATGAAAACAATTTTTGTTCGAAATATAGGGGGTTGTTATTTTTAACCTCTAATAATAAAGTCATGAGATCTAAAAAATTGTCTCCCAAAGTTCCTCGAATTGTTTACAGACACACTGTAAAAACATTTTTAGATACTATACAATAAATGAAGATGTATTTATTTATGTATAGTTCCGTAGATGTTTATTTGTAATAAATACATATAATTTTGAAAGGGAGTTTCACGAAAGGAAATGTAAAGACGCAATACCTTCTCTAAATCCATCTTGAAGAGTTGTTGTTCTGATCCATCTCCCACATCTAAATCTTTCAGTGAATACGTTACGTGTCCAATTTCTCCTCTTTTCTTAGCTCGTCCACCATCGATGACAGTCAACTTCAGAATGCGATCTGCCATTTCTTTGGATGACACCTATATAAATTATGTATTTTTATGATTTAATATTCACAACACGTTGCATTTTTTACTATACAATATTCGTTATTCCGAAAATTTCAAAAATATTCATATCACATCAAGAGTTGGTGTGAGTTGTTGCTACCTTATCTATTGGCAAATAAAGCTGAGCGATACGCCCTCTGGTGACGATCTGAGTAACCATTATATTGACATGATTCTTTTATTTTGCTTTGTGTTGTCGTGAATTATGTGAATATTCATCATTGCTTATTATTTTTCAATATAAATTCATTCAAGCCGCTAGTATACAGTTCCTCAGTATTCAGTAATCAAAATATACATTTCCATTCATTTCCTTAGTTTCGTGTTTGGGTAGAAAAGAAATCAGGGGGTAGAGTGTATATGAATCGATGAAAAGCCTTTAAATTGAAACTTGAAATCGGTAAACCAGTCACAGGAAATATGAAAGTTTGCTTCTCGCATTTTGTAGATGACAATTAATTTTATGGAGGTAAGTACTTACTACGGATTACACAAAACTTGTAGGCTTAATTAAATTCATGTGGTTAATCGTTTACAGATCCCAGTTTCCAACGGTGGAAGACTGCTGTGCCTTCCAGAAATTTTCCTGTTGAATCTACTACCATAAAGGAACAACCAGAATGTTCTAGTTCTGGTAGTAAAACTGAATGTTTGAGACAAAGTCTAAACAAAGAAATACCCACCGGCTACCAAAGAATGCTATTCTGAAACTGAATACTGTTTGAACATAATAAAATAATGTTAATTCAACTGTTCAACAAACAAAATTGTTTTCCTTAAGTTCTTCAACAGCCTAATCGATCTTTCACTATCGCTAGAGTAAATGAAAATAAATGATGACACCTACAGTTTTTACGAAAAATTAACATATAATATACACAGTAAAAACTCGTAGACTATAGATGTCTGAAATTTCAATATTGAAAATAATCCAGATTTTAATCAAGCAAATTTACACATTAACAATACAACAAAATCCTTCCATGTCAATTTAATAGTTCTACTACGATGTCCACCGTGGCGCTGCATTCTTATTTTCAGATGCCTATTAAAATCATAATTGTTGATAGGTAATCTATAACACTTGCAATTCTAGGAAGTCTTTGAATATGAACGTATTTCATTTGCAGATTTCAAAGAAAAGGAAGATAGGTACATGCAATATTTATGGTTTTGTTTTTCTTCTTACCTGGAACACAAGGGTTTCACAATCAAAGTATGGATTAAAAGTTTTCCTTTTTTTGTTTTGGATTGTAGATATCTCCTTTCATCTGGCAACAAATGCAGTCTGAAATGAAAGATTCGTATAAGAAAAGTCATGATTGATGATCGTATTTCCTCATGATAATTTCATCATTTTTATAACTTGGTTTCGACTCATCAGAGCTTAATTCGATCAAAAAGGTGGATGTGCTTCATCAATCATAAATAGGGGAAAGTGAGGTAATACGATCCCTAAGGGTCAAATGATCCCCCGCCGTAAATCAGAAACAGTTTGTACCATCTATCCAAATACACATGAAACATGTTCCCCCTGCGCCCCAGCGAGTTACCTGTAAAATGTCAATGCGGTGCGTGTGCTTGGCGTGATTTTATTAAAAAATAATCAAAAAGTGTGGCTCTGATCTAAGGTTTTTGGACTTTCGTTTTTTTTAAATGTAGTGTTTACTGAAATGTTGTTTTTATTTGCGGGTATTAGCAGCAGTTAACTATATTTAAGCAATGTTCGATCATCGCAAGCGTTATGTGAAGGTTTTGTTTTGATCGATATTTGTAATTTGGTATTTGGGGTGAAATGATCCCTTCTGTGTGTCTAAAATGATCCCGGAATCATTTTACCCCATTAATAGTTTTTGTTCACAGATCATGCCGAGAATTTATAAACGTAAAACTAATCGCCAAAAGAGGCCTGAAGAACAAATGCAACAGGCATTAGAGATGGTATGACTTACAAAAACCGCGAGAAGAGAATTTGAGGTCCCTGTGATGGTATTAGAAAGAAGAGCCAAAGGTCAAAATAAAATAGCTGTAGGCTCAGCTAAAAAGTTAGGTAGCAAACAAACAGTGTTCAACCTGGAACAAGAACTGGAACTTGTTGACATGGAGTCCAGATATATACGGGCTGACCACTCAGGATTTCTTAACCTCAGCTCACCAAAAATGGCAGAAAGAAATAATTTACCGCATCAATTTTCCGAAGCTAAAAAAAAAGCTGGACTTGAATGGCTTTTTGGATTTAGACGTAGACATCCAGACATTACAATGAGTACGCGAGGTTTTAATAAGATCGTGGTGGATGAATTTGTACCGACTTTGAGAAACGCCCAAGAAAAATATTATTTTTCAACCCATCGAATATTTTTGTTTTGTGTAACTTGCTTACATACTTAAATTGTTATGAACAATACATATTATCATTTAAATAAACAGCAGAGTTTTATATTTCATTTTTATTCGATATTTATCAACTTAAAGTACAAAATGATCCCTGGGATCATTTTGCCCCTACCCCAGGGATCATTTTATCCACAGGGGTGTATAAAATGATCCTTTACTAAACTTTAACAAAAATATCTAATACAAAAAAACTATATAGATGAAATGAAAAATAAGTAGGCAGATACAAAGTTAAGTAAATTCACTACCTTCAACAATTGAAATCTTGCGGTTTTGCCTACAACTTTAGCCACAATCAAAATTTTCCCTTAAGGGGATCATTATACCCCACCTTCCCCTACTCATCGACAACGTGGTAGACATAATATCACTATGTTTTTAAAAATAATTTATCCTCAGGGAACAGGGAACAACAGTTGTCACAGTTTGTAGACATTGGCAAAATTTCACTGGCCCCAGCTGAAGAACTTATGGTTGCAAAAAGGCGGATGCGCCGGGCATTTATTCATTACCTGGAATTATTTGCCAGGTACATCCGATTTTACATGAATTCGAGAATGAAACATTAAAAACTGATAACGACAATCTCGATCGTAGAGATGAGCACAAAATATTAGAAATTGTTATATGATTCATAAGGGATAATTAAATTTGAATGTACCCTCTCTATCTGAACAATTACTTGAGAAACCAATAATTTTGCGAATATTATGAATAGATTCTTCAGATTCATTAACTTTTCACCTTTCGATATCTACTTCAACGATTTAATTGGTAAGTTCCTGAGAAATGGTATTATTATAGAATTGACTGTTTCTAGATTCAAAATTGCAGATATCCTCACGACATTTTGCACAAGCGTTCATAGCATCACCGAGGACTTGAATTCAAAATTTCAGCCTGATTGCAATTTTTCAAAAACATTCGAACAAAAATTCAAAACATCAAAACTCGGAGAATGTAAAATCGATTTGGTCCATTGAAGAATCCAGTCGATATACTCGCACTTACTCTGAAAATCACAAGTCTCCAGATGCATCCAGTCCAAAGTTAAAGTGTTTTCGGGTGATCGGGCAGAATTGTTTTGACCTCGGATAATTCAAACCTAACTTTCAATTAGACTGAATAATTTCCGAAATCACTTCAGCTGAAAGCAGGAAGTGAAGTGAATTTGTCTAATAGAACAGGCCTTTTTAAAAAGACAATCAAACAATTAGGTTTGAAATCGAAGTACCAAATAGGAATATGGACGATAGTTCGAAAGGAAATTCTAAAAGTAAAATGAATTATTTATTACTAGCCATGAAAACCGAGGATAATACCTAATCAACTTTTCGTTATGATTAGAAAATTGCAAACTTTGACCACAATGTTAGGTTATGTTATTGTTATAATGAACTGAAGTGATTGTAAAAATTTAAACTGCCAGCCGCGGTGGTCTAGTTGTTTGAGGGCTGACTTCTTGCACGGCGGTACTGGGTTCGAATCACGGGTAAGACATGGACGTTGTGTAAAGTCTAGGTCTAGGTGGTGTGTCGTTCTTACAGCACAATACTCTCAAATTACAGATATTGGGTACATAGCATAATTGCTGAGCCCATTGGTGTTAAAATAAAAAAAAATTTAACTGATTATGTCAGAAAGCAACATCAGTTGGAAGTGATGCGCATCAGTTCAAAATCACAACATTGTCAAACAGAACGCGCATCAACTGATTTTGCATCAGTTAAGATGTGATGCAGCTTCAAATAGAAAAGGACCTAAAATTCTAAACTAACATACATCTGGGCAAAAACGCACTATAATATCATCGTTAAAACTATCGATCAAAGAGAAAAAAATGTTGAAACTGAGAAATTGTTTGTTGTATATTGCCCCAGTAAAGTATGAGCGTAACGAGGAGAACAAAGTGGACTGAAAACTGAAAAAATTGTTACTCGTGAAACAACTTTGAATGATTCATCAAGTTTGTTTAGGACCCGCAAAATTAGAATAATAAGAGGGGTGAATTATTCATAGTCTTGATTCCTTACTCAAACTCCGATGAAAGCAAATCCGTAATATTTTCTTAAGCGCCACAAGAAGATTATGAGAGTCTTTTCGCGATGAATAAAATTCAGTTCACTTAATCTACTCGGTCGGTACATAATTTAAATTCCACCAAAAACTCATTTATTCATTTTGGGGATCAAAAGGACTACGAAATTCATGATGGTAATGAATCTTGAAAATTCACCACATATTCTGAGAGCTCCAGTTGGGGAAGGGGCTGAAATAAGTCTTGCCTTTTGCCTACATAAAAATTTGAAGTTCGACGGATAATGAAGCTTTTCATTCAAGACTTATGAAATCATACACGTTCAGAGATTAGCAGAGTTGGGCCAAAGCAAACATTTTGGGGGGGGGGCAAAGTGCAACTGTGCATTGAAAGCTCAGACAACCGATGGTGGAAGGGGGTGGTATTTTGGTGTGCGATTTAATTTTTTTCCCGATAGCATTAAAATATTTGTGCGGTGATAATCTTTTAATTCTGCGTTACCAAATCAACACACTCTTCGTCTTCAGGATCTGCATCTGTTATAATTCGTGTATAATGTGCTCATATCTGCAAAATTCCATGAAAATCGAATTATTAGGAATACGATTTTTCAAGGAGAATTAATGAAAATTTTGAAAAAAATTGGTTCTTTCGATACGAATAAAAGTGAAAAGGCTTCAGACTCGTGTGATGATAACAAGAGAAATCTATTTAGATATGTTATAATATTATCGGCATAGAACATTGTCATAGTGAGTTTTTTAATTATTACAGGTTTGGATATGTGTTCTACTAACAAAATATTTTTTAAAAATGTGGAAATTATTCCAGTTCCATTAAATTCAGCAGACCTGAAGATTGCATGAATTCGAATTTAAATTCTGAATTTAATATCGACGGTTCAAGCAGTTATTGAAATAAAGAAAATATTCCAGTGACAATGACTTCGACCGAATCAGCGATCTAGCCCACTCAAGGACTCAAATAAGATATTAATTTCTCACACCTATTCTGAAAATTTGAACTTTCAAACTCTTTATTTCCAAAGGATATATGTGTTTGATTCCAGACCAGCCATTTTATTTTTTTCAAAACCTTCTGCTGATTCGATTCTGAAGAAATGTAAGCAAATATAGATACTCGTCGCTGACCTAGTTCGAAATAAGTTTGACATTGATCGGATTACATTACCGTCGAAAATTATAGACATTTGAGCGAAACAACCGTTCCATTGTTCCCCTAAGACCAAGCGCTCAGAAAATACTGTCTGATCTTTCAAACTGTTTTTGAAGAAGTCAAATTCATTTATATTTTATGACAATTTTTTTGGAATATGCATTTCAATTCAATTGAAATTTCTCCAACTATTCTTAAAATGTTCCAACTGCTTCCAAATTTTGTCAACTGCTTCGAAAATTTCCCAACTGCTTTGAGAATTTGCCAACTCTGATCAATAGTCCAACTTCATTGACATTTGTCTAACTGCTTCAACATTTCACCCATTGTTTTGAAAATTTTCCAACTGCTCTGAAAATTTTCTAACTGCTTCGAAATTTAGTCAACTGGCAAGAATTTCAGTTTGTAGTGCGTTGATCTTCCCCTTTTACGAACTTTTGGACCATCACATCATCAATTTCTATTTATATCTTTCATTTCAGATTCTAGAATTGTAGAATAAAAGTCTTGTTAGTCTTTTTGGACTAATAATTTTCTGTATTCCGATTAACCTTTCAAATAAATGCGTGGGCCGGAATGAAATCTCTGTGATGTTCCCAATAAGGTTAGATCTGTGATCTTTCAGAGATAATTCCTGGATTCGAATCTTACTGAAAACATAGTTTATTCGAATCGATTGAGAACAGGACATTTTCGGAATAATTTTTGATTTAAATTGAAATCTAAGTGTGTAAGTAGTTTCGGAAAGAATAGAAACATTTCAATTGAAATTGATCTCTTGATCAACACTTGATGAAACATTGTTATAATTGATGATAAGAACAAAATGAAGTATTCTCAAGTGTTTTAATCTGTTTTTATCATCGAAACATTTCGATATTGGGTTAACAGTTGTTCTATCTATAAATTCCAAAATGGTTGTCTAATTCTCTCCAGATTTTCCTGAGATGGAGAAGCGAATTTCCCCAATTCAATTGTAATTCAAGAGAACTTCATTTGAAACTGAAATTAAATTGCAATAAACGTACCTCACGAAAGGATCGCAGCTGTTCACCGTGCCGACAGTACGAGAAGGAAGATTCTTCGCCTTGAGAAGTGAAACAAGCAACTCTCCGTAGGTAGGTACATATGTAAAGATCACTAATACTTTTGTTATTTATTTGTTTATATGGAATGAAATTGTCTAACCTTCTTATTTATCTATTATTTTTAGTACGAATGTCTCAATGACCCATTTAATGAAAATATTTGAGAGGGACAGCAGGATGATATCATAACCAAAATTGATGCAAAAGTGAGATGATATTATGTCAATGAATATCATACTGGGGTGTCAATTACTATCGAAGTATGTCAATGACTATCAAATATGAAATTTCTGCGAAATTGGTGTCTCCTCGAATATTCAATCGATATTTATTGAAAGTTTGAGGGTTATACCAAAATAGCAACCATGGTGTTACAATAAAATAGGGAACCGAATTTGCCTACTGAAAGTATCCATGCCATTACGGTGTCAATTACTATAGCTATCACCCAGAGATCTATAATTACTATGGATGCAGAATCACGTGAACAGAAGATCGAACACTTGGCTACATTAGTGAGAGAAAGACATATGCGATCTTATAGAAAAGAAAAGAGATGAAGTAAGTTTGTGGGCAACTTGTCAAAATAATATGGAAGATGTAAACAAATATTTATGTGACCATAGACTTTGCTTTGCCCACAAGGAGTTGATGAGTTGAATATAATTCAACATTACATTGCATAGAACAAGTATGACTTTGCCCACATAGCTCCATCACATTCGACCAAGTGACCTCTCTTCTAATGCGGTGTCCATTCTTATTAGGTCTATGCTTTCCACCCTATGTCTTTCATTTCAGATTCTAGAATTGTAAAATGAAAGTAGTGGTGGTCTTTTTGGACTTATAATTTCCTGTATTCCGATGAACTTGTCAAATAGATCTGTGGATCGGAATGAAATCTTTGTTCTCAATAAGGGTTTCATCTGTGATCTTTCAGAGATAATTCCTGGATTCGAATCTTGCTGAAACCATACTTTATTTGAATCGATTAAGACAGGTCATTGTCGGAATAATTTTTGATTTAAATGGAATTCTATCTAAGTGTGTAATTAGTTGCGGAAACAATATAAACAATTCAATATTGGTTTAACAGTTTTTCTAAAGGGTTTTCCAATGAGAGGTGTTATTTTGATATTCAAAGAAAAATGCCATTTTTCAATATGAATGATCGGATGTTTATTTTAATATAAAGAAGAAGCGTGCACGGGTTTTATTCTTCACATCACTAACTCGTCCCAACAGCTCGAATTTTTCCGCCAATTTCTTTATTGTAGTCCGACAAGGTGCTTCACGACGACCCAAAATGTTCGAGTTTTACGAACCGTCCCTGCCGAATTTTCACCATTTTTATAGTGAATTTTCATCATTTCAATGCGTTCTTGCATCTTGTATCGTCTCATTTTTATTGATGGCGTTGTTACTTCTTGTTAAACGTCAAAAAATGACAACTTCAAACGTGTCATCTACCGAAATTGCAGGTTGTTCAAAATAACACTTCTTATTGGAAAATTCTTTATCTATAAATTTCAAAATGGTTATCTAATTCTCTTCAGATTTTCCTGAGACGGAGAAGTGAATTGCCCCAATTCAATGGTAATTCGAGAGAACTTCATTTGAAACTGAAATTAAATTGCAATAAACGTACCTTACGAAAGGATCACAGCTGTTAACTGTGCCAACAGTACGAGAAGGAAGATTCTTCGCCTTGAGAAGTGAAACAAGCAACTTCTCCGTAGGTATATGTGTATGTATGTGAAGATCAGTAATACCTTTTGTTATTTCTTTGTTTAAATGGAATAAAATTGTACAAACATTTTTATTTCTCTATTATTTTTAGTATGAAATTCACAATGACCCATTAAATGAGAATGTATGAGTGAGAGAAAGCAGATATCATAATCAAAATTGATGCAAACGTGAGATGAATTTTGTCAATGACTATCATACCGGTTGTCAATTACTATCGAAGTATGGCAATGTCTATCATATATGTAATTTCTACGAAATTGTTGTCTCCTCGAATATTCAATCGATATTTTTTGAAAGTTTGGAGGTAATACCAAAAATTCATTATTTAACTATATTTCCGTAATAATAACCATGGTGTTACATTAAAAAAAAAAAACCGAATTTGCCTACTGAAAGTGTCCATGCCCTTAAGGTGTCAATCACTATAGCTTTTACCCTATCTATGTATTTCACTTCAGATTGTAGAATGACAGTCGTGTTACTCTTTTTGGACTAATAATTTCCTGTATTCCGATACAATTATCAAATAAATGTGTGGATCGGAATAAAATCTGTGTGATGTTCTCAATAAGGGTTTTACCTGTGATCTTTCAGAGATAATTCCAGGATTCGAAACTTACTGAAACCATAGTTTATTTGAATCGATTAAGAAAAGGTCATTTTCGGAATAATTTTTAATTTAAATAAAATTAAAAATTTCAATTGGAATTGATTTCTCGCTCAACACTTGATGAAACATTGTTAAAATTGATGATGAAAACAAATGAAAGTATTGCCAAGTGTTTTTATTTGCAAGAAGAATTTAGTTTGCGGTTGGTTCTAAGTGAAACATTATAACATGTAAATGTAAAGTACGCCCAGTTCATATTTCACAGTTCTTTCAGAAATCTGACACGTGTTTCGGTATTACAACCACAAAAAGTAACTTTTTCCTTTTCGTGCTCCTCTGAGGATAGTTGTAATACCGAAACACGTCTCACATTTCTGAATAAACTGTGAAATATGAACTGAGTGTACTTTAAATTAAATGTTTTTATTTGTTTTTATCATCTAAACATTTCAATATTGGATTAACAGTTGTTCTATCTATAAATTCCAAAATGGTTGTCTAATTCTCTCCAGATTTTCCTGAGATGGAGAAGCGATAGCGAATTGCCCCAATTCAATTGTAATTGAAGAGAACTTCATTTGAAACTGAAATTAAATTGCAATAAACGTACCTCACGAAAGGATCGCAGCTGTTAACCGTGCCGACAGTACGAGAAGGAAGATTCTTCGCCTTTAGAAGTGATACAAGCAACTTCTCCGTAGAAGGTTCGTAACGCAAGGAAAACCACAGGCGTCCTATATGTCCTTCGGGCCACTGTATTTCATCCAGATCAAGTGTGCTTCTGTAAAGTGCCGGTTCTATTACTCCTAGACCATAACAACCTGGAAAATGAAAAAAATATTAAATTGTTCTTAAATGAAAAATCGAAGAGTCCACTGACGTGATATCAGAAAAGTTGGTGAGCTTGTCTATAGTGGAAAATCGATCATTAATTCCGTACAGATTTCTCTCCGGACGCCATTGGTTTTTATTTCAAATTTAAAATTATTTTTGCAATCAGCACATAATCCAAGGTGAGAGTGGGGAATAATTTTTGAGATAAGAAATTTAAGAAAAGCCCTGAGCAGGAGCTTTTGAGCGCTCGTTCATCTAATACTTCAAATTTTTATATGGGGACTGGCCCCAAACATATAAATGCAGAATCTCAGCCCAATCGGAGTTATATTCTGGAAATTATTCAGAAAATGAAATACAGTAGAGACTCGATAATCCGGAGAACGATAATCCGGATATTTACTAGTCCGGATTGCCGTCAAGATTGTATTATGTCCTTATAATCCGGATTGCAAGACTCACCGCGGGTTTCACAAAGCTTGATTGGCAATCAAATCGTTGATTTTGAGAAAAGTTCGATGGTTTACGTCAAAAATGAACTGAAATTTGCACAGAATATTGACACTTCATCAATCAACGTGATCGGGGTTTTGTGAAACCCGGCTTAATAATCCGAATTTCCGATCGTGCATACGTGGTTTACGGTTCTAACTTGTCGTAACTCAATTTCTATGACGACGATCGGGCGTTCTTGGTATATAATAGTGCACAATGGTATAAGACAAAAAAAGTCAGACAAGAATAATTAATTAGTGAAATGGAATGGAATGTTTCTACCTCAAAACCATACAGCTTTGAGACAGCATATGGATCATAATGATATTAAATTAACAAAACTGAAATACCGAAAAGGCCTTTTAGCACATATTTTTTCGATCCCCGAAGACGGGGATAATGTTAGCAAATGCATTTAGAGCATAGATCAATTCGATGCAGTCTGTTTATTCCATAACTCATGGCAATTACTGATATTCAGCATCTGAAAGATATACAGGAGAAAGATATTGTTCAGCATTCTTTTTCCCTTACAGTAGAAAACGTAAAATATCTAATTATTTCATATAATATATTTGTTTTATGGTTTCGATAATAAAGCCTATATTTATGTCAACCGTTTTTTTAAATTGCATCTTTACTAAATTGTAAGACGGATTCCGGATTCCTCATTAATCCGGATCATCCCTTGCATTAATTGATCCGGATTATCGATTCTCTACTAAAAATTAATAATTGAAACAAATTAAATTCTATGGTTCTGATGATGCGATCCTCTCGAATTTTGCATGAACATTCAGTATATCAATTTTCATTTACAAAATAAATATCACCCGAATCGGATAATATATCATGGAAATATAAAGATTTATAACTGGAATATTCTAATTGAATTTTTTATGGTTATGTTAATACTATGACCACAAATTTCTACATGAAAATTCATTACCTATATCAGTTTTCATTCACAAAAAAAATTTCACTTGAATCGGATATCCCATTATGGAAACATATTCTTCCTTCCAATATTCCAATTGAATTTTTATGGCTTTGTTAAAACTACGGCTACAAAATTTTGTATGAACAATCAGTCTATCAATCTTAATTCACAAAATATATTTTATTTGAATCTGATTTTTTTTATGGAAATATAGTTTCTCTTTTTCAATATTGCAATTGAATTTTCTTTGGTTCTGTCTGAGATATTGAGGAACAAAAATTTTAAATGGCCATATTTCATAGAACACCCTGTATGATTTGGCTGGTTATCAAACTTAACAGAGGGTAATCTTTCATCAAAATGGTGAACTTTCATCCGAAAAGTTGTGATATGACTCTTCATTTAATCTTCTGGCTAGGAAAGGGCCCAATTAATAATCACCATTATTCAAATCCATACCTACATTAACAAAAAATTTATCCTGGCAAAGAGTTTTTTCAATCTTTCGTGGATTATCCTCTGCCAAAAAAATTAAAATTAAGTGACTTAGCTGCCTCAATCTGTGTCTAGAGGATTTTGGAAGTAATCAAAAAATTTCATAATTCTCTTAGATGATATAGCATTTCATCTTTCATCTCAGAAAATATTCGTCCCTGGTAAAAATCTCATGATAACATTGTCACTGTAAATTATGTGGTGAAAATAATTTTAAATTCGAAAAAACGCATTGGCGTAACATTTTTTCACAAGATTTATTCGGAAAGAAGTCTGCAAGGACGGCACTGGTGAGAATAAACACAAATTTTGAATTGAAAAAAATTGGTTCGGATGCGTTATCATAACTCATCAAAACGCAAAGAAAAATCGTGTACGGTGTCTAAAATATTTTCGAAGAACCAATTTTCGAGCGGTCGTCTACTTAAACGAGTGCTATATCGTTTTGCCAAATGTCTGTAATTTTCGAATTTTAAGTTCTCAAAAAATAGGGTTAGTTCCTCAATATCTCAGAAAAAAATGAAATCAATCGAAATGAAATGTTGCGGCCATACGCAAGATGCTCATAACAAACCTTATGCAAAATTTTGTGGCCATAGTGAGACCAAAACCATATAAAATTCAATTGGAATATTGAAAAGAAGAAATTTCATTTTTCCATAAGAAGATATTCGATTCGAGTGAAATTTCTGTTGAGAATGTAAACTGATATATACTAAATTTTCATGCAATATTTTGTGGCTATAACTAACAGAACCATAGAAAATTCAATTGGAATATTGAAAGAATCATCTTTATTCAGGGTGTTTCATCATAAACTGGACAAACATATCTTTTCGTGTAGAGGACATCGGGAGAATCATTTTTGCCTTATACAATATATCCAGTTTTCGAAGCATGAGCGAGATACAGGGAGTTAAAACGCCATTTTTGATCAAGATTCTTATGAGTGTGGTCAGTAATGTATAATACTTGAAGTAACGGCTTCTGGTCAAATCTCAGTATTTTTGCGTCCTCTATTCAGAAAAGTTGACGAACTCCAAAAAAAATTCACAAAAATGGCGGAAAACCTGCAACGTTCCAATATTTGAAGGTTTTCCGCCATTTTGTGAATTCTTTTTCGGGAGCTCGTCAACTTTTCTGAATAGAGGACGCAAAAATACTGAGATTTTACCAAAAACCGTTACTTAAAGTGTTATACATAACTGACCACATTCATAATAGTGTAATATGGTGGTAATATACTGAATGTTCATGCAAAATTTCGACAGGATCGCATCATCAGAGCCATAGAATTTCAGCTCTGCTCAGGGCTTTTCTTATTTTTTTTTTCCTTTCGATATGTGCTATTGCGTATTAGATGTATATTATAGTTAACGATTGAAACTCGAAACTTCTTATTTTTTTCTTGAGTCGAGATCTATTCAGGACAACGAATGCTGCCTATCCTGTGAGTACATCATCTTTCTGAAAAAGTATGCATGATTGGATACTCTTTTACAACCACTTATTCCTTCTTCTCCTAAATAATATGTGAATTCATTTCTCGAATATTCATCCGTCACTCCAGATAATACTCATAAATTCCACCTTTACAGTGCGAAATGTTCATCTCCCTTTATCCGATTTTGATGTGAAAGGATTATTTCCAGGAATGAAAAAGGCTCGTATTTTCCCGGTTATAAACATGAAATATGGGTTCAGTTTAATGCGAGTAGCAGGTTCACAGAATATTCGAGTTTTTCACAGATATAACCTAATTTGATGGTCCATTATAGATTGGTTCAGTTATGATGCTGGCGTATACAATTCATGAGTTTTAAAAGGTTTTTGTGGAAAACCGCCATTAAGGTTTGAGTGTCAATCAATCGATAAATGTTTTAAGAGAGATATTGAGTTGTGTGTTTAAATGGAGAAATATTTCACCTCAAGATGTTGTCAAAAATACGCCTGGAAAATTCCCTTCGTGAGCAGATAATACTCACTGAGTTGGAAAGCATAAATTTATGGGATCTAGTACACAAACTGGGCCATTGAAAATGAAATAGAGTACTGTATGTAGACTAAAACCACGATAGGGGCCGGTGAAAACCATGTGAACACTATGGTTAGTCTCCTATTCGACTATTCTTCATGCAGAAATACTTGAAAGGAATCTGGAAAGAAACTTTGACATAGTGAATAGTCAATTTAGCCATAACCTTGCTATCCGCATTACTATCTTAGCAAGGTCGAAATAGTACTTCCTCACACAGATAACAATCTTGCCCAGGACCAAAAGAATAAGAAATGAGATGGAGAAACATTTATTTCATTTCAATTTTTCAGAAGGTTCGAAAATAGGCAAGTATGTTGGAATGTACATCCACTTGACGCACTGCAGAACATTCAATTTTAAGGAGAATTCTTAGATCGCAAAACCGACATATCAGAGACACTACAGAAATTAATCGAAATATTTCGATCGGACAAAAGGCCGTTTCTGATTTGATTGAAAAGTTAAGAGAAATTTTTGATGAACCTACTTCACAAGTCTACCATTTTTTGCCTGTGACAGCTATTAGACTATAGTTAGTGAGAATCTAGGAATGAGCCTACTAGATAAGAGGATGTTTCATGTGATGAGGGTGTGAAAAAAGCATCAATAGAAAGGGTTTTCACAGTATGAATGTGCAAGCTGTAAGTGTAATACCAATTTTTCCTATATTTTGATTTAATCATTATTTTTTCAGATATTGGATGTGAATGTAATCATAACGAAGGTAAATGCACAGTTCCCTGGATTTGCCCACGACTCGGCTTTGCCATGTTTCAAAAATCTATCGGTATATGGAGAAAGAAGTAATTGTGTTCTTCTAGGAAATTTTGGGTATCATCCAGCCCTGAATTATGACACCCTTTCTCAATACTCAATTTTTTAGAGGAAAAATACAGAGAAAATCATTTTTAGACACAAAATTTTTTTGTCGACGCTGACTTTCAACATGAACAAATAGAAGTTTATTTCAAACTTATAAAGATATAGTATGAAATAGTTTATCGATAACATAATATAAAAATAAACTTCATTCTGTTAAATAATTGTGAAAATTTCTCAGTCTTGAATAACATCACACCCAACAGCTTCAGCTTTTCGGCAGAATGCTTCAGATAGTTGAAAAAAATAAGATTGTGTTGTCATTAATTAATGAGTGTTTATAAAAATATTTCATTCAATCCTTTTCTCGTTCCATTTTCACTGCATTCACAAAATGTGTGACTTCAACCCCTTGCTATTCACCCCCCGTATTTCAAATGGATGGGTTTTTGCTGTCACTATAATTCCATTATATTCGAGGAAGTTTTTCAATACTTCCATTTTGATTTTGTTGGATTTCTATTGCGCAAAATTTTTTAAATTCTCATTACAAGTGTTTGAAAACATAGAAATGTCATAACAAAACTCAAAATAGTAGTTCAAAGATCATATATTACAATGTTGCCAGCTCTTGGATTGCCGATTCTCGAAGCAATATTTCTAAGGCGAAATTCATAACATTGCTATAATAGTCGCAACAGAATACGCAGTAACGCAATACCGTAGTCATATCGCTTTGAATTTTGGAGATAGCAACATTGCTTGTGTAAGAAAATTCATAGCAGTATTCGAACAGTATCCCACCGATTTTCGTCCTAGGAAGCATATGATGAGAATTGGCTTAACAGAAACTGGCGAATGTAGATTCTGTTAGGAAAGAGAGGAAACTCTTGTTTACTCATAGTTGACATCTTCACAAAGGATGCCTCCGTGAAGCCACCTCAGATACAGGAGTTCATTGAAGATCTGGAACTAGATAGAGAGCTAAAATGCCGTTCACAAATACGGTTAAGCTTCTTGTTATGTGAAATAAGAGAATACTGGTGAAACCAGCGAAACCTCCACTTCACAGAAAATATGTTTAAAAAATTATAGAAACATTACCAATAACTGAATACTTACTGAATGAGTTGGATCGTTGGTTGTGCGTTGTGGGTAAAAGCAAGCATTCTGTGTCCATGTCGGAATCGTCAACACAAGGCTCATTGAGATTTCCCATCGAGGAACTTCTTAGAGGTGGAAGACTAAAGTGAATCTCCTTTGTACTGAAAATAACCAAGTTATATTTTATACAATATACCTAACTTTTTTTCCTACTTCCGAACAATTCGATTATACTGTGATGTGAGATGTATAAGTTGTTTTATTTATACACAATTCTTAATTTTTGACGAAAATCACCCTACACATGTATATTTATAAATGATGATCATTTATGTGTTTGATGTTTTAGACCAAAAATTAATTCAACTCTACTTCCATATCAATTTCTTCAATATTTTTTCTTTACCTGTCGGAGTGAAATGTTTTTTTTGTACATCTGTTATTAAAAAATTAATTTTCATTCTCAATGTTTTTTGCAGAAGTATCAAAATACTTATTGAATTCGAACTATCTTCTGTGCAAAAATAAATCCAATTTTTCAACACTCAATTTGCCGAAGAAATCTTCAATAGCTATTGGTGTTAAATCAACCTTTGAAAAAGAGTTTAACTCTATCTGGTGTCAGAATTGATTCTCTGTTTGGTAAATATGAACATTATCTGGTGAAGAAATTACATCATGGGTTACTTTTTATACGACGCAAAAAGGAATAATTTACACCTTCAGTGAGTCAAATTGATACCATAGGTAGACAAATGTCAACAACTGTCGGTGTAAAATATGTACACCATCACAGAAACACTGCACCTATGTTGTTGATTTGACACAAAAATGGTGTGTGTGGATATAGACACCGCCGCGAGTTGTTTCGGTGTTGAAAATCACGTAGATTTTTTACTGTATAATATATTACAAAAAGTTGAACTGGGAGATATGTTTAAACTAACAAAATACATCCATTCTTGTCGGAAAGACAATATTAGAATCTCTGAAGCTTAAGCTCCAAATCCGATTTCCAAGTACAACACAAATGAAATATCTCCTTGTTCATCTTCAAACGAATACATTGATTATGGAAATATCAGAAATACTTACAGAAAATGCGGAGTATTCCCTTGACTCGCTGGGTAAACTAGAATTGACCCGGATTTTTCGTCATTCTTTGTTCTTCTTCTCTTTATGAAAATAAGGTTGCTATGAGGAGGAACGAGAATGCCAGCAGCCCACCACTATAGATGAATAGATTATTTCTGAAAGCAGTAAAACCTGTCATCCATCATATTAATTAGAGGCTGTAGGTACAATGAAAATGAAACTTTTTGGTTTACGCTTCAAATTGGAAATTTATTATTGCATCCAAATTACCATTGATTCCAGATTAATTATCCACCCTTGAATCTTCATTATGTAGATTCTGTATACTTCATAATATAGCTGATTCGAAAATTCTTCATTACTCTCAAAAGTACTCGAGGAAGTTATGTATCACCAGACATGTACAGGGTTTTTCACTATAATTTAACTTCAACTTTGTTACTAAAGGAGATACAAAAAAATGTTTTATACAAAAGTTCCACGAAATCAACTTTTCAATATGACTTCACAAACTGAGATATATTCAATATTGATGGCCACTTCATTTGTTCAAATGTAGTACCCTGTATATTTTTCCATAATTGGCTAGCTCTTTTTCCCCTGATTTCGAAAATGTAATATATGGTCTATCTCTCTTATTCTGAGCACCACAGAGTTAGAAATTTCAAGAACCATTTAGTTAATTGTTAAGTATTCATTTTAAAATAATACTTTCAAGTGAATTGTTCGAATATGAAGAATTTCTTAGGTATCATAATTTCAAAACTTTGAAACACTGAAAATTGAAGAGAACACCCACATATGCATATACATATACAATTTGAAACTCTGTGGTACTGAGAATGAAACAGAAAGACCAACATATGTATGTTACATATTCGGAATCAGGGGAAAAAGAGCTAGCTAAATATGGACAAATATACAGGGTGTTCCATTTGAAAAAATTAAGTTGCCATCAATATTTTGGCAAGCCTATATATTTCAGTTTAAAAAACATATTATAAAACCTCAGTTAATTTTGTGGAACTTTTGTATGAAACATTTTTTATATCTCCTTCAGTAACAAAGTTAAAGGGGGGGTCAAATTATAGTGGAAAACCCTGTATTTTCATTTGAAGTGTATTTTCTGTGGGGCGCCGTTCTAGAGAATTAAGCAATTGAAGGCAAACATTCGTGATGCTGTGGATGATATACGACCTCATAGAATAATCGAAAATTTGTCCGATAGAATTGAGTACTGTAAGGCCAGCTGCGAATAATGAATGAAATAATTTTCCATCTCTAACCAGAGCTATTTTTTGAGTGCTAGTTCTACTTAAACGAGCGCTATATCGTTTTGCCGAAATGTCTGTTTTCGGATTTTGAGCCGAATATGTTCTCAAACGATAGGATTAGACTCCTTGATGACGAATTCGTGGTCAAAATCAATTCTGTTGGTGGGCCCGTCCGGCCGTCCGTTAGCACAATAATCACAATAATCGAAGGGATTGTCCTAGAGACTTCAAATTTCCAGGATGAGTTTGGATCCCAAATGACTCGGTTAAGTTTGTTTACCAGCTAAAGCGTACAGGGTGTTCCATAAAATATGTCCATTAAAAATTTTTGTTCTTCAATATCCCAGAAAAAACGAAATCAATCCGAGTGAAATGTTACGGCCAAATGCAAGATGCTGATAACAGCCTCATGCAAAATATTGTGGCCATAGTATTGACAGAACCATAGAAAATTCAATTGGAATATTGCAAGAAGAATCTTTATATTTCCATAACAGAATATCCGATTCGAGTGAAACTATTTTTTGAAAATGAAAACTACTGCTATGAATGTTCATGCAGAATTTCAGGGGATCGCATCATCAGAACCATATAATTTGATTTTTGTAACTATTTTTTCCTACAAATTCCATTTTTTGAACAATTTTCAGAATTAAATTCCGATTGTGCTGAAATTCTGCATTTATAATATATATTTGGTATCAATCTCAAATCCCATATAGAATTTCGAGGTAATAGTCTTATTGCTCCACCAAAGAACGAGCGCTCAAAATCTCCTGCTTAGTTGTTGACGTGAAATTTCATTATGGGAATTTTCCATCACTTATCGTTTTATTTATTTTCGACGTTAAGGCAAGCGAATGCTTTCTGGAACTCCAAGAAGAATTATGATGAATGATGGTTTCAGCTAATGTAGTTGTCATCATGCCAAAGTACCTTTCAGTGGCTTCAGCTCAATTCTAAATATGGAAGAGCGAAGAAAAACTTATTTAACAGAAAACAATGAGTTACTTCAGATCATTTGAATATACGAGGGCAATTCAACAATAAACCAGACTTTTCGATTTTCAGCCACAATAGTGGGGGGAAAACAATCCTGATTTTGTTGTTGGGTAGGTTTGTCAGGAGTAAAGGAAAAACGTCGGATTGCCTCATCGACCCTCTCGATGTCTACTGTAACGATATTTGAGCAAGAGGTGGTATGGGTATGGTTTTCCATGTGAATTAGGCCGTCCAAAAAATTTGTCCCCGAGTACGCATATTCATTTTTTTTTCTCTGAATTTGTAGGTGTGCCACGTGATTTTATTACTCTACATTGAAGAGTTTTTCAGTGTAGTTTGAACTGTCATGATAGGTTTATTGACTTTTTCATCTACAGGGTGTTTTTTTTCATGAATTCCGATAATATCAGAACAAAGTCCGGCCCTGGAAACTGATAATCTGTTAACTCAGCTGTATGGAGATTGATACAGTCCTCCTACGTACCAAATTTGATGAATTTCTGATTATTTGTTCGTCCAATAGAGCATTTTGAAAATATGACCCAAAACTGGAAATCACCCTGTATAATTCAAACGAATCGTTTGAGACCTTTCATGTGGGGTCTTTTTGAAACCAGCAAAGTGTCCTCTATCTCTGTGTGAAGTATGTACAGTTCAACAGGATTCACCCTGTATAAAACACCTAATTTGCATTCATTTTCAAAAACTTTTTATTGTTAATTGAAATATCAGTTGTGACATTTACATATGTACGAAAAATAATGCCAAATGGCTCTCCTCTACCTCAACATGCGTTGCTGTTTCTAAACATTAACAAACTTATAAAGGGACTACGCGATCAATAAACATGTAACGATACATGCTTCAAGAACGCATTGAAATTATTAAAATTCACTATAAAAATAGTGAAAATTTGGCAGAGACTGATCGTATAATCGATCTCTCGTCAGCGATCGGTGAGCTACTGAGACGCTTGTGTGTGGCCAAAATTGCACTAGAGTCTAGGACGCTCGCAAAACGCTAGCTGCCAGAACGCCGCCGAAAAAGTAGCTTGTGTATGGACCGCAGAACGTGAAAAGTGCTGAATTTAAAACGAGCGTTCCCCTCGAATGTTACATTTTACCGATAAAAATATGGAGTTTGTTATATCCTATCAACTTTCTCATGAGTTTTCTTTGTATCGTTTTATGATATGTAGTTTTGATTTCCAATAGATAACATATCTACTTACCATAAGGACTATCCTGTTTCTGCTCAGAGATCACTGATTGTACGAATGTTTCCCTCGTGGGCTCTGCGCTATGGGGACTTTCCGAGGAACGAATACTCCTGAATGTTCCCCAGGGATCGGATGGGTTCATGCTCCATGTAAGTGGAATTTTCTTCTTGACGTACAGCTGCATTGTTTGGTATTGTTCACATTTCAAATCTGGAATGATTAAAAGAATCGATTTGTTGATAGATAGGCATGTTGTCTTTTATATCCATTAAACCGTTTCATAAACTGCTATATACAGGTTGTCCGGTAAACCTTGTACAATATTGAAATTGGTGATACACCAGGTCATGACTGTTCAGAATATCATAATTTCACCTCAGTGAAAATATCACCATTTTCGAAATAATGGGCAATAATGGGCATTTTCTAAATATGTAGAAAATCAATCAAATCTGGCATTTTACCTCTATTTCTTGAAAAAATGTATCAATTTCTGAAAAACTGTTTTGTACGTCTGAAAGCATCACTCATCATTAATCTTCAGCAACAATGATATTTGAATTAGTATCAATTTGTAGACATAGCACTCAAAAAAGGAGGTGAGGTATTGATTTTCTAGATATTTAGAAAATGCCCATTATTTCGAATATGGTGATATTTTTACTGAAATGAAATTCTGATATTCTGAACAGTCATGACCTGGGGGTCGATTCTTGAATTATGTCGTGTTCGCGAATCGACAAATGTCGACCAACTTAGCAGGGGAGTTGGTCGACAATTGTCGAATCGCGAATACGACTTTATTCAAGAACCACCCCCTGTCTATCACCAGTTTCAATATTGTACAAGGTTTACCGGACACCCTGTATATTATAACTCTACAATAAAAAATTTCATCACTATGGGGTATGGGCTTTCATTCCTTCTTTTTCAATCGGAAATTGCTGGAAAACTATCAGATTTATGTAAAGGAGAACCTTACGGAAAAAGTTTCCTAATTAATTTTTGCGTTCAACGAGATGACGAAATACCGGGCGTACCATTTGAAGTAACAAAGTTTTTGACCATTATTCGCAGTAGATGTTTGAGAATTAATTATGATCACTCTGTACCGGGTGTCCTAAATTCGTTGTCTAGTGAGGGAATCTCAGAAGTCCGATGAGATAGAGCAAAATGAGTGGCTCGATTTTTGTGAGAATTCATTTGGTGAAAACTGCAACCTTTTAAGTCAAACCGTTTTCGAGCTATTAGAGAAAATTGGAAAATGTCGTCAAATGGAAAGTTCTCCTAACTTAACTGAAGTTTTGAACATGAAACTAAAACAACATACAGGCACTTTTTTCAGTAGAATTCATTGAAATCATCAATTTTTTTTTATTACATTTCGTTCTGGGTCATCGGGTTCCTGACTTCCTCCCATTAGACCCGAATTTAGGACACCTGGAACATTCCAGAGTTCAATTTTTTTCTCTTTATGGGGCTAGCTAATATACCAACTCAAAAAAACATTGTATATAACTTACTATTCGAAATAACTCCATATTTTAAATTTTTCGCGAGTTTCTCGTGAATGATGAAACAAATGTAGAGAGTGATCTGAAGAAACTCATCATAATTTGAGCTTGCGTTTCCTTTTTTGAGGTCATATATAGGGTGTCATATTTGAAAAAAATTTACTTTGGTCTGCATCTTTGTATTGTAACACCCTGTATGTATGGAAATAATTTAATATTATGCTTTTGATTACCCTACACTCGCCACAAGAAAAAAATTTTCAAAATATCATCATTTACACCTTCAAAATGAGCATAGCGTCAGTGTGGACCACCCCGTAAATATTCATTATTTTTCATTGAAAACTCATATAAGTACATTCAACAAGTTTAAATTTGATATATGGACAAGACTTTGGACGATGCGTGTATTCCAGTATAATTAATATCATTTATTCTTTCGTGGGTACGCCATTTTCTCATGAGGGTTCTCAAGTATATACGGAAGTAACAAGCAAAACTCATATTCAGTTTCATTCGTTTAGTGATTAATGTTATGAAAGTAATCCTTTTCGATTCAATGTTCTCCATTTCAAGTTGTTGGATCTAAGAATTGTCAGTTTCTGTTCGGTAATTCTGCAATGTTTCTGATACTTGAAATTGATAGATGTTCTATTCCTTAAACAAACAAACAAGGTTAGATCAAACGTATAAATATACGTCAAATCCCTCTAGGATTCTCTGTTCGGAATATGAGATGGGTATTTTCTCTCTATTTCAACTTCAACATATTTGCAGAAAAATATTTGTTTGATACTCTTTGCTTTATGTAGGATGGGACGAAATAGGGAAAATGAGAAAAATCTAAATTCATCCATTATTTATTTTTAATTGATTATATAGATATTCTACAACTAAATCTAAATTCAATAGTCCACATTACCACCTCTTCTTCCAATCAACTTGCAACATCTTACACGCCTATGCTTTTTGAAACGCCACTGGTAATCATAGAATACATTGACAGACTGTCAATATTATGTCAGGTTATTTCCCTCTATGATCTTCGAATCTGCGTGATGAAATGAAATTTAGTTAACTCCTTTTTCCGCCTTTATTCTGAAGGAAAAGGCCTCTATCGATTTTCGTGTTATCGTGAAGATTTTCATCTGTACTCATCGGCATAGACAAACTAAAAATTAGATGAGCCACTCGTATATTCCGCGCCATCTGTCGGAGGAGAAGACAATACACGAAAAAATTATTTTCAATTTGATAGTTAGATGTCGTTGCATTCATGGAAATCCTATCGAGAAAATAGTAAGTATGTAAAATCATTATTATCAAAAAACCTTTGAATTGTCAACTGACACAAGGAGTGGTTTAAAGTTTTTTTTGAAATATAATAAATTTCGATATGCCTACAAGAGTGAAGACGTGCTGTGTTGTCTAATGTGAAAATCGAGATGCAAGAAGGTTATTATAAAATTTATATGTATATTCTGTTACCTATAAGAATTAAGATACTCGTAGTTTTCAAAAAAGTTTTTCATGTATTGAATAAGTTTAGTAGGTAAATACTCATATTTTGTATTATTGAATTCATTATATTGTTAGTTTTTGAAAATTTTCAATGCAATTATTAGTTTATTGACTAGATATTTATAAATAAATCTGTATTTTCAATTGGTGATACCTATTTCAGTTAATAAATTTTTTATCTATCCAGAATTTGATTATTGATCCTCATTTCTCGATTCCAAAAGAAAATCAGATGAAAGTTCGTTGCAGGTATTATTTTCATGAAAATAAATTTTCGCACTCATCGATAACTTGCACGAATCCATTTCTGATTTCCTTTTGGAAATGAATTTCAAAAAACTTTTTGCCTCTTGTATATGGGTGTACCTACCTATTCAAAAGGGGCACTACAGAATTCTTTCTGAGGCAACTTTACGATATAGATTCCTTTTCAATTGAGCTTTTTTCACGAATTAGTATGTTGTACAAAAACAGATGGCGTTGAAGCTTGTTCTACTAGTGTCTCATCTATTCTCCGTTTAGTTAGTCTATGGTTACAATTGGCTGTTCCTATATTTGCTTGGAACTTAACTCATGACAGAGAGCTGGAAGCATTCCTGAAATCTGTCGAATCCGACTTGAGAGCATATCCCGTTACTGGGACATCTGGTACTATACAGAAGACAAGTGCATTGGAAGCGAAGCCACTATTTGAACCTTTCTTTTAGGATAAGTAGTTATAAGGTTGTGTAATTTGAAATGTTGTGATTGGATCTGTAAATTTAGATTAGTACATCTTGTTCTTTTTATAATATACTGTTGAAAACCTGACTGATAATTTTGTTGCCTCCCTGAGAAATAGTTTTAGAATCTAATGCTCGAATAGCCATCAGGTAAAAGTAAATGTTACAAACTGACCAAACGATTGAGCATCCCATGAATCAAGTCATTCATAGCTCAACCCAATTCCTGAAAAGCTTAAGGTAAGTTTGGCGACTGGATATAGCTCTCCCTAATTAATCTCATACGTGAGATTCATGTCTGGCCAGTTCATTTTTTTGATATTGTTCTTTGAAAGAAAGTTTGAGCGGTAGAGGAACCAAAATGTTTCCTACGTAGATGGCGACAATCATTGTTTATTCAACGATAATAATAAGGGTACGGTGACCGAAACTCATATCCCAGCAAATTATAGATCAGTCTTGAAAGGGCACAATTTCCAGGGCAAGATTTGGTCGTTCTAGTCCGCCTGGATTCCTCAAACCCTTTGTAGTCGACCTTCATTTTGAAACCGAATCGTGACGCGCCCGAAAAAAATACGCAGAGCCCAGTGGTAAAAGCCAGGCTTGATGATATTCTTCCTCTTTCCGACAGATAGCTCTATGACCAGGTGATAGCCTGCCTAAGAGGTGTTTTGTTCATAGGTTTTTCTATAAATAATGGCTCAAGAAAAGATATACACATGAAGTTTTAATAAATTTTTTTGAAATTTTTCGCAAATGTGACAAAGTTTCCATAATAATCTAATGTGCCACTCACCTCGGGACACCCGTTATAGCTTCACATAGTCCCAATAATGTGAAGTGGAAAAAATTCGCCTAGCTAGATATTGGAAATAATTCAACATGCTGTCACTATATAGAGAACTATAATCCTGAATATTTCATCAATTGAGATGTGAAAAACAACATTACTACAACAGAATGTTCCAACTAATGGAAGCTTAGACTTCTTTTGTCTCATGCATTGGCGATGAAACGAAGATGTGGTCAATATTGCAAACACCTCATATTAAAATGTAGGGGAAGGTGAGGTATAATGATCCCCTTAAGGGGAAATTTAATTGTGGCTAAAGTTAGGCAAAACCGTAAGATTTCAATTGTTGAAGGTAGTGAATTTACTTAACTTTGTATCTGCCTACTTATTTTCATTTCATCTATGTAGTTTTTTGTATTAGACATTTTGTTAAAGTTCAGTAAAGGATCATTTTATACACATACCCTACATTGGGGTAGGGGCAAAATGATTCCAGGGATCATTTTGTACTATAAGTTAATAAATATCAAAAAAGGAAATAAAGAACTCTGCTATTTATTTAAATGATATATTATTGTTCATAACAATTTAAATATGTAAGCAAGTTACACAAGCAAAAATATTCGATGTTGAAAAATTATATTTTTCTTGGGCGTTTCTCAAAGTCGGGAGAAATTCATCCACATAGTCCGTTTAAGAATTATTGATCGAATCGAAGCATGCCATGAACGTCCAGTCGGGCTTTATTTCTAGTTACTAAAAGTACTAAAAATTTCTGTGGGTTCATCAGTCAAAGAAGGGAAATAAATAAACATAACCTAAAAACATATTTAATACAATATTTTTGTTTTCCAAAGCAAATTTCTGAGCTTGAGAATGTTCCTGATTCTTAAATAACATTAGGATTGTGTAAATCTCTAAACCTACCAGCAGTATATAATTTCTGACACTGTATTGACAAATTTTCGTATTTACCATCATCTGCAAATTGCAGCTAAAGAGCGAGGAAACAGAATAAGTATAGCCCTAAGCTTATGAATATCATGAAAAATAAACAGTCATTATTATTTCAGTCCAGTTCAATCAATGGGATTCAGGTTCTATTACTATATCGCTGCCTCAATAAATAAAACTATAAACTATCGAAGTACTCTAATGAGATGTCATTCATAATTCACCCATTAAGATTGAGACTCTATTGAAGATAATTAAGATAAATGTTCTTTTTCTCTGACAAACTTTCATATTATAACTAAAAATGATTGTGTTCAACTCAAATTCAACTGAGGTAGCCAAACTGGTGAAACGAAACAGTAGAACTTGTTGATATTCTGAAATGTGTGGCCAAATTCGTTAATTGTTATACATAATAAGACAAAAACACTAATAAAAGAATCTATTCAGTGGGTATGTTATTGTAAAACTTTAATAAACATATCACCGATTCTGTCTGTTTCAGTAAGAGGAATATTTTATTGAATAGCTAAAAAAATAAACAGAGCTTGTTTGGCAAAGGTGTTAAAATTAAATGAAGTGAAAAAATGTGGACCACAAGATGTTTTAATTTTTGTATGAAATTCATACTTGTTTCAGAATATACTATTGCACAGATTAAATAATGATTTCATTCCTGTATATGCTTTGGTGACGTTTGATATGAATAATTCAGTATTTGTTTGTTGATTTAACATATCCATCATATTAATTAAGTACTATTTCTTTAGATCCAATAGATAACACACTGTTTGAACTCAGTCGAGAATAGAGAAATGGTGAATATTTTGGCTTTTAATGGAAACGATTGTCAATTTAGCTTTATTTAGGTCTTGTCGGTATTATTTTAGATAAAAGTTGATTGAGTTCCTTGAGTGTTTGGAATTCATAGAAAGCAAAAGTTTTAGCATAAAATCTTTATTTCAATCCTTACCGTATGAATAAGGAACACACTTATTCAACATTTCTTAAAACTGACAATTTACAGTGAAAAACTAAAATAAGCTTCTGTACAAAATTGAGAAAATGAATTCAGAACATTATTCCAAAATTTTATTGTTAATTGGAGACAGAAATATTATATACAATCATAGATTCATTGAAAGTAATTATTAAAAGTACAGTGGAAAACTTATAATAGCCTTATACATTTTACTATTTATTTACATATTAGAATTATCTTCTAAATGCAGTGCTCCCAAGCGAACATAACATGTAAAATAACTGTTACAGTAAACATTAAAATTGTATTAACAATTCAACTTTCTATAAAATCCAACAAAGGATTTAAGTATTCCTAAGTTAATCAATTATAGGAAACTTATGTTCATGTAGCCGTTGCCAAATTAATTTTTACGAGAAGCAGTCGTAGGTATTTGATCAACAAACCTTTGGATTACTTCTGATGTCCACTGGCGGATTTGACTGCCACATTTAAATATCCATGTTTCATCTACTAAACAAATTTTACATTTTCTCTCAAGTATTCAAGATATTTACCACAAAACCGTATATTCACGATATCTTTATGTTATCAATAAGAATTTTCCTTCGATCAACTTCTCATATTGTAACCAATTTTTTTGATTATTCTATAAAGTGTTGACATAAAATGATCGAAATCCAGGTACTTTTTAGCCAGTTCAAAAATGATATCCAAGTGATATACTCGTTGTTTTTGATTTTAGAAAAAATAATGTCATTTGATGTCTCTTTGAAGGTATAATCATGTGGAATAGGTTTCCTTCCAGTGCTAACTCTGGCTCTACCAACTTGCCTTCTACTTTTTTCTCCGAAATTCTAGGACAGTTCTAGGAGAAATCTGAAATTTAAAAACTCATTACTTAATCAGAAAACATTGTACATGATCGTTTACCTGAAAAACCAGCACAATGCGTTTAATACTAGCAGAAATATCTGCTGAATCCCTAAAGAACTCGCAGTAGTAACACCGATACACTGCCTGGCGTTCCCTTGCAGTAAGGTGAGAGGTACCTGGTTTGGTTGTATTCCGGCCATTTTCAATTCAGTAATCCAAACCAAAGTAGATTTAAGAGATATTTAAATCCACTTGCCGATTAAATCAAGAATATTCACAAATAAATTCGAAATATCTTCAATAGGTTAACTCAAACTGGAAAAAGTCAAAGTCAGTGATATTTTCAACACCAACCTAAAATCGGCAATCGAAATTCACCGAACGGACCGATACCAACATATTTTCGATTTCCCACAGCCACCTGAGATGTCAATCATTCTTAAACGGACTATACATTCTTATTAAAACCTCGCGCACGCATTGTAATGTCTGGATGTCTACGTCTAAATCCACGAAGCCATAAGTCCAGCTCTTCCTTTAGCTTCATTGACAGTTCCGTTTCTTCCTTTCGCTGTCGGAAATATGACTGCGTGATTTCTTTCTGCCATTTTTGTGAGCTGAGGTTAAAAAATCCTGAGTGGTCAACGCGTATATTATTCTAGACTCCATGTCAACAAGTTCCAGGTTGAACACTGTTTGGTTTGCTACCTAACTTTTTAGCAGAGCCTACAGCTATTTTATTTTTACCTTTGGCTCTTCTTTCTAATACCATCACAGGAACGTCAAATTCTCTTCTCGCGGTTTTGTAAGCCTACATCTCTAATGCCTTTTGCATTGTTTTCAGGCCTCTTTGGCGATTAGTTTACGTTTATAAATTCTCGGCATGATCTGTAAACAAAAACTGTTAATGGGGTAAATGATTCCAGGGATCATTTTAGACACACAGAGGGATCATTTTACCCCAAATACCAAATTACAAAATATCGATCAAAACAAAACTTTAACATACCGCGTGCGATGATCGAAAATTGCTTAAATATTAGCTAACTGCTACTAATACCCGCAAATGAAACACATTTCAATGAACACTTAGGTACATGTAAAAAAAACGAAAGTCCAAAAACATGCTTACCTTAGATCGGAGCCACACTTTTTGATTATTTTTAATAAAATCACGCCAAGCACTCGCACTGCATTGACATTTACAGGTAGCTCGCACGGGCGCAGGGGAACATGTTTCATGTGTATTTGGATAGATGGTACAACTGTTGCTGATTTCTAATTTATGAGGAATAAAGACTCAGTTCCACGTGAATTTTCTGTTTTGTTCATTCCATAAAAATCTCCACTCAAATGAATTCAAAAATTTTGAGAAAAATTAATTTTGAAAAGTCGGAAATAATGATTCTTAATTTTTTTCGAAATGGATCCCCTTTCCAAGAAACAACCTTTGGAAGGCGATGACGAGTTGACAGTTTTTAATTTTACGGCTTCTTTAAAACACTGAGTCATAAAACTATACATAATATGATTCATTGAGTAGAGGTTATTCACACAAATTATTCAGATCTCATCATTTATTATTAAGTGTTGAAAATAAAAACCCCTTGATTTTCGTTCGAAATTTGTTTTCGTGGGATAGATTTTTCAAAAATAAAATTCTCTTATAGTTTCTCATCCAATTCTGGAATTCACGAATAGAACTTTCTTTGATGAATAAGCATAATGGACAAAAAAATGAACTACCCCTGCTTATTTTCATCATGGAATCATCTCCTAAGTTCCTTCGCATTCGTTTACAGACACCCTGTATACTTATAGTTTAAAAAATAGTAACAACATTCAAACTTTCAGCAAAACAAGCAAATAAATCAAAATAAAAAAATTAAAATAATTTTATTAAATACAAATTCTATTTACATCTTCATCTAACTGAAGTATAATGAATTCCTTGTTGTTTGTCTTTAGAAATAACAAGTTTTCTATTGGTTGTGCCGTTATTATCTAAGGCAATTTTTGTAGTCTCATCATCAAAATATTCATCTTTGCCTTCTGCATTCTCCTCATCATTCACATCAGGTTTGATGTCCAGGGAATAATCAGGCACAGCCTCCTCTACACTTATTTCTTTCAGGCGATTTATATTCTTCAGGATATCATCCACAGTTACCTCTCCAGATTTGTTTGAATTTTTGGTATCAGATGAGTAGGTAGAAAGTTGCTGTCCAGCTTCTTTGGTTGGTCCATCTTGATTATTTCCTCTAAAGAAATAATCTTAGGACTTCTTACTCCTGTATTGTGCCTTCTTATAATCACTCTTTTGGTTTCTTCGGGTTCAACATCATCTTCATTGTTCAGTTTAGTCTTCAAAGTAGTTGTACGTGGTCTTATATGAGGTTGTCTTCTTCTGGGATAAAACCTCTTTGGTTTATTCGCTGGTACAGCTGCTACAGATGCTGCATCTTCTCTGACGTTTGATACAGATGATGCAACAGTTCTGTGAGTGGTCGCTGGCCTTCTACCTCTTGTACGTTGAATTTTGACAGTTGTGGTAGAGGTTGTTGTTGAACTCTGTGTTGTTGGTCGACTCAACTCAAATATTTCAAGTTTTCCTTCAGTAGATGCCTCAGGGGTTGGTTCATCAGATTCCTCTATGATTAATGGGGTGTGTGGTTTTTCAAATCTGACATTTTCTTCTTCTTCATTGGCTTCAGTAGTTGTTTTAGGGCGGGCACGTTGAATTGTTTTGTATTTGGAATAATCAATTTCTGTTCTCGGTGAAAAATGTTTCACCTTCGGCATAAATTCGTTGACGTCAAATATTTTGAAATTTTGACCTATTTCAACTGCACCACGTCCTGGTGCATTTTGGACGTTACTTAGGGCAGTCTCGGTATCATCAATTTCTTCATCCTCTTCTTCTTCTGGAAGCTCTGTAGTCGTAGTTGCTGTCTTGGTTTTATTTTTCTCCTCTATCATTTTGTAGGAGTCACTTTGTCTTAGTTTAGATACGAAGGATAGAAATTCTGGGGGTTTTGTAGGTTCAGTTCTTATGGTGGTTGTTGATGGTGTTGTAGTTTCGATTTTCATGCCTTCCTTAGTTGTTGTGGGATCTGGAATGCTGACGTAACCTTCTTTACTTCTTAATATTTGTACGAAATCGACGTAGGAAGGACCGTTTAGTGGAGTTGTAGTGGTAAACGATCTGCGAGTTGTTGTTTGTTGAATATTTCTAGGTGTTGATTCTTCTACCTCAATTTCTACGATTTCTTCCTCATCATCCTTGACATCAGATTGTTCCTTTTCCTCAGGCTTATCGTAAACAATTTTTTCAGCTTTCATCCCAATGCCAATTCTTAGGACGATGAGGAATATAATCGTCGTCTTCATCTTTAACAGCTGTTCCTTGTCATTGGAACTTTGTCCTCGAACTACCTCGAAATAAGATTTTCTTTGAGGGCTTCTTTTTCCTCTTCGATGGCTTATGTTGCGATACTTATGGTTACTGGCCTTTTTTCCAGAAAGAAGTCTCTGGAATTCACTATAATCATAAACCTTTTGCTTCGTGGAAGGTGGTTTCATCCCTAATACATGGTAGTTGTTGACGATTTCACTCTCTGATACTATTGGTTCAGCCACAAACTCTTCCACAGGTTGATAAATTGTTCGATAATGATATTTGAAGGTGGTACCAATCCAATAATTTCAACCGTTTTCTTTGCTGGTGGTTTTTGAATAGTTTCTGTTGTATGAGTACCAGAGGCTTCACTATCTTCATCTTCTTCTATATCTTCTTCTTCTGGAAAAGCAGATGTTGATGTTTTTACTGAAATTTTCTTTTTACCGTAAACGGTTCGTCGTCAGTTTCTGAATAATCATCATAACTTGTTTCCTTTTCTGTTGTGATGGCAAATCTTACAGATCCTCTTCTTGATTTTTTTGTTGTTGTTCTCATAGTCGTAGGCATTGCAGTAGTTGTCTGATAGTATATAGGTTGTCTTTCATTTGAATATTTAACACTATCGGGTATTTTCATATGTATTCTCTTTGGTGGTACTCTCATTCTGATGACAGGTTTTTGATAATTGTCAACAAGATTTGGTTTATTGTAATTAGAGGCTTCAAGTCGAAGTGGATCATTCGAACCGTTTTTGATGTTATTGAGGACATCTGCGAATACATTCATTTGGTCTAGTGGTGTCTGTTCATTAAAGATAGCGTCATTTTCATTATTGTAGCTGTTTGGAATTATGGTTACCCTTCTAGAGGGGTCCTTTATGAAACTGTCAACGTCGAATTGAGGATGTTTCTTCTTTATTCTTGGTGGTCTTCTAGGCACAAAATTCTGATACCTTGGGTTTGCTCTCAATTCCAATGAAGTAGCTTCTGTAGCGTCTTCAACAACTTTGCCTTTCCTTGGATTTTCTTCAGTGGTGCTTACAATTGTTTCTATAGGTTGTGATGGTAGAAAATCTAAAAGCTTGATTTGATCATAAATGTGCTGCGGGGTTATATGGACCGAATAATTTGGGGTAGTTATCAAACTAAGGGCGGGTGACTCAGTTGTTACATGATCTATACTCTTGAAAGTATCGACGTTTATTATCTCCACTTGTGGGGTGAATTGTGCGTTATTTATTGATTGTCTTAAATTGTTTTGTTTTGAAGTAACCATTTGATCGTGATATCTGACATCGTTGAGTTTTTCATCAGAATCAAATTGCTGTACGCTATTGGCTGGATTATTTTTCTCTGTATCGAAGGACTGTTCTTCCTTGGCTTTTACATTTCTGAATTTGCTATGATATTTTTTCTTTATATTTCTATCTGATGGTTCTCTTGTTCTTGTGTGATGAGCTTGAAACCCGGCACTTCTCTCTTGAAGCACCTTGAATAATGGAGGTACTGGTTCAACTTCTTGTTCACTGAAGAATGGATTATCTAAAGGATTTTCACCGAAATATTTGCGCTTGAAACAGTCGATTCTCTGTCCAAGTTTACCCAGTCTAGGGGACTTTCCAGCTTCTTCACCATTCTCTAGTTTCTCTCCACTGTTCACAGATTTCTCTACTTCTCGTATTCGTTCAGGAATAGCTTCGAGGTCTTCATCCACTTCAGGGCACTGAACTTGGTTCGCTTGCTCATAAAATGCCATGCGACCTTCTGTTTTTATGGGGATATTGTTGAGATTTTCGGAATATTTCAGTGGAGAATTCTGATTGATGTGCCTCGAATTGTAATAAGGATATTTCTCTATTTCCGACTGTTGGTTCAAATTTGGAATGTCATTCTTTATGATACCATCAATGAAATCAGTTTTTACATCAAACTTTGGAAAGTCATTCGTATATCTTTTTCTTCTCACTTTTTCTGGGGAAGATACTACTGGTGCCTCTGGTATAGAAACCTGCTCTTGGAGTGCAGGAGAATCCACAATTTCAGTGGTAAGTGTTTCTGGGTTTGAGAATTTTATTACTTTAGGCAAGATTTGCACTACATTTTCAGTTGTGTCGTTGTTTGGGTTAGTCATGGTCTTAATTTCGCCAGTGATTTCCATTTGCGTACCATTTGGTTCTTCTTTAAGTTTCATTGTTTTGGTTGATTCAGTTTTTATTAACTTATTGTATATGTTCTTGTTTTTAGGTTTATATTTTTTTCTTTTTGGTACCTTAGGATTCTCCACCGTTTTATAGATCTTAGAGGTTCCATCTTCATCCTGGTCGTCACTGGTTAATCGATGATTTTCAAGACTTCCTTTCTTTGGTTTTTTATCCTTTTCCTCCTTCTTATTGTACTCCTTATACCCTTGAGAATCCTCTGCTTCTTTTTCATGGCCAGCATGATCGTATGCGCTGTCCTCATAGCCTTCTTCAGTATACACTGTGAGAATCTTAGAATCCTTGATAACTTCCTTCAATCGACCATTTTCGGAATCTTCTGCATCACTAGGTAGGTGTTTTTCATTCTCACTTCTTCTCACTTGGGCGTAAAGGGTTGTTGGGACAAAACCACCTTCCTCTTCGCTTGATTCTGTATCTTTCTGTAAATGACCGTTCTGGTCTTCTTCTTCTTTAGATTCTGGATATTTATTTTTACGAGTATTCTCGAATTTTGCTGCTTTTTCATCAAACAATTTTTCAGCGTTCTCGAAAATTTCGTGACCATCAGGTTTTTCTTCTGATTCCTCTGGTAATTGGGAGTACTTTTGTTTAGTGACAAATGGTCTATGTTTGCGACCTGGTTTCGCCCATTCTCCCTCTCCAGGGTAGACTGGAGTAGCAGGGATATCTGCTGGGTGTTCATGGTCACTTTCTTTGATTGAAGGTCTTTCGACATCAGGCAAAGGCTCTATAATCCTTTCATCATTTGTTTCCTCTTGCTCGTAGGTTCGGTCGTCTCTGTAGTTCTTGTAGAGAGGTGATGTTCGACTTGTAACGTATTCGCTGGACGCTGGTGTGTAGTAAGTCTTAGGATACTGTCTCAAGTCAAAAGTGATGTTGGGTTTTGGAGTTATGTATCCCAAAGTTGTACTTATACTATAGGGGGCGATAGGTGTCCACATGCTTTGTCTTGGCTTATGTTTTTTATGGAACTTCTTGCTTTTAGAATAATAGTGTGGTGGTCTTGGAGGCAGTTTCGATAGTTTCAATGGTCTCTTATGAACATGATGATGTTTTTTACGTATAACAGTATTATGTGGATAAACTCGTAAATCTTGCCTATCATGCACTGTTTTTCTATGGTAACTTCCATGTATGATGGGTTTTAAATGTTTACTGTGTATGTTTTCATTCGGCCATACTGTTGGTACTCTTATGGCGTTGATGGTAACAACTAAAGTAAACACTACGAAAAGAATGTTCATGTTTGTAGGATTTTTAATATCCAAACTTTATGAAAATACGCGCACAATATTCTTGCTCATCTTGTTGACTGTTTGACTGCTACGTATCACGTTAGTTCGGTCCTGTTAAATTCGAAGGAGGAGGTCCCTTTCATTTTGGCCGGGTAGAAAGCTGCCTGGAACGAACGAAACAAAAATAAATAAAAAGTAAGAATTGAAGCGACTAGAATAAACAAAACAAAAGTAATCGAATGATGAATATGTATAGTTTGAATTATGGTAATTTGATGATATTTTATTGTCTTTTAGGCTCTTGAATTCAACATAACATAACTATTAGAAGAACTGAGTGTTTTTCTCATTACTCATTTATGGCTTTGAGTTTTTACACAGCATTCGTTTTCATGGTGAATGCTCACTCTAGGCAATAAATTAATGCTACTGTCTGAAATCTGAGCAGTTAAAGATAGTTTCGTAGTTGAACATCGTTATAATGATACCAATGATTTTCTGAGACTCACACCAATAAATACCTATGTATTAATTCTCAAAATTCAAATAATTTCTCTTTCCTTTTTCGGAACTTTTTTTTGTGTCCAGATTATTAGGTGTACAAATAAGTGTCCGCGGTTTTTTATAAAAATTAGAAATTTATTGTAAAGGAAAAGTACATAACGTTTTATTCAAAGTATTTTCCATCATTTGCCACTACTTTTCCCCATCTTTCTGGCAACATTCGGATACCCCGTCGAAAAAACTCTTCATCTTTTGACGCTATCCACAAATCTACCCAATTTTTGGTGTCTTCATATGATGTGAAGCGCTGCTCAGACAGACCATGTGCCATCGACCGGAACAGGTGATAATCAGAAGGGGCTAAGTCTGGTGAATACGGCGGGTGGGGTAAAACTTCCCAGTTGAGTGTTTCCAAGTATGTTTTTACCGGCCCCGCAACATGTGGACGAGCATTATCGTGTAAAAGAATAATTTTTGTCGTGTCTGGAGTAGTAATGGGCGCGTTTTTTTCTTAAGTGCCCGACTCAATCTCATCAATTGTGTTCGGTAGAGAGCTCCAGTAATGGTTTCGCTTGGTTTCAGCAATTCATAATACACGACACCAAGCTGATCCCACCAAATACACAGCATGAGTTTTTTTCCATGAATATTCGGCTTAACTGTCGATGTTGATGGTTCGCCGGGCTTAACCCATGACTTTCTCTTCTTTGGATTATCGTAGTGAATCCATTTTTCGTCACCAGTGACTATACGATGCAAAAAACTCTTTTTTTTATTCCTGGCAAGCAACATTTCACTCATGCATAATCGGCGTTCAACGTCTCTCGGCTCTAGTTCATATGGAACCCAATTTCCTTGTTTTTGAATCATTCCTAACGATTTTGAACGATGTGAAATTGCTTGTTGAGTCACTTGTAGAGTAAGTGCAAGTTCTTTTTGCGTTTGGGACGAATCTTCCTCCAATAGTGCTTCTAATTCCATGTCTTCGTACACTTCCGGCCTTCCACTGCGTTCTTTGTCTTTAACGTCAAACTCACCGTTCTTAAACTTTTGAAACCATTCCTGACAACTTCTCTCACTTAAAGCAGCTTCACCATATGCTTTGAGAAGCAATCGATGCGCCTCAGATTTTTTCACATTAAAGAAGTAAATCAAAAGTTCCCGCAAATGATGCTTATTCGGAATAAAACTTGACATTTTTTCACGAAAAAAATTACGTGATGCTGATACGGAATCACTATTACTTTAAGGTTATGGTGTTGCCAGATGACTAAACTTGGGATATTACGTTTTACATCTGACAATTTCTCCATAACCTTCTGGTGGGGCCATCTTTTGACAAACCGCGGAAACTTATTTGTACACCTAATAATATGTATTCAAAATATAAAAATTTAAACATATAAATTATTTATTTTTCGTCCAATAACTAGAATTATAGATCAAGAACCATAAAAAATATATCTCAGTACTTTTTGACCGAACTATTCGCGAATCAACAAAAATCACGAATTCACTCTCTTAGGATGAAGTTAACATATTTTTGTACACACAATTTTAATCGACGTTCTACGAGTATATGTCGTAGAGGGTTTTTCAATAAGAGGTGTTACTCTGAATAGCCCGCTATTCCGGTAGATGTCACAAGTGAAGCGTGTTTTTTTTGAAATTTGACAGTAGAGAAACTACGCCATTAATAAAAATTGAACAATACACGCTTCAAGAACGCATTAAAATTATTAAGATTCACTATAAAAATGCTGAAAATTTGGCAGAAACGGTTCGACATTATTGGGTCGTCGTGAAGCACCTTGTCGGACCGCAATAAAGAATTAGTGGAAAAATTCGATCTGTTGGGACAAGTTAGTGATGTGAAGAATAAAACCCGTATTGCTGCTGTAGCCGAAAGTGTTGAAGAAAAAGTTTTGCCCATTCCTCGTCGTTCTTTGGAATTAGGCATTGCACAAATGTCGTATCAACGTATTCTGCATAAAGATTTGGGTCTTAAGGATTATAAAGTTCAGTTAACACAAGAACTCAAGCCGGCCGATCATCAACAACGAAACCATCTTTTGCGGGAAAAGTTTGCGGACCGTGTTATATCTCGAAGAGGTGATCACAATTGGCCACCGAGATCTTGTGATTCAACACCTTGCGACTTCTTCCTTTGGGGCCAAGTGTATGAGAAGGTCTACGCCAATAGCCCAGCGTCGATTCAAGACCTCAAAGATGGAATTCGTGAGTCTATCGAGGAAATAAAGCAGCCACTTTGCGATTTGGTCATGGAAAATTTCATTGAAAGGATATGGTCCTGTAAGCGTGGTCGTGGTGGTCATTTGCCTGATGTTATTTTCCACCATCAACGGCATAGCTTCTTTTTTGTAATGAAATAAACATCCGATCATTTATATCGAAAAATGGCATTTTTCGTTGAATATCAAAACAACACCTCCTATTGGAAAACCATTTATTACTCTTAATTTCAGCGACATGGTGTGTTATAAGAAGTTTCTGAGGAACGGATTTTTTTCGAAAATATTCTAGTTTACTTTTCTTTTGTAAAGATTCTCACGATAGTTCGCACAAATCGAATAGCGATTGAGCAGCCTGATATAAATTTGTGTCAGTATCGGATTTCTTGAAGTTACATTTTGAAATCTGTGAAATTTCAGAATGCTGAACTTTATAGGATTATATACAGGGTGTTCCTAAATCGAACGTACAAACGAAAAAAGGAGATTCCTAAAGTGAGTTTAAGAAAAAAAGTCCCATAAACATGGGGTCGCAAACGTTTCGTTTTCGAGATACAGGGTGTTAAAGTTTTAATCAAAAACATGTGTTGATTATACGAGTTTTTCGAATCTTCATGAATCATCGCTACAGATCAGGAAAATTTCCATAAAAACTGACACTGAATTCATTCACCACAGCTTACAAAGTGGCCTTCCCATCATAATTTGGATTTTCACGAGGATTTCGAGAGAATCGTTCAAGTTGCTCACCAAAAAAAAGTTCTGCAGAAGAACATGTGGCAGTGTTCCAGAAAAAATATCACCCTGTAGATCTTCTATCGAAATTGCCATGTCACGTGGTAGGAACTGTCAAATGTAATATCTATGCCAAATTTCAGTTGAATATATATTGTATACTATAAGAAAAAAACTTGAAAAAAATTCAAACTTCAACACTCTGTATCTCGAAAACGAAACGTTTGCGACCCCATGTTTATGGGACTTTTTTTCTTAAACTCACTTAAGGAATCTCCCCTTTTCGTTTGTACGTTCAATTTAGGAACACCCTGTATATTGTCAAGGGGTTTTCATCAATGATCTGCTAAATATTCTAAATTTACCGACAATCAGGCGAAAGTGCAGTACGCTGTTTGAAAGGAAAAAATACCGACTATGTCACCGTTATTTTGGCGATTTTTAACAACCATGCTCACATATTAACTTCTCAAATTGCCACTGGCCTGAATCGATAGCTTAATTTATGTGTTCGACCTTATGGACGCCATTATAAAAACGCATATAACACGCTAGGATGTTATATGAGCTATATTCTGTTCCTGTTTCACGATGGTTATGAAACGTATAATGCCAGATGACCAATATATTGGAAGTATTGGGGTGAAAATTTCATGGGATTTTTATGAACGCCATCAATTGTATAGTGTATGAATCGGATATTCCTGAAACTACATATACGGTTAGATAATAATGGCAATTTATGAGGATCTAAATACGATACTCTCCTTTGATATTTACGTTCAAAATAATATTGCTTTGTCTATGCGACTTTGCCCTTTAAAATTCAATATGAGACCAGATGAAATTATTATTCGGCCATCTCGAAAATCTATGAAAAACGGGAAAATTTCATACGAATATTTATGCGCACTTTTTCCTAGGGAAACAGCGTACTAGATTTTATCCATAATATCTTTTTTGAGCCGATTTAAGAAAATAAGCTGTCGAATCGTCTGAGTCTGACAGTAAACATTCTGAATGCTGTGAAAACAAGGTAGTTCAAATTTTTAGGGAAGGGGAGTCAAAATTATCGAATAATCTAGAGTTATAATTTTTCCAATATTTTCATCACAAATTCATATAAAGGAAGTGCAATTACCTCATAATTACAGCGATAATTGCATTGTAGAAAGCGAAAGAACTCAGCGATAATTGCACTGTATCAAAATTGACAGGTTAGTCGCGAAATATTCCCCGAAAAAAACTCGTGCATCAAAAAGACCGGATATAGATTCGCATTCCAGCGTGTTTGTCATTGAAAAACTGCATCTCGGTCATATTCATTTTGGGATAAGGGCTCTCCGCCTTCGGTGTCGGGCTCTTTCTCAAAAAATGAAAATGAACTCATGCAGTTTTTTGACAACACGCTCTTATGCAAAATTATCGGTAATTTAGATGCACTTCTACTTACAAAAATTTTCAAAACAAGGATTTTCATCACATAAAATTTCATACTTAGTTGAATATTGCAGAAACCTTCTAACTAAATTCATGCGACAATATTCTGGAGATGTTTGCTTGTATGAAATTAAGATGGGTCTTTCCTTCAACAAAATTTCTTCATCTCACACTTCTCCAAGATATCACCATTAATTTGTGGTGACTAAAATTGACCTTGTATTTTTTTTAATTTCAGTAACGCTATAAACTTAAAATTCTGTGATTTTCGTTCACTGGCAAAGGACTCAAAACGAGAATTTTTGAATGTTGTTGTGACAATATACAGGGGTGAAATTAGCAACCCCAACTTTATTTATATGAGCTATATTCTGTTCCTGTTTCATGATGGTTATGAACGTATAATGCCAGATGACCAATATATTGAAGTATAGGGGTGAAAATTTCATGGGATTTTTATGAACGCCGTCAATTGTATAATAGTGTATGAATCGGATACTCCTGAAACTATAACGGTTAGATAATAATGGCAATTTATGAGGATCTAAATACGATACTTCGTTTGAGATTTATGTTCAAGACGATATTGGTTTGTTTAGATCCGCACGGAATTCATATTCAATATGGGAGCAGGTGAAAATTATTCAACCTTTTCGAGATCTACAAAAAAAACGGGAAAATTACATACGAATCTTTATGAGCGCTTTTTCCTTGTGAAAAATAATAATAATGAATATACTTTATTTCAAGGAATCTCCATAATATTACAAAGATACGATGAAATCACATCGAAACATTACTCACTAACTTAATACATAGTTATGAAACAGAGATGAAAAAAAGACAAATCCACAAAACCAAAAAGGGGTGAACAGTTTAACACACATATACAGGGTGTCCCGTAATACCACGCGAAAGTGACACTGGAGATAGATGGCATTAGGTCTATCAGATAGCATCAACATGACCTCAGTAAAAGTCCGCTGGTTTTCGAGATATCACCACTTTTGCAAACAAAAAATGAAAGAAAAGTGAGATAAAAGAAAAGAATAGCAAAAATAATGGTTGTTTGAAACGGTATAGCGAGGAGAGAATATCAAGCAACATGTAATTTGGCAACAGGTGATACTTGTGCATTTTTCCTATTTTTAATTATTCGGCATAACACATCTCGCGCGACAAAATTATAATTTCTAAGGTTTTGACATAAAAAAATTGGTAGTGTTGTATCATTTTGAAAAGTGCTAGAAATGGACCAGTTTTTACGATTATTTGTCAATTCAGTCTGATTTTTTTTCACATCAGTCAGTCAAACTTAAGTTAACGTTTTAACTTCGTCATAAAATACAAGTTAGACATTTTTTTAAAGGATTTTGTTCTAGTTCTCGGTGAAGTTAGTACTTCATTGTTTAAAGCAACTATTCAGGGTAGCTAGGTAAAAAAAAACATGAGTTTGAAGACCGAAAATTGGAGATTTTAAAAAAATACAAAAGTGGTTATATCTCGAAAACCAGCGGACTTTTACTGAGGTCATGTTGATGCTATCTGAAAGACCTAATGCAATCTATGTCCAGTGTCACTTCGCGTGGTATTTACGGGACACCCTGTATAAGATGGATGTTTTCTCAGTGATTGCTAGTCTGTGCAAAGGATAATGTAGGTTGATAGATCTTGTTGGATAAGTGTGATGGGAAGTGTGAATTATAAACCTTTCCTATTCATCATAAAGAACATCAAACATGACTCTATGAATTGCATTTAAAAAATGATTCTAAAAATTTTCTTCTGAATTTTAAAAATTGGTGTCAACGGCAGAACCGCTTCCCAGAATATTATCCTATATCCTTAGACTATATACTTAGTCTAAGTCCTATATCCTTAGGACTATATCCCGAGTCTAAGCCTATATCTCATTACAACCTCTGCATTAGCGGAGTAAATTGATTTTAAGCTGACTGTATTTAAATATTTTCCTGTACTCTAATTCCATAACTGATTTTGAATACTCTGTAATTCCTGTTATAAAAATATAAAGATTCTTTTTTTCAATATTCCAATTGAATTTTCTATGGTTCAGTTGACACTTTGGCTACAAAATTTTGCATGAATTTTAAGTATAACAGTATCCATTAAAAACAATTCATTTCAATCGGATATCCTGTTATGGAAATATAAAGATTCTACTTTTCAATATTCAATTGAATTTTCTATGGTTCTGTTAACACTATGGACAGAAAATTCTGCATGAACATTCAGTGTATCAATCTTTATTTGAGAAATAAATTTCATTCGAATCGGATATTTTTTTATGGAAATAGGAAGTTTTTTTCCAGTATTCCCATTCAATTTTTATGGTTCTGTTTACACTATAGCCACAAAATTTAGCTCGAAGCTTATTATGAGCATCTTGCATATGGCCGCAACATTTCATTTCGATGGGTTTCGTTTTGTCTGAGATATTGAGGAACAAAATTTTGAATGGTATTTTATGGAACACCTTGTACTATATGGCCATTTAGGAACGAATTCAACCTGTAAATTTCAAGTCCCTAGACGGTCTCACGTACAAAATTGAATGAATTCGTCATCAGGGAGTCGATCCCTATATCGTTTGAGAACATTTTGGCTGAAAATTCGAAAATTACTGACATTTAGGCAGAACGATATAGCACTCATTTAAGGAGAACGAGGGCTCAAAAATGGCTTGTTTGTAGGAAAATTAATTGTTGTTTTTCAATTACGATGTTATACAGTTGGTCAAAGCGTATACAATAGACCATTCAGTGAAAATTGCTTGTGAATCGATTGAAATCGAGTTAGCAAGATATATTGAAAAAAGTTCAAAAAAACAATATTTTCGTGGTAGGATTCCTTGATTGATGTCGCAACGCACGATATTTATAAAGAAACCATTTTATTTGTTTCAACGAAAACCGTGCTCTGAAGGAAGTGAAACCTAGAAATGAAATTCTTGGGAATTCTGAAAATGATTTTTTGAGAAAGATGTCAAAACATTATTTTCTCCAAAAATTCGAAACAAAAACCACTGTGGAAAAAACAGAATTTTTGGTACACTTAAGTGTATCTTGATGATGCATGGTAGTGAAAACCTGGACCAAATTTCATAGGAACATCTGCAATAGATTTATTGTGCTCTTTCTGGAAACTTATTCAGCCTATATGCCTTTCGCTGCACTTTCGCTGCACTTTCGCAACAACAAAGCACTAGAAATAGACGACTTCCCTTTTTTCCACCCCCTCAAGCTGCCACTGTTTCTCCACAAAACATAATATACATATGTATACCAAAGCGTATACAGGGTGAGTCTTTGACTTGTACATATATTTTAACCGTAGATTCCTGAGGTCAAAAGAAACACTTTTTTCCTCTACCATTTTTTCCCATTCGGCCTGGTTAAAAAGATACAGGCTGTTGAAAATCCATGAAAAGCATAAATTTTCAGTAATATCTCGCAAACGATTTCTTCAAATGAAATGATTTTTGGAACACAGTTTTTCCTGAATATGATTGATCTTTTCCGAACACAAAATTCCGAGTAATCCGATGTTGAAAGAAAAAAAAAACTTAGAAATTCGAAAAATTGGGTGGTACTTTGGCTGAATGCAATTCTGTCGAAAATATTCACAGAATTCAATTTTCCCTACGTTGTCACGTTGACAAATTTCAAGAATAATTCGAGAATTTGTTATCTGGAATGATAAATGGTAAGAGAACTAGTGAATGTTAATGGAACTTAATTATATCGTTGGAATCTAAATGTTTTTCACAATCAAAAGTTTTGTTGGAATGAAATTTCGCAGTATGGACCTCATTTATAAAAGCTTATGCTGTTCATGTTTCGGCAAACTGAAACAATTGAAATATCCTTAAGTTTTTTAGACGGATATTACTTCTACACGATAAAATATAAAACGTTCCTACCGCAACGCTCCTACAAAAGACGAAAGTAGTTATCCCAAGGAAAATTCACTAACACCAATATCACAAACACTTTCACTGTACACAGCACTCAAACAATCACAACAGTTAATTATAATTCACCTATTTTTCACATTTACGACCACAATCGACACCAAAAACATTAATTTACCAATAGATGTTTACTAGCGCTCACGCTTGCGCCTGTAACACAACTGTACATAGGGTCTACTTTAGAATTAGAAGGCTGTGCTTGTAATATGTCGGGACTCTACAGCGTTGCCGCTCTTGGCTATGACCGTGCCCGTAGGTTTAGAAGGCCGTGTTAGTAGGCAGCTCGCACTTCTTATATTTATGTTCTGTGGTTTAGACTGTTTAAGTGAATTATGTCATTTATTCAAATTTTATGGTGGAGTTGTTGTTTGACTTCGGGAATTCTTGCACGGAAGATTTCAAGAGATATTGGAAATGAATGCTATAGATGAAATAGGTGGTTTAAAAGTTAATCCGATATAATCAAAAATGAAGTATACATCAAGAAGAGATTATTCTCTTTCATTTTATCACCAGCAAAATTTTGGATGAACCAATAATTGCATTAGAAATACAACTGGTATTGAAAAAGTGAGTTTATATTTCTCCATTTAATACAGCAGCTTATTTGAAAATTTCGAATGGTATATCTACTCGTTTCTTTGATACAATAGCTTATTTCAAAGGTTTGAATGCTAGATCTCGTACTTGCAAAAATTCAGTGGTTAGTTTACCAGTGGCGGCATAGCTCATTCTGAAAATAAAAAAGGGCTATATCTTCTTATTTAGGCCGAATCGGAAAAAATGGTAGAGGAAAAAAGTGTTTCTTTTGACCACAGGAATATTCGGTAAAATATATGTACAAGTCAAAGACTCACCCTGTATATATGTATACCAAAGCATGTATACAGGGTGAGTCTTTGACTTGTACATATATTTTAACCGTAGATTCCTGAGGTCAAAAGAACACTTTTTTCCTCTATCATTTTCCGTCTCGGCCTGGTTAAAAAGATACAGGCTGTTGAAAATCCATAAAAAGCAACCATTTTCAGTAATATCTCGCGAACGATTCCTTCAAATGAAATGATTTTTGAAACATAGTTTTTCATGAATATGATTAATCTTTCCCGACTACAAAATTCCGAGTACTTCGATGTTGAAAGAAAAAAAATCTTAGAAATTCGAAAAATTGGGTACTTTGGCTGAATGCAACTCTGTCGAAAATATTCACAGAATTCAATTTTCCCTATGTGGTCACTTTGACAGATTTCAAGAATAATTCGAGAATTTGTTATCTGGAACGATGAATGGTAAGAGAACTAGCGGATTTTCTTTAAAAATGGGGTTACGATGAATGCTCACCTCTATACTTCTTCAGTGTAAATCCTTATCTATTCAAGCAAATTTTCACACCACTTTCGAAGTACCTATTGCAATTTTGTTTCGTTGAGCTTTGTCATACGTTGATCCAAATTTACATTACGTTAGAATACGTTCATTTCTCATTTATTCATCATATTTATTACTACTGAAATGACCATAATAAGTTATTATTCATGAAGTCGTATGATTTTGAAAACAAACTAACCACAGAACACCGATGTCAAAGAATCTAGTGTTACGTCTGTGACTTTTACCATGCGGACCACAGAACATAAATATGCGGACACCCCTTGAAATTCAATCGCCCCAACTGGTGTTTATGAACGCTAATGTCATGCGTGTTATGGTTGAGTTGTTGTTTTGATTTCGGAAACTTGCACGGAAGATTTCAAGAGATATTGGAAATGAATGCTATAGCTAGAATAGGTGGTTTAAAAGTTAATCCGATATGATCAAAAATGAAGTATACATCAAGAAGAGATTATTCTGCATCACAAGCAAAATTTGGATGAATCAATCATTGCATTAGAAAATATACAACTGGTATTGAAAAAGTGAGTTCATATTTCTTTCTTTAATACAGCAGCTTATTTGAAAATTTCGAATGGTATATCTACTCGTTTCTGTGATACAATAGCTTATTTCAAAGGTTTGAATGCTATATCTCGTACTTGCAAAAATTCAGTGGTTAGTTTACCAGTGGCGGCATAGCTCATTCTGAAAACAAAAAAGGGCTATATCTTCTTATTTAGGCCGAATCGGAAAAAATGGTAGAGGAAAAAAGTGCTTCTTTTGACCCCAGGAATATACGGTTAAAATATATGTACAAGTCAAAGACTCACCCTGTATACATATGTATACCAAAGCGCATTCGCCAAACGTGTTCACTAATCCGTGAAATTCTATGACAACAAATCATCGATTAAACATCGCTCACATCCAGTCTGAGCTTGAAGTTTTCCGCATCACGAAATGTCAAACCGATTGTACAAGGTAAAAAAAAATATTAGGAGGAAGAGCCAGATTCTTATAGGAATTCCGGAGCCTCAGAGAGAATCACTTTATGACATACTTTGTGATAACTTGGATCGAGCGAGAAGAAACATTTATCTGAACAGGTTGATATACCTCGGAGAACATTCCTTCGACAATGACTCTGAAGAGAGCATTTCTGATGTTTTCAGGGAAATTGTGAGGGAAGTCAACAGTGGATACAACGATGAACCAATAACAGGTGAGTACCTTTTTGATATTATTCTAATAATAATAATCTCAAATTTATTCTTCAACTGAAGGTGCTCTCAATGATAATTATTTTTATCAGAATTATGCATGCATATAAAATAATAATAATAATAATAATTGACTTTATTTAGTAGGGAAAGATAGAATGCTAATACAGGTACCTACAGAACAAATATATACATATTAACCCTACCAAAAAGGCCAAGTCTTGCACAATGCTAATCAACTTAACCTTACAAATTTTAATCAATAATTGAGACCATAAATGTTGGATATTTGAAAAAAAAACACAAACAAACAGAAAGAAAAAAAACAAAACCTACAGTAGGGTGTACCACATCTTAAGGTTTCAAAATACAGCTGGCTAAAAGGCTCCGAGGCATATGTTATCCACTTTCAACGTTTTTCTGCAATACAGATGTTTTTTCCCAGCAGAAATAAAAAAAGATGAGATTATCAGATTTGAATGTATTGGCTCCATTCTGCAATCAAATGTTCTCGATCAATTCTAGTGATCAATAGTTTTTCTTTCGTTTGATTTTCCACATTCGATCGCTATGCAAAGCGGTACACGCAATTTGACCCAAGAGAAATATGTTCAAGCGGTAGTTTTGCGAGAAGAAGGGTGTACATACACAAGAATTGCAGAAAGGTTGTGAGTTTCCCATACAAGAGTGTCCAGAATATTGCAGCGATTCAGGGAGACAGGTATGAATGTCCGAAGACCAGGACAGGGTGGACCACGGGTAACAACTGCCATCAATAACGTTACTTGAGAGTTTCTTCGTTGTGACAACGGTTTGCAACCGCTCACCTCCTTCAAAATCGGCTTGGGCAAACTCATGGGGTGCGAATTAGCACTCAGACAATAACAGTTCACCTCAGAGAATATGGTCCTCGTGTCGCGGCAAGAGGCCCAGGCTCTTACCCCAGCCCATCGAAGGGCGCGTTTGGAGAGGCTGATTGGGAAAGAGTTCTCTTCACAGATGATGCTAGATTCTGCCTCTACCATTGTGATCGACGTTCCCTTGTATACAGACGTCCACATGAAATATGCTCAGTACAATTTCCTGAATACTACTGGTATTCGGAGGAGGATCGATTATGATATGGGGTGGAATATCTTTGATTGCTCGCACAGACCTAGTGGTCGTTGATAATGTAGCTATGAATGCTGATAGGTATAGGAGGAACATTCTTGAAAAGGATGTAGCGCCATTTGCCCAATACATTGCTGAAATTTTCATTTTTATGGACGATAATGCCAGACCCCATCGCGCGCGCATCGTTCAGGAGTACCCTGAAGATGTTGAAGTCTCTTGAATGGAATGGCCAGCAGAAGTCTAGATCTCGATCCGATTGAGCAGGTTTGGGACAACCTCTATAGAATTTTGAAACATAGATAAATTGAAAAGAGTAATCATCGAAATGAATACAATCTTCAATTTATAGGCTCACAGAACCTATAAATTGAAGATTGTATTCATTTCGATGATTACTATTTTCAATTTATCTATGTTTCAAAAAAAAATTGTTTGGTTAGCCTCCTTAAAGGCATCATCAGCATTCCAGTATTTCGAAAATTGTTTATTCTCTTCTTCACATAAGATTCGGTGAAATCCTGAAATTTCCTTCATTTATGTGTCTTGTTTCGTTTGAAACCTTCCCGGAGAACATAAAAAGTAAGTTATAAAGTCAATGTAGAGTTAACTTCATTTAAATTGAGATTTTCAGGATGTGCGTAAATTTTTTTGCGCAGTGTATGACGAACGCGTTCGTATGAAATATTCAGGGCTTCAGATATCCGTCTTAGCCCAATTCGACAGTCAAATACAATCATGTTATGAACTGCCCACCTGATATTCGTGGACTGGACGACACAGAAACTGGCCTTCCGATCGACAAACATCTTCAATGGAAAATTTCGCTCTTTTGAAGCTTGCTGCCCAATTTTCACGGTCGCATACGAAGGACATTGGTAAGAGTATGAGCAGATCTTCGTCAATCTGCTAACCTTTAACCATTTTAAATAAAGGCACCTGATGATAGCTCGATACTCCAATTTTCCATTTTACAATTTCGTGGAACATCTTTTTGAACGTTGAAAATTAAATTTTTGTACAACTGTCAAAAAAAACTTGACTTTTCTTCATCACTATGGATGCGTAAAATATTACTTTTTTTCACCGTTAAAAAAAGTCTTTTTTTCACCGTTAAAAAAAGTCTTTTTTTCACTGCTGATAACTAAAATTAGAACAACTTAAAAATAATGAATATTTTAATGAAACTAATTCACAAAATTATGATTGTATCTGTACCTTATAAAGTAAATTAGTTTCGTCATCAGCATCTCTGAGAAATTATTGATATTATCCCTCCATAGCACTTTAGATTCTTTCCTCGGTATCCGACGCTTTTGTTCTCAATAAGCGGACCAATTTTGAAAAATTCCTTATATCAATATTTTCCTTGACATTCGATGTTTTTTTTAACATTGAGCTCCATAACTTGGAGATTTAAAAATTTTTTATTTTTCCTCGAAATAGCATGTGAGCACATTTTCAGAAACCTTTTTTACGTTGTTCTTGTTGCGCCATTCTCGAAATTGGTTATATGTTTTCTCATATTATTAGCTTTGATTTGGCTGGTAACATATAAGATACAATTGTATTTGCTTCTTCAGCCATATCTGCGGGGGTATCACTACCACTATCATGTTCAACATTCATTCTTTAAAATAATTCGAAATTGAAACAACTACGAGCAAATACTGTCAAAGATTCAAACAATTTCAACAAACTGTTTCTATAGTTACGACACAGAAAGATCACTGGATTCATTTAAATATTGTACTGAAAGCATTATCTTCAATGATTATACGTATTTCAGACGATGTAAATTCACATTCACAGTTGTACAAAAAATGTTGTTTGTATTTCGTGCGTATAAAATTCGTGTTTTCATGGCACATTCGAGTGAATTTTTAGCCTCGACCTGCGGTCTCGGCCAAAATTGACACTCTCATGTGCCATGAAAAAAACACTCATTTTACGCACTTAATACAAAAATAACTATTTTTGATGTTAAAATTACAGGTGTTGAATTTATGTGAAAAATTTTTGTTCAATTTGAATAGATATGAAACGAATCATACTCAGGTCAAGAGAAAAGGTCAATCTACTCTATGATGATTAGTACTACATACTAATGAGATATAAGAGAGCTTTTTCTCGATCTTTCGACTTATGCCCAAGATGTGAAGCCTTACAAAAACTGTTTGAAATATTTTTTCAGGTATTTTCCTGCATTATAAGAAATCTTCGTTCACATGGTAGAGGGCTCAGAGGACAGCATCCTGAAGCATTTCCAATACTACTGGACGAAGAAGTGTACAAAAAAATTTCTAGAATGAAGTTACTCCTAGTGATCAATCACATAAATCAACGATTCGTAAAAGAATGGCTGGACATACCCGAAGACCCGCTACACTCCTGGAGAAAATCGATCCCGATTGTGACCTTGAGAAATCCTCAAGATACTTTTTCAATTGCGGCAGAAAGTTTATCAGTTATGCAAGGAAATACATGACATAAAAATTAAGCAAGAAGGACGACGATTCTATAGATTTGAAACATAGAACCCAAGAAAAAGCGCTTAGTAATGACAGCAGTTTGTATGAAGAAGTCCTCAAGCCATACTATCCTGAAATAAACTTGTTGCAATTTTTGGTACAGTCGAGGTTTCTGAAGGATATGGGCGAGGATGTTAAGATGTATGGATGTCCTATCGTACCTGATTCTTATAAGGATGAGGTCTGGCCTATTCCTAGCACTATGATTCCATATACAATATTCGAGAAACCGAAAGATCCTTGCGTGGATCTGCCAACACACAAAGTAGAACAAGTGGAAGAAATAGTGATTGACGATGAAACTCAAATGGAGCTAAGCGAACAGCAATAAAGACAGGAACACCAAATTTATTGTAGAAATTATTTCAGTGAGGTTGAATATTATGTTCAATTATGTATGATATTCTGAATGATGTTATAATAATAATATGGTATGTGATTATTGCATCAGTTTAACAATATTTGAACAAGTGAATAATATATTGATTATAATGGTTGTTGACATAGACTAACTGAACGGAGAATAGATGAGACACTAGTAGAACAAGCTTCAACGCCATCTTTTTTTGTACAACATTACTAATTCGTGAAAAAAGCTCAATTGAAAAAGGAATCTGTATCGTAAAGCTGCCTCAAAAAGAATTCTGTAATGCACCTTTTGAATAGGTAGGTACACCCATATACAAAAGGCAAAAAGTTTTTTGAAATTCAATTTCTAAAAGGAATTCAGAAATGGATTCGTGCAAGTTATCGATGAGTGAGGAAATTTATTTTCATGAAAATAATACCTGCAACGAACTTTCATCTGATTTTCTTTTGGAATCGAGAAATGAGGATCAATAATCAAATTCTGGATAGAATAAAAATTTATTAACTGAAATAGGTATCACCAATTGAAAATACAGATTTATTTCATAAATATCTAATCAATAAACTAATAAATGCATTGAAAACATTCTCAAAAACTAAAAATAATGAATTCAATAATACAAATATGAGTATTTACCGACTAAACTTATTCAAAACATGAAAAACTTTTTTGAAAACTACGAGTATCTTAATTCTTATAGTTAACAGAATATACATGTAAATTTTATAATTACCTTCTTGCATCTCGATTTTCACATCCAATAACACAACACGTCTTCACTCTTGCAGGCATATCGAAATTTATGATATTTCAAAAAGAACGTGTCAAACCACTCCTTGTGTCAGTTGACAATTCAAAGGTTTTTTGATAATAATGATTTTACATACTTACTATTTTCTCGATAGGATTTCCATGAATGCAACGACATCTAACTATCAAATTGAAAATAATTTTTTCGTGTATTAGTCTCCTCCTCCGACAGATGTCGCGGAATATACGTGTGGCTCATCTATTTTATTAGTTTGTCTATGGTCTACTCCATTGAGTTCAGTGCTTCAATAGCAGCTTGTCTATCAGAATGTATCCCTATGTCATACCCTTGACAGTTTTTTTCCAAGTAACGCAAACTTTATAACGAATGAATATTCGTTAAACTGAAAGCAGCATCGTTTTACAGGCGGCATATGTCGAAGGAGCAAAAAAACATTCTTCTTCATTACTGTTTCTAAACAAATGGCCATCGACTAGGGTTTTCCAGTCTGATTTATCTCCAACTTACGTCGGAGTAGTAAGGCTGGTTTTTACATATGTCATATAAGATGATATATGATAACAGATACAGCTGTCAGATCGAAGAGCATAACTTCTAACAGAAACTCTAAAAGATGCGAAAAAATAGGAAAATGTAGGATTGAAATTGGAAATTATTATTGGGAATGAGAGCTGTGAAGCTCAAGAGCTTCCTAACACAGCGGAACTTTTTTAATGTCTGAGAAGATATACTGTTTTAGAAAAATGAAGGAAATTTCTCGGATTCAGATAAAATATAAAATATTGAGAGGACGAGTTTCCATAATTTTTTCCCTGCTGCCCTCCCTACGGGGATAGGGCCTCCTAGAAGACGCCACTGGAACTCCATTTTACAGTAATAAATTCTGAACAACTTAGTAAAATTCAATATAAATTTTTTATGATGAACAGTAGTAAAGACCTTTCGCAATAACGCCCCTGAATTTAATATAACTTTTAGATATCGATTGAAATATATTCTGGGAGGATTCTGCATTTCTTAAAAACACACAATTCTGAAAATTCTACAAATTTGTCTGAAGAAGGTGTCTGATATAGACGCCGAAACGTTACATTATCCTTTTCATGTAATTCCGTTTTTAGTTTTACTGTTAGGCAACAATTTTTTCAAGACCAATTTGCTTCTGACAAATAAGTGCAAAGATTCTCGCAGGAGCACTTCACCTTAATTAAAATTTTTGTTTCAGTGACTGGGACTGAAAACCTATAAAGTTTTTAATAAAATAACATGTTTAGTTTAACAGGGGCGAACTTGGTTGTACATTTCAATGCTTACATTATTAACACCCTGTATGATGAGGTTTTTCAACATGAAAGTTTTTCTCGAAAACAATTCATTTTATCGACAATGAACAAGAGTATTTTCTCTTTAGCTCATTGTTCAAGGTATCCGAATTTGTTTTAACACCTCAGCATAGGGTGTTAGAAATGAAAGCATTGAAATGTACAACCTAGTCCGCCCCTGGTAAACTAAACAAGCTATTTTAAATTTAAGGACAGAATTGCTAGAGGTCCTACTATTGATCATATAATATTTATATTAATGAAATAATAAATTGAAAATTTCGAAGTTTTACTTTTTTTATTTAAAATTTGCATTTAGTTGTGAAAAATTGAGAATTTTCCATAGTACTCATGAAATGAGAGTGATTGAATGATAAATAATCGATTTCCAGTATGAAATATTTCCACTCCTCTTTCGTCACTGTACACACATGAAACAGAGTTCTTTTCTGCTAGGAAAACTGTTTCAAAAATACGGATTTTCGCAGAAACTTTCCATGTAAGAAATATACTGAAAACTGGAATGGATGTTTCATTAAAACTCGCATTTTCCTTGGCGTGTCTTCCTGTAACTTTTTCCCAGTGGAGAAATGGAATTTTATATATGGCAAACTTGAACTTGCGATATTTCCGTGAGGTAACGTACAGGCTGAAGGCTTACATTCTACGAAGTTTTGAGGTAATTTTGAGAGTAACAAGACGTAGGATAACCGCCCACGTGAGATTATTTGAAGGAGGATTCAAACTATGTAGAATATTTCTTTTTTCTTGAAATGTGATTTGGATTGCGTCATTTGCAAAGTTAAGCTCTTGGTGGATAGTGGATTGTAGATCTGATATGATGCTGTACTTTTTGATATGAAACAATATTTTATGAGTCTTTCGCCTTTCACGTTTTCGTTATACACTGACCGGAAAAATAATCGATCCACTCAAAAAAATCGAGTTTGTTAATTCATGTATACCTATGTTATTTCAAGGATTCAAATGAATATTTTTTTTTCAATTGTGGGTATGATCACCCTCAATCAATTACCAGTTTTGAATTTCAAGAAAACTCAGAACTTCAGAACCACCCCTGGGGTTGTTCCACCTTGTGATTTCTTATTCCATCATCAAGTCACATCTTATCGTGACAATTTGATCATTTATTTATGAAAATAGCTTATTTTTCTTAGTAGATACAGGGTTTTCAGTAAAACATTAAATTTCGCCGAGGCTACAACAGTACTTCAACAAATTCAACCTAAAATTCTGACCCAATGAAAACAAACCGAAAACTAAGTCAAAAACATAACGTGTTTTTCACCCAGACGCAGATAACAGGTGCAATTCGTCTCGGCATGTCCTCATTAAGGTTTTGAATCAATTAGAGCACCACTGAGCTGCTACAAATTTTCAGGAGTTGGTACGAGAGGTCAAATCTTCCCCTCGAGAGCATCCAAACATGCCCAATCGGGTTCAAATCTGGGCTTAGAGCAAGCCAGTTGAATTCTTGGATATCAACCTCTGCTGAATACTCCCTGACAGAGTCTCTGTTCCTGGTAATCCTAGCCACCTGCGGTTGATATGGTCGTGCATTATAAAACATTAGCAATTAGATTGGAACTGAGAGTATGTTTGCATTTTTCCACGAACTACATACAGGGTGTCCGGGGAATAACTGTACATACTCATATCAGAGATAGAGTTGGACTAGCTGATCACGAATTGACTATAAGAAATTAATTTCTGAATTTCCCTAGAAAACTACAGGGTGATTTTCGAAATTTATGGAAATACACACATCATCATAAAATCCAAATTGATTGGCGGATATTATTGAAACTTGGGAGGTTATTGGCAAATGCTAAGGTTGAGTCAGAAAGATATCAATTATTTCATCATTCCAGGGCCGGACTCATTAATCTTCGTTCAAAGTGTTCAGGGTGAAAAAACACTTTGTATTTCGAATTACAAATGATTGATTCGCTTTTTAGAAAGAAGCTAATTTATGCTTCAATTTGTGATATCGCTTAAAGTTGTCACATCAATAATTATTTTTTTATGAATTTTTGAATTTGGATAAAGTTCGAAAAATTGAATTTACTTACCTGAAAAGGACTTAGCCATCTTGTAAAGGTCGAGAAAAAATTATAAATTTTCTTAAAAAAGTCACTGAAGGTGAGGAAGATTATAATAATTTGTTGATATACTGGGTGGCCACCCCAGACGCGGATCTCATTGCGATGGAGTAAATGAACGTATTTTTCGAAAAAAAAATCGATGATTTGTATAGGGTATACATAAGCATATTTCAAAATAATTCGTATGTATACCGGGTGTTCGACAACAAAGATATAGACCAAAGTGACACTTCTTCCAATGAACACCCGGTATACATACGAATTATTTTGAAATATGCTTATGTATACCCTATACAAATCACCAATTTTTTTTTCGAAATATACCTTCATTTACCCCATCGCAATGAGATCCGCGTCTGGGGTGGCCACCCAGTATATCAACAAATTATTATAGTCTTCCTCACCTTCAGTGACTTTTTTAAGAAAATTTATAATTTTTTTTCGACCTTTACAAGATGGCTAAGTCCTGTTCAGGTAAATAAATTCAATTTTTCGAACTTAATAGAAATTCAAAAATTCATAAAAAAATAATTGTTGATGTGACAACTTTAAGCGATATCACAAATTGAAGCATAAATTAGCTTCTATCTAAAAGCGAATCAATCATTTGTAATTCGAAATACAAAGTGTTTTTTTCACCCTGAACACTTTGAATGAAGATTAATGAGTCCGGCCCTGGAATGATGAAATAATTGATATCTTTCTGACTCGACCTTAGCATGTGCCAATAACCTCCCAAGTTTCAATTATATCGGTCAATCAGTTTGGATTTTATGATGATGTAAGTATTTCCATAAATTTCGAAAATCACCCTGTAGCTTTCTAGGGAAATCCAGAATTAATTTTTTATAGTCGATTCGTGATCAGCTAGTCCAACTCTATCTCTGGTATGAGTATGTACAGTTATTACCCGGACACCTATATTTCAATCTGAAACTTTTCTAACTGACTTTTTCCAGATTATTCAGATTTCAGTAGATTTTTTCAATCCAAGTTGCACTTTTCACCTATTGCTACCGTTTCAAACTTAGGACTCACAATAAGACGTACTGCAATGGAAAAAGAGACGCCTAATAATTTCTAAGAAATCTAATTTTGATGAGTTTCGTTCGGTTCAACTTCAAAGGATGTCATAAATATAGATATGGTCCCAATTAGATGCCAAGAGTATATATTATCATCCTATGGAACATTGTTCTAAAAGCTCCTTTGATGTCTTGATTATGCCCAGTACATGAAAGTGTCGTGAACATCCCAGGTCGAGTTAAATATTATGGGGTGGAGAGCATTGTTACAGGACGATGTATCTTTGTAGATTGTACCTTATCAATTTGCGTTATACCAAACTTTACAGTTAATAAGTTATTTAAATAGGAGTAGTTTTCGTAATTGTGTTTATTCGTTTGATGTCCCTATTTTCTGAAATTCTAATTGTTTCGTCGTGAATGTACCCTAGCTCTTGGAGAAAATTGTCCCGATTACTGGCGCCACCTGCGGCCGCGGAATGAACCCAGTCGGTAAGCAAACATCGCCATTATTTAATAATTTTCTCCTAATATCGAACTGTGCGCTTATATTCGAAAAGTGATCAAACTTGAGTTTTTGATAATTCAAAAATTTCATCTATCATCTTCTGATAAGCACTTATTTTGAATTTCATCTGTTCTTCTGTTAAAACCGATTAAGCAATTTCGAGTGAAGTGTGAGACTCGAACAGCTAAGTGATAATCACAGATCTGGTGCAGAAAAGGTTAATCATAACTTTTTCCTATACGCAACCTGTTCTGCTATCAGATTGGGGGTGGATTCACAGACAACTTTCCTTTTAATGATTGTCGTCTGCAATTGGTGGTAGTCATTTGCAACTATATACTTATTGTAGGGACTTGAATCATCTTTGAAAGCTCAGAAAACAGAAAAAGTTAACTATCACCGTTGATCAACATTATATTTTTACGAAATGATGAAAAATTAAAACTAAAATTAGCTGAACATTTCCCTTTGAAATCCACTGGACAATCGAAATATTCAGTGTTGAGTGAAACTGTTTTAGATGTCAAACAACCTATTTCAGTTTCTTTTCACTCGATGAAGCCATTGACAAAAAATCATTTATGGACATTCAGGCTGAGCAATGCTGTTTTTCTGGAAACAAGCTTCTGAACGTAGAAACGACCCCTACGTATACATAGGTCGTCAGAGGCTTTTGGGATTGTGTATTAATCCAGTCGAATTGTGCTTTTAGCAGAAAAGTTTTGAAGTAGTTTTGATTTCTTTAATTTATGTTTTTTGGAGTGCTGGATCTGAGTTTGAGGTTTGCTAACAAAATTTCGTGACGGAACATGCAAAAACAGAATAAAAATCTCATTCTTGGTCAGTTTTTTGCTTATTATTTGGAAACTATCAACCTTTCGCGAAAAACCTTTCCGTACAAAATGAACGTACATAAAATTCCCTGCAAATTGTACTACCACAGCTTGTTCTGCAACAACCCGTTCTAGCTCAAATTAAAGTTGAAAATAAGGTATTTTTTATGACTCAATAAATGAAAAGAATTAAATACTTACTATGATTCCATGACAAATTGCACATACCGAAAACCTTTAAGAAATTTAAAAAAAAATTCTTAAAAATTTCTGCACGCTTGAGAAGAAGAAACAAAGCCCTTGTCAAAAAGTACCACATGACTCACTTTCCCTATTAAAAAAAATTAGAGGGCTGAGATAGAGATGGAACAGATTGCAGAAAAAAATCCTTCAAAAATTGTATAGAATTTGGTAAGTGGAACAAAATTGACCTATTTCAGGATTTCGTCGCCAAATACTTTTTTTCTGAGAATATGAATTTGTTCCATAATTTTGACGTGCACTGTAGATTATGAGATAAAAAAACTGTGCAAATAATTTTGATTTACTTCTCTGTTTCTCTACTATCAATCAGGTTTGTGCGAACCAGAATCGCGAACAATTCAGGGCATTACGTAAATTCTTCCTAATGTTTCAAGTCTAGTTCACTGACGAAAGTAAAAGGCGAATGCTATAACAGGAAACACATTATTCAATGCAGGTCGACATTGCAAACTGGTTATATTATAAATAACACGCCATGTAAAAAAATTATCCAACTGCGGCATTTGTAAGCCTTGTGTGCTGTTAAATTATTTATTTCGCGTGTTGCTAAAACGCAGTCCATTTGTTATAATTTCCACGATTGCTGGCGATATCTGGAAATTCCCTAGTGAAATTTCCGAGAGAAAAAACTATGTTTTTGTTCGGTTTGTTACTTCGAGAAGAAATTTTCAGCATTGTCATTATATGCCGTGAAGCGTGAGGGGTTCAATCGTTTTCCACGCAGCTATCAGGCAGATTTCGCTGTTTGTGTATTGTGCTACATAAATGTATCATAAACTGCCCAGTAGGTTGACGGAACTACCTATCAAAAAATTCAAAATAGAGATTAAAGAAATATTGATAGCAAATGTTTTTTATTCCGTTGAAGAATTTTACATGTACTGGTGACCAGAATATTTTATTATATTTAATCATAGAATTTTATTTATATCATTTTTAACGTTTTAAACTTAAGGTTTCATTTATACAACTTAACTTATTATTTTAATCATAGGATTTTATTTATCACATTTTTATGTTTTTATCAGAGATTTTATTTATACAACTTGACTTGTTGAAGTTTCAGTAGCTGTTTGATCTGTTCTATATGTTGGAATGTGTCACCTGTTTTATGTAGAATGTAATTTTGTTGCCTGACCTGTGAAAGCAATTCTTGTAAATGCGTTATACACCAATAAACTCTCTCTGTCTCAGTAATTCTCTTTTGAAAACTTGATTGGTTCTGTTCAACAAAATGTCATAATCCATACTAATATTATAATTGCGAAAGTAACTCTGTCTGTCTGTCTGTCTGTTACTCTTTCACGCCTAAATGGCTGAACGGATTTTGATGAAATTTGGTATGGTGATAGATGATAACCTAGAAATGGTCATAGGCTATAAATAATCACGCCATCGTTCTTAGGGGGTAGGCAGTAGGCAGATAACTATATTGAGTTTGTGATTTTTAGTCGTTTTTGTGGGATTTTTGCTCTTTCACGTCTAAACGGCTGAACAGATTTTGATGAAATTTAGAAAGGTGATAGATGGTTACCTAAAAACGGATATAAGATTAAAATGATCACGTCATCGTACTTAGGGGATAGGAAGTAGGCAGAAAACTGAATTGATTAGTGATTTTTTTATGGTTTTTGCTGGGAGTTTTGCTCTATCATGCCTAAACGGCTGAACGGATTTTGATGAAATTTAGTTAGGTGATAGATAGTAACCTAGAAAAGGATATGGGCTATTAATATTCATGCTATCGTACTTAAGGCGTAGGCAGTAGGCAGAAAACTAATTAAGTTAGTGATTTTTAATCGTTTGTTTTAAAATTTTACCTCATTCACGCCTTAACGTCTGGACGGATTTTTATAAGACTTGGTTAATATAAGGATAAGATCCTAGGCATGGACACAGGCTACTTTTTACGGCGGGAAAATACCTCATTCCCGTGGAAATCTAGCGTGATCGTCTCAAGAAGCGCATGACGCCGTAGCTACTGAAATGATTTTGATGTTTCTTTTTTAACTGAGTGTTACTAAGACTTCAGTTAGTATTTGATCACTTTTATAACTTAGAGGGTCGGTAGGCGCCATAATTTAGGGAATTTATGATAAAATTTTGATGCAACTGTCTTTATTTAACAGTTTTACTTGGATCGAAACTTGGCGACATTCCATCACACTACTTATTTTACAGGGTAGGAAGGTACCAAAATTCAGACTACTTTTTACTTCGGGAAAATATCTCATTCTCACAGGAACCTATACACAGCTACCTATCTACAACATTAAAACTCTGTCTAGAATCACATTACGCCAAAACTATTGATCTGATTTGTATACGATTTTTTATTGAACTGACTGTTACATTACATACAGATAAAATCTAATTACCTACACCACAGAATTTATATAGTACTACATAACTAGCTACGCTTATGCGGACGAAGTTGAAGTTCGGAAAAATTCAAATGATATGTGTTTCTGAAGATTCAAATCATAAAATACAAATTCTAATCTTATTGAACAACATTTCTGTGATATTCAATAAAAAACTATAAGAGTTTTTCGGACAGTCTTCGCAGATGCTTCATCCACAAGTGCCATACTGGAAAATGAAAAACGGCACATGTTACAAAGTCTTTATTTCTTGCTCGTGTGAACATTTAGCGCATCTGACTCCCTTTTCAAATGAATTCGATCTAATTCCTTCAGCTTCTGAGAACTGAAAGAATGTTTTGTCTCAGAATCTTATAGGAAGATACTTAGGGGTAAGTAAGGTAATACGATCCCTAAGGGTCAAATGATCCCCTGCCGTAAATCAGAAACAGCTTGTACCATCTATCCAAATACAGATGAAACATGTTCCCCTGCACCCCTGCGAGTTACCTGTAAAATGTCAATGCGGTGCGAGTGCTTGGCGTGATTTTATTAAAAAAAATAATCAAAAGTGTGGCTCTGATCTAAGGTAAGCATGTTTTTGGACTTTCGTTTTTTTACATGTAAGTGTTTACTGAAATGTGTTTTATTTGCGGGTATTAGTAGCAGTGAGCTTAATTTTAAGCAATGTTCGATCATCGCACGCGGTATGTGAATGTTTTGTTTTGATCGATATTTTGTAATTTAATATTCGGGGTGAAATGATCCCTTCTGTGTGTCTAAAATGATCCCTGTAATCATTTTACCTCATTAATAGTTTTGTTTACAGATCATGCCGAGAATTTATAAACGTAAAACTAATCGCCAAAAGAGGCCTGAAGAACAAATGCAAAAGGCATTAGAGATGGTATGGCTTACATAACCGCGAGAAGAGAATTCAAGGTCCCTGTGATGGTAATAGAAAGAAGAGCCAAAGGTTAAAATGAAATAGCTGTATAGGCTCAGCTAAAAAGTTAGGTAGCAAACAAACAGTGTTCAACCTGGAACAGAACTGGAACTTGTTGACATGGAGTCCAGAATAATATACGGGCTGACCACTCAGGATTTCCTAACCTCAGCTCACCAAAAATGGCAGAAAGAAATAATTTACACGCATCAATTTTCCGAAGCTAAAAATTTTCCCTTAAGGGGATCATTATACCTCACCTTCCCCTATTATCTATTCTTTTTTTCATATGGGTGGAAACGCTTTCCAGGGCATCCAAGTTTTGAAATTACCATTCTTCAAACCTTTGATCATCCGTTCGCATTCGTTTTCGTGCAAAACTTGATATCGCAACATTCAAGGCGGCATGACTTCGATTACAGAATAATAACAGTATTGGTAAGGTGGTGTCAAGTATATCCCAACCCAACAAAATTTTCAGCAGAATCGTGCTGGATCGTAATATCAAATAAAATCAAATCAAATCAAATTTTTGGACAACTCTGACATGGATAGATTCGTAACACTGAACTACTCAAGAAACATTAAATGAAGGGTACTATATTGAGTATATTGGATGGCATCATACATTGAAAACTACTCGAACTATTGAGGAAAATAAAATCTTGGTGATCTGGACCCCATCAGACCAGTTATGGGTTAAATAACATTTGAAGTATTTCTCTCATCAGGAATTTAACAATTAGATTGTCAATTTAGAAACGTATACTATCAGCCAGAATTTTTCATAGTAAAAAGTATCAGAAAAGAATCACGTAATCATTCAATTTATTTCAATCAAAAAATATTGTTTGAACCCGTAACGAGGGATACTTATTCCACTTTATTCTATACTTATATCATAATCAAAAGTTTAGATCGTTTCGAGAAGGAATGAGAGTATGATGACAATATTTTAGACCAAGATTTTTTAAATTACATATTTCGTTTCAGTCAAACAGTGCTCAAAAGGAAAATATTTTTTTTAGCTTATAACTAAGCGCGAATGAATAATACGTAATTGTTTATCTGTTATGAATGATCTTTTCAGGAAAACTAACGATGGACAGTACTCCATTCATTTTCAAATATATCATTACCTACATGTTGTGTGTAAATTTTAGACGAGGAATTAAGTATCAGAATAATTCTCTATGATGAAATCTGAACATCATTATAGTATAGCTCGAAACTATGTATCTGATTACATCAACAACCAAACAAACAGGAGGTATTCAAACTCCAAAGCTAGCTGGGAAATTCAAGTCTCTTACTCATCTCCCGTATAAACATACCGATAATAAGTATTAATAATTATAGTAAAGTTCCTTCAACAGTAAATCAGAACTTCAGTAGATAAACTCAAAATGATACGAGCAATGAGCTTAACATTCTCGTCAGTAATCCTTTAATGGTCTACTCGTTCCTTCTGTATCAGCAATCTGAAAAGCTGGCAGTATATTCGTGAAATGAAGTCATAAGAAAACTGAATTGAAAATCAATGTTGCGCTTAGCAAGAATTTATTCCACTCGATTTCAACTGGCAGTTTGTCTGTCTATGTAGAATGTGATGAGAGTGATATATTTTCGTTGGTTGTCCACAATATAGTTTTAGTCCATCCCCAATAGAATATAAGTCCAAAACTTATTGTTTTTTTCAACCCGAAGAAAACTTCAGATTATCGAGAGATTCAAATACCCGAGTGTTGAATTATCGAGAGTCTGCTGTACTAAATTTTACGAAATTCAAATACCTAACTACCATTGTATTCAACATACCATTTCAGAATATGTACATTCTTCGTGGATTGTTTGGCTTTAGACCGGCAAGTGTCTCATGCGACAATATCCTATCCAGTTCAATAATTGACTTCTTGAAAGTCAATGAATAATAATTGTACTGTGTGGAGTTTTAGCAGTATCTTCTGAACAAATATTCCGAAATACACTTAGAAAGTAATTCCCTTTCTTTCATTTGATTCGACCATTGTTAAGAGAGAGTTTGACTGAGGAATTTGAATTTGTTGACTTATTTCAAGCTTCAATGATATTCTTATTATAAGTTACGGAATTCGGCTTCAAGCTTCGGTGGGTCTCTAACGAGCCAGTTATTATGGACCCAAAAAAATTTCTATGCTTTCTTTTAATTTTTCTGGTTGGCTGGGTGATAATTCAGGCTTATATAAATAAACTTCCTGACAACGCAAGAAAGCATTTTTTGCATTGATATCAATATCTTCAAGTGAACAATTCATTTAAAATTATCGTCGAATTGTAATTTTTCATTGGGGTTATAATCCAATTATTTTTCCATCAATAAGAACATTTTTATGAGTAAACCAAATGTTCATTAGAATTTATTCGATATCAATGGAAATGGGGAGAAGTAAGAGTGAAAAATTTCGTAATGATTTCAAAATGAGGGGCTAATTAGCGTATCCACCACATCATTTGAGTATTTCCCCAAATGAATAATAACCAGTGAAATCTGTCTGTTACAGCTGAATCGACATTAGCAAATTAATATTGATTCAGAATAATATCTACAGGGTGTCCCGTAATTAGACCGACAAACTTCTGGTGGACATTATAGATCGTATTTTAGATAGATTCGACCCAAATCATATAATGCAAAATTGCTTCGTTAAGGAGCTAGTGGCCTTTGAAGATGACGTCCTGTTCACACTTTTCGCCACATATTCGCAAAACGGAGTCACATAAAGTGCTGAAAGTTTACACATTGGCTAATATCAAAAATACGCATCGATTAGATTGAGTGCATTTCTTTCATGTCAAGCACAATCGTATCATTTGGGGGGGGGGAGCAAGGGTATTTTTAGTTGAAACTTTTTTAACTTTCATTATTTCGCAAGATTTACATCATATTCATAAACTCTGATGTTTTTTCTTGAAAAAAGATGCTCTTGTATTACAACGCCCAGATGCACCATTTCTGAAAAAATTGATTTGAAATTTTCTCTCTTTTCACTGAGTACTCAATGTTCACTTTTGTTTTGAATTTAATCTGGGCGTCATTATACAAGAGCATCTTTTTTCAAGAAAAAGAACATCAGAGTTTATGCATATGATGTAAATCTTGCGAAATAATGAAAGTTAAAAAAGTTTCAACTAAAAATACCCTTGCTCCCCCCCCCAAATGATACGATTGTGCTTGACATGAAAGAAATGCACTCAATCTAATCGATGCGTATTTTTCATATTAGCCAATGTGTAAACTTTCAGCACTTTATGTGACTCCGTTTTGCGAATATGTGGCAAAAAGTGTGAACCAGGACGTCATCTTCAAAGGGCACTAGCTCCTTAACGAAGCAGTTTGCATTATATGATTTGGGTCGAATCTGTCTAAAATACGATCTATAATGTCCACTAGAAGTTTGTCGGTCTAATTACGGGACACCTGTATATCCCAAACATCGTCTTAGAATAACAGAGAGAGTATATTTGAGTATTTCCCCAAATGAATAATAACCAGTAAAATCTGTCTGAATCGTCATTGGCAAATAAATATTGATTCAGAATAATATCTATAATATACAGGTTCAAAAATTCACTTCGAGAACATACGACATCTAATGCAATAAATAGAGTGGAAGTGTGAACTCAAAAAGTTCTCAAAAAAATTGAAGTATTTCAGGATTTTGTTGCCAAATATTTTTCTTTTGTGAAAATGGCTTTGTTCCACAATTGTGAGGCGCAGGGTCATTATTGTTTGATTTGGTATACTTTAAAACCACTTTTCATTTTGAGGTCGACGGAAAAGCTACTTTTCAGACATTCTCTCAAATATACAATGAACTCAATGAAAGTTCTTGATTTATTCGACAAAAGTATATCAATTATTAACGAATCTTAGCCATTATAGAATATAAGGTTTAATGGGTATATTGATTGCCTGCTTTCTCTGATTTCAAACCCAGAATATAAATATAGGTAACTTCTTATCTAAGTCAGTCATACTCAAATTCCGCAAATAGATTCATATTCCACAAGTTCCAATCAGAATAATCCAACTGTGTATATCCCATCTAACGATCAATTTCCACAGATATAATAACGACACGAAACTATCATCCCTTTTATGGTTAATTTCCTATTGAAACCAATTTCTGTGTCTGTCACTAATTGGCTGTTTATCAACATATCAGAACACTGAACCTATATAGGTGGAAAATCGACTGTTTCCACTTGTACAAACAGGATAAAGTATATATATCGTGAGCACACAAAACAGGAAATTATATCTTGAGGCATGCAGGGTAATGAATTCATTCTGTCGATTGCCTGGAACGTTGAAGGCACGCGAAAACAATTTACTGAATACTGAGTTTACACCTCAGTCAGATTGTATCGAGGATATCAATCATTTTGAACAGCTACCATAAAATTGCACCAATTTCCATTCTTTTTAGTAAAAGTAACCGGGAGGTGTTTTTTCGAGGAGGTTATGTTGTTTTGCTCCATAATTTTCAATAATTGTACCTACCGCTTATTCGATCAATGATGATGAAATTTTGGAAGTCAACACCTGAGAAGAAGGTTCTAGGTTTTTATTATTATTTCTGCTTTATTCTGGTGTTACCACCGAGTGGTTTCCTGTGGTAATATCACACATTCAATAATTCCTTTTTGTTGCAGTCTTCATCATTAAGTCCCCTCTTACTCATTGACCTTCTTATTCCACTAATGCATGTCGTTTTTTCCCCCTCTTTTCCTATTTTCCCGTGGTATTCATCTAATCACTCATTTCTATATATTCCGTGACTATTTCATATTTTCCGTATTCTCCCTTATCATCAAATTGGGTGCCCCCTCTCTTCTTGAAGTTCTTGATGCTCTTCATATTGCATCCATTTCTGAGGCCTTTATCCTACTCCTCAATTGTTTTTTCAACTGCCATGTTTCAGATCCGTAAACCAGGGTACTTTTGATCAATGTATCATATATTCTTATTTCTCTCGGTTTTCCTATCTCTGTGCTCCATAGAATACCGTTTAGCAAATTTATTATTTTTTTGTCTTATAAGTATATTCTTGATTTGATTTCAGCGTCATCTGTTCCTTGTATTGAAGTTGATGCCCATGTATTTGTAGCTTTCGCATTTCTTTATGATTTCGTTGTTTTCTAGCTTCGAATCAGTGGTCTCTTCACCAACACACAAGTATTGTGTTTTAGATACATTCTTTTGGAGACCCCATTTTCCATACTCTTCTTGCAACTTTCTCGCCATATATTCTAGATCTTCTTTTTGAATAGCTTACGAAACAGGGAAGTTTTTCCCCACATTCGAACACTAAGTTCATAATACTTAATTCTCATTTTTTTCATCAAGATTTCATCAGATAAACAGTAGTAGCTATTTATGACCCTGTATTTTTCAGGTTATCATTATTTTATTTGAATTAGATTAGATTAGATTAGATAGTGGTTGATCGGCACGTTGATTACCCTTCTGCACTGCGACCAATAAGGTCTTTTGTGCGTTACCATACTAAAACTACGTTTATCCCAGGAATCTAACTTCCTTAGCAAAGCTGGTTACTTCTTTAGGAGACTTCGCTCTTATGTCGGCTGGCGTTAATAACGCGCCACCTAGTAGAGTAAGTCTGGTTTGCGCCAGCGCAGTGCATTGGCATAGTATGTGTTCGGTGGTTTCAGTGGCCGATTCACATAACCTACAAATGTCAGAGTTTTCTCTACTGATCTTGTGTAGGTGATATCTCACGGGACAATGCCCTGTGAGAAGGCCGATTAGCAGCCTTAACTCGTTTTTTGACAACGATAGAGCTTGTTGAGCCTTCTCTTTGGAAGGTTCGATTAGTCTCTTTGCTTGTAAGAGCGTTTCTCCCTTTTTTCCCAAACACCGACCTCTGCCCTAATCAGTGTAGGTGATACCCAACAGGAGGGCACGGGTCCGGTGAAGGGTGTGTTTGCTCCTCTTTTTGCAAGGGCATCAGCTCTCTCATTTCCCTCAATGTTCTGGTGGGCAGGTACCCAAGCTAAAATTAGCTTGTTGTACTCCGCCAGTGTTTTGAGGGACTGTTTGCAGTTCCAAATGGTCCTTGATCTACAATCAACGGCCATAATCTGCCTCAGTGCCATCTGACTATCAGAGGTAATACAAATTCTGGCTTCCTTGTACTGTCTGGACAGACAAACTTGGGCGCATCTTTCTATGGCCAGAATTTCAGTTAGGAGCGTTGTTATTGGCTTTCCCAAAGGCTCCGATTCGCTGTATTTGGGACCGTATATGCCTATGCCTGCTCCTCGTTCCCTTAGGGACCCATCTGTGTACCAGATGAGATGGATTTACGAAGTCGAGACAAACCTCCCACACTTTCTTGGCGATCACCTATGATCACTTCGTAGTTGGCGTCAAGGTCATACTCGATTGGCATGGAATCCCTCGGTAGTAAAGGGAGTTCACCACCGAGTGATTTTAAAAATATTCCGTGTCCCTTGCCAGGCACTATTTGATCCATTCATAGGGCACTCATGAGACCTTCTTTCTTAACATAAATGTGCAGCGGGGTGAGATCCAGTATTACCTCTACTGCAGCTGTAGGAGTTGTATGTATACGCAGCTCCTGTAATGCCTAGACAAGCCAGTCTTTGAAGCTTATTCAGCCTCTACTGGCTTGTTTATTTGAATACTTTTTCGCTAAAAAATTCAGTTATTTTCCATAATGAATCTGAAAATTTAAAAAAATTTGAAAAATCGCCATATCTTCGTAACCATCATAGATTTTCGGATCATGCTTCACTAGGCGCATTATGCTAGAAATTACGACAAGTAATATATCTCCTTCGAAAGATCACATCGAATTACCAAACACTTTGTATATCGTGCACACATGAAACATATCACACGTGAAATTATATCTTGAGGCATGCAGGGTAATGAATTCATTCTGTCGATTGCCTGGAACGTTGAAGGCACGCGAAAACAATTTACTGAATACTGAGTTTACACCTCAGCCAGATCGTATCGAGGATATCAATCATTTCGAACAGCTACCATAAAATTGCACCAATTTCCATTCTTTCGAGTAAAAGTAACCGGAAGGTATGTATTTTGTCGAGGAGATTATGTTGTTTTGCTCCATAATTTTCAATGATTGGTACCGCTTATTCGATCAATGATGATGAAATTTTGGAAGATGTTAACAACTAAGGGAGAAGTTCTTGGTTTTTATTATTATTTCTGCTGAAACTACTTGACTCGGAATATTCAATAGATATTTTTTTCAAAGCTAAGGAGATGGTCCTCATTTCTCACGAAAAAGTCTTCACTAAAATTTCTGATAACCCAAGATATACAGGATGATGAATAGATGCACCTGTTTTTTTCAAAAAATCTTGATTGAAGAATTCAGAATTACTAGAAAAAAGTACAGGGTCTTTATAAATGATTGTAACAGCGCAGTTGGCTTTGGAGTATAGAATACCAATCTCTAACCAATCAGAGCATAGCATGATCACAGCATTCTGTGGTTTGCATAGGAAGCGGCAAAATGAAAATAATTCAAAGCCAACTGCGATGTTACAATCATTTATAGAGACCCTGTATAATGAACTTGAAGTACAAATGTCTTCTCAATTTTGCAACTATTTATGATCCTGTATACAGAGTATCTGTGAACAAATGCGAGGTACTTAGGGAGATGATTCCTCGATGGAAATAAGCAGGGGTAGTACATATAAATTTTTTTTAGAAATCGACCTCCCGTCCAAGATACGGCCTTTGGAAGGCGATGACGAATTGACAGTTTTTAATTTTTTCACGGCATCTTAAAAATACTGAGTCATAAAACAATACTTAATATGACTCAGTAGATGTTACTTATACATTTTTTGATCCCATAACTTTATTACTAGGGGTTCAAAATAACAACCCCTTATGATTTTCCTTCAAAAATTGTTTTCCTGGGATAAATTTCAGAAAAATTAAACTCTCTTATGATTTTCCATTTTTGGATCATGCTCCTCTAGGCGCATTTTGCTGGAAATTACGACAAGTAATATATCCCCTTCGAAAGATCACCTCGACCGAACACTTTGTATATCGTGAACACATGAAACATATCACATGTGAAATTATATTTTGGGGCATGCATAATGAATTCATTCTGTCGATTGCCTGGAACGTTGAAGGCACGCGAAAACAATTTACTGAATACTGAGTTTACACCTCAGCCAGATTGTATCGAGGATATCAATCATTTCGAACAGCTACCATAAAATTGCACCAATTTTCTTTTTTTTAGTAAAAATAACCGGGAGGTGTTTTCTCGAAGAGATTATGTTGTTTTGCTCCATATGCTATTATGCTATTTATGATCCTGCGTACAGGGTGTCTGTAAACAAATGCGAAGGACTTAGGAAGATGGTTCCTCGATGAAAATATGCAGGGGTTCATATAAATTTTTTTCGAAATCGATTTCCCTTACAAGATACAGCCTTTAAAATGCGATGACGGGTTGACAGTTTTATATTTTTTTTAGGATTCCTAAAAAATACTGAGTCATAAAACTATACATATTATGATTCATTAAGTAGATGTTACTCACACATTTTTTTGATCCTATAACTTCATTATCAATAGTTGAAAATAACAACCCCTTACAATATTCCTTCAAAAATTGCTTTCGTGGGATAGATTTTCGAAAAATTTAATTTTGTACAACTGTCAAAAAAACTTTACTTTTCTTCATCACTATGGATGCGTAAAATATTACTTTTTTTCACCGTTAAAAAAAGTCTTTTTTTCACTGCTGATAACTAAAATTAGAACAACTTAAAAATAATGAATATTTAATTACAACTAAGTTCACAAAATTATGATTGTATCTGTACCTTATAAAGTAAATTAGTTTCGTCATCAGCATCTCTGAGAAATTTATTGATATTATCCCTCCATAACACTTTTCTTTCCTCGGTATCCGACGCTTTTGTTCTTAATAAGCGGGACCAATTTTGAAAAATTCCTTATATCAATATTTTCCTTGACATTCGATGTTTTTTTAACATTGAGCTCCATAACTTGGAAGGTTTAAAAATTTTTGATTTTTCCTCGAAATAGCATGTGAGCACATTTTCAGAAACCTTTTTTACGTTGTTCTTGTTGCGCCATTCTCGAAATTGGTTATATGTTTTCTCATATTATTAGCTTTGATTTGGCTGGTAACATATAAGATACAATTGTATTTGCTTCTTCAGCCATATCTGCGGGGTTATCACTACCACTATCATATTCAACATTCATCTTCTTTAAAATAATTCGAAATTGAAACAACTACGAGCAAATACTGTCAAAGATTCAAACAATTTCAACAAACTGTTTCTATAGTTACGACACAGAAAGATCACTGGATTCATTTAAATATTGTATTGAAAGCATCTTCAATGATCATACGTATTTCAGACGATGTAAATTCACATTCACAGTTGTACAAAAAATGTTGTTTGTATTTCGTGCGTATAAAATTCGTGTTTTCATGGCACATTCGAGTGAATTTTTGGCCTCGACCTGCGGTCTCGGCCAAAATTGACACTCTCATGTGCCATGAAAAAAACACTCATTTTACGCACTTAATACAAAAATAACTATTCTCTTATGGTTTCCCATTCAATTGTGGAGAAAAAAAGTCGCTCAAAAATTTCGATACAGTCGATACTTTCTCGAAAAAAATAAACCTTACAAGCAGTTATGATCAAAGTTCATTCCATTTCATCATCGTATGTTCCATAAATGAATATTCTAAGATATTGTTTATGCTCAAATTGGTTTTGACAGAAGAAAAAAGATTTTCTATGATTCTTTCTACAATTTTCAGTTCTAGAAGAGTAACTTTTTATTTTTTCCGAGAAAGTATCGACTGTATCGAAATTTTGCAGGAGACCTTTTTCCCCAGAATTGAATAGAAAACCATAAGAGAATTCAATTTTCGAGAATCTATCCCACGAAAACAATATTTGAACGAAAGTCAAAGAAAGAATACTTTTTCGCAAGGATAGAGGATCATCTCTTTAGCTTCAAATCTTTTCACGAAATTAGTTAATCTCGATAACAAATCACAAAATTTCAAAAAGTTTAAAAAACCTCCATATCTTCGATACCATAGATTTTTAGATCATGATTCACTAGGCGCAGTATCGTAGAAATTACGACAGTATATATCCTTTTCGAAAGATCACATCGAACTACCAAACACTTTGTATATCGTGCACACATGAAACATATCACACGTGAAATTATATCTTGAGGCCAGGGTAATGAATTCATTCTGTCGATTGCTTGGAACGCTGAAGGCACGCGAAAACAATTTACTGAATACTGAGTTCACACACCTCCGCAGATTGTATCGAGGATATCAATAATTTCGAACAGCTACCATAAAATTGCACCAATTTCCATTCTTTCGAGTAAAAGTAACCAGAGGTATTTTGTCGAGGAGATTATGTTGTTTTGCTCCATATTTTCAATGATTGGTACCGCTTATTCGATCAATGATGATGAAAATTTTGGAAGAAATCAACACCTAAGGAGAGGTTCTTGGTTTTTTATTACTATTTCTGTTTTGTTCTTGTGTTACCACCGAGTGGTCTTCTGTGGTAAAATCACACATTCATAAAGGCCGAAAACTACTTGACTCTAAATATTCAATCGATATTTTTTTAAAAGCTAAAGAGATGGTCCTAATTTCTTACGAAAAATTATTCACTAAAATTTTTGATAACCCAAGATAAACAGGATCATAATAGCTGCACCTGTTTTTCTCATAAAATCTTGATTGAAGAATTCAGAATTACTAGAAAAAAGTATAATCAGTACAAATGTCTTCTCAATTTTTTCATCGAGATTTCATTGGGAAAAAAGGTGCAACTATTTATGATCCTGTATACAGAGTGTCTGTGAACAAATCCGAGGTACTTAGGGAGATAATTCCTCGATGAAAATAAGCAGGGGTAGTCCATATAAATTTTTTTAGAATCGACTTCACTAGGCGCATTTTGCTGGAAATTACGACAAGTAATATATCTCCTTCGAAAGATCACCTCAAATTACCGAACACTTTGTATATCGTGAACACATGAAAACATATCACACGAGAATTATATCTTGGGGTATGCAGGGTAATGAATTCATTCTGGTGATTGCTTGGAATGTTGAAGGCACGCGAAAACAATTTACTGAATACTGAGTTCACACCTCCGCCAGATTGTATCGAGGATATCAATCATTTCGAACAGCTACCATAAATTGCACCAATTTGAGATTATTCTGCATGCGAGATGCCAGAAAGTGTTTTCTCGAGAAGATTATGATGTTTTGCTGCGTAATTTCCAATGAATGGTAGCTTCTTCATTCAATAAAGATAAAAGTTCTGAGATCTATATTTAATATGAAGAATAGACATAGGACCTAAACCTATCCTATACTCCGTTCACGAAAGGTTGAGCCGTCGGTTGGCCATGAAAATTTGGCATATTCCACTGTGTATATTGAAATTTTAGGTTATGTTCTTTATTTTCTTGTTAGATTGATACGCAATGTTGTTAATATTGCATAGAGTTCTCAGGTAACTCGCAAGCTTGTCGGACGAGGCCGAGTACAATCGGCAACGTTGACTTTATTTTACTTTATGACAGTAAATACTGCCAACTTCAGATAAATAAAGAAACGCCTACTATGTGCTCAACCTTTCGTGAACGGATTATAGATGTGTTTTTCCGGAATAATGATAACAGTAATTATTCACATAATAATGGTATTTATTATATTTTGAATGGTATCTTCAGGGTGGATTCTTTTCATTTTCAGGAAACTCTAAACTCGTGAAATTATTTTAATTCTCCGCTTATGATATTTTTTTCCTTCAATAATGTTCTTACGCTCTATTTTTTCTTAGCCTACCATTTACGAATTCAAATAACTAATTGATCAGAATTGAATACAAATAATATTGATATTGATGAAATTTTGTAAAATATTTATAATTTTGAACCATAGCAATACATACTTCAACTGAATTTTACATTTATTATTGTTAAAATTCCTTGTTCAACGCAAATGATTATTTGAAGGGTTATTATGTTAGCTCTTGATTTCAAAAGAATATATTGATATGGTTTAATTTTATAATTTTAAGAGTTTGTGTTTTAATGTTGAGTAGGCAGGATATTAAAAAAAAATAAGATGGTTGTTACTATGGAAAGGGTTTAGCAGTCAGAAATTAATAAAATAGTGAAAAGTCACGAAATTATTTTCTTTCTAGAATCCACCCTGAATAGAATCTCATTAATCAATACAAATAATATAGGAAATTGTATGGATCGTGTAATTTCGCAAACAAAATAAATCGAAAATAAATCAAATAAGAAATACACGAAACCATATCAAATGGCGCCCAACGTAGTGGCTGGAGTTCTAATAATGGAAAATAATATAATGGAAATGATATTTGAAAAATTGGAAAAAATTGAAAAGAAAATGGAAGAAAATGGAGAAAGAATGGAAAAAATGGAAAGGAAATGGAAGAAACTTTAGAAAGAATGGAAATGAAAATGGAGGAAAGTGTAGAAAGAATGGAAAAGAACATGGATGAAATATTCGAAATAATGGAGAGGAAAATGGAAATAATTCAAGAAAAATGTTCCAAAGAATGGAAAATAACTCAAGAGAGTTGTTTGAAAAATTACAGAAAAAATAGAAAGCGAAATACAAATAATGATGAGGGGAACAAACTCGGAAATGGAAATCTTAATGAAATTAATCTAGGACAATTACCGAATCAGAAGTGATAAAAACTGATAATAATATTGTTGATCCAAATTGCAGTGTGGTGTTAGTTAGTATGGTACTTTTGATGAACAAGAAATGGAAATAAGTGAAGTTTCAGAAAATGATGAAGAACTAGAAATTATTGATGAAATTTATGATACACCTAGAAAAGAATCACAAAGAAATTATTCATCTCACGATCGACAGCATTCCAAAAATTATGATGAAAATTTTGATGGAATTTCAAACCAATGAGGGGAATTTCTTAGGTATATGAATATAGGAAAATCAAATAGAATAAGAAAAAAAATATTCCAAAGATTAATATATTATATGAACAAAAAAGAACTAGCAGTGTAATTTGAAATTTATTTCCATTTTTCCAAATTTTATTCAAAATTTAGCAAAATGCAATTAAATTTGAGGGGAATTGATATGGTTTAATTTTATAATTTTAAGAGTTTGTGTTTTAATGTTGAGTAGGCAGGATATTAAAAAAATAAGATGGTTGTTACTATGGAAAGGGTTTAGCAGTCAGAAATTAATAAAATAGTGGAAAAGTCACGAAATTATTTTCTTTCTAGAATCCACCCTGAATAGAATCTCATTAATCAATACAAATAATATAGGAAATTGTATGGATCGTGTAATTTCGCAAACAAAATAAATCGAAAATAAATCAAATAAGAAATACACGAACCATATCAATATATATATATATATTTGAAGGGTATATACAGTGTGCCGAAAAAGTAAAGTAACTCGTCAATAATTATTGTACGAAGAATTATCAAGGAAAATCTTAGCACCCGTCGATTGGTGGGAAAAATTTCATTTTTTTACCAAAAATGCGTTTAATTTGAAATCCATTTACGCGTTCGAGTTTTTTTAGTCATTGATTTCAAAATAATGATTTCATTAAGGCTTATCGCCCAGAATAATTTATCTGTTGTTACTGAGAAGTCCCCTATGACAGATTCATTTATTTCAATAAACTTCATCAGGTGAATCAGAGAAATTTAGATTATGGATTAAATTCGAACAAAGTGCTCATTTCAGATAAAATTATCGTTCCGAAGATTTAATTCGATGGTGAGGAATAAGTCACCAAAGAACAGTTGTATACAATTTATTCAATGGCAATGTTTCTGAGCATTTAGCTCCTTCATCAGGCTAAAAACAAAACCAATTCACAAACAACGGCATGGATCATACAATTGGTGTAGCAATAAAGATAAAAAATAGATAAAATGACGTCGCTATACAATAATATTATTGTATACAATGTTATTATTGTATAGCGACGTCATTTCATCTATTTTTTGCATATCTAACAGAGTAATTTGTGGGAAAATGTCACGGAGAATGAACTCTTATGATTACTGAGGTACATATTTTCTATCCGACTTTCATTACAAACTCACGTTCAGCTTTGTACTGAAAACTGAAATGTACCCACATCTATGAACGGACATATTTTAACTAAATCCCTCTCTTTGTTATGCTCAACAAATGTGGCCTTTTTCGTATTTGACGTGACAGTTTTTGCCAAGGGACCTGATAACATAATCCACATATACAGAGGGTTTTTTGCATATGCAAGGCAAAAACAAATATCTGATTGAAGAATAAATTGTATTGTTGATGGAAAAACGTATTCATGTTGGATCTACACACATCGTCAAGTCAAAGGTATTACACCCCTCTATTCACCCTCAACTTGTTGAATGAACATTTTTTCAGAACGAATAAGTACATCAAATAACAATATTTCATTACGGTTTCTTCGTTATCTTTTCTCAGGTTTCGTAAGTTTAGATGTGTGATTAAGAAATGACACCAGTGTAGCATCAAATATCAGTTTGCCCAGACGTAACCCTAGTAGAATTCATATCAAGAGCGTGGGCAGTTTTGGAAGCAAAACAGGAGGCGAATGGAAAACTCTAGAGCGTTATTAAGAGTTATTTTCACGACGTCTGTTTGATCGATGAAAATCATTTAAGAGTACGTTTTGCTCTGTATAATTAATGGTCTTTCATCTAAAATAAGTTAATAAGTGTATGTGTTGAAGTTTACTTAAGGATAGCGACTGCATATAATAGCGTAATTTTTTTTTCATATTAGAAAGAAGTTTTCTATTGTTTGAAGGTTCGAAGGAATATTTAATGGATGTAAGTAAACCTTTCAATGATCAATATATTAAGTTTAAACCATATGTCAATAACAGTGTCAATAATATCACATCGAACAGTGACATAGGCTTTAACCTTGATATATAAATAATTTAAGGATTTACTTTCATCAATTAAAACTCTTCGAACCTCTTACCAATAGAAAACTTCTAACGATATGAATCAGAAAAAAATAGGAAAATAAACTGATGAATATAAAAACATTCTGAAATATGGGACACAGATGAAAAACCCTAGATATCACCAACAGTTTATTACATCGGTGAAGATGTGAAGATCACTAACACATTTGTTATTTCTTCGTTTATATGGAATAAAATGGTCTAAACCTTCTTATTTCTCTATTATTTTGGTATGAATGTCTCAATGACCCATATAATGAGAATGTATGAGTGAGAGAAATCAGAATAATATCATAACCAAAATTGATGCAAAAGTCAGATGAAATTATGTCAATAACTATCATACTGGGTGTCAATTACTATCGAAGTATGTCAATGACTATCAAATATGTAGTTTCGACGAATTGGTGTTTCCTCCAATATTCAATCGATATACAGATTTGGAAATTCACATCGAAAACATACGATATACAATGCATCAGACAGAGAATTCTTGCCTCCAGTTGCACAGATGAATAGGCGAGATAACCAAGTGCGATAACTGAATGAATTCAACTGTCTTATTGCAATAATCTAGTCTTGTCTCTCTCTCTATCGCAGTATGGTAGGGAACCTACACTACACGTATAGAATTTTTATATGTCAGGCTGCCCGTAATAGTCGATTCAAGTGTTTACCATACTACCTACCATACTAAAGAATTACGCTCCTCTAAATGATAAGAAAAGACAAGACTAGAATATTGAAGTAAGACAACGGAATTCAGTGAGTTACAGCACGTGATTGTCTCGACTATTCATCGGTGCAATTGGAGGGAAGATTCTCTGTCTGATCATTGGGTCGTTCATGATCACTGTGCAACTGTGGCAACAGTTACGGGTTTTTTAGTTTAGTAGTTTTGTGTGTTGAGTGTTGTTGAAGTTTATTGAGGAATATTTGGTTATTCCAATACACTTCAATTTATAATCTGCAAGTACAATCACAAAAAGTTTCTCAACTGGGTATCAAAAAGTGAGGTATCATGATATGTCAGATTTAAATCACTCGGCGGAGCGTTCAGAAAATTTTCATCCGCTGAAACTCAACTCTACTCAACTGATTTTTGCTTTATACCAACAGTTGAGTGCTGCTGAACGTACCCATTGTATATCGTATATTTCAGATGTGAATTTCCAAACCTGTATATTGAAAGTTTGAAGGTACTTCCAACATAGCAACATTCAAATATAGTTCCGTAATATAACCATGGTGTTACATTCATGAGTTGTGCTAGGAGATTTTGAGCAGCATCATTCGAATGTTTTTTTTTCGAATTAGTCGAATTTCATATGAGAGAATACATATCTCAGTGTATGAAAATATTCCTTTTTGAATATAAGAGAGAGAGAGATTACTTTGATGGAAGATATTTTTCTTCAGTTTGAGATTTTAATTTTTACTTTGTATATCCCTTAGATATTTTTGAGTGAAATATAGATATTTATTTACAAAAATTCAAAAACGAACCATGATGTGGCGACAAGGGCGGATATAGCTCTTTTTCATGGGGGGGGGGTAGTAATGATTCAAGATCGATAATCAAGTTCAAAACTTAGAAAAATTTAATCAAAATATTTTAGGAGGAATAATATAATAAGAAAAAATAGTAGTAAAGTAATAGTAGTGAAAAAAACAAACAAATGAAATATATGCACCACGTGCGTAACTTTTTCTAAGTTTTTTGTTTTCGATATTCATGGGGGGGGGGGGTAATTACCCCCATTGCCCCCCCCCCCCCCGTAAATCCGCCCTTGTGTGGCGAGAATGAGTTGTCTGTAGATGGCTCTTCGGGGATTTTGATCAAAATCGATTTTACTCTCAGCCACATTTCTGAATAGGTGATCAAATTATCTTTCATTTGATGTTTCAAAATAGATATATTCCCATTTGAAAAAATAGAGTAGAGGGGTGCGGGACGTAGGGGGTTAGAATTATAAAATTCAAAAGATTTAAGAAAAGCCTTGAGCAGGTGCTTTTGGACGCTCGTTCATTGGTGGAACTGTAATCCTATTACCTCAACATTTTGTGAAGGATAAAGTTGTTTTCAAATTAAAAATCGACGGGTGCGATTTCACCATTTTCCTTAATAATTTTTCCCAGAAAAGTTATTGACTAGTTACGTTACTTTTTTGGCACGCTGTATTCAGTAAAAAAAACAATAGGTACACGAATCTGTGTGACCCAAACGGTAAACACTCCAGTATTCGAAGAACAAATACGATAGAGAAACCAATTTCTCTCATCGGCGTTCATGAACAGGAACCAATTGTGTATATGTAGACTCATTTCATGTTGGAACAACATATGGCTTCTTAAGATACCAATGGCACCTTTTCTAGGTGAATGTGAGACATTATTATTGATAATTTCATGCAGGAGGTACCGTTAAAAACATTCTTCGATGTTTTTATTACATCGGTCGTCTACGAGAAACTCTGGTTTCTCATTTCATCAAATGTAAAGATGTCCAATGAAAGGAAGTCATGATGATTTAATCGTAATAAACTTATTAAATTAGAACAATTCGAAACTTTTCAATCATTCTGGTTGTTAAGGCTTAATATAATATGATGATTGAATTTCATTGAAAGCGAAAATTGTGTTTTTCCGTAAAAGAAGATTCGAAATTTAGTCATGTAAAAATATTATGAGGCTATTAGGTACCTCAAAATTTTGTGTAGGACTTGAGATTGATATTTAATATGTGAATGCAAAATCTTAGCACGATCGGAATAATACTCTGGAACTCAAAAACTGAAATATGTAAAAACTTGACATTCAAAAAAAATTCTATGGTTCAGATGATGCGATCCTCTTGAAATTTTGCATGAACAACAAATAAATTTCACGCGAATCGGATATCTTGTTATAAAAATTAAACGATTCTTCTTTTCAATATTCCAACTGAACTTTTTCTGTTTCTTTCAACATTAAGGCCACAAAATTTTGCATGAGGCTTATTATGAGCATTTTGCATGTGGCCGCAAAATTTCATTTCGATCGCTTCTGTTCTGTTCAAGACATGGAGGAAAAAAATTTAAATGGGCATATTTTATGGACATCTGTACGATTTGGATGGTTAACGAACTCAACCGCGGTATTGGGAACCGAACTAATCCTGAAAATCTCAAGTCTCTAGGACAATCCATTCAAACCCTATCGTTTGAGACCATTTTCGGCTCAAAATTCGAAAATTACCGATATTTGGGTCAAATGATATAGCACTCATTTAAGTAGAACGTGAGTTTTTTAAGGGCTTAAGGGTTTTTTAAGGAACGAGTGCTATATCGTTTTGTCCAAATGGTATAATAAAATAAGGAAAGGAACGGATCATAATGCCCCTATATGGAACTGTGCACAGTTATTATATTACTATTAACTCTACAGTATTTTAGGGTTTTTTCTGTAGTACCTGAATAAACTATTTTATTATTATTATTATTATATGGTTTGACATGTTGCATTTATTATTAAAAAGTGTTTATTGTTATAAAATATAAGATTGATGGATATAATGATTCAGAAATATTGGCTACAAAGTCTCTTTGAATTCAAGAAACACAATCATATCTTACTCCTACTCCGTTCACTTATTATCGAGCGGAATGTAGGCGTTTGTTTATTTATCTGAGGTTAGCAGTATTTGGTGTCATAAGAATGAACAAAGTCAACGTTGCCGAATGTACCCGGCCTCGTCCGATGAGCTTCCGAGTTATCATAGAACTTTATGCAATATTGACACATTGCGTATCAATCTGACTAGAAAATGAACAACATAACCTAAATTTTTATATACACATTGGAATATGACAATCATCATGCCAACCGACAGCTCAACGTTCCGTGAACGGACTATATGTCCCTAAATCAAGGCATACCATCACAATACAGAAAGAAATAAATGGAGTAGAATCAATATAAAACACGCTGCAGACGCTGATGGTAAGAAATAGAAAAAATGATATTGAGAAAAAAACATTCAGAATTAAATTATCTTTCGAATGATACAAAGAAAAAAAAATTGATTGCGCCGCAACGCCTGGCATCTTAATTATTTTTTCTTACTTTTATGCACATGTCAAATATATAGAAATATTCATCGCTTTTCGAGAAAATTAGGTTACCAAGGTAAGTGAGTCACCCTGTACATACTTCAATTGAATAAAAACAGATATCTCTATGGAAATTGAAACAATGACTTTTCCTAGACACATTTCTGCGCCTAACAGTATTGTAAATTCAATCTTTATACTATCTGGTAGTTAGTAGTATTGAAAAATTCTCTCTGAAAAAATCATTTCACGCAAGAGTTATGGTTTTATTGTTCACAATAGAAAATTGCAACAGAAAAATTTCGTCATTGATATTCAATATTCAATCATCTATTCTAAAACACTTGATCAATTAAATGTTCATTAATATTAATTAGCTATGTGACAGTATTCGAATATCGGAATAATGAAGAAAGCAATTAATTTATACAATCCGGCGTGATATATTTTATCAACCAGTAGTTATAATAACAATATTGAATTGAGCTATTATGCACATGTCCTGAAGAAGTGGCGTCTCCTGTGGACCTGAACAACTGATCAATTTTAGCTTCACTCCTAGTTTATTATTGAATAGTATACAATCTGTTTGTTTTATGACCTGGAAAATAATTACACGTTTCGTTGAAGTAGTAATTCAAGAAAATCCATAAAATTATTAATAGATACAGTCCCGTTGTGATTGAAATTATGCTAACGAAATTTGATTTTGATATTTGTTGATTTTATTGATAAATATCGTTCCACATTGAATTCTGTGTTATTTGAACCTTGTATGCCTTCATAGATAAATTGCTAAATTTCGTGTGAAATACAATATTGATTTCAATTCATTAAGAAAGTCGTCTAATGGACATTTTAGGGTCTTCAGCAAAACTTTCACGAACCAAATCAATATTTTCTTGTGAACGACCGCTATGACTGAATTTTTCACTTTTATGATCTTGCACTCAACCGATCTCTTGAAATTTTTCAATAATTCGATCAATAGTACTTTCAGAGGACGATTCTATACACTATGAAATTCACGTAATTTCCTGAAAACACTTCTCACAGAACGCTGATTTTCATAAAATAATCAACAATATGAATGCGTTGTTGTATGTTATGTATAAAACCATTTTTATAATTGTCATGCATCGCATTTCTTGAATGTCAAAATACCCTGACAAATTCAGTGTGCATCTTTATTTTATTCATTCTTACAGAAAACCAGGCAATATGAAACACCTTTTATATTTGAATTGAATTATTCTTGACATATTTTTGACATCTGCATTGCAAGTTTGGAAATACAATATCTCGATTATTTTCAATGCGAACGGAACCAAACTCAGCAGTCTCATAGTAGAGAATCCATACATTCCATGTGATATATTCAGTATTTTGATATATTTTACAGCATTCGATTCAAAATGAAAAATGAATGGCAGTCTCACCTTACACTAATTATTTATTCTGGATAGTTTTCGAATGAGATGAAAATTACTGTTTACATATCAATAATTAACCTCATAATCACAAAGCATTATGTGCATAGATCATGACTATAAATATTGAAGAATTTCAGTATTTTCATCTCATTCGAAAACTATCCAAAATAAATAATTAGTGTAAGAAAAGACTGTCATTCATTTTTTGTTGTAAATTCAATATGGGTTTGCCATTTGAAAATGTCGAAATATTTCAATTTAAGGTCTACATTTTCGGATCAAAAATTTTCGAAGAATCTTACTATGTATCAAAATATTGAATATACCACATGAATGCATGGATTCTCTATTATAAGACTGCTGAGTGTGGTTCCATTCGTATAAAAAATAAGCGAGATATGCATTTCCAAACTTGCAATGCAGATGTCAAAAATTTCAAGAATATGGGCATATCTTGGCAACAGTGCATACTATAGATTTTTTTTAGTGGTTATACTGCGAATTTGGTATTGAATCGACATGAATAATGGTATAGACAGTTCCATTTGAAATAAGAAAGTAGATATGCGTTTGAGATAGACGTAGCAACACTGTCGACTTGAAAATATTTCAGGCAAAAAGTTCCTTCATCCTCAAAGCTCCACCTAAATTTTCAGAACGAAATATTCACAAGTTTCCAAAAACGTGTAATAGGCCAACTTAAAAGGAAACCCCAGTATATTTTCCCCTTCAACAAGTTATCAGAAACTTATTGAAAATGTAGGTACAAAAAAATCTCAGCTAATTATTTATTTTAGTCTGAGTGGTACAATTGAAAAACATTTCATTCTCTAAAAAACTTCGAAACCCCTTCAATGGACCGGAAAGCGAGACGACACGTTTTGGAAGGCTTGAAACCTCTTCACGATTGGGTTTTTCGGCCGGTTGCCCCTCCAAATCAACGCTGTCGGTATCATCACTGCTATCGTTGTGATCTCGAACGCCGCAGTTGACTCTGTTCAATGTTTAAAATGTCCTTTTCAGTTGGAAGTTAATTTGTTACAATATTTACATCGACATGACTATAAATACGGAAGAATTTCTGTATTTTTCATCTCATTCGAAAACTATCCAAAATAAAAGATTAGGCCAAGAGGACACTGCCATTCATTTTTATTTCGAATCGGAAGTTTCACAGTTTCGGAGCGAAATCTTCGAAAAACCTAACGATGTATCAAAATACTGATTGAACCAAATGAATGCATGGATTCTCTACTATGAGTTCGCGTAGAAAACAATCGAAATATTGCATTTTCAAACTGGTAATGCAGATGTCAGAAATTTCAAGTATTGGCGCATAACTTGGCAACAATGCATGAAAGAGAAATTTTTCAAGAGGTTATACTGCGAATTTGGCATTGAATCGGTACATAAATAAAAATATATATAGTTCCATTTGAAATTAGAAAGTTGATATGCGTTTGAGATAGACGTGGCAACACTGTCGACTTGAAAATATTTTATGCGAAGAGTTCCTTCATTCTCAAGGCTCCACCTAAATTTTCAGAACGAAATATTCACAAGTTTTCCAAAAACGTGTAATAGGCCAACTTAAAAGGAAAACCCTGTATATTTTCCAACTTCAACAAACTTATCGAGAATGTAGATACAAAAAAATCCTAGCTGATTATATGAATTTCTCTCGTGAGGCCTTTTCTGAGTTCCCTTACCCCGTTTATTGTTTCCAATGACGCATTTGTAGGTATAGGAAAAATGGGAACAATCAATTATGCTAATACATTTGGTAGCTTAGTCGATCAACAAGCTGATGAAGATTATATCTATTCTCTGTCAGCTGAAAAACCTTGAGTGTTAGAAAATTACAGGCCGATGAAAGATTGACTTAATTGACACCTCAATTAAGTTGACCTCAATTTTCCCGACATTTTCCGGCAAAAGGGAAAACATGGTAGAAGCCAGTTCATTAGAGAACTTTCAATTTTGAGGCGCAAGTTATCTTTGATCAACCTAACAAAGTGATGCCAGCGTGGTAATTTCCGTTCATATTATTCATTGTGTCGTCAAGGATTTGAAGTTATATCTCTTGCGAGTAGGTACACTTAGAAAAGACAGAGAATTGCTGCTTGCGGTCTACTTTTAGTCGAGGATTCGGAGTAAGATTGATTTTCCCCACGTGTCTAATGAACAAAATAGTAGGTAATTCTATTACTATTTCTAATAACCGAGTTGATTACAAGATTTTTTCGACGATCTCAACACGAATTCTGTATAAATTTTTGATTGAAATACTTTTCATTTTGCACTATTATTCTATTATATGTTCCAGTAAAGTTTTGTCATTTTTCGTAGTGGTTCCGAATACTTCGTGTACGGTTGCCATTTAAACAGCATAAACTGAGCATTAAAATGGGCCATTAATGTTCATTATTGTACACCTTCTATTTAAAAGTCGGCGGAAAGTTACGTTATTATACCTTTTCAACTTCAAATTGAGACTGATCACATTCGAATTGAGATTGAACAAATGGTGCCCGACAGAAGGAAAAGGCAACTGAGTTTAGTTTAGTTTAAAGAGAGGTTACAGTTCACTGCGACCTTAAGGTCTATTGTGCCCCCTTACAGAGCTGTTCTGGACAAAACCTTCATAGCTCGCCTTCTAGTTCCAGTGATCTAATGAAATCTAGTAACTGTGAAGGCATGAACGAGGCTAGTTCCTCGCTCTTACAAGTTTCTCGTCCAAGGCATTTTTTCCTAAGGCTCGCAATGCCAAGGCATTCCGTGATTAGGTGAATGGGGGGAAAGGCAACTGAAAATTTTTGCCACAAATTGAATGAATAATTCGAAAATATTTATTAGTTTGAAATATCTCAGTGGAGTACCACTTTTTTCAGTCACTTTTTTGGTGTGAAATTTGAACATTCTGTATCTTGGAAACAAGGCATTTCTGGACCTACATTTTTTGTACTTATTTTCATGAAATGATCTGAGAAATAACCCCCTTAAATCTTTCGCATCTATTCAAAAATACCTCCATATTGTCGAAATTATTCGTATAAGTACAGCATAAATCTGCTTTTTAACATTCGCTGCTCTTGATCCTTTTATGTAACGCGATATAGTTATATAGGGTGTCAAAGAAAAAAGTATCATGCATAGTGCCACGCGATAGAGGGTCATAAAAGATGAAACAAGGTTCCATGAATACATGTCCGGAACTGCTTCCTTTGAGAAATACAGAGTGTTAAAGTTTATTTTTTAATTTGTTTTTTTTCAATATTACTCAAGTTATTCCTTCAAAACTGATCAACTTCGAATACCAAAACAAAAAACATCTTATGTTGGTTTATTGTTTTCATTTAAGTGATAAGAAAGCGAGGATTCCACAGACAAAAATTATCATATGTATTTCATTCAACAAGTTGAGGGTGATAAGAGGAGTGCAATTCTTTTGACGACGTGTGTAGATCCAACATGGATACGTTTTTCCATCAAAAAAAAAGAAAAAAGAAAAAGTTTAATATACTCATGTATTCAACATGAATATACTTCTTCAACAAAAATTACAATTCAACGATCAGAAATTACTGTTTTTCACTTGCGCATACAGAAAAAACCTTCTATGTATAACAAATTCATTTTCTCAGAAGAAAAACATTTGGCAACAAAATCCTGAAACAGGTCAGTTTTTGTTTTACTTTCATCAAATTTAATGCATTTTTGAAGGATTTTTGTTGCACCCTGTGCCAACCCTCTACATTTTTTGAACAGGAAGTGGATCATGTGGTACTTTTTTGTCAAGGTCTTTGTATCTTCTTTACAGGCGTTCTCAAGAAAAATTTTTGTTTGTTTTAAATCAGTTCAAAGAGGTTTTCATCATAATGTGCACTTTGTCAAACCTTATTTACTTTGAGACGATGGAACCTACCTGATGAAATTTGTCACCGAATGGAAGTGAGCCATTACAGTTTTGGTCATGCACAACGTTCAACCCCCTCATGTGAAAAATTAGAATCTGTGAAACACTGCGCTTAAGTTATGATCTTAAAAAAATATGTTATTAGTACGTTACTACTGAAGCTGATACTTTCGATGAAATGTTCCATTTCAAAGAAAGATTTGTGATAACGCAATTTTTTTCACACATTCTAACTTTTCACGTGGGGGTTTAGGAGCGGTTGAAAGTTGTGCATGAACAAAACTGTAATAAGGTCGACTTTAATCCGGTGACAAATTTCATCAGGTACCATCGTCTCAAAGTAAAGGGGCCATGATAAAGTGCATATACCGAAAACCCCTCTGAACTAACTAGTTTTTCAAAAAAAATTTTTTTTGAAAATTTCTGCATGCCTGTAAAGAAGATACAAAGACTCTACCAAAAAATACCACATGATCCACCTTTCCTATTCAGAACATTTAGAAGGCTGATGGGGATGACACAGGGTGCAACCAAAATCCTTCAAAAATACATAAAAATTTGACAAAAGTGAAACAAAAATTGTCCCTTTCTAGGATTTTGTTGCCAAATATTTTTCTTCTGAAAACTGAATTTGTTCCATAATTTTGGAGCTCAATGTATATGAGGCCAAAATGCCAAAAAGCCACATCTGTTAAGCATACCGTTCGGCATTGACCTCCGCGAGCAGACGGATTTTTTAGTCACGTGACCACAGATCGTACAGATTCATCTGTTATATCTGGGAATAAACGAACGGTACAGAGCATCTGCTACAGAACAAACTGCTCTGTTCTACTTTTATAGATTATGAGATTTCAAAGATTACTATATTGGAAAATATGCTCATCTTTTAACGATACTTTCACCCTTTTCGTAGCTCTTCCGTAAAATCTCAATTAAACCTCCTGCCCATCATCATAACTACGATAGCTGTATCGAAAAATTTTAATGAATTAATTAAGTTTTTAATGAATAAATGAAAACAGAAGAATAAAAGTGTTAGAATCTTTCAATCTATCGGTTGTCAGAACATAAAACAAAAAAATATATAAAAAACATAAAACTCTGTGGATAAAATCGCTTTGCTCCTTCGAAATAGACCGAGCGAAAAGATCGACGTCCGATTGGTCAGATTTTTATGACGAACGCTCCAGATGTGTACGCCCCTCAATCCGGATATATAACGAACGGTTCAGAATGATCGATCCGACACGTCCGATGTCGATGCCGAACGCATGATGGATTTATTGTTGAAATATTTCCGTTCATAGATTAAGTATATTGCAGTTTGCAGTACAAAGCTGAACGTAAGTTTGTAATGAGAGTGAATAGAAAAATATGCATCTCAGTAATCACAAGAGTTCATTTTCCGTGAAATTTACCCACAAATTACTTCGTTAGATATGCAAACACAAGGTCCAATTTCCAAGTGATGAAAATAAGTCGGTTTGGAGCCCCAGATGATTTCGAGGGATTAAAAGCAAAGTAATTAAATTTCTAAATGAAATATATTCCGGAAGATAAAAGGGTTTCAGGCTGCGAGAAAGCCCAGTAGAAGTGATAAACAGGGTACATTTTCATTATTTCGTATTAAATTTAACCATTGTTTCGCACCCTCAAACAAGTAAAAATTCGCATTCACTATTTTTACAGATTTAGCGCGGTTATCATGCCATAAAGCATCGCTAGGCAAAAAAACCGTGGTCGCCCAATACACGTGATAGTTTAAATCATAGACAAACTAAAAAATTAGATGAGCCACTCGTATATTCCGCGCCATCTGTCGGAGGAGGAAACTAATACACGAAAAAATTATTTTCAATTTGATGGTTAGATGTCGTTGCATTCATGGAAATCCTATCGAGGAATAGTAAGTATGTAAAATCATTATTATCAAAAACCTTTGAATTGTGAACTGACACAAGGAGTGGTTTGACACGTTCTTTTTGAAATATAATAAATTTCGATATGCCTGCAAGAGTGAAGACGTGCTGTGTTATTGGATGTGAAAATCGAGATGCAAGAAGGTAATATAAAATATATAAATATATCTGTTACCTATAAGAATTAAGATAGTTTCAAAAAACTTTTCCATGTATTGAATAAGTTTAGTCGGTAAATACTCATATTTTGTATTATTGAATTCATTATTGTTAGTTTTTGAAAATGTTTTCAATGCAATCATTAGTTTATTGATTAGATATTTATGAAATAAATCTGTATTTTCAATTGGTGATACCTATTTCAGTTAATAATTTTTTATTCTATCCAGAATTTGATTATTGATCCTCATTTCTCGATTCCAAAAGAAAATCAGATGAAAGTTCGTTGCAGGTATTATTTTCATGAGAATAAATTTCCTCACTCAGCGATAACTTGCACGAATCCATTTCTGATTTCCTTTTAGAAATTGAATTTCAAAAACTTATTGCCTCTTGTATATGGGTGTACCTACCTATTCAAAAGGTGCACTACAGAATTCTTTTTGAGGCCAACTTTACTATACAGATTCCTTTTTCAATTGAGCTTTTTTCACGAATTAATAATGTTGTACAAAAACAGATGGCGTTTAAGCTTGTTCTGCTAGTGTCTCATCTATTCTCCGTTTAGTTAGTCTATGATTTAAATGAAATGATTTAATACAAGGACATGATTGTTAATGCGAATTATTTGAAGGTATAAAGCGTGTGTGTATGGGCGAAAAGCGTCATAAAAAGTGTCATTTGGAATGGCGTGTAGTCCTTTAAAAAATTTCAAGAGGATTCACGACAACTGAACTCTTAGTTCGTATTGTGGATTGCCGGAGATGAATGTTCCGAAAAAAAATTTGTATAGCTGCATGTGCAGTTTTTGCCATGTAATATTCTAAGAGAAGAACAAAACCCTGCGTATGGCAGAAAAATTGGCTAGCTGACAGAAACAAGTTGCCACATGTCGCTTTTGAGAGAATTGAGGGAGAATGATCTTGATGATTTCAGAAGCTATTTAAGTACATGGTCTCGATTTGCTTTCAGATAAACTGTGCGATACCGCTTCAATAATTCATAGTACCCTTCATTTTTTCAAATTCCTATTGACGTTTTTCTTTAATTTTCCACAAAGCTGGATGAGATTTATATATTTCGATGAATTCAGTAACACCTTCCCTTGCAAATGACGAATCCATCCATGTCTTGTTATCCTGAAGTTACTTTACAGAAGCGTACCCTGGAATGGCGCGTAGTAAGGTGGAACTGGGTTCGCCACACTCCAAATATTACCATCTCTCAAATCCCCTCCCGTTCCATTTGGCACGTGCATCCAGTCATACACACACGTTCCATCATGCCGTGAAGCGTGTCATCTTGAAAATCATCTCGAAAAAACCGTCGGTGGATGCCCAGCTATTGCTATTATTCGCGAAGTGAAGTTTAGGCTACTATAGCATACTTTACTTTATCCACAACTACTGAATATATTTCTTGAAGATTTCAACATTGGAGACCGCGACAAGACCCTTCTATGATAAGCATAAAAAGTCAAGTTGGCAAATGAGAAATTTTTGGAGAATTGGTCATTGTATATTTAGTCAAATAAAATGCTTTAATTGATATAATAAGAGTAAATTTGGCCCTCGATTGTCAATCTGTTAGTTGGAGTACTTAAGAATACTGAAGAAATACCAATTAATAGTTTATTATTCGATGAGCAGAAATGCAGGTCAAAACACACGCAGATGAATTTTGTAATTCATCAAGTGTATTTTGCGCATTACCGCGAATTGAATACTATACTTTATCTACAACTTCTTCAGTAAAATTCGAATTAATCTGCATTTAAAAATTTTGAACAGTTGTCAAAAGCTTTGACAACATTTTCTGTGTTCACTGAATATTCCTCTGTAGTAGGGCAGTTCTGACTATAACAACTTCAAAAATTTACGTTTCCAAAAATAAATCTGGAATGAATCGCTAGAACGTTATCTTGATGGCTGAAATAGAGTTCCCGATCGATCCTACTTTTTATTCATTTTTTTGTAAGTGTAGTATATTTATTAGTTGGTAAATGAACACCAGAGGGCGCTAGTCCCTATGTAAAATGTCATTTTGATACTCTATGGTCCGCTAATATAGGTTAAGAGAGAAAAGGCGGAAAGAGAGTTAGGTTAGCGTTAGTTTGAGAAGTAAAAGGGTGTGTAAATTTATGCTTATGAATTTTGGTGAAAAATATAGAAAATCAGAAAATAACCGTTTCTTTGAATACGCCCGCCGGCTACTCCATAAGCAATTTCATTTTTCCTATGTATTTTTATTAGCGGGTGTTATGGGCGGTGTTATTATAACACTCGCTTTTCGCTTTCCATGTCCACGGTTGTGTTATAGCTACTATTACACATAGAAATTAGTCTAATAATTGACATATTACTCTATAGGAGTGGATAAATATATTTTTCTACAAGCTTGCACTTTCATTCTCTTTCCCGCACGTATTTCAATTCGTAAAGAGTCACATTGCCAAACAGTGTGGGAAAAACCCTGCTATTCCATTACCGCACGCAAATGCGTGTGGTAATGGATTAGCAAGGGTTTTTCTCGCACGCTTTTTCTAAAGAATAAACTGAATAATGATATATCTCTATGCCAAAGACGACGTTACTATGGAAACGGCATGTGAATAAGAATGACTTTTGTCATTCATGTGTATTCAGAATGATCAATTCACATTTGATCTGTGTATAGCGTATTTGATCTCGTATAAGCGCTTGTAGAAAAAATATTGTTCTAACTCGTGCGGAAAGTGTTTTTCCCGCACTTGTTAGGGAAATAACTATTTTCGAGGTACCTACTTTGTTAAAAATCGAAATATTCACCAGACCAATTCACAATCGTCCAATGCTCCTTCTATGAACCTTGACAGATCACCATGAATATTCAACCAATTCCACAGCTAGTGAAAGTTTACGAACTCCAAGTTCAATGACGTCTGTCGACCTCAACTAACCCTTCAACACTGAATCAAATCAGAACATGCGAAACTTTGAGGAGGAAATTAAATTCGTTGTTCAGGAATGGCGCCTCCACTCCAACCAAATGTCTGCGAGGTGTTCATGACGAACAATGCTGTCCCGCTAGGAGAGACAACGTCAATTAACAGAGCTATATATGTTGAACGAGAAAGTGCGATGAAAAAATTAGAACTTCATAGAGGCGGCAAATTGAAGAGGGTGCCGGATATAGTGCATAGCGAAATTTAACGTGACATTGCAGTTTGCATGTTGAGCTGAGCGAACCAGATAATGCGTATAAAAGTTCTTTCTTTCATGTGTTTGTACTGGATTGAATCGCTTATGCCCGATTGCACCGTTCGTCTAAGCAACGTTTAAGCCCTGAAATGACGTTTCATCAATGGAATAAACGTCACTTAAGGGCTTAAACGTTGCTTAGACGAACGGTGCAATCGGGCATTATTCTTTATAAGGCGGAAAAAAAATTGTAATTGAAGCAACGAGTAAAACAATTCGTTTTGCATTGTTTTTATTCTATTTTTTGTCTTCATTGCAGATCAAGTTTGATTTTTTGTGTACCTTTTTTAAAGTTTTATACTTTGAATTATGACGCTGCATAATCGAAACTGTTCTGCATTTGGTTGCACTAGCCGTAAAGGAAAAATCCCGATTTATGTTTCCATAAATTTCCTCCCATGGGAAGAATGGTTAATGTCGAAAATGTGTTTGAGTTATGGAAAAATATATCTCAAAGAAAGGCTTGACAATGAAACTAAAATGAGGAAACCAGTTATAGATAAGTATGTCCGTGTGTTCCTTACATTTTAAAAGGGAAGACTACTATATTCAAGGTTAGTACCAAGTGCGTAGTAGTTATAAGTTAATAGTGGATGGTATAGTTTATATTTCTGAAGGTGAACAATATATAAGGGAGTAACATATTCTTCAGGTCTTAGTAAGAAAAAGTGTCTTCTTTTAAATGCAGTACCTTCCTTGAAACTACCACAATCAAGCCACGAAGTTTGGTCCAGAAAACCAACCAAAGAGTAGGACTGAGAATTCTAGTACTAGTGAGGTTGCTGACAAGGTCTCAAATTTGTAGATATCACCATTTCAAAAATGAAATAAAAACACGAAATAAGACCTAAAACTAAACAGTTCATTAAACGCTTGTTGTACTTTTCACAAACATCAACCAAACCTATTAGGTACTCCAAAATAAAAATCTTAGGAGTCAAAATTTAGTTTAACAATACGAAGCACTAAAGCGTAATCAAAGAAAAAGCAAAAGTTTTACAAAACACACACTGAAAATTACTGATACAGCAAAATAAAACCACTTAAATATCAAAGGGCATATACTGTATTCGTTTTGCGGTATTTCGAGCTCCTGAGCTGTACCAGTGCTTGTGCGCAGCCAATGGGAAGCCGTATTTCGAGCTTTTGAGTTACTCAGGAGCACGAAATATCTCAAAACGAATAGGCTATTATATGGCATCTGGTTTGTTTTACTCGTTGCTAAGATGACATTGACATTTCAGAGCGCCACCTATCGAATTCTACTTTTCCCAATAGTACTCGTAGACTTCAAAAGAACAAGGACGGGCCGAAGCAGAATTTTGAGGGGGAATGTTTTTTCCAGACAGCATTGAAAATGAATGAGATTTCTGTGGTGATGAGCACCTCTTGAATTCGCATTTACATTCTGAGTCATATCGACCGGATAAGCAGTTATTGAAATAAGGAAAATATTCCAGTAACAATAACTTCGCAATTACCTCGGCAATTACCGACATTTGGGTGAAACGACCGCACCACTGTTCCGCTAAGAACAAGCGCTCAAATAATAGTGAGCGATATTTTTAAACTTTTGAAGAAATCAAATTCATTAATATTTTAAAACAATATTCTGGAAAAATGTATTCCAATTCAATTGAAAATTCTCCAACTGTTCTGAAATTTTTTCGACAGTTGCTTCAATAGTTCACCAATTGCTTCGAGAATCTACCAACTCTGATCAATTTTTGGCACGCCTCTAGATCAACTCCATTGACATTTGTCCAAATGCTTCAAAAATTTCACCGATTGTTCAGAATTTACCACTGTTTCCAAAATTTCTCCAACTACTTGGAAGTTTAGTCAACTGCTTCGAAAATCTACCAACTCTGATCAACATTAGGCCCGTCCTGTTTTGAAATTTGTCCAACTGCTTTGACAATTTTTCCAACTGTTTCGAAGATGTACTAACTGGTTTGATACCTAGCTTTCTATTGCCTGAATAATTTCCGAAATCCTGATCAGTTGGGGAAGTAAAGGGTTTTGACAAATAGAACCTGCCATTTTCGGATGACAATCAACAAAACGATAAGGTTTGAAATCAGAGTACCATCGACGATAGTTCGGACATAAATTATAAAAGTAATATGTATTATTCATTACAAGGAATGAAAACCGAAGATAATAATTCACTTTCTGTTATGTTTAGAAGTAAATTGTAAACTTTCACCAAAATGTTAGGTTATGTTATTGTTATGATGAACTGAAGTGATTGTGGAAATTAAACTGATGTTGTCAGAAAGCAACATCAGTTGGAAGTGATGCTCATCAGTTCAAAATCACAACATTCTCAAATAGAACGCGCATCAACTGATTTTACATCAGTTTGGAAGTGATGCGGCTTCAAATAGAAAAGGCCAATATTTGAATACACACGTCGTAACTGGGAAACTTGCAGAGGATATTGGTAGGTATATCAACCGGTTCATCTTAAGTTATAGTGTGGCAGAGAAAATCCCAATAATGCACACGATTCGAGTACTTCAGTTTGCCTAGCATACCAACGATAACATATAGGTAGACGACAATATTATTCGCAGTTGGTCAATCAATTCTTCATAATCGTAGAGCTTAAATGTTTCGAATATTTCACTGTTCCACTGCACAACAAAGGACGACAAAGTTCTCTCTCTGGTACATTAAATATCGTATATTCTTGATGTGATTTTCCACACTAATATACCTTTCATTTCCAGAAATAATTATATTTTAACTTACGTTGTGCCCGTGATGGTGCATAGCGAAATTTTACGTGAGCGAACCAGATAATGTGTAAAAGAGTCTTTCTTTCATCCCTTTGTACCGGATTGAATCGTTTATTCTTTATAGTCGACTTCAAAGGAAGAAGTTTTCGCTCGAAAAAGAGCTAGGACTTGCTTATTATTCCTTTAACAGGATGTTTTGATTTACTTTGTAAATCAACTGTCTGATTACGTGTATTCTCTGTATATCAGATTAATACCTCACAGCCTAGGCCAAGGCTGCAAAAACTCATTTTTACTATGACACGCTTGAGAAGTTACCATATTTTGCAACGCCTTGGCTTTTTGCCTTACAAGATGAATTTTTCGCTCGGAAGGAGCTGGGTGTTTTTTCATCAAAATACCTTAATTACTTTATCCATCAATTTCCTGTTTCTGATTTTGAATGTTCTCTCAACCTTATGTGAAGACAGGGAACCGTAGTTTATAACTAATTTCGATGAGGTACTGAAATAAGAACGAAAATATTGATAAGGTTACCGAAAACAATCTGAGAAATTACCTAGATTGTGGCGTTTTGAATTCAGTATATCAGTTTCCATTCACAAAATGAGTTTCACCTGAATCGGATATTCTGTTATGGAAATATGAAGAATCTTCTTTCCAATATTCCAATTTTCTATGGTTCTGTTAACACTATGGCCACGAAATTTTGGATGAACATTCAGTATATCGATCTCCGTTCACAGAATAAATTTCACGCGAGTCGGATTCTTCTTATGCAAATATGAAGTTTCTTCTTTTCAATATTCCAATTGATTTTTCTATGGTTCTGTTCACACTATGGCACAAAATTTTGCATGAGGCTTGTTATGAGCATCTTGCATTTGGCCGTGACATTCCATTTCGATTGTTTTTTTTCTGAGATATTGAAGAAACAATTTTGAATGGCCATATTTTATGGAACACCTTATACGATTTGGGATTGGGACCCGAACTCAGCCTGAAAATTTCAAGTCTCTAGGACAATTCGGCTCGAAATTCGAAAATTACAGACATTTGGGCCAAACGATAAAGTACTAGTTTAAGTAGAACTAGCGCTCAAAAAAGGTTCCATTAATATATGTATGTCCGATACTGCTGCTGTTTATTTTTTATTCGTTTTTTTTAATAACTTTGGACAGAGATAAGAACTGAACAAAATGTGTATAATGCAGAATCCAAAATTTATAGTTTACATGCAATGTGCGAAGTAAATATATCGCACACTACTTCGATCAAGGTGTCATGGTAACGAAGGAAAATGAAAAAAAGGGTTACTTCGCATATTGTTGTCAATGCGCGAACCTTGTCGTTTTTTGAGGTTTGTAGAAAAAAGCATTATTTTTGAATTCTGTACTTCAGCATTGAGTTCAATCGATTCGTTTAAAATAAATTCTGGTTCAAAATTCAAGACTCACAGACATTCGCATGAAGGGGCAAGTCTCCATATCATTGCCTTTCGTATGTAAGGATCATAATATTAATATATTTCGTAGAATAACGTGTCTTCGAAGATTTTCTCACACGACACTTTTGATCTGTATACTACACTACTATGCAATCATTGCACAAGCATTGTGAAATTGACTCAAATAAACACTACCCTATCATCATATAACACCGGAACCAAAAACTCAGAAGTCTATATAACCACTCATTAAAGTTATCGAAAAAAAATTACCTTAACAAATTAGCAATTCCGGTGCACCAATTTAATCCAACAAGTTAGATAACCAACCAAACAATTCTCAGCTGAAAAAACTTCTTCGATCAATAATCCAAAGGGTATACGAAGAACTATCACTTTCACAAATCACATAATTTAGCGATACCTATAGTAACAGGCAGCAAACAACCTGTCTGTTAACGCTTACTTCTTCGATAGTCAAATGAGAAGTAAAGACCACTCTTTGAGCTTAAGTAGGTACACGCTCTACTTCAGCAATGTTCTTAACCTACCATAAATTGTAACATTTCGTAACAACAATATGAGTGACACATGATAGGTGGTAATAACATTTTGTTTAACTGTAACAAAAAAGTTAATATTTTTGGGCTACTGTTAAGATTCTAGAAATATGGATTTCCTACCAAAGGGTTTCCCAATAAGAGGTTTATTTTGAATAGCCCGCTATTTCGGTAGATGTCAGTTTGAAGCTGTCATTTTTCGACATTTGACAAATAGAAACTACGCCATTAATAAAACTGGAACGATACACGCTTCAAGAACGAATTGAAATTATTAAAATTCATTATAAAAATGGTGAAAATTTGGCAGAGACGGTTCGTAAAACTAAAACTTTTTTGGGTCGTCGTAAAGCACCTTGTCGGAGCGCAATAAAGAAATTGGTGGAAAAATTCGAGCTGTTGGGACAAGTTAGTGACGTGAAGAATAAAATACTACACGTCGCTCATTGGACGTTACTTTTTCGAAAATGAGGCTGGAGCAACAGTTACGGTGAATGGGTTGCGCTATCGAGATTTTTATGGCCGAAATTGGATAGTATTGATCTGGACAAGGTTCAAGGTTTATTTTCAACAAGATAACACAAGCAACGAAACCATTCATCTTTTGCGGGAAAATTTCGGGACCATGTTATCTCTCGAAGAGGTGATCACAATTGGCCACCGAGATCTTGTGATTTAACATCTTGCAACTTCTTCCTTTGGGACCAGGTGAAAGAGAAGGTCTACGCCAATAGCCCAGCATCGATTCAAGACCTCAAAGATGGAATTCGTGAGGTTATCGAGAACATACTGAACATAGGGCAGCCACTTTGCGATTTGGTTATAAAAAATATCATTAAAAGGATATGGTCCTGTAAGCGTGGTCGTGATGGTCATTTGCCTGATGTTATTAACGCATAGCTTCTTCTCTATAATGAAATAAAAATTCGATCATTTATATTGAAAGATCTTATTGGAAAACCCTTTAAATTGCCCCATCTACGAAAATCCGATTATTCTGTAGCAGTTTATTATGTGTATTCATCATTTATATTGAAAAATGGCATTTTTCTTTGAATATCAAAATAACACCTCTTATTGGCAAACCCTATAGGTAAACATACTAAACGGTGTTACAAATTGAGCGGTTTAAAAAAATCAAAATAAACATGACCGGTTCAGTGAAAAATCGGAGAAGTGAAAAATACAGCCGTAGCGGTCGTTCACAAAAATATTGATTTGGTTCGTGGAAATGTTGCTGAAGACCCTGAAATGTCCATAAGACTATATTCACAACAAGTTGGACTTAGTGGATCTATAACATGGCGTATTTGACACAAGGATTTAGCGCTCAAGGCATATAAGGATGAAATAAGGCAGGAACTAAAGCCACAATTGCTTATTTGAGACAAATATTTCTTGGACGAACAATCTGCAGAAACAGTGATGTAATGAAAAAAATATGTATATTGTATTGTTGATTTTTTTACCCAAAAATTCCTAGGATTCGCCTACGACTCGTTCTAGAAATTTGTCCATTCGTCCCAAAAAAACCTATTTTCCGGACTTCCTTCGTAAATTGCTATTTTTTCTGCTCTACCAATTGCGACTTATTCCATTTTTCGGATAATGAATTTGAGAAAACGTATTTATTTAAACAATGGGTGCAAAGAATAATATTAATCGATTGGAGTCAATCAATATTGAAATCATACTTCGGAGATAACATTTAAAAAACATGCAAGATGGTAATATCATCCAGAGCTTCCATAGATAGCTCTATCACACTGAAAATTTTGTATTGTGCAAATTTTGAGTCGGTTCTCAGATATGGGATAGTTTTTTGGGGTAGCAACGCAAGGGTTGACTCGGTATTCATAGTACAAAAAAGAAAAATAAGAACAATGTGCAAGATGAAGTTCAGGGACTCTTGTAGGGGCAAATTTAAGATTATGAATATAATGACTGTATATGCTTTGTACATTTATGAATGTCTAATGTTTGTATTCAAGAATAGGGACAAGTTCCAAAATAATGTCAATCACAACTATCCCACGAGAAACAAAGATCTTTTCTATCCACATCATAGATTAACGCTGAGTGAGAAGGGACCATACTATATGTGTATCAGAGCCTTTAATAAAATGCCGCAGCATATAAGATATGTTGAAAATGAATATAAATTTAAGAAATTAATTAAGAAATATTTGATACAACTAGAACCATATAGTCTAGACGATTATTTTGGCTCTGATAATATGTACTGAATTGTGTTATTTTTGACGTCATTTCATCTTTCTTATAATTTTTATATGAAACTTGAAATAAAGAAGATCTATCTATCTATCTATCTATCGGGGCTCATCGAAGTAGCGAGATATGGATTCGTATTTATTCTATGTGGAATATACCCCACATGATTTTATTCTTTAATAATCGGAACAGTTGAAATGAAAACTGCAACACTTCTACCTAATTTTAAAATTGTACAGTTTCGGCATGCGAAATGTGAACGTCTCTACAGAGCAAATTTGGCTATATCGTTTTGCCAAAATGTCTGTAATTTTCGAATTTTTAGCCGAAAATGGTCTAAAACGATTGGGTTACACTCCCTGATAACGAATTCATGTCCAATCGAATAACTCAATGACGTTCGAAGGGATTGTCCTAGAGACTTGAAATTTCACGATGAGTCAGGGTAGCAAATGGCTCGGTTAAGTTCGTTAATCAGCCAAATTTTACAGCGTGTTCCATAAATTATGGCCATTTATTTTTTTTGTTCCTCAATATCTTAGAACCAATCGAAATGAAATGTTACGACCAAATGCAAAATGCTCATAACAAGCCTCATACAAAACTTTGTGGCCATAGTGTAAATAGAACCATAGAAAATTCATTTGGAATATTGAAAAGAAGAATCTCCATATTTCCATAATAGGATAACCGATTCAAGTGATATTTATTTTCTGAATCAAAACTGATATACTGAATGTTCATTTAAGATTAGAAGAGGATCGCATCATCAGAACCATAGAATCTAATTTTTGTAATTATTTATTTTTGAATATTTAATTTTTTGAATAATTTTCAGAATATAACTCTGATTGTGCTGAGGTTCTGCATTTATATATTTGGTAGCAATCTCAAATCTAATGTGAAATTTTGAGGTAATTGTCTTATTGCTCCACCAAAGAACAAGCGATCAAAAGCTCCTGCTCAGGGCTTTCGTTAAATTTTTTTGCATAGAATTGTTGTATTCTGTGGATTTATTTTGATGTTGGTTGTCAATTACTGCGCGATATAATCATAGATAAACATGAACATAAAATAATAATAAAGCCCAATTTACTAGGAAAAAATCGTCCACATTTCGCATGCCGACACTGTACAGGGGTTTTCACTATAATTTAACTTCAACTTTGTTACTAAAGGAGATACAAAAAAGTGTTTTATACAAAAATGTTCCACGAAATCAACTGAGGTTTTTTAATATGACTTCACAAACTGAAACATATACAGGCTGCCCAACATATTGATGACAACTTCATTTTATCAAATGGAACATCCTGTAAATTTTTCCATATTTATCTAGCTCTTTTTCACCTGATTTCGAATATGTAACACATGTTGGTCTTTCTCTTTTATTCTGAGTACCACAGAGTTTCAAATTTCAAGAACCACCTGGCAAGCTCTGTAATCATTTTTCAAGTGGCAGACTGCGTTTACTGAAAATGTCCATTTTTGGAGTTATGATAACGTCAATTGGAATATATACAGGGTGAACGAAATTGAATGCAACTACATTTTTTCAAATGGGGCACCATGTCCTGTATATTCTCTCATCTTATTATAGGCTATATCCTTCTGATCTCGAATATATGCGCATGAGGGTATGTCTCTTCAATTTTCAGAGTTTTGAAATGATGATACCGAATAGGAAAATATGTGAAATACCTACGAGATTCTTTATATTCGAACAATCTACTCAAAAGTATTATTTTAAAATTAATACTTAGCAAATACTAAACTAAATGGTTCTTGAAATTTCAAATTATGTGGTGCTCAGAATAAGAGAGATAGACCAACATATGTTTCATATTCGAGATCAGGGGAAAAAGAGCAAGTCAAATATGGAAAAATATACAGGGTGTTCCATTTGAAAAAATGAAGTTGCCATCAATATGGTGGCCACCCTGCATATATTCCATTATGTGAATTCATATTGTAAAACATCAGTCGATTTCGTGAAATTTTTGTATGACACATTTTTTTGTATCTCTTTCAGTAACAAAGTTAAAGGGGGGGTCACATTATAGTGAAAAACCCTGTACGTAATACCGTAACACCACGTCTGAAATGCAACACAAAATGTAACAATTGTAACAGCTGAAACATCACCGCTCTACTTGGTGGCTTTACGCTGGTCTTACACAGTTTAATTCACTTTAAACGCCAGCTTCTCAGCAGGGGTGAAAGTGAGACTGCGATTCTGATTCTCACCAGGCCACTTATCTCCGGTGCTGTGACCGTTACGTGCTTAAGCCGGGATTACATTCTACCTCCGGTGTCCCTAAATGATAAATAATGTGGAAATTGCTCCGATGGATGCGGTTTCTGATAGAATCGAATGTTTACGCGAGGAAGTTCGATCTTTATTACGTTGGAATCCGCTTCTGAATTTCAATTTGATTATGTCTGGTTTATGAGCATTCTTTTATTTGTGTTGAACCTGTTCAAATCAAAATTGAAATTTCAATGCTATTGGTATGTATGTATTTATAATTGATTATTCTCCCTGAACCTGATTGTACTTCTAATATGTGGTTGAATATTTAGGGTGAAATATCACTGCTGAAATGTAGAGTTTATTACAAATCTAAGGTTCTGAAGAAATGTTACTGAAGAACGCGGGTCCGTATTCACAAAAAAGGTTAATCTTATACTTGCAGAAAATAAAGGAAATCCTTCAGCTTGCATTCATAATATTCTGAGTAAAACCTCATACTTATAGAGTAGGAGCATAACCTTCACGAAAAAGTATTTCCTTCTTTTTAAACGTATCCTTTTACTCTGAATGAAAAGGATATGCTTCAATAATTTTGAGTGTGATCAGAAGCAGACTCATTCGTAGATGTTGTGGAATTGAGAGAGATCAAACACTACAAGCGGGTTTCATCCACCCCTATTCGAAATTTCAAAGATTCATACAGGTTTGAAGAAGAAAATGTGCATTGGTTTGCCACCCAATTTTTGGGGATGAATTCTGAAACTCGGGGAGGTGCGTTATCATCCCTCTCTAAAATGAAGATATGTTTACGCTATCTGAGTGACCTGGGTGTAAGTCAAGCAACGGTATCTGGTGCAGTGATGGCCGTTATTGATAGTATAGTTGCCCAATTAAATCAGTAGATGAAGTTTCCATCCACCAGCAGTGAACTTATGGATGCGAAACATCAAGTTGACTGTACCCACATTAGAATACCGAAAAGGCCATCCAATGTGCAAGCCACTTGTGATGCCAGGAAAATGTTCACTAGTGTGGACGTCATTTGGCCTGGACCAATTCATGATTCAAGAAATGGAAAAAATCACAAATAAGGGATCATTTACAAAAATAAAAAAATGTAGTGCTACTTGTAGATGAAGGTTATGGTATAAAGCCGTGGCTTATTCAGAAATCCCTCCGCAGGTCCTGAACTAAATTATAATAAAGTTTCGAAGAAAGGAAGAGTTATAATCGAAAGTTGTTTTGGTCAACTAAAACGTCGATTTCTCATATTGCAATATGTTTGTCGAGTGGAATTGGAAAATGTTCCAAAAATAATTGTTGCCTGTTTTGTGCTGCATAACGTAGCAAAAACTTTGAAAGATATCGAATTTGAAGTAACTGAATCTGGATGCCTTGTAGTTTCAAATGAGACACCCTGTGAGAATATATGAGTTCAGCTTTTCCTTCGTAACAATACAATCTTGAATTGAATTCAATCGTCCATTCATCATATTCATTGTGGGCTGGATAATGAAAATGATTTTTTTTGTGTCTGATGCTCCAAATGTCTTCATTGAAAATGAAAATATGTTTATGTTTATAATTCGAACATATGCCTGGAGATGACCTTACTTTCAAAAAGGGTTGAAATATAATATGTTCCTCTTAAAATCAGCAAAATTTGAAGCAGACATGAAAAAAATTTAATTTCCATCAAACTGAGTTAACCGACTGGATCAGTAAATTCAATGTACGGTCAAGGGTGAGCTACCTACGCTTCTTTCATTGGGTGGGCGAGGGTCAAATTATTGACGAGACAAGAAGCTCTCGACGAACTGCGAAGATCGGTATGTTTATCTACAGGGTGTCCAGGGAATAACTGTACATAATCTTACCAGAAATAGAGTTGGACTAGCTGATCACTGATTGACTATAAAAAGTTAATTTCTGGAATGCTTTAGAAAGATATACAGGGTGATTTTCCAACTTCATGTAAATATTGATATACTGATGGATATTTTTAAAACTTGACAAATTATTGGCACATGTTGAGGTCAGAGTAATATCAATTATTTCATTATTCCAGGGCCGGACTCATTAATCTTCATTTGAAGTGTTCAGAGTGAGAAAAACACTCTGTATTTCTAATTACAAATAATTGATTCGCTTTTTAGAAAGAAGCTTAATTATGCTTCAATTTGTGGCATCACTTTAGTTGCTACTGAGCGAATTTAGAAGCGAGTGAATTAGCTTGTGAGATTGTGATGATAACACACAAATTGTCTACTCGTTGGGTAGCCAACAATCTAGTGATCCACGATAGGTTTATGTTTGTATCGTTATCAAGGATCTAGGATAAATAGCAAAAACGTTTTCAAATTTTTAAGAACCAGGAACCACCGAGTAGATGTGAACTCACAGACTGTTTAGTAGCAACTGTGATTACACACGTAATGTTTACATGTCAACAAGCCAAAACGCCACCGATGTACCTTAAAGTATCGCAGCTTTCAACTTTATGGGTCGATTACATTGAGATCTTTACAAGCTGCTACTGAGCGAATTCGATAGCTGATTGTAAATTTGCCCAGTGTAACCGTGTTCACAAGCCAACAATCTGTAAGAAAGCTGCGTCTAAAGTTGAAAGCTGGGCTACTTTACATTTACTTTAATCGCTGGCGTTTTGGCTTGTTGGCATTTGGCATGTAAATAAGCCGTGAGAAATCACAGTTGCTACTAAACAATATGTGAGTTCTCATCTAGATCCTTGAGAACGATACAATTATAAACCCCACGAGGATCGCTAGATTGTTGGCTAACTCAGTGAGTAGACAGTTTTGTGTGTAATCATCACAATCTCACAAGCTAATTCACTCGCTTCTAAGTTAGCTCAGTAGCAGCTTGAAAAGTATCTCAATGTAATCGACCCATTACACACATTTTAGCAGAACTAAGCCTAGCGAAAGAACTGTCGGTTATTTCTCAAATTTTGATTGATTCTAAACTTCTTCTCAGACAAGTTTTATTTCTTTTCTAACAAGTTTTTTTCAACTATGTCTTCCCCTGGCTACGATTAATTCCACAAATAATTTTAACCGCATTCTACAAGTTCATTGTTAATTTCAAGTTCGCAAAGTTCCTAAACCAAACAAACACATAGCAATTACTCTAATTGCTGCTACCAAGTATTCATTCCCTGGATGGTAGATGTCAGAAGTGAAATTCATCGTCGTAAAGTTTGTAGAACAAACTTCAACAGACCTTGAAGATGTGGCCAAATCTTCATCGTTAATTATTAATCCAGTAGGGTAATTTTCAATTAATTCCAGATTATAGAATCCATCAAATTCGACGCATCAGATTGAAGGTTGTATCGTATTCAACTCACTGTATACAAAAATAAACAGTAGATAAAATCACAGTTAAGGCTTCCAAATTTCTGTTGTCTGCTCCACTCTTCTAATAGGGTAAGAGGTTCAGTTGTTGATACCCTGATAGTGATTGACACTATGCACATAAATACCGATATTATCAACTATTGATGCATAAGTAAGATGAAATCATGTCAATGGCTATCATACTGAGTGTCAAGTCAATTACTATCCAAGTATGTCAATGACTATCAAATATGTAACTTCGACGAAATGGTGTCTCCTCGAACATTCAACCGATATTTATTGAGCGTATGAAGGTAATACTAAAATTTATAGCAACATTGAACTATAGTTTCGTAATAAGAACCATAGTGTCACAGTAAAATAAGGAAACGAATTCGTCTACTGAAAGTATCCATGCCCCTAAGGTTTCAATCACTATAGCTCATATCGTACTCGGTTTGGAAACAAAGTGCTGACGGGCAAAATCATCAGGGCGATCGCATCCATCCTGTATCTGCGTTCCTAAAATTCAAAAATTGTTGTAACAAATTCATTTTAATTAGGCCTACGATTCATTCCACAAATAATTACAACCGTATCCTACAAACTCATAGTTAACTCAGAGTTCGCAAAATGCATGTGTCCGTCAGCAAACTTCCTAAGCCAAACAACACATAGCAATTACTCTAATTACCAGTCAGCAACAAGCATTTATTTCCCTGATGGTAAATATCCATCGCCACGAAGTTTGTAGAACAAACTTGAACAGATCTAAAACATGTGGTTTAACCTTTAGCGTTAATTATCAACCTAGGGTACTTTTCAATTAATCTCAAATTATTTGACTCCATCGAATTCAATACTTCAGATTCAAAGTTGTGTTTCTCGAAGAAATGTTTAGAACACTTAGCTTCGGGGTGATAAAACACAAACTTTGATTAGACAAACATTAACAATAACAGGAAAATGTAATTACGTCCTGAAAGCTTATGTACCTATATACCTATATACGTGGTAATGATCTGGGGAAGCAAAGGATGTCATGGAATCAGAAGGATACACACAACGGTGATACAGATAATACGAACCACAGGATTAGAAGGATAACTTGGAGCGTTGGCGTTAGTTCAATTCATCTGAGATTTACTGTGATTGCAATCGATTGGTTTGATGCCGGAGGTATTGGTTTCGTGCGCTTTGTACAGCAGACGCACATCGGAGGTACAACAACCGCACTTTTCCTATGTAAAAAGATGGGATGGGTCAAATAATAATTCTGTACTCCAAATAAATATTATGAAGCATGAAATGTGCTTCCATACACAGTCGACTGATTCCATGAAATAGAGAATAGCTCTGTAGTAAACTTCAAAACATCAGCCACCCAGATGAATTGTTGTGGAAACTCAATTGTCTCTAATTAGGAACTCAAGAGGAAGAAATGAGCTCCGAATGAATAATAGGAATACTTATCGCACGTTATTCTCATCTTTCTTAATTGCGTTCACAGTTTACGTTCTTCCAAGACCAGAAAAACCGTATTTCTGTTGGCGGCTATCAGAAATGTCGGCTTCCCAACGTGTTGCAGAGGTATAGTTGGATCAGCAGGAAGAGAATAAAATATTGGTAGTTTTTTAGTTAGTTTCAGTTTGAAAAGGGGTAACAGTTCACTGCGACCTCAAGGTCTATTCAGCCCCCTAACAGATCTGTTCTGACCATATCCTTCACTCTTACAAGTTTCTCGCCCAAGGCATTCTCTCCTTAGGCTCTCAATGCCAAAGCATTCCGTGACTAGGTGAATGGGGGTTTCTTCCTCCTCCCCACAGAACCTACACTCGTCAGTGTCCGATAATCCCATCCTCAACAGGTGCTTCCTGAGGCGACAGTGTCCTGTAAGAAAGCCAGTGAGAAGGTGTAATTGTTTCTTGCCAAGATACAGATATCTTTTGGTTCTTGCTCTTTCAATGTTCCGAAATAACTTAGTGGAATGATCCATCCCTGGGGGATTCCGCCAGAGTTTTTCCTTCTACAGAAACTCCTTCTTATTATGTACATTTACCTTTACCACAGAAGCGTTCTGAACCAATGAGTGACATTCGTGCGCCCTCTTTGGCAAGTGTATAGGCCTCTTCGTTTCCTTTGATTCCCGAATGGCCGGGAACCCAGATTAAAATGACCTTATTTTTTTTGCTTACCTCATTGAGTTTGTTCCGGCACCCTCAGATAATCTTTGAGTCGATGATGTAGGAGCTTAGTGCTTTAATAGCGGCTTGACTATCTGAGTGTATAAAATATTGGTAACTGCCCTGTAGTTGTTTTCTCTGCTGAATGAGACCATTAGCAGAACACAAGTTAAAGTGGAGATTCCATATCATCCAAAGAAGAAAACTGATACGCAAAAAAACAAAGAAGCAAGTCTTACCCTACGTCAATTGCCGTAGATCTTGAAAACATCTTGGCTCCAATTCTCAGATCAAGTTTTAGAAAGATCAAATGGATTTTCGACAAGTTAACGGTTAAAAAATTAGACCGAAGTCATCGATGATGGTTTTTCAAAAACTGTGAAGGGTGACTGTTCAGTCGTGAAAGTCCCAAGCTCTTGGAGTAAATTGTCCCAATTGCTGGCGCCACCTTCGGCAGCGAAATGAACCTGGTCGGTAAACAAACATCTCCATAATTAGGATTATTTCCAATTATCGAACTGTGCGCTCTGATTCGAAAAGTGAACAAACTTGAGTTATTGATAATTTAAAATTCATCTATTATCTTCTGATAAGCACCTATTTCAATTTCATATGTTCTTCTTCAATTGGGCAATTCCGAGTGAAGTGTGTGAGACTCGACCAACTAAGTGATAACCACCAAGCCGTGCAGAAAAGGTTAATCATCTCTTTTCCCTATCCCCCTGGCCTCTTCTGCTACCAGATTGGGGTTGATTTCACCGACACCTTCTTTTTCAACTCTCGAGGTAAGTGCATACAATATTCATTCTGTAAATTGCTCAATCTTGTAATTGTACTCTGAAATTAGTTACAGTCTTTGAAATCATTTAGTGACGAAAGTTGCTTTTCTGAAAGTTGAAGAGTCAAGTGTGTTTCCTTAATGTTCTCGAAACGTTGAATACAAGAATTGTTTAAGGAGAGCGTAAACAATGATACAAGAGATAAAAATGAAAGAAATAGCTCAAATATAATTTCAGTATTCAAAATAAATATTATACAGCATTACAGCATGAAATGTACTTCCATATCCAGTCGACTAATTTCAAAGAATGGTGAATAGCGATGCAGCAAAGTTCCAAAACATCATCCACCCAGATGAATTCTTGCGAAAACTCACCGCAACTCAACTGTCTCCAATTAAGAGCTCAAAAGAGAGAAATGAGCTCCGAATACGTAATAGCAATATTTATCGCACGTAATTCTCATCTTTCTTAATTGTGTTCCCAGTGCACGTTCTTCCAAGATCAGGGAAACACTAATTAGGCAATTCCTTCAGGTAATTTCGGCGCCATAGGTAATCGCTTCACTAATTTACAGAGGAAGATAATTTATCTATCCATATTTCATGCTCGGAGATGAAGTCGAGATTGAATTGGTTCTGAAATGTATATGATGCTGGGGTGCATTTACATGAGCTGCTGTTTGGTCTCTTATAAACATCAAACACTCGTCATGACACTGTTCAAAAAATGGAATATATTATTTTTTTTACTGAAAGATATAATAGAAGAATCTGTATTGAATGTTAATAATATTCTTATTAAGCAATTAAAAAATAGATCAGAAAACCAGATGTCGAAAATTGAGAAATAACACTGTACATACATACTGTCGGATACTCAGGTTAACTAGATCCCTATCCTTCGCGTTCGTTTACCTAAACCGAATATCCAACCCCTGTTCGGAAAGTACGGTGCTATTAACTCGATCACTGACCGAGGTTGATCTATCGTAACCTTACACAAGAACAGGGACGTAGAGTCACCGCATACGCACTGCAGTTCAATTTGGTATTTGAAAAAGGCGGGAATAAGTCTTTTACTCTTTTATTAGTAATTTCATATATTCTATTCCTAAAAATTATGGAAAAAAAAGAAAATTTGGCTCAGTGTAAAATGTGTGGTTTACATAAGCCGAGAAAAAATGTGAAACATCTTCTTCATTAATTTGTATACAGAAATTTCTGCGTTAAAGCTAAAGCCTTCTTTACTTCTTCGAAATAGGTACTCAAAGATAACATTGAACATGCAAGGAAACACCAGAAATTAAGAGGAAGATTTTACAGAAGCCACTAAATCCAAGCAATGCTAAAGACAATCGGTAAATAAACTGGAACTGAAAAAATAAATTTTCTACTCCTTTGACTTGGGTACTATATATATATATATATTCTTTTGAATTGAGAGCTAACAAAATACAATTCATGAAACAAAAAAGTCCCTAGCTGAGGTTGGTGCAAAACGGGGTACCATACTATTCTGTCGTATGATACCAGAGCACAGGGAAAAACCTCAGTAGAAAAAACCCTGCCTCGCCGTTTTTACAGAATTGAAACCTAAAACTATTCGAATAAATACCTTCAATATTCAGACACAAAACACTTAATTGATGCTCTTGGGTACTGAAAAATAACATTAAACATGGAAGGGTAGGTACACCAGAAATTATAAGAAATATTTCACAAAAGCCAATAAATGCAAACAAATCTAGAGACAATCCGAAAATAAACTGGGTGTGAAAAAATAAATCCATGAAATATTTGGTTATGTTATTGATACGAATGTCACTTCAAATCCTAAACCTGATCGTAAACTCAGAACCCGGCTCGGTGATCCAAGTAGATCCGTCACGTGACCCAATGGATCGAATTAGCAACCCTGAGTATGTTTCGAAAACGCCTATAGTCTAATGTCTTAACCTCCTAGGTTTCTTAAGAAATAAACAATTTATAATTAAATTATAATTTATTGAAGTGAATAGTAATTTTAGCATTTTTTGCCTTTTATTTTCTATCCCAAAACAGTTAATTTCAGAACTAGCAATTCTGAAGAATGCGTTAACATTTTTCATCAGTAGCGAGACCAAAGTTATTATATAAATTACATGAGCTACAGGAATTTCAATTAAAATCAATTTATCCCACTTTCAAGTTCAATCTACCATAAAAATAACAAAGGGAAGAAAAACAACTTTTATCAGGTTTCAATGATTTTTAGCCTATGCCCCTTCCAAGGCAGATTGCAACAATAAAAGTAGGATCGAGTAACTTGTTTTCCTATAATTGTACCTCAGGATTTAGCGAAGTTTTCAAACCTAGCCGCAAGCTAAATAAACACCTTTTTGTATTTATAAATCGAAAATGAATGTTTGAATACATCCTACTGAAAACTGAAGTTCTAGCTTTCAAGATTTTTAGGAGTAACTTACAGTAATTTCAGGAACCTGAATTATTTTCATTATTGAAGCAATTTTTCATATATCATAAGATATCTACATGGAGTATTTTTGGATAGCAAAATTGCCAAATTCCATAGGATCGCACCATCAGAACCATTTAATTTTTTAAATTTATATCATTTACATATTTAGTTTTCTGGATAATTTCCAGAATATAATTCCGATTGTGCTGAGATTCTGCATTTGTATATTTGGTATCAATCTCAAGTCCCATATAAAATTTTGATTTAATAGTCTTATTGCCCCACCAATGAATGAGCGCTCAAAAGCTCCTGCTCAGTGCTTTTCTTACAATTTTCAATGAGAAAATCAACCTGGCAGTTTTTTCAGTAGTGATATTGTCTTTAAATTGGTTAAAATATGGAATTCCTCAACGCGACACGTAATTATAATTTCGGAAAAATTCCTTGAATAATTTAAAAATTTCCCTTAACCGACTCAACTGATGAGATTCTCTAAATGATCACATAGGGAGCATTCCTTATCATACTCCTTTTCCGGAAAATTCCATTTCACCTCTGATCTCTCAACATTCTTCAGTTTCAATCGTCAGTAATGACAAAACAATTTATTGGGAGCGCTCTTCGGAAAAGCGAACACGTCTGGAACAATCATTCGTAAATAATAGTGGAAATGCTCCGGATCGAATGGATCTACAATATTTATTTATACAGCGATGTTTCCATATCGACATCGTCATTCGGCCTGAAACTATAGGAAAACATCGAAAAATGTTTGAATATTTTATAACCATCTTAATTCTGGCGGATATTTCAGAAATAGGCAGTTTGGTCGTTATACGAGATGAGTCTACAAGTTGTACCGGGTTTTTCACTATAATTTGACCCCCCCTTAACTGTTTACTAAGGAGATACAAAAAAAATATTTCGTATAAAAGTTTCACGAAATCAACTGAGGTTTTTTGATATGAGCCCAGAAACTGAAATATATACAGGATGGCCAACATATTGATGGCAACTTCATTTTTTCAAATGGAACACATTGTATATTTTTACATGTTTGCTAGCTCTTTTTCCCCTGATTTCGAATATGTAACATATGTTGGCCTATCTCTTTTATTCTGACAACACAGAGTTTCAAGTTTAAAGAACCACCTGCCAAGATCTGTAATCATTTTACAAGTGGCAGAGTGCGTTTACTGAAATTGCTCATTTTTGGAGTTATATAACGTCAATGGGAAGATATACAGGGTGAACAACAGAAGAAAATGAAGAATTGCTCAAAATGACCACCTTCATTCAATACACATAGTTCATATAGTTGTCTCAAGTTGTTTAGACTATTTTTGATAGCATTATTATGGCTCTGATTCAAGTCAGTAATAAAAGCTTCAAAATTTGTTTTCAATCATTACAATATTATCATTATTCTTTGTGCGTTGACGGGATTAGTTCCGAATGGTGGGTTTAATATTGGTTGATTTTCTATCATTAATATTCTCCGCTTTCATTGATTGTCATTGCTGAAGTAAATTTTTTCCTTCAGAGACGGCTATAAAAACGTGTCCAACGGTGTTAAATCGGGACTATTTGGTGGCCATAAAATGGGTGCGCCATTACCAATACAAAGATCAAATTGGCCACTTAAATATTCACGAACTTCCAAAACGATATGCCAGATGGTTATTGGAATTTTAAACTCTGTGGTGCTCAGAATAAGAAAGATAGACCAACAAATGTTACATATTCGAAATCAGGGGAGAAAGAGCTAACCAAATATGGAAAGATATACAGGGTCTTCCATTTGAAAAAATGAAGTTGCCATCAATATTTTGGCCACCCTGTATATATTTCAGTTTCTGGACTCATATCAAAAAACCTCAGTTTACAGTTATCATGAAACTTTTATACGAAACATTTTTTTGTATCTCCTTCAGTAACAAAGTTGAAGGGGGGGTCAAATTATAGTGAAAAACCCGGTACAAGTTCACAGCGCATTATAATAAAAATGAAAAATTTGAGAAAAGCCCTGTGTGGCAGTTTTTGAGCGCTCGTTCTTTGGTGTAGCAATGATACTATTACCTCAAATATTATATGCGATTGGAGATTTTACCAAAATATAAATGCAGTGTCTCAGCACAATCGGAATTATATTCTGAAAATTATTCAGAAAATGAAATATGTAAGAAAAATAAATAAAAAAAATCAAATTACTTAAATAGTTCTGATGATGTGATCCTCTTGAAATTTTGCACAAGGGTATATCAGTTTCGAATCGGATATCCGGTTATGGAAATATAAAGATTTTTTCTTTTCAATATTCCAATTGAATTTTCTATGGTCTGTTGAAACTGACCACAAAATTTGGAAGAACATTCAGATATCGATCTTCATTAAAAAAAAAATTTCAGTCCTATTGGATATCTTTAATGGAAATATGTATAAATTGAAGTCCGATTCGATTGATTTTTTTTTCATTGTAAGTATGTTCATCATTGTAGGTATGTTCATCATTCAAAAATGGTGATTGTTTAATATCAATCACCATTTTCGAATTTCAAGAAAACTTGGAGTGCGTCATTTTTTACAGGGTGAGACATAATCTGTTTTTTACCCTAACTTTAGAACCACCTCTGGTGTGTTCCAGTTGTTCCACTGTGTGATATCGTATTTCATCATCAAGACACATCTTCTCTTGCCCATTTAGTGCTTCATTTACACATATCAACCTCAAGTCCCATATACGAAATTTTGAGATAATAACCTTATTTTATTGCTGATGCACCAATAAACGAGCGCTAACAGGCATCTGCTTTAAGTTGATCTCAATTTTTTACGCTCTGAATAAATGGCCGATTTCAATAATGTCAATGATGTTTCTCTCTTTTATCGTTGAAGTGGCTCAATACAAGCAGTAGGCTAGGCAACGGAAAGTACTTGCATCGAATATTACAGATAGCATGACACATTAAATAATTCTCTGCAAGTACTACAGGGGGTCGATTCTTCAATTATATCGTGTTAGCGAATCGACAAATGTCGACCAACTTAGTAGGGAAGTTGGTCGACAATTGTCGAATCGCGAACACGACATTATTCAAGAATCACCATAATGCTTGAATTAGGCCACTCCCAATGATGAGAGATAACACTACATTATTGCAATCGGTCATTTATTCAGGGTTACGACGCACGTTAATCTCTTGAATATACAACTGTTCAACTGGGCGGTAAAATTTTCTGTCTGATACATCACATATAATATGTTTCCGATAAAAATTCAAAAACCTGTATATTTCCTCCTTCGAATCGAAGATGGTCCTAAGCTTGTATCGTAAACTTCATATTGGTAGGAGGAAATCTATTTCTCTTAGTTTCCTGAAGCAAAATCTGTCGACTAAAGCTATTAAAACCTTCTGGAAATCTGTGTAGTGATTATTGTGAAGTTATCGAAAAATTTTTCCAAGGAAAATATTGAATATCATTTTTTTCATTGCGTATGGTGTTCAAGATTAGCATAATTCCGCGTTAATCTGCGTAGAATCATCACTACTTTCGTAGTCAGCACTCTCAAATGCAACCTTTCTTTAAATTAGTGAGAGATTCTGCACACTAATCTTTCTTTTCTCTACTTGATGTTTCATTGTTACTCTCCTGCACAAAATTTCATCCTGGGAAAATTTTAATTTGCTTTGCAATCACTCGCAATGATAAAATAATCTACGACATTTTTCTTTTCAACGATAATCACTGTTGAGGTCGAAAACAATTTGCCACTTGAACTTATAATCATCATTTCTTTGTGAAATTAATGGTGCAGTTGGAGAACCTGCAGAAGCCTGAGTGTTTCGTTTGTGGATATTCGTGAAAAAGCAGAGCGTTGTGAATTGTTGATTCTGACTACAACTTTTCAACTTTATTAGATGAAGAAAATAAACAAAAATGGCACATTCCGGTCATATTTTTCGAGAGATTCATTGTCAACTGCATTGTTCTATCGCCTTCTGGTTTCGAGTTATAAGCTGAAATTGACATTTGGGAAATTTCAACTCTGGTAATTATTTCAGTTCCTGTTTGTGCTATAAACTTGAAACAAAAACATTATACAGACACTTTTTGATAAGAAACCAGTGGCTTAATCTAATTTTGCGGAGGAGTCGAATCCATCAATTTCTTAGACATACAAATAACGAGGGTAAATAATCATTATGTCAATTCTTTGTGGAATTAATGATGCAGTTGAATAACCTGAAGAAGTCTGAGTCTTTCATTTGTGGATTTTCGTGAAAAAAATGCTACATATAAGGGAATGAATCTGAAGCATTGAATAAACTTGCCAGAACGAGAAATTGAGCATTTGTATCATTAACTTCCAGTGCTCGAAAGGATCCTCAAAATCACATAGATCTGAAACTACGTGTTTTTTAACGAGTTCGAGACGGTGAAAAGATTTCAATCTCACAGAGTGAAATAAATTGCCCCTTCGGCGAATTTCGTTCGAGGAAAATCCATATTTATTTGGCATTCCGTCGCAATTTATTATGTGTATTTCGAACCTCAAAGATTTGTATTCGTTTCAGGTGGATTTTTGCTGAAAGAAAAAACTTTCATCGATTGGAAGTTATAACTTTTTTTTCATTTCTCGGGGTATATAAGAGAAATGTTGTATTCTGATAGTATATTATGCAACGAGCCTATAATGATAGCTATTAGGCGAGTAGACCAAATCAACAAGTGAATAACAGCCATTATATGCGGGTAGCATACTATACTTTATCCACTACTACTGAAAATATTTCTTGATGATTTTAACAATTGACTACCGCGACAAGACCCTTCTATGACTAGCGTGGAAAAAGTCAAGTTTTTGGAGAACTGGTCATTGTATATTTTGTAATAAAAAAAGTTTATTTCACAAACTTTGTCACCTCCAAAAAAACTTCTTTATCTCTTATCTTTCTTTACATTGAACTCATGAATAACTATTTTTCGTCGTCTCAGCTTTTCAAATATCTTGCAATACTATGTCATCTACGGGAGATTCCTCAAGTCCATCATTCGAAATCATGCAGTTTATATATTCAGGATCATAATCGTAAACCCATGTCAATACAGATTAATCACCTGACAAAAACAAGGATGTACTCATAAGCCACCAGAAATAGGTCTCTCAATTAGCATAACAAAATTCAAGTGCCGAAAACAGCATAATTATAATTAATAGCCTGTCTAGTGTTTGAAGCATCTGATGTAGTCAATTTTACACGGACATGAAAATATCTGATTGATATACTGAATGCATAGTTTTGTGGTCATAGTCATAACAAAACCGTAGAAAATTCGATTGGAATATTTAAAAGAAGAATCTTCATAGTTCCATAACAGGATATCCGATTCGAATGAAATTTATTTTGTGAATGGAGACTGATATACTGAGTTTATGTGCAGAATTTTAAGGTCATAGTATTAACAGAACCATAGAAAATAAAATTGGAATATTGAAAAGAAGAATCTTTATATTTAAATAACAAGATATCCAATCGAATAACATTTGTTTTGTGAATGTAGACTTATATACTGAATTTTCATGCAAAATTTTGTGACCACAGTATCAACAGAACCATACAGAATTAAATTGGAATATTGAAAAGAAGAATGTTTATATTTCCATAACAGAATACCCTATTCGAGTGACATTTATTTTGTGAAAGAAGACTGATATACTGAATGTTCGTGCAAAATTTCGAGAGGATCGCATCATCAGAACCACCGAATACAATTATTCACTTTTCAAATATTTCATTTTCTAATTTCTAATTTCCAGAATATAATTCTGATTACGCTAAGATTCTGCATTTATATATTTGGTATCAATCTCAAGTCCCATATGAAATTTTGAGGTAATAGCACTATATTACTTAAACAATGAACGAGAGCTCAAAAGCTTCTGCTCAAGGCTTTTCTCAAATTTTTGTTGTATTAGGTTTTCATCTACTGCAAAACTATGTCATCTCCGGGAGATTCCTCAAGTCCATTTCAAATCATACACTCAATATATTCAAAGGGTATAGCCGGGTTTCAATGGTAAATCTGCCCCCGCGGCCTTTTCGATTCATATTGAGGGGATCGATTAGGCATTGAATGAAAATAATTCAGACAACTTTTCAGCTTTTTATCTTTAGCCATTTTTGAGATTCTGTGAAAACACTTTTTTCGTTTTATTTTTTTCTCTTGTGAATCCAAATTTTCGAATGATGATTTTTTCTGTCGATTCTTTGCTATTGAAGGAATAGACGTATAATTTTTATGAATTTCAGCTGCAAAATCTATTTTTAGGAAAAAAAATAAAGTTTTTGTCATTTGTTTTTCGGTGTTTTAAAAAGTGTCCACCGCCATTTTTTGACAAAATGTCTTCTTTGGCCCTTTATACCCTGGAATTTTTTCACATTTTTAAAATTGGTGGAACATTTTGAAAAAAAATTAAAACTGTTTGAATTTTAGGATTCAACAGATATCCATCAAATTTTGGTACCGTTGTATTCATATTGGCTTCCTGAACAATATTAGTGAAAAAAACAATTGGCGATCTGTTTTAGTTTGGGAGATATGGGCCCCCAAAGTCCGAAAAATATTTCACCTGAAAGTCACTTTTCTCACTACAGAAACACTGAATTACGCTTTATTAAGTTTAAAGCCTCTCTGAACATTTTAACATGATATTTGATTCATTTTATTTCAGATATATTCAATAATTGTTGCAAAAACATCGAAAAAATTCTAGGAAAAGCCCGCCGTTCCTTATGGTAAGTTTGGCACTACCGCGTCTTTCAGCAAGTGCCATTAGGAAATGATAGCGGGATTTACCGGTATGCATCGTGTCATATTTGCGCGAAATAATTCGCGGTAGTGCCAAACTTACCATAAGGAAATGCGGGCTTTTCCTAGAATTTTTTCGATGTTTTTGCAACAATTATTGAATATATCTGAAATAAAATGAATCAAATCCTCATGTTAAAATGTTCAGGGAGGCTTTAAACTTAATAAAGCGGTAATTCAGTGTTTCTGTAGTGAGAAAAGTGACTTTCAGGTGAAATATTTTTCGGACTTGGGGGCCCATATCTCCCTAACTAAAACAGATCGCCAATTGTTTTTTTCACTAATATTGTTCAGGAAGCCAATATAAATACAACGGTACCAAAATTTGATGGATATCTGTTGAATCCTAAATTCAAACAGTTTTAATTTTTTTTCAAAATGTTCCACCAATTTTAAAAATGTGAAAAAATTCCAGGGTATAAAGGGCCAAAGAAGACATTTTATGTCAAAAAATGGCGGTGGACACTTTTTAAAAACACCGAAAAACAAATGACAAAAACTTTATTTTTTTTCCTAAAAATAGATTTTGCAGCTGAAATTCATCAAAAAAATATACGTCTATTCCTTCAATAGCAAAGAATTGACAGAGAAAATCACCATTCAAAAATTTTGTATATCACAAGAGAAAAAAATAAAAACGAAAAAAGTGTTTTTCACAGAAATCTCAAAAATGGCTAGATATGAAGGCTGAAAAGTTGGCTGAATTATTTTCATTCAATGCCTAATCGATCCCCTCAATATGAATCGAAAAGGCCGGGGGGCAGATTTACCATTGAAACCCGGCTATACCCTTTATAATCGAAACTCATGTCAGTATTGTCAATACGGATGTATTACCTGACAAAAACAAGGATGTACTCATAAGCCACAAGAAATACGTCTCTCAATTAGCATAGCAATAATTCAAGTGTCGAAAACAGCATTATGATAATTAATAACCTGTCTAACGTTCCAAGCATCTGATGTGGTCAGTTTTACACGGACATGTAAATATCTATATCTCAAACCCATCCTGAGAAAAATCAGTCAGTTATGAATTATTATGATAACAGAAAGTTGAAGGAAAGATAATAATAAAAAAGTGATTGTATGATAATCGAAGAGCACACGGAAAAAAACGTTTTAAGTCACTTCAAACAGGTTCTGAGCATAGACATATAAAAGGATGGACAGGGCGTCACATGACTTTTGCACTAAGTTTCGTGCTCCCAACATAAGAGACAGAGATACTGTGAAGGATGGAGTATATTAGTGTGGTGCATAGACAAACTTAACTAATATTACTCCATCTTTCACAGTATCTCTCTTCTCTCTCTCTCAATGTTGTGAAAACTCACAGAACATAAAAGTATCCAAGGTGATCCAATGTTTTTATTATATGTTCTGTGCTTCGCACTAATATTATTCTATCCTTGTCAGAAGTCAATATTCTCTCTCACACGTCCTGTCCATTCTTTTATAAGTCTATGGTTCTGAGATAAATCATAAAATTCCAAAGCGTAACGTTTGTTTTTTACCTAAGAAGAAAATATAATATCTGCCTTAAGTGATGGTTTTAATTTTTTATTGAAAATTTACACAAATATTATCAATAGTTATTTAATCAACAAGGTTCTTAAAGACAGCGCATAATGATCAAGATATTTTCAAAGTTCGGGACCATTAGTCGCTCGATTAATAACCGAGTTGATTACGAGATTTTTTTCGAAGATCTTAATATGAATTGTGTATGGAATCTTGATTGAAATACTTCTCATTTTGCACGAGAAGAGTTTTGACATTTCTCGTAGTGCTTCTGAATACTTTGCGAACGGTTGTCATGTGGATTGCACATTAAAATATCAGAAAATTGAGCATTTAAAAGGGTCATTAATGATCAACTTCGTACACATTAAAATAACCTTTTATCGACGAAAAAATGTCTAACAGAAAAAAATCTAAATAACACAGCAAAGATTAAAAAACGATCAATGTCCAAATAGAGTTTTTTCATATCCATTTGGGTAACCACCATCCTTAGTTGTTTCTGGACGCATGTATTGAATTAACTATCAACATCAACATCATTGAAAACAGACTAAATCGTGAATAATAAATCAACCCCATTAGCTGACTATAGGACTTAGATCGTTATTTCGTAGATTGGGAGGGCTTAGATCGTTCCAATTATATATCATTCCATTATATGCTTATTTTTTAACGCAATTTTAAGAAAGTAAGATCCTTCTTTTATTGATTCACTTTGGACGAGATAAATAGCACACAATGAAGGTAATAATCCCGATTCGTGATATTTTGGATTCAGATCGTTTTCCCGTGTGCTATTCATTAGTGTTAGTGATTTTACTTTGTCCGTAAAATAATAACTATTGTTTTAATTTCACGAACTTTTCTACCACAAAATGAAACATCTTTTTTACATTCTAAACATAAATTAAGTTTTTTTGTTGTGCAAGCTCTTCGAATATTATTGTAATAATATGTCATCTCCAAGAGAAACCTCAAGTCCATAGTGCATCATTCGAAATCATGCACTTAATGTATTCAAATTTATATTCGAAGCCCATGTCAATACGGATGAATTACCTGACAAAAACATAAGCCACAAGAAATTCGTCTCTCAATTAGCATAACAATAATTCAAGTGTCGAGAACAGCATTAGCTATTATTAATAACCTGCCTAGCATCTGATGTGGTCAGTTTCACACGGACATGGAAATATCCTATATCTTAAACCCATCCCGAGAAGAATCATTCAGTTATAAATTATTATGATTACAGAAAGATAAATTATAAGTTTGGAAGATTTAATTGCTTGGATAGGCTTCGATTCCAATCAATGAACACGGCGAATAATTGCATTTTAGTGTTGAAGTAAAGAGAAATCTAAGATTTCCTCGAGATCTGGCCAGTCTGCATGAATGCTTAATTAATTCTTCACGTTGGCACCAACCATGGTTCAAATTAAAATTCTCGACTACAATAATGTCTCTTAATTTCTTAACTATTTGAAAGGGAGAACAGGAAATTCAACAATTTTATTCAACCATTGTCGCCAACAATGAAATTCAAGGAGAAATAAGATAGATAAAGTTGTCGCTTTCGACTGAATTTGTCGAGAAAATATTAAATCCGGGTACGAGATCTAACTTTCTGTTAAATGCAATCGTTTAATTTTATCCACAATTCGAATATAGTTAAATTATCCCTGACACTTGATAGTGTGATATTTCTATGATTTTCTCTTCCTAAAGAGTTTTTCAATGAGAGGTGTTGTTTTGAATAGCCCGTTATTTAGGTAGACGTCATGTTTGAAGCTGTCATTTTTGACATTGACAAGTAGAAACTACGCCATTAATAAAAATGGAACGATACCGCTCCAAGAACGCATTGAAATTATTAAATTCACTCTAAAAAATTTGGCAGAGACGGTTCGTAAAACTCCAACAATTTTTGGTCGACGTGGAGCACCTTGTCGGACCGCAATAAAGAAATTGGTAGAAAAATTAGAGCTGTTGGGACAAGTTAGTAATAAGAAGAATAAAACCCGTGCACGTGGCTCAATAACAGCCAAGAATATTGCTGCTGTAGCCGAAAGTGTTGAAGAAAACCCAGCTTTGGTCCATTCCTCGTCGTTCTTTGGAATTAGGCATTCCATAAACGTCACTAATTGTATTTTGCATAAAGATTTGGGTCTTAAGACTCTAAGGGTTTATTAAGTTCAGTTAACACAAGAACTCAAGCCGGCCGATCATCAACAACGTCGTGTCTTTGCTGATTGGGTCGTTGAAATGCATGAAAATGATCCGGCATTCCATCGAAAAATCATCTTGAGTGATGAGGCGAATTTCCACCTCGGTGGCTTCATCAACAAGCAAAGTTGTCGCATCTGGGGCTGGTAAAACCCAAGAGTTATTGTTGAAAAGCCTCTCTATCCTCAACGTGTGACTGTTTGGTGCTGTTTATGGTCCGGCGGAGTCATTGGACCCTACACTTTCGAAAATAAGGCTGGAGCAACAGTTAGAGTGAATGGATTGCGCTTTCGAGAGATGATTAATGATTTATTATGGCCGAAATTGGATAGTATTGATCTGGATAACGTTTACTTTCAACAAGACGGCGTTACGTGCCACACAAGCAACGAAACCATCGATCTTTTGCGGAAAAAGTAGATAATTTAGCTAATTGTTTTGTTGGAACAGATCGTATTTAGATTGATTCATTGAAAAGAAAATGACAACAGGCGAAAAAAGACACGATTTTAAAGATTTCGTCTGAAAAAGTAGTCTGATGTAGGCAACGAAACGTGACGTTTTCCAATTAATTCATTTTTTTTTTAGTTTTACTGTTAGGCAACAAGTTTTTCGAACCCGATTTGATCCTGACAAATTGGTGCGAGGACTTACGCAGGACCATTTCATCTCATTTAAAATTTTTGAATTGTTTCTGTTTCAGAGACTGGGAATGAAATTTCAAAAAAAAGTCTGCCAGAAATGCAGATTCCTCCCAGATTATGTTTCAATCAATACCTCATTGATAGTTATAATATTTTTCAGATTAAGGCGATTAAGGATAGTTTATGGTCACGTCACAATCGATTGGCAGATCAAAATCCACATTGCAGTTCCTAAAATATTTTTTGTATTCAATAATCACTAGTTGGAATTAAAATAATCCCATGTTCTCCTCGAATAGTCAATTTTTGTGTGTAAATCTTCATGACAATGTATCGAGTGATTTGGAAAGAAAATATTCACAATCAAACGAACAATCCTATTTATTATATCAACGTACACGTTTTTCATACAGTTATTTAGTTTTCCATGAAATATCAAATCCGAATTCAATAAAAATACCTGCAAAATTGCAATTACTAAGGATCATTCCAAATGTGACAATGAAATGAAAATATCAGTTTCAGCTTTAAACTAATAAAAAAACACGAGCATACTGCATGAAATTTGTTATTATGGATCCAATGATAACCATCAGTTCCATATGGGTAGAATCCATGTTTATTCAGCATTTTCCAATTATGAATTTATGATGAAAAAGGGGTGGAAATACTCACCAATATCGGAAAATTCCACTTTTTATGGCGATGTGGCCCCAATCCGAAAAGCTGAAACAAAATATCGAATTAAACTTCTCCTTCTGATCCGTTCAAATGATCAGTGTCAGGTACCTAGAGTTTTTTCAATAAAATAATCTTCTTTTTCTTCTTGACGTAATCCTTAGAACAAGGATTATCTTCTGGAGAGTTTTCCGAATAGACATTTCCTCATAATAATGATTGATATAAACCTAAGAAAGCTTTAGAAATGTTTATGGTTCAGGATATCCCTGTAATATCTTGGTTCCTTTTGGGATTCGAAACCAATGGAATTCCGAAATTATATTAAATACCAATTTTCTTTTTTAATCTACGACGTACGGTTGCCCATAGCAATTGCACATTAGAATAGCATAAATTGAACATTAATGTTCATTTCGTACACATTAAACTCTTCTTTCATTTTGAGATCGACGAAGAGTAATTTAATCAACTAGGTATTGAAGACAGCGACTAATGGTAAGATATTTTACGAGAGAGCGGAGCTCGATTAATACCGAGTTGATTTTCCCGACGATATGTATGTGTAGGAGTTCTTGATAGAAATACATTCTCATTTTGTACAAGACACACATTTGACATAAAAAAATTTATTATACTTCGTTCACGAAAGGTTGAGCCGTCGGTTGGCCATGGAAATTTGGCATATTCCACTGTGTATATTGAAATTTTAGGTTATCTTCTTTATTTTCTTGTCAGATTGATACGCAATGTTGTCAATTTTGCATAGAGTTCTCTGATAACTCGCAAGCTCGTCGGACGAAGCCGGGTACATTCGGCAACGTTGACTTTTTTACTTTATGACAGTAAATACTGCCAACTTCAGATAAATAAAGAAACGCCTACTATGTGCTCAACCTTTCGTGAACGGACTATACACAATATCTATGTTCCAGTAGAGTTTTGACATCTCTCTTAGTGATTCTGAATATTTTGTGAACGGTTGCCATGATGATTGCACATTAAAATAGAATGAATTGATCATTAAAATGGGCCATTGATGATCAATTTCATACATATTAAAATCCCCTTTTATTTTGAGATCGATGAAAAATATGAACAAACGCTTGTTGTTTATGAATTTCCCTATTTTTTTTTTTAAATAGAGTAGAGTTAAAGAATTATTGAAGTTTTCTAGCCAAAAATTTCACCCTATGCAATAGAGGGTTAACAATATATCCTTAGGCAAGATATTCCCACCCCACACATTACCCTCAAAATTTCAAATCTCCTATTCATTATGTTCGGAGGTTGGGGTTATTAGATATTCTATTCAAGTGAATTCACTACGAATAGAATTAGTTTCGACTGTGGATTCTCCATCAGTGAGTTCAATCTACTCAATTAGGACCTTTTCCGTAACAAAATTGTGTACCCACTAACAGACATTTGACAAATTGGTGTTTCATATTTTAATTACCTGAAAGAACTAAAATTGTAAGAGTTCCAGTTCCTCTATTGCTGTCACAGCCCGGTACAATAAAAAAGGATGGCATATTCAACTGATAGTTTGAATATTTTATTTGCTTTTGAAGAGAATTAAGATGAAATTATATTAATTAGTCTGATTCAATATGGATGAAAGTTCAAGGTATCGAAAAACCTCAACATTTTTACTTCACTTAGATAGCAATAATCAGTTCATTCTAGGTTAATGTTGGTCCTCCAGTCTTGTATGGCTGTCAGAACTGCTCGTAACCTATCGCGACTCCAATTTTCAATAACACTCCACAAAAGTGCACGAACATCTTATTGCAATAAATAAAGGGTTTCTCAATAAGAGGTGTTATTTTGATATTCAAAGAAAATTGCCATTTTCAATATAAATGATCGGATGTTTATTTCATTATAGAAAAAGCTATGCGTTAATAGTGGAAAATAACATAAGGCAAATGACCACAAGACCACGCTTCAGAACCATATCTTCTTAATGAAAATTTTCATAACCAAATCGCAAAGTGGCTGTCCTATGTCCTCGATTGCCTCACGAATTCCATTTTTGAGGTCTTGAATCGACGCTGGGCTATTGGCGTAGACCTTCTCTCACGTGCGCCCCAAAGAGAGAAGTCTCAAGGTATTGAATCACAAGATCTCGGTGGCCAATCGTGATCACCTTTTCGATGGATAACACGGTCCGGAAACTTTTCCTGCAAAAGATCACTGGTTTCGTTGCTTGTGTGGCACGTAGCGCAGTCTTGATAGTAAGTAAACGTTATTCAGATCAATACTATCCAATTTCGGGCATAAAAAATCATTAATCATTTCCGATAGCACAATCCATTCACCGTAACTGTTACTCCAGTCCCATTTTCGAAAAAGTAAGATCCAATGACTCCGCCGGACCATAAACCGCACAAACATCCACACGTTTGAGGATAGAGAGGCTTTTCAACAATAACTGTTGGATTTTCCGAGCCCCAGATGCGACAATTTTGCTTGTTGAAGAAACCGACGAGGTGGAAATGGGCATTTTTCGATGGAATTCCGGATCATTTTCATGCATTTCAACTACTCAATCAGCAAAGACAAGACGTTGTTGATGATCGGCTGGCTTGAGCTCTTGTGTCTTTATGCAAAATACGGTGTAATGACGTTTGTGGAATGTCTAATTCCAAAGAACGACGAGGAATGGACAAACCTGGGTTTTCTTCAACACTTTCAGCTTCAGCAGCAACATTCTAGGCTGTTCTTGAGCGACGTGCACGGATTTTTATTCTTCACATCACTAACTTGTCCCAACAGCTCGAATTTTTCCACAATTTCTTTATTGTGGTCAGACAAGGTGCATCACGACGACCTAAAAATGTTCGAGTTTTACGACCGTCTCTGCCAAATTTTCACCTTTTTTATTGTGAATTTTAATAACTTCAATGCGTTCTTGAAGCGTGTACCGTTCCATTTTTATCAATGGCGCAGTTTCTACTTATAAAATGTCAAGAAATGACAGCTTCAAACGTGACATCTACCGAAATAGTGGGCTATTCAGAATAACCCTTTTATTGAAAAACCCTTTATAACAGGAATTGCAATTTGCCATTCTAGCATATTCCTAGAAGAAGTTTATCATTTATTTTCGAATATAACATCACTTATCAGTCAATTTCCAATAATGTACTTGGTATTATCTTGATCATAGCTCCGCGGACAGAATTTTTACCGTTTCACTTCGCATCACACCGATCGATCGAAGAAGAAGAAGAAGAAAACAAGAAGATTGAGCAAATTAAGCATCATAATGCAGTAGAATTATTCATCGTTTACTACGATCAAACGTGAGAATTTACGAACAATTTGCATTGAGAATTCTTTTTCAGTATTGTTTTCTATCGAAGTGAATTGAAATACTGCGAACAGAACGAATTTTACCTAATCAATAATTTGCTACAGGATAGAGAAAGTAATAGACGATAGAGATTATTCAATTGTTTTTTCTATAAGTGATTGAACGGAGAAATGTCATGCTGTTCAAGAAACCCAAGAACAGAATAACTGGATTTCAACTTTTTGTGCAGGAAATTCGTATACAGCTCATTAAATATTTGTTTTCCTTGATATTACCCAATGTTGGAATTCAGTCTGACAGCTCAGTGATTCAATTTGTTCTTCATTGTGATGTTTTTTGTATTTTTTATTCAACCGCAAAATAATTTGGTGGTTAAGTATATTATATTAATACGGAATTCCATGTTATTCAGGTCAATTTTGATGTTTAAATCTGATAGTGTTTTCACGAACCACATCGATTCATTGAATATTCTAAAAAAATCATGTAAGCCTGATGTCTGTAGATTATATTTTTCTCTCAATCCTGCTCTTAGAACCACGAGGTGAATATTTACACTTCTGTATATGCTGAAATAAGTGTTTTTTAGAAAAAATTAGTGCAGACATGCAAGTAAAAATATACATTTTAGATATACTCCAGAAGTCGAACAAAATTATCGTTTTATAACTGCATAAGCAGTCTATACTACCGCTTGGATAGAAGGACAAAAGGAAAAAGCTTTCGATATGATTCGTTTGAGTTTCCTGAAATACAGGGCTGGTGACGTAAGGGACAACAGCTAACGGGAGAGAGGACCTCAAACTGAATGAGGATATCGGGTTAAAATGACCCATAATGCTATTAGTTTCAGAGATACAGAGGTTTTTTTGCAAAAGTGCTGAAAATGTAAACTGCCACATTTTCGTCAATATGGTAAATTTTTTGCTAATATTTAGCAAGCTTGTTACATATTCTCCATCAGATCGAGAAAAAAAATTTAGAAATTGCGGGTCCGTATTAAAAAATTTCAATTTCCGCATCAGATGAGGAATATCACTCGGTATATTAGATAAAAAAAAATTAAATGTAAAATTGGAAACTACAAAAAACACTGAGTAAAAATATGTTTTTGAATTTTTCTAGTTTTCATGATATGTCGACAGTCGAATATTATAATTTATTCAGCTTTACTTGAAGAAACATACTATTTCTGATAGAAAAAAACACTGAATTCGAGATGCTTAAATAATCCTGGGGCATTTTGAATATCCCTTCACGTCCTGAAATCCTTTTTATTAATTGATCTATAAATATTTTTATAATAAAAAAGCAATACAAACACAAAAAGAGGAACAGTAGCACATGTGATTCATAAAAAAATCACATACACAAATGCTCGAAATGAGAGCCATTCCCCTCACACACTTATTGGCTCTTTCGAACAATTGAAGTACAAAATTTATTCTTCAATGAAATAATGTAGAAATTTTAAGGACTTAAACGAATGAAAATTTTGTGTGAAAAATGGCGGCGGCTATATCGAACAAGAGTTATGAAATATTGTTCTGTTTTTTTGTTTCATTTACGTGAATTATTTTTTTTCACCTCGATCTGGAAAATGTACCTTCTATTAACTTTTGTTATTTGGTCATGTTTCCTATTCAATAGCTGAAGAGACAAAGATTTTCTCAAAAGTATCTGAAGAACAAACTTCCACACATTTTTTTTCTAGGAAAACGTTTCAAACATCCAGTGAAAATTCTTCAATTCTAACATTTGTCAAACCATCTTTTCAAGTTGTAAGAAGTGGGTTCAGTTCTTATTGATCATTTTTATCAATTTATATCCCCTTCAATTGGATACTTCAGAAAAACGGACCCTAAAAAGCTCTTATTCTAGGATAAAATGATGAAAACTCCAAGAAATCAGGGATTCAGAAAAAATCTTCAAAGTTATCTCAATAACGGTGAAATTTCGAAGAACATAGTATAATACCAAATTCATCAGAAATGACCTGAATAATAACTACCTTCAATATTTAGTACGACTTTTCCTGTAACCTTGTGTATATTATCCCCACTTTTAATAAATGAGTAGCATTGATATTGTATTTCTTATCATAAAAGACTCTCCTATTCGAGTTCTCGAAAGCAATAACTCATTCAAACACTTTATAAGTGATAAGCAAAAAAAAGGAAAATGCCAACACGAAGATGACTTAACACATTTCCCGGATATGTGAGAATTCGAAATATACTCGTAGGTAAAAATGTTCTTCATTATATATCTAATATTCAAGTTGAGCACAGACAAAGCAGAAAATGAGAAAATTTCCAGGGTGACTTCCTAAAAGAAAACATCCCAACGCGGCTAAAACATGAGTTTCTTTCCACTATATGAAAAATAATGCTCGGAGAAGTGACAGGAAAGGTCAGCAATGAAACGAATGACATTTTTTTGAGAAATGGCGGCAGTTACAAAATATTGTGATTGTGAGATCAGAGAATAATATTAATCGTTGGAAATCAACCAATATTAAGCTCATACTTCGGAGACAATTTCGTCCTCTTTCGAGACAAAATAAAAATATTGTTCTTTTTCTTTTTGTTTCATTTACGTGAATTATTTTCTTTCATCTACAACTAAAACTGTACCTTCTACTAACTTCTGTTATTTGGTCAATGTTTTTCCTATTCAATACCTAAGGAGACACAGAAGTTTTCAAAATATCTGAAGAACAAACTTCCATACATTTTTTTTCTAGGAAAGCGTTTCAAAGTTGAAACCATACAGTGAGATACTCCTATTCGGGTTCTCGAAAGCTATAACTCATTCAAACACTTAATAATGATGAGCAGAAGAAAGGTAAATGCCAACACGAAGATGAATCGACCAAATTTCCCAGCTAAATGAGGATTCGAAATATCCTAGTAGGCAAAGGTTGTTTCATAATATATCTAATATTTAAGCTGAGCACAGACAAAGCAGAAAATGAGAGAACTGCTAGGGCGACTTCCTGAAAGAAAACATCCCAATGCGGCAAAAACATGAGTTTCATTCCACTATATGAAAAATAAAGTTTTATTCTACCTGGGTTTTATTCTCGAGGTACGAGAAGTGATAGGAAAGGTCAATAAGCCGAAACGCTTTCAAGAGGATCGAAATTGAACTTTCGAGTTTGTCGTAGGAGAGATTTTCTGCGGCTTTCTGTTTGATACCTGGGATTCTGAGACGTAGATTTTTGCTATGTTGGAAGGTAGGATCGGCATATTCTTCCTGGGTTATATTCTCGAGGTAGGAGAAGTGATAGAAAAGGTCAGTAATGAAACGAATGAGAATTTTTGTGAGAAATTGAGGCGGCTTTGTCGAACAAGGGTTATAAAAATATTGTTCTGTTTCTTTCTATTTCATTTACGTAACTTATTTGTTTTTTACCTCGAACTAAAAATGTAGCTTCTACTAACTTCCGTTATTTGTTCAAGGTTTAACCTATTTATTAGTAAGTTTTCAAACGTATCTAAAGAACAAACTTCCATACATATTTTTCTAGCGTTTCAAAGTTGAAAACATGCAGTGAAAATTCTTCAATTCTATCATTTGTCTTGATATTTTTTCGAATTCTTAGAAGTGTCTTCAGACCTGTTGATCATTTTTATTAATTTACATCACCTTTAATTAGGTACATGAGAAAAACGGACCCTAGGAGCTCTTATACCATAAAAGACTCCTATTCGAGTTCTCGAAAGCTATAACTCATTCAAACACTTAATAAATGATAAGCAGAAGAAAGGTGAATGCCAACACGAAGATGAATCGACCAAATTTCCCAGCTATATGAGGATTCGAAATATCCTTGTAGGCGAAGGTGTTCTTCATAATATATCTAATATTTAAGCTGAGCACAGACAAAGCAGAAAATGAGAGAACTGCTAGGGCGACTTCCTGAAAGAAAACATCCCAATGCGGCAAAAACATGAGTTTCATTCCACTATATGAAAAATAAAGTTTTATTCTACCTGGGTTATATTCTCGAGGTACGAGAAGTGATAGGAAAGGTCAATAAGCCGAAACGCTTTCAAGAGGATAGAAATTGAACTTTCGAGTTTGTCGTAGGAGAGATTTTCTGCGGCTTTAGGTTTAATACGTGAGATTCTGAGACGTAGATATTTGCTATGTTGGCATCTAGCATTTCGGATCTTTATAATGCCCTGGAACATTTTTTTGCATAGAATGGAGTTGACTTATCATTTCATTTGATGATGATCAATTAACTGAATTTTGAACTCGTACATTTATTTCACTGAATTTCATAATTGTCGACTTAAGGTTTTCCATGATGGAAAAAAATTTCTATCACCGTTGTTCATACTGTTTAACGTTTCGGACAGTATTCACCAGTCGCCATCACGAAACAAAATTTAGACTTGTATCATTCGAAAAATAAACTTTCCTTCACAAAATATATGATTCAGTATATTTTCATCCGTTCCTCTCCTATCATTAACTTTTTTGATTAGCATTCGCAAGTCGTCCTCATTCACACTTTGAACTTGTAGCTTCCAAAAACGTATCAATGACTTTGAACAATTCCATCTCTCTCTTCTAATAGAAGTCTTTAGAATTCCAAGTTTTCCCATTCACGCTTTTAAAAATATCAAATATTACCACCTAACCTTCGGAATATAATAGGAAATAATCTGTGTCTAGGGAACAAAAGAGTCGCCTCTGAGCATATTCCACGGAAAAAACAACATTTTTACAGGAAAATTTATCCATCATGCCACTTTGCAAACACTTCACTCGTTTCCCATAATGACATGTCATCCCACAACCTTCCCTTCTAATAAATCAGATGAATAAAGAACAAAGCGAGTAACGTATATCACGAAAATGGAGCTTTCTCTAGAGTCTAGAACACTGCATTAATGTCATACCCTTCACATCCTTAAAAAATATCATTTACGTCAATAGTCCTGTCCAACAGAACATCTGATCGACTCTTTCAAGATGTCTGCAGGGAGTCAACTGAAGGGTTTTCCAATAAGAGGTGTTATTTTGATAAGTTATTTCGGTAGATGTCAAGTTTGAAGCTGTAATTTCCTGACATTTTTTTCAAGAAGTTAACTAAAATGATCAGTCAGGTTATTTGAGGATTAACCTGCAACAAGCAACCATATGATGGCATACTTGAATCGAAATAGTGAAAATATAAAAAATAAAATAATCAATCACCTCCTAACCCATGAATGAAATCCATTCATGCTGGGAACTGACAATAGCTCAGTTCCCAGCAGCTGAACAGCTGATCGTGACAGATAGTTGGATTGCCCTCCAGACCTTCAGAAACATCTGCCTTTTCGAAGAGACTAATTACCGTTCGATGTAGATATTATGCTGCAGACATGTTATTATTATATGAATAAGATTGTCATATAGCAAAAATAAAATGGATCGGTTACATAAGGTTGAAGAAGCACTCTGAATAAGTGAAAAAAAATATTTCAGTTGATGAGAGACTACTTAATAGTTATAATCAATATAAAACTTAAAGATTGACCCTGTGTATTCCAATGAACATTGTGACTGAGGAAATAATGATTTCCTCTGATATGAAAGTATTTTGGGTTACAAACAATGCAAGGTTTATAATATGATCAGAGTGGATTGTTACGAAAGCAAATCAAATATGAACGAAACTTTTCGATTTTCAGGCACAATAGTGGAAGGACAACGTCCCTGAATTTTGTTGTTGTTGGGTAGATTAGATTAGATTAGATTAGAGGAGGGGCGACAGATCAAAACCGACCTTGCGAGCACCTTGACCTTAAGATCTATTGTGCATCCCCGCGCTGTTTACCAGTCCGGCAGTAAAGTCTCAATGAACTTCACCACCTTTCTGGGGGCCACATCCATTACTTGTTCAGGCTTTAGGAACCTGGAGCCAAGATGCCGTAACCGTTTGGTGAACAGCTTCACACTCACATAGCAGGTGTCTAGCTGTCTCGGTGGCTTCTTGACAGAAGCGACATGTACTATCGGGCGCTTTTCCCATGTTTTTTAAATGATACCTCACAGGACAGTGCCCAGTGAGAGCGCCCGTCAGTTTCCTCAGTTCCAATTTGCTGAGTGAGAGGACTTTCTTGGTCCAGCTCGTCGAGTGAGAGAGAAGTGACTTAGCTTGCTTTTGACCATTGGTCGTACGCCAGGACATAAGCTTCCTCTTTTGTTCCCAGTCCTAATAGCCATTGCCTGATGACTGGCTGGGAAGCCGCAAAACGGTTCTGGTCCAGTGAAGGGGGTTGTCCCTCCTTCCCTGGCCAGTCGGTCTGCCGCTTCATTGCCGTGAATCCCGTAGTGACCAGGTGTTGTTGGGTAGGTTTGTCAGGAGTAGGAAAAGCACGTCGGATCGCCTCGTCGACCCTCTCGGTGTCCACTGTGACTATGTTTGAGAAAGAGGTACCTCCGTCAATTGCGCAACGTGTTGTTCTCTCCACTCCTTATATCATTACTCATATTACTCGCTTGTTTAGACTCTGGTGTGTAATGGTGCACCCATGCTTGTATCACAGGTGATAATGTGAGTGAGAAATTGGTCTCCTTGTTCCTGAGATCGTGCGAGAAGACGCCCACACACCTAAAAACGATGCAATTTCTGGTCAGTTGTTAGAAGGCGAGTAACCCACCTGGCGCAACTCTTATAAGGTACCCTTGCTGCTCTGTGAGTATGGAGTAAGTGCTCCCATAACTTGTCCTGACCTCACCTGCAATTTCAAAAGAGGTACGACGTTTGTCGTCTTCAATTAGCCGTCGAACACTGCTGATTGTTGTTGTCATGGCTCTCATTTTCAACATAATCACGACCCTCTACGAACTGTTTATGCCATGCAAACACTCTGGCTCGCAACAGTGTCTCTTCTCCGAACATGGACCGTCAATTTCCTCAAGATTTTGCCGAGTTCAACGCCTTCTGCGGCGAGAAACTTGATAACAACACGTTGGGCAATTGAAGGAGTAACCTCTTGATCATACATCGTCACAGTGGACACCGAGAGGGTCGATCAAGGGAGCCCACGTGCTTCCCCTACTCCTTACAAACCTACCCAATAACATAAAAAATCAGGAAGAGTTAACTATAAACAAACACTTGGTCTATTTGACTATCTGATATTTCCACAATTAATCACGCAACAAGCAACGATACGATGGTATACTTAAATAAAAAATAGTATAAAGAATAGAATAGTCACCAAACCCATGAATTTTATCCGTTTGTTCATTCCTAGCTCCCAGTTGCCATATTGAATAGCTGATCGTGACAGATCGTAGGACTGCCATATAATCTCTCAGAAACATGTGCTTCTTTGAAGAGACCAATCAATTCCCAATAACATGTGGCTGAAGAGATATCATTATAATGTAAATAGCACTGTCACATAGTGTCTCCTTTACATTCTCAGATAGTTTTGGTCTACAGACCAGTCGAATAAAACTGCTTATTGACTGAGTGTATAAAAAAAGCTAACTATAAACAATCAGTTTGGCGTAGTCGAATCGAAAATAGTAAAAATTTAAAGAATAGAAAAATCAATCACTTTCAAACCCATGAATGAAATCCATTAGTCTATTTTTAGCTCCCAGAAGCCATATTAACTTCAGAAACATCTGCCTATTTGAGGAGACGAATTACGGTTCGATGTAGAGTTCGCTGAAGAGATAATATTATTAAACGAAATGGCAACGTAACAGATCAAAAGTGAATTAATTCGATTAGATTGGGTCAAACAAGCAATCTCGTTAGGTTGAAAATAGAGAAAACATTTCAGTGGATGAAAGAGTTATTAATAGTTAATATCAATATAAAACTAGAATATTCACCTTGTTTATTTTTATAAACCTCACAGGGGAAGTAATAACAATTTCCTTTTGTATGAAAATATTTTGGTTTAAAGACAAAGCTTGTTCATGACATGTGAAAGTGAAGATAAGTGTGAGATTGACTTGGAGGGATGGAAAGGTCTACACAATGTATTCAGTTCGTATTCAAAGATTACCCAATTTACGATCTGAAAACATTATCTTGTACTCTTTGACATATAATAAGAACTCCTTAGTATCCTGAAAATAAAAGAGCCCACATTTGAGCCTATTACAAGGAAAAACAAGCTGTTTACAAGAAAATTTACCCATCATTCAACTTCGCATACACTCCACTCGTTCCCCATAATGACATGACATCCCACAACCTTCCCTTCTAATAAATCAGATGAGTGCTGGGAGAAACAAAGCGAGTAACGTATATCACGAAACCAGAGCTTCCCCTAGAGCCTAGAGCACTGCATTAATGTCATCCCCTTGACCTCCCCAAGAATAGTGTCTCCTTCACATCCTTAGATAATATCATTTCCGTCAATAATCTTTCAGAAACATCTGCCTTTTCGAAGAGACCAATTACCGTTCGATGTAGATGTCGCTGTAGAGATACGCGTGGAGCAATCATCGGAGCTTGTATTCCTACGGAATTGGGTTAGGAATTCCACGTTGATTGGTTTGAATTTGATGGGGAAAATTCTGGTTGAAACTTGAAGAATTGTGATCGAAAGATAACAGGGGGTGTTCTGGAAAGTAGTTGAGATTAAGTGGCAGCAGTGTTTCTGAGGTTCTAACGTGATAACGACTTGATGAGCACTGAATTTCTCAAGAACTATAGTCCGTTCACGAAAGGTTGAGCCGTCGGTTGGCCATGGAAATTTGGCATATTCCACTGTGTATATTAAAATTTTACGTTATGTTCTTTATTTTTTTGTCAGATTGATATGCAATGTTGTCAGTATTGCATAGAGTTCTATGATAACTCGCAAGCTCGTCGGACGAGGCCGAGTACATTCGGCAACGTTGACTTTATTTTATTCTATGACAGTAAATACTGCCAACTTCAGATAGATAAAGAAACGCCTACTATGTGCTCAACCTTTCGTGAACGGACTATATGTTCCATTTTTGAGCGCTCGTTCTACTCAAACGAGTCCCAAGTAGCATTTTACGACGGAGGAAACCAAAATTAACGTTGTCATTGGTTTAGGAATTAGTCGTTCCTGAAACGTCGCATTGAAGACCACCTTACAACGTAGTTTGACGTTGAGCACGACTATAGTTGCACTAGTCGTCGCGACAACGTTGAAGTAACTGCATACGAAGTAGTCATTATTTTTGGATTAGGCACGGCCAATTCATAAGTGTTTGCACTTATGAAAAACATCGGCAATTTCTTCCTTGATTCAACTTTTTATAAATTTTCAAGAAATATCCAATGGATTGCAGGCGCGCTTGTTTTTCAGCATGAATCAATAGTAAGTATATTTAAAAGTAAAGTGGTCTTCGTTGTCAATTTTGTTGCGAAAAAATCTATTCTTTAACAAGGGACTAACGATAACAAATCTACATGGTGGTACAAGTTGAAATATAACATGATGGCCATCGATATTTATTTGGTTGCAATATTAACTATCTTAATGGCGCATGTGTAAATTAGTTGCATCAAAGTAAATTTTTCAACGTTTAGACAACGTGAATTGGAATTTCTCTTATTGCAGCATGACGTTGGAAAAACCCGTAAATCATTTACCAAACTGGTGCAAATCATGGTTGTGAAGACGTTGTTTTGAGGTCGGCAAAGTCACTTAGTTTGGTTGCGCGACTTCTTTATACAGGTTTGGAAATTCTCATCTGAAATATACGATATACAATGCATCAGACAGAGAATTCTTCCCTCCGGTTGCACAGATGAATAGTCGAGACAATCACTTGCTGTAACACACTGAATTCAGTTGTCTTACTTCATTATTCTAGTCTTGTCTCTCTCTTAACGTTTAGAGGAGCGTAATTCTTTAGTTTGGTAGGCAACAGTAAATACTTGAATCGAGTATTACTGGCAGCCTCCCAATGAACATTTTGGTGAACTTCAAGCGCGGTAGAGCTGTATAACCAGATTATAATGGTTTCCAATATTCCTTTAAGGTATATTGATGTTTCCAAAAATTACCTGATGGTTATAGCAACTGAAGTTCAATAAATCGGTCATATAAATATATATAGCACCTCGTTTATAGACCAAATAGTCCCAATTACTCAGAGTCCCATAATGAAGTTGTGTAAATATCACTACCTCTACTTTATAGAACTTATTATAGAAAGGTATATAAATATCTCTATAATGACCATTATGTTTCCTGGAGATACTCTCAGTAATCAGAGGAACCTTTATATGTTATTATTTGCTTATAATACCTCTATAAAACTTATGAAAAATAAGTAGGGCATATATGACTTTTATAGGACTTGAATCTGTCGCGAACGTTATCTTCAACACTTACTGTATTTGAAACCATCGCGGAATATTTATAAATTATTATTTTACTTTAAGTATAAGAAAATGTCTGTGAATAGGCTACTTATACGGAGTTGGAAGAAAGTGAAGAGTAGCGGCGCTTTCCATATACAGTAAAGTGAAGCAAAATTCACAAAAAATTTTGAATTCAACAGCTGGACAGATTGAGCCTGAAAATACCCCTTCGGAAATTCATTCAAACCCTTTAACAGCATCATCATCAGGCGGTACCTATTCATCAGATTTTTCACTTTGATGACATAATAAATAATAAATTTTCCTATGCAGGTTATTATTCTTCAGAATGAAATAGATACTGATAATTTTGATAAAAATGAAAACAGAGATAAAAGGTAAGTAGAACTGGAGGATGAAGATGAAAGTGCCGAATCAAAATATTCAGAAAAATTTCGCACGTTCATTCGTTCCCATGATGCTGGAACCACACATAAGGAAGGCCTTTCATTTCCTGGTTCCAAAGTTTGCCCAATTTTGAAAATTATTCTTATTTATCTTGCCTTTGAAACTCAAAAACATGTAAAATTTGCGAAAACTTTAAGGTTAAGAATTTCGCCGGCGTCGCAGCACTCGTAGCCGTAGCGGCAACCAATATTCCACCTTGTCTAAGGTATATTATCACTCCAAGTAATCTTCGATACCATAATAAGAGCATTGGTGTGTGATTTGTAGTAGGTTTTACCTTAATGTGCTGTTGCAGCCTATAAAGGATTTAATTACATTCATTAAAACATCACAGACGGTGTGTATAACAGGCCCCATAGAATCAGCTAACAATGGTTAGAACTTGTAATTGTTTCTTAAAACAAATCAAGTGTTTTTACTAATTCCGCCATTTTAATTCGACTTATCCACGAATCAAATTTCGGAACAAATTATAAAATCATGTTTTCATGAGAAATGTCTCATCCAATAGTCTGTTTGTTATGAATTTTATGCTATTTGTTTAGTAAACCAAAGTTTGCATCCAATAATATGAACAAATTTCAAGTTCAAGGTCGTAAACTTTTCATTTATTTTCTATTGGAATTAGTGTATTTTTTATTGTTATTAAAGCGCTTCAGTTTTTGAGGCCTACAATACAAGATTTCACAATAAAAATGGTATTCGCATGATAAATTAGGTTGAAAACGATTCAAGATCTCACAATTCCATAAGTACATATCTATTTTCTAATATTCGGAGTTGCCACCGTTTGGCAGACATTGAAGGAAAAACGATAAAGAGCACAAAAGTAATATAAATAATATTTTCATGCGTGTAAGAGAGATAGTTATATCACAGGGCATGGTATGTAAACGTTTCCGGATCTTTTATTAAATGGCTCTATAAAAGTGAGTTAAACGTTTCTAAAACACCAGTCAATTGCACCATAGTTCTAAAAGCAGCGTCGTAAACATTGATTTTTGGGTTTTATAAAGGGGGTATAGTGGGTTACACCAACACCACTATGAGACCTTGGGTTGTAAATCGTTACTTAAATCAAGGTGTTCATAACTCTTATAGTACTCTCCATTCAAGTCCTTTTACGGTTATATAAAGGGCTTATTAGTGTTGACAGCACCAATAAATGAACCTTTAAGTTTTAATAATTCGTTCTTTAAACCATTATACAGCTTTAATGAAACAAAAATTGTTCATTGGGCTGACAAATTAAAAATTCTATACGTGTAGTGCGGGTTCCCTACCATACTGCGATAAGAGAGAGACAAGACTATATTATTGCAGTAAGATAGTTGAATTCATTCAGTTATCGCACTTGATTATCTCGCCTATTCATCTGTGCAACTGGAGGGAAGAATTCTCTGTCTGATGCCTTGTATATCGTATCTTTTCGATGTGAATTTCCAAATCGGTATACGTCGACGCAACTTGGGGTGCTATATCGTTCTGCCCAATATCTGTAATTTTTAAATTGTGAGCAGAAAATGATCTCAAACAATAGGGTTCGACTCCCTGATGACGAATTTGTGGTAAAATTCAATTCTGTCAGCATAGGCGTATCTGGCCTCAGTTTTCAGCGGGGGCCCCCTATGTAGTAGAAGTTTTTTTGTGATACCTATACGAAGTTTTAGATTAGAATATTTCAGGGAGACCTGATAGCGCCGCGACGCCTGGCGTCTCAATTTTTTTCTCCAGCTCTTATAGACATCTCAAGTCAACATCGGTTTGTACCGAGAACCGTCAACAGAATAAAAAATTTCACACATTTCATTCTCGATCAGTGAATATTTGATAACTTCGTGTAGAACCTGAAATCAGCTAATGGGCTCTAAATATCGTAGGAAAAGTTGGACCTAACTCTACTATTGTTCGAAGTACTGAACTTATTTAAAATTCTTGCATCGCATGAGCACAGTAATACCGCAATTGCTTCACCATCTCCCAGATGAACAGTTTGCAGAAGTTTGTCCTTTGGGTAGTAAACTTCTACTGCCACTAGAGTGTCATATTAATTATGAAACCAGAACCCAAATTCATCATTTAACGTAGAATAACAGGATGAATATCATTATTTCATTACTTATAACCCGTTCACGAAAGTTTGAGCGCATAGTAGGCGTTTGTTTATTTATCTGAAGTTGTCAGTATATGCTGTCATAACGTAAAATAAAGTCAACGTTGCCGAATGTACCCGAGCTTGCTAGTTATCAGAGAACTCTATAAAATATTGACAACATTGCGTATCAATCTGACAAGAAAATAAACAACATAACTTAAAATTTCAATATACAGAGTGGAATATGCCAAATTTCCATGGCACACCGACGCCTTAACCTTTCGTGAACGGTCTTTATAAAGGATCACTTCATATTGGATCAACAGTTATTTGATGTGTTCAGATCAAAAGAACTCTCTGCAAATGAGAAGTAATCCTTGAGAGAGAAATCAGTTGAACTTAACAAGTATGAATTGTATCCCAGAATCCTGGGCTACTGTATGAAAGAGCTATTTCAGTGGCGCAGCCAGGATTTTATTTTGGAGGGGGGCTGAACTGAAAAATTTTTGATGATACAGTGAATAACGAAAGTTGCAAAAAAATAAAGAAGAAATAAATAACGAAGAAATTAATCTTTGGGGGGGCTGCAGCCCCAAAGCCCCCCCCTGGCTGCGCCAGTGAGCTATTTGGCTCCATGAAAAAAATACGAATAGAAGAAATTATGCCTTAGTACAACATGATACCTCTCCCTGAATATTTTTATACAACGTGAGAGAAGGTTAGCTTGAATAATTCTTGACCTATCGTAAACACGATAACTTTCAGAAGCAACAGCTTCAAGTTTAGAAATTTTCAAGGTATAGGTTTAAGAATTGAATAGGTCATTTTGCCGATTTAAACAAGCGTACAAAATCTTCTGAAATCACATCATATAGCAGTACAAAAAATCAAAATCGAAAATAAATGCGAAATGAATATATACGAATTTATCGAATGCACCAAAATCGAATATTCTTCATTCAAATACAAAAATCTCAATGTATAAAACCAGATTTCAATAATTAAATGCATATTATAAGAAATAATATCCAATCAAAAAGTGTTAGTTATTCTTCATTAGAAAAAAGCGAGAAAGCCAGATTGCAAACTTGAAATGAAATATGTATCTCTCTTGCAAATTTCGAAAAGGTACAACGCATTCTCATATCTTTTGTGTATGTGATGTAATAATAATTATTATTGACGTAAATTCTCGTTGATAGAACATTCATTAACGAGATCCAGCTTAAAATAGATCAGATGAATTGTTTGGCAACTGAATAAATCAAGATTCAAAATTATCGATGATAGTTTTCTGAGAACTAAGGCAAAAATTTTGAAAGCACGTGGCTCTTCTGAAACTTAAAATTTTAAAGGTTTTTTTCGGACGAAACGTTGAATAGAATGAGCAAATGCGATGGAAACAGTCCAAATGATATTTCGATATAAAATAACGGAGTTTATTCTACATTTTCACAGCTAAATCACAAACATTAGTCGAATCTATCGGAATAAACAAAGATCTCACAGAAGCTCTATAAAAACTATTCCATGAACGTAGTGTGTCTAAATGTTTTCCGCAGTTCGACAGAAGTGAGAACACACAATTATGAAATCGAGAACTTTTAAAATCCGAAGTGGAAGTTTCTGCTGTATGGTTTCCAACAATTCAATATTTTTTAAGGGATCAACTAGACGGGATTCCGAAGAAACTATCATTTGAGAAGACCCGAAGAATAACCTGAAACATAAGGACACCTTCTGTGCAATTTCATGAATCCAATGTACAAAAACTGTAAATTGGATCCTCGTCAAGCCTTCGAAGCAAGACGTCGATACTGAAAAATAAAGGAGGAAAATTCAAACAGTTTTTATTTTATAATGATTATAATTATAAGTAATTTCTGCGAAGTAACGGCCCAATATACAAAAAGTTCGAAGTTTACATCTGGTGAGAGTTTGCAGCAGTTTTTTATCCTTATTAAGCAGCTGAAAATACAGCTTTTGTTTCACGAGAGGTTCCGAATCTGCTTAAAAAATTTCAAGTATCTAGCTCATCCCTTTCAAAAGTTTCAGTCCGGACTGCCGGAAAGAATTGTTTTTGAACCCGCATTCTTCATCATTATATTTGACCTGGAATTCCTCATCAGTGGCCATTTCGGCTCAGAATTCGGACATTACAGATTTTCGCTAAGTATTGGAGCATCTATAGTTCTTTCTTATCTCTAGTATTTGGAGGAGACAACCTCAAATAAATTAAGGGCCGTATTCATAGTTCGCCCTTGAGGGTGTGTGACACTTGGGGTCACCTTTAAGGCTAGTATTCATAAGGGCGATACAAATTCACACGCACCCTCACTTTTAACTTAATACCATACAATGTTTTTTGTACAACTGCCCTATTTTGATGATGAAATTTTTTAGCCATTTTAATGTGCAATCCTCATGGCAACCGTACCCAAAGTATTCAGAAGCACTAGCACAAATGTCAAAACTCTACTGGATCATAGAGACATAAAAAATTATATTTGTCAAATGCATGACTTGTGCAAAATATGATTGTATTTCAATCAAGTATTTATACACAATTCATATTGAGATCGTCGGAAAAATCTTGTAATCAACTCGGTTATTGATCTAGCGACTAATGGTCTGGAACTATTAAAGCGTTCGCTCCGCTCATGCTTTGAAATATCTTGACCATTAGTCGCCTTCTTTAATAACCTAGTTGATTAAATAACTATATATAACCAAAAAGTTGTTGTGAATGGCAAACGTTGTCAACGTTATGATTACTAACGAATGAGAAAAGGCGTTGTCATTGGAATTTCGTTTCCGTCCAATTTTAACACTAATGTTAAAAATATTTTGAACACGCTTATAAAGTCCGTTCACGAAAGGTTCAGCACATAGTAGGCGTTTCTTTATTTATCTGAAGTTGGCAGTATTTGCTGTCACAATGTAAAATAAATTCAACGTTGCCGAATGTACCCGGCTTCGTCCGATGAGCTTGCGAGTTATCAGAGAACTCTATGCAATATTGACAACACTGCGTATCAATCTGACAAGAAAATAAAGAACATAACCTAAAATTTTAATATACACAGTGGAATATGTCAAATTGTCATGGCCAACCGACGGCTCAACCTTTCGTGAACGGAGTATATGTAAACAATCAATTTTATCATTGTTTGCTGTCATTAATAGTGTAACTTCTAATGTCAATTGTACAAAAAAATATTTTTCCCATAACATAGTAATTTATTGTGCGATATTTTATTTCACAACATAATTTTCTCGGCCTATGGTCACATAATTATTCTTCAAAATTTCGGTATTACTAGAAAATCCAGCATACCGACACGCGTCACTAATTGAAGTTTTAATGGACCACCGTTGAAAGGGTTCACTCCATCCTCGGTTGCAATTAACCATCGAATTAAATCTACGCGTCCGAACCTCTGGCACATTGACCTAAATACTCAGAAGTAATCAAGGTGGCAGGGTCCGGCGAAACATATATTCGACTAGTTAATATTCATGAAAAATGGGCTCAGCTCTGTGGATATGAAAAAATTGGATTAATCTCTGACATTTTTTCAGGAATCCGGCATGGAGATGAAGTTTTCGAGTAGCTTTTCTATTACATCTAAATAAACAAACTGTTTTATCCACGACTATTATATTATCCACCCATTATACTTCTGTTTGCTCGGCCATAATAATACCTATTAATCACAAGTGAATAATAAGTTATTATTCACTGCTGTCAGATGCTTCATAGATTTAGCTTTAGAATTATGTTCTTTAAATTGACATTTCCTCACTATTCTAAAGTACTTTAATAACAAATATAGTTATACCTTGTCAATCGAAAATATACAATGAAAAGTTCTCCAAAATTTCACATATGTCAACTTGACTTTTTCCACATTTGTTATAGAAGATTCCTGTCATGGTCACCAAATGTTGAAATAAAGGGTTTTCCAATAAGAGATGTTATTTTGAATAGACCGTCATTTGACATTTGACAAGTAGAAACTACGCCATTAATAAAAATGGAACGATACACGCTTCAAGAACGCATTGAAATCATTAAAATTCACTATAAAAATGGTGAAAATTTGGCAGAGACGTTTTGTAAAACTTGAACATTTTTGGGTCGTCGTGAAGCACCTTGTCGGACCTCAATAAATAAATTGGTGGAAAAATTTGGGCTGTTGAGACAACTTAGTGATGTGAAGAATAAAACCCGTGCACGTCACTCGAGAACAGGAGAGAATATTGCTGCTGTTGACGAAAGTGTTGAAAAAACCCCGGTTTGTCTATTCCTCGTTGTTCTTCGGAATAAGGCATTCCACAGACGTTTTTATGGCTGCAATTGAACAGTAGTTCATTCCTTCCAAAAGAGCGGACGGCAGAAAAAGAACTTGTTTTTGAGATTTTGACACCAGATTCTTCATCAATGAGGTCAAAATTCGCAACTTACAGACATACAGACGAAGTGCAAAAAGAATGAAGAAGCTTTCGCGAAAATATTACCATTTGAAATTCGCTTGGCGATCGATTATCTGCAATTTTTTCAATTAAGAATTAGTTACCCAACAGATTCAAATTGCCAGACCGATTTCATTCATTTAACAGAAAATTAATTATGATTCTGTGAAAATAAAGTTGGTTATTCTCATTTTTAATTCCCTGAAATCGAACTATTATAGTAACTTAATTAAAATGAGCTGCCGCTAACTTTTGGCGATGTCAGGTGCAAGTTTTCCACATGAAGACGGTGGAACCGATCCGAAAGTTCATTCCAGTTCAGCTTTCTCCAGTTTTATTTGTTTAAGTTCTACCGATATTTGGTACGCCTCGATAAGTTGATAAATTCCTAGAGAGAACCTCAAACTTCATTAACTACTAGCTGGCCTGGCAAAACTTGTTTTGGCCTTAATCTACATTATTTGTAGAAAATTCTTTTCTAGTTTCATGAGAATGACTGTAAATCAATATTACTATGGGTGTTTGAGGATGTACTTATGATTGAAAGCGTTGTAGACAATAAAAGTATACTTTCTTTTGGTTTATGAATTATTCTTCTTTGAAGTGACGAATACAGTCGAAACCGTTTACAACGACGCATCGCTTATAACGTCCATGTGTAGGAACACTCAAAATCTGTGTTTGAATAACATAAAAATTTTATGATGAAACCACAAGAAGGCTGAAGTTTCGGTTAAGCAAGCTAGTACCTAGTTAGTCCCCCACGAGCTCGTCTCAAGCATTCTACCCTACGAGGCATACTTTCGATCAAACGATTTATAAAATTTTGGGGCAAATTCGTCCAAATATCCCGTAAAGCGTTAGAAAGGTCCTCCAGGTTATTGATCGGTTGTTCTAAGGTTGACAATTGTCTAGACATCTCAGACCAGACATGTTCGATGCAATTCATGTCTGGAGAGCGAGTTGGCCAGTCCATCCTATCAATAGCATGAGTTTCAAGCGCTTCATAACCAGACGACTACGGTGGGGACGGGCATTATCGTCAATTAAAATAAAATTCTCGCCCACGGCAGCCGCAAACGGAACAATTATGGGTTCAATAATCATATCGTGATATCTCTGGCTGGTCATGGTGGTGTTCTGCAGAACAACCAACTCTGTGCGTTGGTTCAAACAAATGCCTGCCCATACACATAGAACCTCCGCCAAAAGCTGTTGTGGGTACCATAAACTGTTCTGCATACCGTCGACTTCTTTCCCTCCAAGCAAGAATACGTCTATCGGAGTTGACCAAACGAAATCTAGACTCATCCGTAAATAAACATCGGCTCCAATCTTCAAGTGTCCAATTGCGGTGCTCCTCAGCCCATTGCCGTCGATGAACCCGGTGTTCCCTATTCAAACGGGGATGTTGTACCCTCCTACGTGCTCTCAAGCCACGAACATGTAGTCGTCGTCTTACAGTCTGGTTCGAAATTAGAACTCCTGTTGCAACTCTCAGTGATCTATTGAGCCGCGACGCCGGGTAAGTGGGATTTCTCCTAGCATTGAGGATCAAAAGACGATCTTGGGCAGCTGTTGTACTGCGCTGCCGACCTCCCCCGTGAACATAAGCTACTGAGTCGTTTTGGATGAACCTATTCCAAGCCCGACTCACGACACTTTGCGAAACATTCAACCGCCGGGACACTTCTCGCTGGGACAAACCTTCCTGTATCCACCGTATGATTTGGTCCAGTTGCACAGGAGCCAAACGTCTTCTCGGCATGACTGATAAGCTGATATTGTTCTCATTTCTTCAAGTATTGTCACCTTATGTGTTTGAACGAGAGAAAAAAACAGATTCAATAACAAATACCACATTGCTTTTCACTCCACCTATTACAGCCTACAGATAATAATCGATTTTGTGAACAACAGCCGATGAAGTGAGGAAAACTTTGATATAATCAACTCAAAACATCTTACTTTTTTCTTAGAGAACATATAATGTACAGATATTCACGAGATAACTTGAAAAAAATACAAATGAAGAGAAGTTCATAAGTGATCCCTAGCAATTGTTGATCAGTGTATTAGAAACATCCTTTGATTTCAGTTTTCTGTAAATTTCTGATCACCATGTTGATTTATGAGTTCTTCCGTGAAATAATAACTCATTATCCGTATTCCGCAGGGATTCCACCCCTTCCAATTAGAGTTGAACATTGCTTGTGGCGAAATTGTAGCACGAATACAATCTAGCGTAACGATAACATACGCGTATAATATATGTATATGTTAGTAGGATGCATTGTCATTATTCATGGTGAATTCAAACTACAGATTATATCTGTGTACATGTAGACAGTTGTTGTTAACTGGGTATCGACTGGAAATACTAAGAATATATATAAAGTGTTTTTCAATAAGAGGTGGTATTTTGAATAGACAGCTATTTCGGTAGATGTCATTTTTGAAGCTGTCATTTTTTGACATTTGACAAGTAGAAGATACGCCATTAATAAAAATGGAACGATACAACAACATTTACGGTGAATAGATGGCGCTATCGAGAGATGATTAATCATATTTTTATGGCCGAAATTCGATAGTATTGATCTGGACAACGTTTACTTTCAACAAGACAGCCCTTCGTGCCATACGAGCAACGAAACCATTGATCTTTGGCGAGAAAAGTTTCTGGACCGTGTTATCTCTCGAAGAGGTGATGACCAGTGGCCACCGAGATCTTGTGATTTAACACCTTGCGATTTCTTCCTAGCCCTGCGTGTGTGTGTTGTGATGAATGTGTAGCCTCCTATATAGATCAGACTGACTGTTCTTTAGGAATAAGAATTGAAGAACATGAAAGAATTATTCTTCAAAATAAATCAGTAACTGGCTTTTCCGATCACTGTATTACTTCCAACCATTTCATAGATGTTAGTAAAACAAAATTGTTACATAAGGGTGAAAAAAGAAAGCGTTTAGATATCTTAGAATTTTTAGAAATTTCCTCAGCACAAAAACAAAATCTCCCTATTTTAAATGATCAATTAGATTTCCGTTTGTCTCCGGTTTTAACATCAGTTTCTTGATGTATTGTGTTCGACCGTACGTATTTTATTCAGTTTTGAGAATGGGCTAGCACCCAAAACATTCATGTTGACTGACTGTAATATTTTAATAAAATTGTAAAACGTATTGTCAAGTGTTTTATTTATTATTCATCAATATACAGAGTATTTCGAAATTCATGCGAGAAACTTCAGGAGGAGATTGCTCGTTTTCAAACTATAGTTTGAAATGAAAACGGTGAAAACTTGAATTGAGTTTTGATTGATCTAATTTTTTGGCGATTCAATGGAATATTTTCCCTTCTATACAGGGTGTTCCCAAATTGAGCGTACAAACGAAAAGGGGAGATTCCTTAAGTGAGTTTAAGAAAAAAAAGTCCCATAAACATGGGGTCGCAAACGTTTCGTTTTCGAGATACAGAGTGTTGAAGTTTGAATTTTTTTCAAGTTTTTTTCTCATAGTATCTACACTTCACAAGATATTCAACTGAAATTTGGCAGAGATATTACATTTGAGAGTTCTCACCACGTGACATGGCAATTTCGATAGAAGATCTACAGGGTGATATTTTTTCTGGAACACTGCCACCTATTCTTCCGCAGAACTTCTTTTTGGTGAGCAACTGTTAATTTGAAAAAATGTAAAAAGAAGCTTTGTTCTTATACTAAACTTTTCGGTCTCTTGTTGTTTTGTCGTATCTATCAACGATTTCGAGAAAAAAAAATTTGAACGATTCTCTCGAAATTCTCGTAACTATGATAGAAAGGCCAGTTTGTAATCTGTTGTGAATGAATTCAGTTCTAGTTTTGACACATCAAATTATTGAACGTTTGTTTTTTTAAAAAGTGAAGGTGGTTGCATTTGTGGCTATTTATTTTTTTGAATTTAGTTAGACTACTACAAAATTCAAACTTCAACACTCTGTATCTCGAAAACGAAACGTTTGCGACACCATGTTTATGAGACTTTTTTTTCTTAAACTCACTTAAGGAATCTCCCCTTTTCGTTTGTACGTTCAATTTAGGAACACCCTGTATACTGACCGATCATTAGGAATAAGAATTGAAGAACATAAAAGATCCATTCTTCAAAATAGGTAAATCAGTAGCTGGCTTTTTCGATCACTGTACTACTTCCACCCATTTCATAGATTTTAGTAAAACAAAATTGTTACATTAAGGTGAAAAAAGAAAGCGTTTAGATATCTTAGAATTTTTAGAAATCTCCTCAGCACAAAAACAAAATCTCTCAATTGTAAATGATCAATTAGATTTCCGTTTTTCTCCGGTTTCAACATCAGTTTCTTGATGTATTGTGTTCGACCCAAAACATGCATGTTAACTGACTGTAATATTTTAATAAAATTGAAAAACGTATTGTCAAGTGTTTTATTTATTATTCATCAATATACAGAGTATTTCGAAATTCATGCGAGAAACTTCAGGAGGAGATTTCTCGTTTTCAAACTATAGTTTGAAATGAAAACGGTGAAAACTTGAATTGAGTTTTGATTGATCTAATTTTTTGGCGATTCAATGGAATATTTTCCCTTCTATACAGGGTGTTCCCAAATTGAGCGTACAAACGAAAAGGGGAGATTCCTTAAGTGAGTTTAAGAAAAAAAAGTCCCATAAAGATGGGGTCGCAAATGTTTCGTTTTCGAGATACAGGGTGTTGAAATTTTAATCAAAAACATGTGTTGATTATACGAGTTCATCGAATCTTTATACATCATCGCCACAGATCAGGAAAATTTCCATAAAAACTGACACAGAATTCATTCACCCCAGCTTACAAAGTGGTCTTCCCAACATAATTTGGATTTTCACGAGGATTTCGAGAGGATCGTTCAATTTTTTTTCTCGAAATCGTTGGTAGATACGACAAAACTACAAGAGATCGAAAAGTTTAGTATAAGAACCAAGCTTTTTTCTACATTTTTTCAAATTAACAGTTGCTCACCAAAAAAAAGTTCTGCAGAAGAACAGGTGGCAGAGTTCAAGAAAAAATACCACCCTGTAGATCTTCTATCGAAATTGCCATGTCACGTGGTGAGAACTCTCAAATGTAATATCTATGCCAAATTTCAGTTGAATATCTTGTGAAGTGTAGATATTATGAGAAAAAAACTTGAAAAAAATTCAAACTTCAACACTCTGTATCTCGAAAACGAAACGTTTGCGACCCCATGTTTATGGAACTTTTTTTTCTTGAACTCACTTAAGGAATCTCCCCTTTTCGTTTGTACGTTCAATTTAGGAACACCCTGTATACTACATTATTGTGTTCATATTGAAAAAATAATAATCCTTTTTTCAATATCCTGAGAGCTATCGATTTCATCAGTTCCATTATTTCGTTCTGAAATGAATTTGTTGACTGTCGGCAATGAAACCTTAAAGTATTCATTCGAAGAATTACATTCAAACGTAAAATACCATTTTTCAATATGCACGAAAGCGCAAACGCTCCCGGCGTTCACATCTTTCATTTATCGAAATTCTTGACCCAAGTGGAGCCGATATGAATCCAGCAATATCATAACTACAATCAACCAAATTTCACTTTCTGCTCGGACGCCAAAAATATCCATCATCTAACGATTTCATTGATATCTCCAATTCAACGTCTAAAGAAACAAATTTATTGCATCTTGCCTCGTACCTGGACATTCACACTTATTAAAAGAAGATTTTCGTTTGTTTACAAAGCAGTAATCATGGGTCATTCTTCTAACGGTAAACACATAATAATTATCTTTTAGAAACTCTTGAGATCTCGTGTTGGATATGCCACAGAAAAGAATTTATTTTCTCATTCTCTAAAAATACCTACAAGTGAGTATAATTCACGAAAAAATCGGAGAGTAAAAGTTATTTACGACAATGTCGTGACAGCATCTTAATGATATTCGTTGCCTGTAAGTGAAATATCGAAATTGATTCTTCTCTAGCCGCAAGAAATCCTTGACAAATTTGTTGGCCTTTGAACTTGAACCTTGGTCAATGTTGTTTTGTGGTTCTGTGATTAAATGGGCGGTTTTATTTGTGTTACTGACTGTAGAGAAAGCTGAGCTGATTTTTTTCAGGCAGGCTTTAATTGGGATAATTTCGAATGATCTAGCAATTATTTTTAGAATTCGAAATTATCACTGCTCATTCCTAGAATGAAGTAATACGTAGTCGATAGTAGGTTATATGTTTCCGGACAGAAAACTGATATCGTTGGTAAGATCCACCTTTATGTCGATATAATATATAGCTGATTTCGAACTGAGTGCATGAGTCTTCCTTTGAAATGCAAATAGTGCTAGATCTATACTGATTGTGAGAATACCTTATACGAAGTCCTATAGCGCAAGAACGTACTGTTTTAAATTCTGATCAAATTGAAACCACAAGTATTAAGGCCACATCATACAAAGAGTCACAGATTATTTTTGAAATAAACGATTTCGATTTAAGAAAAGCCCAGACAGATTCTTTTGAGCGCTCGTTCATTGGTGAAGCAATAATGCTATCACATCAAAAAATTTTATAGGACTCGAGATTGATACTAAATAGGTATATGGAAGCAAAAGCTGATCGGAAATATATTCTGCAAATTAGTCAAAAAATTAAAAATGTGAAGATCAATAATTTAAAAAATTTAATTCTATGTTTCTAATGACGCGAGATCCTCTTGAAATTTTGCATGAACATTCAGTAGGTATATTCATCTTTTCACTATAGAATCGGATATTTTATAATGGAAATTTAAAGATTCTTCAATATTTCAATTGAGTTTTCTATGGTTATGGTAACACTATGGCAAAAAAATTTTACATGAAGTTCATTAAGAGCATCTTGCATATGCATGTGGCTCCCAAATTTCATTTCGATTGGTTTCCGTGGCATTTGGGAACCGAATTCATTTTGAAGTCTCTAGGACAATCCCTTCGAAAGTTATCGTGCGGACGGCCGAACAGACAGAATTGAATTTGACCACGAATTCGTCATTAGGTAGTGCTATAATTTTCGACTCGAAATTCGAAAATTACAGAAATTTTAGAAAAAGTTCTGAAAACTTTTGTGGTCAATGCAGGGATCAAAAATGAATCAAACCAAACTGGTAATTCCACAACTAGCAATTCTGGCGAATGTAAAAATTTTCCATCAGTGGTGATACCAAAATTATTGTATAACTTACACCAGCTACATTTGTTTCACAGGAATTTCAATTAAAATCAATCTAAAATCCCATTTTCAAGTTTAATTCGCCATAAAAATGAGAAAAAAGAAAAACAAATTTGATCGAGTCCGATCAAGTACCTTTTTTCTTCTATGATTTTCGTAGCTTAGGACTCCTTAAAGTGTTTTAACCTAGCCAAAAGCTAAAAAACAGCTTTTTTATTTCTGAATCGAAAACGAATGTTTGAGTACATCCTACTCAAAACTGAAGTTCTAGTTTTCAAGCCTTTTAGAGTAGCTTACAGTGATTTCAGGTAGCTTAATATATTTTTTATTGAAGCAGTCAGGACGACCATGCTTAAAAAATGAAAACTGCAAAATACTAACTGCATAGAAAGATATGAATTTTTCAAACCTAGCTGGCAAAATGTCATTGAAAAACATTCAAAAAAATAATAACTCGAGAACTACAAAACAACGCAAAACATATGTGGGGAATTTTTGGATAGCCACAGGTCTGAGGACTCTAAAAATAATTTATTGACGTCAATCGACTGGACACCCTGTATATGCTTTATGATGAGCAGTGTAGGATATAGAAATGATTTCAGAACAAAAATCGAAACAAAGGTCAGAAATTTCTTTATTGTACCGTCCCTTTTGATGCAAACTTCATTATAAAATCTACGTCTTCAGATAACTTCATGGCAAACTGAAGCTCTGGCTGTGGCAGCAAAGAATTTCTCGTCTCTCTTATCAGTGAAAGGTTGTGATTGACCTAATTTTTCACTCAGTCCATTTCTCCTGGAAGAATTCTCCAGATTCCTGTTCCGCCTGATCGTAATCTGATAATGTGAAAACGAATTGCATTGCAAGAAATATTGGGGCTGGTTTATTTGAACCATCTAGATTTCGAGAGAGAAAGATGTTCATTCTATCGGACATTTCTTGCTCGCTCGCTACAAGGTGACCAGTGAAAAAAGTCATGAAAGCGAATGGAGTATCGTAGATATCGCTTTTGAAAAATGAGTACTGTGTGTGGCACGCAGCTCCGTCCTGCTGGATCCAAACGTCTCACATGTCCTTTTCGTTTGATTTGATAAAAAAAAAGTTTGTGTTTTTCACGTAAATAATAGTAATTTATGTAACAAATCTGAAGAATTCTAGGATGAACCCTAAGAAATTCGTGGAAGTATGTTGCAAATTGCGATGAAAAATGCACACAGTCAGTTGTCAGTTGTTTTTTCGTTGATATGGTAATGACATTCAAGGGCGGATTTACGGGGGGGGGTAATATCGAAAACCTTAAGAAAACTTACGCAAAGTGGAGCATATATTTTCATTTGTTTGTTTTTTTACTAATATTACTTCACTACTATTTATTCTTATTATATTATTCCTCCTAAATATTTTGATTAATTTTTTTTCAAGATTTGAACCTGATTTATCGATCTTGAATCTTTACTACCTCCCCCCCCATGAAAAAAAGCTATATCCGCCCTTGATGACATTGTCTAAACAATAATAATGATCAACAACGACGTGATTCGTCCTGGCCTAGACCGAGAAATGCTACTTTCCTAAAGAAAAAGCGTCAGGGAAGATTTATGCTATTTTGCCTCCGACACCGAAATAAAAAATGATTTTAATGTATACGAAATCGAAGATTTTTTACTCATTTTCAGGCTTTATGCAATCCTTGTGGCAAGCGTACACAAAGTATTCAGAAGCACTACGAGAATGATTGTCAAAACTCTACTGGAACTTAGAAAGATAGAAATTCCATTATGTCAAATGTATGTCTTGTACTAAATGAGAATGTATTCCAATCAAGAATTTATACACAATTCATGTTGACATCGTCGGAAAAATCTTGTAATCAACTCGGTTATTAATCTAGCGACTAATAGTCTCGAACTATTAACGCTTTCGCTCCGCTCACGCGTTAAACTATCTTGACCATTGGTCGCTGTCTTCAATAACCTAGTTGATTAAATAACTATAAATGTGTAATTGTCATGGGCAATCGAACACAAAGTATTCAGAAGCAATACGAGTAACGTCGCAACTCTAGTGGAATATAAAAACATCGAAATTATCTTATGTAGCGATTATTAAACAAGTAAAATAATGTAAAGTTTTCGTATTCACAACACTTTTTTAAATTATGTCAAATATCTTCCTACTGAGTTGTTGTAGGTGTTGTTACATAATATACATATGTCAGGAGCTTTGGCTTTCTATTCATGTCTAGTTTTCTATTGAACCTATATTTACAAACGTTACCAAAATATTGCTAGCAGAATAATTTCTCGTGGAAGACAAAAATATACTAATTTCGCAATTGAAATTGTAAAAAAATGTATGTCACATTAAATATGAACGGAAAAATATAGGTTCCACCGAGATTTGAACTGGGATCGCTGGATTCAAAGTCCAGAGTGCTAACCATTACACCATGGAACCGGCTGCATGTCAGATTGACAGAGTCGTACAGGACCCACTTGCGGAAAGATTAATTACAGAACATAGTATTCTCTTTCATAATAGTAACGTGATAAAAAAAATTGAGGCATTGGTGGGGCAATAATGTGCTTATCTCGAATTTTGTATATAACTTAAGATGAATGCAAAATCGGAACTATATCCTGGTGGAATTTATTCAAAAAAATGAAGTAATTATGTGAAAAATCAATAATTGAAACAAAAAAAACCGTTTCTTTGGTTCAGAAGATGCGATCCCCTTGAAATTTCGCATAAATATTCAGTATATCAAACTTCATTCGCGAAATAAATTTCAATCGGATATCTTGTTATGGAAATATGGAGATTCTTCTATTCAATATTCCAATATTTCGATTAGTGCCGTTTTTTTTGCGATATTGAATAGCAAAATTTTGAATAACCATATTCACATTGTACGCACTCTGAAAATCTCAAGTTCCTAGGAGAATCCCTTCGAAAGTTATTGTACTTACGGCCGGATATTTTTTCTGTTTCTGATCATCATTGATTTTGTTTTGCTGAAGTTCAATTCTAATTCTGCCATAAAATTTGGAATGAAACTTTTAGGGTCATGTTGCATGTGGTGCAAAATGTCATTTCGATTGGTTTTGTTTTGTCTGAGATATTGAGGAACAAAAATTTGGAATTGACATATTTTTTGGAACACCCGGTACGATTTGGCTGGTTAACGAGCTTAATCGCGGCATTTGGGAATCGTACTCACCCTGAAAAAACTCAAATCTCTTAGGACAATCCCTTGGAAAGTTATTGTACTAACGGCCGGAAGGACGGTCCCACGGACAAAATTGAATTTGACCACGGATTCGTCATCAGGGAGTCGAACGCTATTGTTCGAGAGCATTTTCGGCTCAAAAGGATACCTATAGCACTCGTTTAAGTAGAACGAGCGCTCGGAAAGATGTAAAATCAGAATGAATCCATTTCTTGAAATATCTCATCTAAAAAATTATATGAATGAACTTTTGGATTGGATTCGATGATGTCATAAAAGGTCATAAAAGACTTAAATGGAAAGTTAGAAATGTTATGATCCAACCTAACTTTGAAACAGAAATTCTTGTTATTTTCAGAAATCCTCTTCTCACCCTTGGTTTTCAGTGAAAAACGAAGAGTGATATGAGAAATTCTTTAACAATTTCAACAAGAGAAACCATTGGAAACAACAATTTTTCTCGATAAATACCCTTATCGGAAAACTTCCAATATTAATGGGGACACGACAAAATTAATTTCGCACTACCTATTCCTTTCAATAAAATCATTCAACGGAAAACTCACGTTCGGCAAGCTTTTTCGTCAAATTGCGAAAATGAAATCGATACCTTTCAACAGCAGGTTGGAATTTTATTTCAAATTGGTTGTCTGCGTATAGGTAGGTGTGTTGATTACAAAAAGGAATGTACAGGGTGATTAATTTATCTTGATAGCGTAATTTTTCTCGAAAAGGGATTTATATTCTTTTATTCTGTTGACGGTATTTGATAAAAGTCAATGTTGACTTGACATATGCGTAAAGTCGGAGAAAATAATTGAGACGCCAGGGTCGCCAGGCGTCGCGGCGCCATCAATTTTTCTTCTGAGAACAAACTTTTTTATTGTGTCATTCAAAATACGATTTAATTCTGAATGATCCAGATCCAGATTGAGGTGAGTACACATCTGGACTGTTCGCCAAAGAAATCTGAGCAATCGCATGACAATCTTTTCGCTCGGTGTATTTCGACGGATCGAAGCGATTTCATTCCGTCTCTTTATGTTTTTTTATTTTTTTGTGTTATATGTTGAGATTTCTAATCCGACAACCGACATATTGAAAAATTGTAATACTAATCGAATCTTTTATTCTTCTACTTTCATTTATCCATTAATGACCTAAACAATTCATTGAAAATTTTCGATGTAGCTATTGTAATTGTAAACGGGCTGGAGGAGATATTGCTTCCTCGTCCCTTCTGTATGTAATTAATTAATTAATTAATTAATTAGGATCTTTCGGTACAACTATCGCCGTAGCATTGTTTAAGGACTTAAACAATGGCCGTAGTGAACAACCAGAAAAGGATATTGCATTCCTCATTTGCTTTGCATTCAGTGCCTTTGCACCTGATTATTTAATTAAGATTTTTCGGTGGAGCTAAGAAAAGAGTAAAAGTATCGTTAAAAGATGAGCATATTCCCCAAAATAATGATCTTTGAAATATAAAATAATCTATGAAACCGAACGGGCTTATAGTGTTAACAGAACCATAGAAGATTCAATGGTAATATTGAAAAGAAGAATCTTTATATAATATTTCCATAACCAAGATATCCGATTCGAGTGAAATTTATTTTGTTAATGGAGATTGATATACTGAATGTTTGTGCAAAATTTCAAGAGGATCTTCATCAGAACTATAAAATTTAATTTCTTTTAAATTTTTGATCCTTTCTATATTTAATTTTTTGAATTATTTCCAGAATATAATTCCGATCTTGCTGAGATTTTATATTCATATCCTCAGCATAAATCTCAAGTCCTGTACAAAAGCTTGTGGTAATAGCCTCATTGCTCCACCAATGAACGAGCGCTCAAAAGCACCGCTCAAGGTTTGTCCTAAATTTTTTTTGGAGGTCTTTGTCATATGTGAAAGTTTTTAAAAATCTAAAGTTTTTTAGTGTTCGAATTATTAAAATTTATTTTATCTTTTCTGAACGTTTATGTCCATCGCCGAAATTCCCATTAGTAAACCATATGTTGATCCCACAACTTGTGGGCTCTAATAAAAAAATAAACTTCGAAACAATTCAACTGAATTTCGAATATCTAATAAATCACAGGAAAATATAAAAATCATTGATGTTCGACTTTGGAGAAATTTCAAAAGTGACAAATGTTTCCAGAAAGTAAAAGCTGAAAAATTCGAAAATGGATGTTTATCATTAAAAATACTGATATCAAGGATTTTATCACCGAAAATAGGACGAATTCAAAGGTATTTTGATATCACAATAAAAAACACGGAGATTGAAAATGAGAATTTATTCTTCAACTAATGCACAAAAAAATATTTCACTCTGACTGAATATTAAAGAAGTTGACATGGAAGTAGCTAAATTAATTTGTATTTAAAAACATCAATATCAAAAACATGAATAATATTTTTATATTCTTTCAAATCAAGAGCTGATTTTTGTCAGAAATTAATAATTGTGTAAAAATGAATTTCCCAATATCCATTCGAAAACAAAAGTCGAAAAACAAAGAACTTACCGCCAAGCAGCAAGTCCTCGCCAAACTTCGTAAATGCCGCAACTTATCCGATCTGAGAAACGTTCCTCACTTAGCCGTTGGCCGAACTGAATGCTCTCCAACAGACGAGAAGGAACAGCAAAACAGCACTGAAATGCCAACCTACGTTCACCGCCAATGCGCCTGAAGTCGAATCGCAGGTTCATTTCAGGATAGTTCAACCCTTCGCTGAAGAACGCCTCTGTTGGAAAAGTTTGCCATTTGTTAGGAAATTTTTATTCGTTTCAGACTGGTTATTGAAGAAATTCATCACAGTTTTACACTTGTTATTACAATAATTGTTTGGAAAACAATAGTCCCTTTAGTTCGATGAGAAAGTATCAACTCATTCAACTGCATAAAACTTTAGAACAGTTGAAGACAGGGAAATAAAAAAATAACAATGTTAGCTATGGCTACCAGTTCTTTCAAGCCTTACTCCTCTATATAGGGTGAACTGCCTTGGACAAGAAACTTGTAAGAGTGAGGAACTAGCCTCGTTGAAGTCTTCACAGTTACTAGATTTCATTAGATCTCTGGAACTGGAAGGCGAGCTGTGAAGGTTTTTGGCCAGAACAGCTCTGTAAGGGGGCACAATAGACCTTAAGGTCGCAGTGGACTGTAACCCCTCTGTAAACTATCAACTATCAACTATATAGGGTGAACAAATGCGGGGGACTTTGATGGGAGATTCCTCGATGAAAATAAGCAGGGGTAGTTCATATAATTTTCTTCGAAATCGACCCGTTTTACAGCCTTTGGAAGGCGATGATTTTTTTACGACTTCTTAAAAACACTGAGTCATAAAACTAGATATAATATGAAGCACTAAGTAGATGTTACTCTCCCAAATTTTTTTAGATCTCATAACACTATTATTAGAGGTTGAAAATTACAACCCCCTTTGATTTTCATTCAAAACATGTTTTCGTGGGATAGATTTTCGAAAAATAAATTTTTTTATGGTGTTCCATTCTATTCTGGGGAAAAAGAGTCTCCTGAAAAATTTCGATAAAGTCGATATATTTCTCGGAAAAAATAAAAACTTACAAGCAGTTATGATCACTGTTTATTCCATTTCTTCGTATAAGTGTTCCATAGAATGAATATTTTAAGATATTGTATGTAATTTTAATTACTAATTTCCGGAAGAAAATTATATCCGTAATATTTTAATTTCACGAATAGAACTTTCTTCCATTAATAAGGATAATTGACAAAAAAATTTTTATTTTTTTTAGGATACTATGGAACATACGATAAAATGGAATGACCAGTGATCATAACTGCTTGTATGTTTTTATTTTTTCCGACAGAAATATCGACTATCGAAATTTTACAGAGGACTTTTTTTTCTCCAGAATTATGGGAAACCATAAGTGGATTTTATTTTTCGAAAATCTAACCCACGATAACAATTTTCGAAGGAAGATCATAAGGGGTTGTTATTGTCAACCCCTAATAATAAAGGTATGGGATCAAAAAAAATTGTGTAACACCTACTTAATGAATCATATTATGTATTATTTTATAACTGAGTATTTTTTAGGACTCCTAAAAAAATTAAAACTGTCATCCCCTTCCAAAGTCTGTATCTTGGAAGGGAGGTCGATTTAGAAAAAAATTTATATGAACTACCCCTGCTCATTTTCATCGAGGAATCATCTCTCTAAGTCCCTCACATTTGTTTACAGGCACCTTGTATATCCGCAGGCAGGCCAAAACTTCGAATATTTTGAACAAAAATTGCTCTACAAATCCATTTCAAATTATCCCCTTTATTCCAGATAATAGGATTTGATGTTAAAAATCACGTAACCCTTTGGCTTATTTTCTTACCACAAATTGAAGCGATAAATCAATTTGGAAATCCGAGTGGAACACCTGCAATATTCAGAACAAAGAAACTGATACCTCGAGTAAAGTTCCCTGATTTGATCTGCTAAAGAAAATATGGACTGTATGGACGTATAAGAACAAGTCATAAGTGTGTAACAGCATGCTTTCAAATGAAATTCAGTTGTGCGTCCTAGTTGCGAAAGGGGATAAGGAGAGGAGACAATAGAACATCTCATAGATAGTCGTTCCATATTAAATTTCAGGGTGGTTTAAGATCTATACATGAAGTTAATAATTCATTTTCAAATTGGGGTTTAATTCTAAATCGATTTGATAGAGTTTCATTTCATTTTTCTGTTTCGATTTTTTTATTTCAGATTCAAGAATCCGAAGGTATCTTGGAGAAGGTTATCGGTTGAATTTAATCGAAAAAAATAATCATTTTCACAAATCCTTCAATGGTCATATACATAGTTTTCAGTTTTACATTTTTTAAATACTTCGATACAGGGTTTTTCCTGTGAGGTACCCCGTTTTGCCTTGGTAAGGGATTTTTGTTTCGTTTTATGTTAGTTATTGATTTCATAAGAATATATAGTCCGTTCACGAAAGGTTGAGCACAAAGTAGGCGTTTCTTTAATTATCTGAAGTTGGCAGTAGGTATTTACTGTCATAGAGTAAAATAAAGTTAACGTTGCCGAATGTACTCGGTTTCGTCCGACGAGCTTGCGAGTTATCAGACAACTCTATGCAATATTGACAACATTGCGTATCAATCTGACAAGAAAAAAAGAACATAACCTAAAATTTCATATACACAGTGGAATATGCCAAATTTCTATGGCCAACCGACGGCTCAGCCTTTCGTGAACGGACTATAGATTGAATTATAATGTCAAAAATCTCATCAAAGCTACTTGACAAATACGTGCGGACGCTATGAAGATCTTACACCAAAAAAATTGAACAAAGCCCTAGCTAAAATCCAAAGATTTTGTGCACTCATTCATAATATGAAAATTATAAAACCAATTCAAATATTCTGAGAACTAACTTCCTCATTTATAAATTTGAATTTCATTTTTAAATCTACCCTGAAACCCCAAGTTTTGAAAATGTTTTTCTGGCATTTATCTTATCAAGTTTCAACTCTCAGGAAATATAAATTCGAATTATAGTTTTCCAGTACTGAAATGCCAACCTACGTTCATGTCAGGATAGTTCAACTCTTCGCTGAAGAATGTCTCTGTTGGAAAAGTTTCCCATTTTTTGTCGGGCAGTTTTTAATCGTTGTTTGAAGTTTTAGATTGGTAGTTTGTGAAGTTCATTGCAGTTTCAGACTTATTATTACAATAATTGTTCCGAAAACAATAGCCTCTTCAGTCTCCGTTGAGATTAAATGTATCCCCTCGTTCATCTGTATCAAAACTTCAAACATTATCAAGATTAAAAAAAGGAAGAACTAATTGTGTCAACTAAGAAGCTGTAATGTCGAAATGCAGTGGAATCCACCCATAATTACATCGAAGGCTTTGACAAATATGTACAGCTGATTCACTTTTCTTGGTAACCTATTTTTTTTCGAACCAGGAATAATATTTTTCATTCTGTTGACGGTATTTGGTACAAGTCAATGTTGCCTTGAGATGTGCAAAAAAGTCGCAGAAAATAAGACGCCAGGCGTCGCGGCGTTATCAGCAATTTTTCACCAATACCATACTTTTTTTATTGTGTCATTCGAAGGATAGTTTATTTCTGAATGTTTTTTCTGAATTCCATTTCTTAGCGTCAGCGTATTTAATCGTATTCCATTTATTTTTTTATATTGTGACGGTATGCCTTGATTTAAAGACATAGATATGATTGTGTTTCTTAAAATAGAAGAGACTTTTTTTTTAAACTATTTCTCATTAATTTTATTCATCAAATATTATATTTTATAACAATGAACAATATTTTATAATAAATGCAGCATGTCAAATCATTTGTTCTAAGTAGCGGCCATTATAATTCATTCAGAAATTATATCTTTTCCTTATTTCATTTGTTACGGTACAAATTTGTTTCTTTATGTTTGATGCGAGGTTAGGTTGGTCACAGATCATTCTAAGTCTTCTGTGCTGGGTAATGTCATTTCGTAATTCGATGGCCCTTGGTGTTCGGTCAGAATTCTGACAGAAACCATGTTACGATGTTGTTTGTTTATGTTTAATGAAAGGTTAGATTTGGGTCACAGAGCATTCTCGTTTTCTGTGGGGGTAATGTCATTTCGTTATTCGATGGTTCTTAGTGTTCGGTCAATTTCTGACAGAAACCGGAAAAAGGAAAGAAATTAAGGTTATAGAAATCTAATGTGTGGTATGTGCTCACGGATTTTTCTCAACTAAATTTATGATATTTGAAATCATCCTTGGAGGATTAAAGTTGGAAAACCGTTTAAAAGTGTTGCTGAAAATAGTTAGTGGATTAGTTTGCCAGTAACACTCTCGAAAGAGGATTTTTGTGCACATTACCTCGAGGTGGTTCTTGAGATTCTTCACCATACGATTTATCAAACACCTAGGTGATCTTAAAACATCGATCACGTGGAATAAACCCCATAATTCAGGGGTTTTAGGATTGGTTCTAGAAGTCTAGAAGTTTGTAGAAGAATTAGTTCTAACAATTGTCGAAGATTAATACTGGACAGTTTGTGGAAGGGTATACGAGACAGCCAACGTATACCAACTTCGTTGGAGTGGATTGTAGAGGAGGAAGTCGTGAAACTCACGGAAAAATTATTGTTGTGAGTCGGAGTGAGGGCGTATGCGAGACAGCCAACGCATACCATTCCTTGGAGGAAGTTGTGTTTGGAGCGTCAGACGTTGAGAGAAGGAAGAGGGGTGTACGGGACAGCCAGCGTACACCAAACGCTCTTGGAAGAAGCGAAGGAGTAGACAGGTTTTTAAAATAAGAAACTTGAACATTATAAGATTAATTTGAAAGATATTTAATTAATTACTTAATCATAACTTTGAAAATAAAATAATCTATAGTTTTGTTCGGTGGAAATTGAACGTTTTGTTCTTGTTATAAATTGAAGTATTTTGTGTTGCCATACGTGCTGCGCCCGAGCTCGAGCGACGCGTCTCTCACTCTCGTTTCATCGTACCTCGTTCAATTTCAGCTATCGTTTTGCAAACAATTTGTCAACTCAGAAATCTTTTGTTACCATATCCTGTTGACAGTATCTTACATCATCCGATCTTTGACTGTATATGTATATCTAAAGCGTTATTATATGTCTACTGAAGTTAACTAGCTTTCTTTGGTGTGTTAGTCCTTTTGGTAAGTTTGGGGACACCCCACCTGAGGGTTTATCTGTGGCAAATTTACCTGGCGCCCATAAATTTATTTATCAGTATAATTGAGAACCCCACCCATCTCCACTGTAGCTGGACACGGGAAACCCTGCAGATAGCAGTAGATAGTAAATACATTACCAGAAATTTGATTGTATATCAAACATAGATATTTTTAGGTAATAAATTGGCGCCCAACGTGGGGCCAACAAAACTTTTGAGGGCCTGCGGTTGACATTTGAATTGTTTGAGGTACGAGGTGATGCTTGTTTGGGAAACCTAACTGCCTTGAATTGAATTGTTTGGTTTGATCATTTGATTATTGTGAATTTGCTGATACTTGGCGTTACTTGTATTACAACTTGTATTATTTCGGAATTTTTTTTCTTGTATTGCTTCCGAATATTTGTTTGGTGATAGGATATCATTGATATGATGGATGAGTTTAAATTAGTAGTCAATAGGCTGGATAAGAGCCAGTTAACGTATGAGTTGGCTGTGCGAGGCATGTCAGCAGGTACGGTGGGACAGATGCGTACTAATTTAGCTTTATTGCTTAGGCAGGAGAAGAAAAAGGTTAGTTTTGCTTACCCGGAGCATCCATTCTTATTCCAGGATGATAAGACCGCGATTGAAGTTCTTTTGAGTCGGTTGGTGACGGAGGTGGAAACCATTGATTTCAGTACATTGAATGTTGCGGTTAAATTCACCACTGAGTTGCAGCATTTGATAGGTAGGATCGAAAGGAGTAATCCAGTGGACGACGAGGAGGTAAAGAACAGAGAAGATTTTCGCAAGAGGGTGGCTAGTCTGAAGTCGGTTTGTTTGAAAAAGCTGATTAAATGTAAGGAGTCTACAACTGAGGTGATGGAGGCTGACGACGAGGATCAAGATTCGGATGAGAGTGGGGGTTCAGAGGAAAATGTTGATTTTTCAGGTTTCATGAGAACTACTTCCCCTCCCAAGAAACTTTCTTCGTGTTTGCCTACCTCAATGAAGTCAATTCCGGTTGAGAAATGGAACTTGAAGTTTTCTGGCGATAAAAGAGGTTTGTCCGTTAGTGCGTTTCTTGAAAGAGTCGAGGAATTGAAGGTGGCTAGGAATGTTTCAGACGCCCAATTATTAAGTAGTGGGATAGATCTCTTCAGTGGAGTAGCATTGCATTGGTTTAGAGAGGTGCGGAAGGGTACGACTACATGGGGTGACCTCGTGAGAAGATTGAGGGAGGATTGGCAACCCTCAGATTATAATGACAAATTATGGGAGGAAATCAGAAACAGGAAGCAGGGTCCGAATGAGAATATAATAGTTTTTGTGGCTGTGATGTCGTCTATGTTCGATCGTTTATCTCAGAATATTTCAGAGCAGGAAAAGTTGAAAACTATCAAGAAAAACTTGCATCCTTACTATTTGGATAGGGTAAATTTAGGTACGGTCAATACCGTGACGGAATTAAAGACGATCTGCCGTCAGATTGAAGATCAAAAGAGATTGGTGGAGTCATATTCCTTGCCTTCTAGAAAAGGTTGTTTGGAACCGGATTTGGCCTATGTCGACACTGTACCCTCAGGGAGTGCTGAACCCGATAGATCTTTGGTGGTGCAAGCGGCGCCTGTGCAGACCGAGATGCCGGAGGGGATCCGCCATATAAAATGTTTTAATTGCGGTTTAGCAGGACATAAGGCAGTTGGATGTTTGAAACCTAAGGTTCTGAAATGCTATCGTTGTTCGAAACAGGTTTCACTCACGGTTAAAACATGTCCGTCTTGCAATAAAGGTAAGAATTCGGGAAACGGGGGAAATCGTCACTGATCAGTCGCGGCGGTGGCGATGTTGCAAGCGACATTACTTCTTCTCACAATCGGTTGGAAGATGATATGTCCCCACACTTTCTTCCAGTTTTGGATTATTTGATGGGTCAGGCTCAAGGCGATAACCGACCCTATCTGAGAGTTGAAATTTTGGATAGAGTTTTCATGGGTTTATTGGATTCAGGGGCATCTAGGTCAATATTAGGTAAGCCCGGTTGGAAAGTTCTGCATGACATGGGCGTATCACTGCAGACGTCGGATACCAAGTTTTGTAAGGTCGCTAATGGGAATCTTTGTTCAGTTTTAGGAAGTTGTGATCTGCCGGTGAAATTTAAAGATAAGGTCGTTCTGGTCAAAATGTTGGTGATACCAGAGTTACCGCAAACCTTGATTCTGGGCTGGGATTATTGGAATTTGGTGGGTTTGATTCCATCGTTTAAAGAATGGCAATTTAGCGGAAGGGATGCAGAGGTTGATTCAGTGGATGTCTTGCAGGGCCATGATGTCCTGGATGACGGTCAAAAATCATTGTTGGAGTCGGTAATTGAGAAGAATTTCAGCTCGCTGGGGGAAGGTTTGGGTTGTTATAGATTCGGCGATGTTGATATCGAAGTGGATCCTAACTGTGAACCGATCAAACAACGGTACTATAGGGTTAACCCAGTAATGCAACAACATTTGGACAAAGAACTAGACGAGATGTTGAAGTTAGGAGTAGTGGAGAAGTCGGATAGCCCGTGGGCATCGCCCATTGTGTTGGTGAAGAAGAAGGTGGGATATAGGTTTTGTGTGGATTTTAGAAAGGTCAATGCTGTCACCAGAAAAGATAGTTACCCTTTACCTATGGTATCGGACACGCTGGATAAGTTAAGAAATGCAAGGTTTTGTTCAACTCTGGACGTCAAAAGTGCATATTGGCAAATACCTCTTGCCAAATCAGCCAGGCAATACACTGCGTTTACGGTTCCGAATCGGGGCCTATTTCAGTTTAAGAGACTACCGTTTGGATTGGTCACTAGTGGAGCGAAATTTCAAAGAATTATGGACAGGGTTATTGGAGCAGATCTCGAACCGTATGTTTTTGTTTACCTTGACGACATAGTCATCATTTCGGAGACATTTGAACATCATTTGGAAATTATAAATGAGATATTTCGTCGCCTTAAAGAGGCAGGGCTCACGTTGAGTAGAGATAAATGTAAGTTCTGTAAGCCCCAGCTCAAATATTTGGGATATGTGGTCGATCGATATGGTTTACATGTGGATCCGGACAAGGTTAACGCTATGTTGACTTTACCGACGCCTACGAATGTGAGGGAGGTGCGTAGAATTGTGGGTACTCTTTCGTGGTACAGGCGTTTTGTCGCTAAATTCAGCGAGTTGATTTCTCCTCTAACATCTTTGCTTCAGAAGAATGCGAAGTTTCATTGGAGTGCCGAATGTGAGGTGGCCTTCCAGAAAATTAAACAATGCTTGGTTTCCGCCCCGGTTTTAAGTTGTCCGAACTATGAACTGCCGTTTCAGATTCAGGCTGATGCTTCTGGGTATGGCATAGCCGCTGTGTTATCACAACCTCATCCCGATGGGGGAGAGAAGGTAGTTGCTTACATTAGTAGATCTCTGACAAAGGCAGAAAGAAACTACTCAACAACAGAGAGGGAGTGTCTTGCGGTGGTATGGGCTATTGAAAAGCTTAGACCATACGTCGAAGGTGTACCGTTTACGGTAATAACTGATCACCATTCATTGGTGTGGCTCCAGAGTCTTAGGGATCCCGTAGGGAGGTTAGCTCGATGGAGCGTCAAATTGCAACAATATGATTTCAGAATCATTCATCGGAAAGGAAAAGAGCATGTAGTTCCCGATATGCTCTCGAGATCAGTGCCTATATTGGATTTGGTAGATGTGGGCGAGGAGGATAAGATCCCCGATAAGTGGCATGAACGGATGCTTCGTCAAGTAGCAGAGAAGCCTTTGAAATATTCACAGTGGAGAGTTTCTGAAGATGGAAAGGTGTTGTATAAGCACGTAAAATGTGGGCATCCCGATTTAAATTTGGAATCGGATAATTGGAAGATGGTTGTGCCGAAAATGCAACGGCGAGAAGTTATCTCGGCGTCCCATGATCCACCGTTAGCTGGTCATGGCGGGGTATATAAAACGTACCATAGGGTAGCGGAAAAGTTCTACTGGCCAAAGATGAAACAGGACGTCGCAAAGTTTGTGAAGGGATGTGTCACTTGTGGAGCACATAAGGTTCCTAATAAGAAACCGGCAGATAAGATGGTTTCTCATCCGAAACCAGCTTTACCGTGGGAAACAATTTCCATGGACTTAATGGGTCCATATCCTAGATCAAAAGATGGTAATTCGTTTTTGTTGGTAATAACCGATTATTTGACTAAATTTCCTCTTGTTTTTCCGTTGAAGAAGGCCACGGCCGATAGGGTGGTGAAAATTTTGGAAACCTCTGTTTTTCTTATGTTTGGTGTTCCCAGGTTGATCATCGCGGATAATGGCGTTCAGTTTGCTTCTAAGAGTTTTAAGCAATTGTTAGAAAATATAAAGTCAGGATTAAGTTCTGCCCTCTGTATCATCCAAGGTCTAACCCGACCGAGAGAATAAACCGTTCTTTAAAAACGATGATGAGGATGTACGTGTCCGATAATCATAAAGATTGGGACAAGCATCTCGCCGAGATTTCCTGTGCGATCAGGACAGCTGTGCATGAAACAATGAAGGTCTCCATTTTTCGCAAACTTTGGCAGGTCTTTTAAGTGTTCTGGGGAAGATTATGATGATGGTTGTGATGGCAGTGAAGAACCAGTGGACTTCACGACTCGAAATGTTGCGTTCCAACAACTTTGGAATGAGATTAAGAATAGGCTGGAAAGGGCTAATGACAGGGTGGTCCATGACTACAATTTGAGACGTCGGCAAGTGGAATACTATCCGAATGAGTTGGTGTGGCGAAGAAATTATGCGTTGTCAGATGCCGTGAAGAACATCGCTGGAAAGTTGACTCCGCGTTTCTTGGGTCCATTCAAATAAGTCGCAGGGTGTCCCCTTGGACTTATGAGCTCAAAGATGACGGTGGCGTCGTGAAGGGTGTTTGGCACATCAAGGACCTGAAGGCTTTCGAGCGGTCCGACGTGATGGTGTGATCAATTTTAGTGTACTAAACTGCTAAGAAATTCTCGGGCGAATTTCTTTAAGGTAAGGGGGGTCTGTTACGGTACAAATTTGTTTGTTTATGTTTGATGCGAGGTTAGGTTGGTCACAGATCATTCTAAGTCTTCTGTGCTGGGTAATGTCATTTCGTAATTCGATGGCCCTTGGTGTTCGGTCAGAATTCTGACAGAAACCATGTTACGATGTTGTTTGTTATGTTTAATGAAAGGTTAGATTTGGGTCACAGAGCATTCTCGTTTTCTGTGGGGGTAATGTCATTTCGTTATTCGATGGTTCTTAGTGTTCGGTCAAATTCTGACAGAAACCGGAAAAAGGAAAGAAATTAAGGTTATAGAAATCTAATGTGTGGTATGTGCTCACGGATTTTTCTCAACTAAATTTATGATATTTGAAATCATCCTTGGAGGATTAAAGTTGGAAAACCGTTTAAAAGTGTTGCTGAAAATAGTTAGTGGATTAGTTTGCCAGTAACACTCTCGAAAGAGGATTTTTGTGCACATTACCTCGAGGTGGTTCTTGAGATTCTTCACCATACGATTTATCAAACACCTAGGTGATCTTAAAACATCGATCACGTGGAATAAACCCCATAATTCAGGGTTTTAGGATTGGTTCTAAATTCTAGAAGTTTTGTAGTGTGTTTTTCTAAACAATTGTCGAAGATGGTATACTGGATTTTTGTGGAAGGGTTTAGAGATTGGTTTCTAACCAACTTCTAGAGTGGTGTAGAAGAAAGTGTAGAAATAGTGAATTAATACTGGACATTATAGTGGAAGGGTAGGAGACAGCCACGAATAGAAACGTTGGAGAGTGGATGAGGAGGAAGTCGTGAAACTCACGGAAAAATTATTGTTGTGAGTCGGAGTGAGGGCGTATGCGAGACAGCCAACGCATACCATTCCTTGGAGGAAGTTGTGTTTGGAGCGTCAGACGTTGAGAGAAGAAGGGTGTACGGGACAGCCAGCGTACACCAAACGCTCTTGGAAGAAGCGAAGGAGTAGACAGGTTTTTAAAATAAGAACTTGAACATTATAAGATTAATTTGAAAGATATTTAATTAATTACTTAATCATAACTTTGAAAATAAAATAATTTATAGTATTGTTCGGTGGAAATTGAACGTTTTGTTCTTGTTATAAATTGAAGTATTTTGTGTTGCCATACGTGCTGCGCCCGAGCTCGAGCGACGCGTCTCTCACCCTCGTTTCATCGTACCTCGTTCAATTTCAGCTATCGTTTTGCAAACAATTTGTCAACTCAGAAATCTTTTGTTACCATATCCTGTTGACAGTATCTTACATCATCCGATCTTTGACTGTATATGTATATCTAAAGCGTTATTATACGTCTACTGAAATTAACTAGCTTTCTTTGGTGTGTTAGTCCTTTTGGTAAGTTTGGGGACACCCAACCTGAGGGTTATCTGTGGCAAATTTACCTGCGCCCCATAAATTTATTTATCAGTATAATTGAGAACCCCCACCCATCTCCACTGTAGCTGGACACGGGAAACCCTGCAGATAGCAGTAGATAGTAAATACATTACCAGAAATTTGATTGTATATCAAACGTAGATATTTTTAGGTAATACATTGTACTTAAGTTACTTTGGCCAAAATATTAGGATTCACTTGGACAAAGTAACTGATAATGAACTAAGGAAGTGCTTAAGTTTGAATGATTAACCTTAACTCAGCGAAGTCGACCGCGACATTTCCAACTATAGAAACGAATTTTCTGTATAACGTAATTTCTTTATAACGAATTTTTTTGTGGATTTAGCAAAATTTTCCTTATAGGGAAGTTCCACTGTAATCTATAAAAGACATAATTATGATTTTCATTTGACAAATAAATGAAGCGACACACCTTTCTTATATGAATATTTCAGACTCATTGGTTTTATTGTCTGATTTTACGTTCATACAAGGCTTCACCTTTTTCCTATAAAACCCTTTTTTTTGTTATTTTTCAGAATTACAGTTACAGTTGCAATAAATGTTATAAGTGATTTTTTTTAATCATTTTCATCTCCTATTGTTTGCATCATTATTTTTTCATATCAATACAGATACCATGTTATTATTCTTTAGAATATATTCCAACTAAACAAGGTAAAATATCAATTTCTTCAATGTTTTCTGTAACCCCTTAAACAACCCTTGAAAAGGCATGGTGTAATGGTGCGACTCATTTGGGGGAGATTTACCCAACAAATAGCCTTGGAAAAAGGATCGAATATAGACTTGAATAAAGGCATGGTGTAAAGCCGGCCATAGATATCGTTATTTTTCATTCGTTTTCCTCGCCGCGATTCGAACCGCCGAGTCGTATCGCCGAACTGTTTTGCCCACACATTTTGGTCAATTCTGCCAGTTATTTTGCTGCCATTCGCGATTAGTACGCCATGAGGATGAAACATCTCTTAGCAGTTTTGGCTCTGAGTAAAAAGAAACGAGACTTATACTACGCTAATGGCAAATAACCGCCGATTCTCGACGAAATCGCCACACACCAGTCGGTATGCCACGACAACCGATGGACCGTCGTTCCAAAAATCAAAGCATCGGCAGATATTTGGAACCGACGATACGTACCGACGGTTTTTCGGCCACACACATCGGTTTTCGGCGCATTTGTCGGGACGCTTCTTATCGCCGCGATACGAACGGATGAAAAAACGATGTTATGGCCGGTTTAATAAAGTATAACAAGTGCACGGCCTTCTAAAGACTTCTAAAGAGGTTTAGAAGGCCGTTACAAGTGTTTACGCCACAAATTTTCGAGGTTGTCAACACTAAATACAAATACGTACCACCAACCAAGTCAGATACAAGCTTTCTCACTGCTCCTTTCACTCCTGCTTTCCTGATGAAAATTTCATAACACGTGGGGTAAAATGACACACCGTGTCTGAACCACACATATGAGAGAGGGGCCCACATGTGGTGGATAAAAAAGACAATTTTCGCACATGTATCAGGTAAAAAATTTGAATAATCCTATAATTTTTGCGAAGAGCACGAAACGTATACGAGTTGAGGAACTGGTTTCTCTCCTCAAGTTCCTGTGCTCCTGATATTTCTGTTTCAAAGTGAGACTGGAGAAACGTTTCACGGCGTAAACCGGTAATAACCGCGGTTATCATGTTGTTCGTTCCCTTCTTGTCCTCCTTGAATGCAAAAGTCCCATTTCAGGTTATGTTTACTGTTTTTATCATGGAGGTAAGGAAGGGGAACCTTGATGCAAAAATGTCACATAAAATCGGCCATATTTGTATGGGCAACTTGTGGCGGCAATTTTTTGGTTTATTATAGAGCACCTATTCAATGAATAAGAAATCTTTTTCAGCTAACACTGAATATCTTAGTGGCTACAACCTGTAGGAAAATAACATGAAACGAGGCACAAATAATAAAAAGTTCAGTAAAAAGTTAAGTTTGAAGAAGTCGACCAATTGGTGTGTACCTTTCTTTGTTTTGTGTTGTTCTGTTTACGTGACACTTGTCAAACATTAGGCCCCGTCCTCTTCCTTTAACTCCATGGTTCAATTCCGGGATATCCAGAACCCACGTTACTTATTTGTCGAAGTTCAGTTATTCACATCTTTATGATTGATCACAATCTGAACAGAAATCCATCCGTTATTTATATTTAAATTCGAAAAAGGCCCCTTATTTTCAATAGGAAATTCTCGTGTTACCAGAATTTTTGAAAAGTCTGTGGGATTTTTGTTCGATAATGTTTTTTCTCATAGTGAAAAAAATATGGTAGGTAAAATGTTCTCGGAAAATGCCAAAAACTTTGTTGCAGCTGTGGATTACTGGATGTGAAATTTTCAGCGTTTGAGTGCCCGAAAACATTTGATACATTTTTTACATATTAACTTAAATTCGAAGAGCCCTCCCTTATTTCCAATCGAAAATTCTTTCTTCAGAATATCAGAATTATTGAAAATCTGTGGGATTTTTGTTCGAAGAAATTTTTTTTGAAGTGCAACAATATGCAAAATTTTCTCAGAAACTGCGAAGAACTTTGATGCGGCTCTGACACTGGATGGTAAATTTCAGCGTTGACTGCCGAAAGCATGGTATTTAAAATTTATGATTTAATATCATGGTTCTGAAAAATGTGGAGAAATGTTTATTAGGGTAACAAAGGTTTTTTTGGACGAATATCTTTACTAAACTCAAGGATGAACCGTAAGCGAGCCCTGGAAGTTTGCGGTGCCAAAAAAAAATTGTTCAGTGAAAAATTTTTCGGCTACCATCCTGAATGAACCGCTGCATTCACTATTTTATTGCCAATTGCGATGAAGAACATGCAAACTTTTGACAACTAATTTCATATGAACAGTCAGTCGTTATTTCGTTTCTATGGTAATGATCAACATTTCAAAATCATAACCTACTTTCCGCCTAGTCCGGGATATACGGTTCATTTATTCACGACTATTGTGAAATCATCCGTCCATTGTACGTCTCTATGTTCGGCCTTAATAATACCCATTAATCACAAGGGATTAATGAGATTATAATTCACTGCTGTCAGACGCTTCATAGGTTTAGTTTTGATATAATATTCTTTAAATCGTTATTTTCTTCAGTATTCTGAAGTACTTCAACTAACAAATATGGGCATACCTTCTCAATCGAGGGCCAATCTACTTTCATTATATCAATTAAAGGTTTTTTTATTACAAAATATACAATGACAGTTCTCCGAAAATTTCTGATGTGTCACTTGACTTTTTCCACTCTTGTCATAGAAGGGTATTGTAGCGGTCGCCAAATGTAAAATCTTCAAGAAATATATTCAGTAGTCGTGGATGAAGGATTTGGTATTGGGGGACTTATCCTCGCGAATAATAGCTTTATAGCATTATACGCTCGCATAATATATACTATTTCAGTATATAATTTGAATTAACAATTGTATAAAGCGTGAAACTTGGAACCTCTGTAACTGTTTCAACCGCATAGAGGACGTGCTGATTTTCGACCTCAATTTTTTTGCATATTTCACTCAAAAATGAAAGGATAATCATCTTAAAATCCGCCAGTGAAATTATTCATCAATACTAACCATACTGAGGAGTGCTCGCCATTTCAATCAATTTCATGTTATTTCGATACTGTTATAGGCAGTGCTGGTCAGCTTTGAAAAGCTCTCAGCTACCGACATTGATAGTTTTCGATTTCGAGGAAACAACATCAATTATATTACGGGATAGAAATGGATTGAACTGATCGAAATTCCAGCCAATCGATAAACAGCTTACCTACACAGAGTGGGGAAAAATAACTCCTTTTGCGTATTTTTCCTGTAAGTGAAGAGCCCAGGAAAACGTTGGTGAATTTTCAGATATTGATTCCTGACCATGGGAAAATTGTTTGTTTTGGTTCTCTATGAGTTTTTCCTGCAAAAATTGGAGGAACCCTTATTCTGCCAACTCTTTCCTTCTTCACTGCTTCATAAAAATGAATAATGCAAAATTAACTTTCTCTCAATGTTAACTTCACTTCTAATTTTGTGGACCTATGTATTATAAAAGTGTTTTTGAAATTCCATCTTGGCTATAACTGATTCAAGCTTGACGAAATGTTTTGGGGATATGGAAATTTAGTAGATTTCTACCGATAGCCGAAGGAAAACATCTTTGATTTCAAACGGGGCAAAACACCTTTTCGAACTATATATGCATGCAGTTTAAAATAAACAGGTGAATCGAGTAATTTTTGTATGATTTTGTGAAGATCTTATGCAAACTAATTTTTTCTTTCCGGAAGTTATCAAATTTGGACAAAAGTGGACGTACTTGCGCCCTTGCGCGGTTTTTCGGCGGAAGTCAAAGGACTGGGCAGCGCGATCGGCAGTAAGTAAGTATGTCAGTGGAGCCCAGTGGAGCCCCTGATAACTTTCAAGCGCCAAAAAAAAACTGAAGACGAAAAAGTGAGTAGTGATTAGTAAAAATTCATCGAATAAATTCTTCAATATGAAATTTTATTGGTTCAACATCTTAAAAATATACAATATAAATAAATTTCAGTACAAACATTCAATAATAGTATATATACATTTATACACACTTTTGTCTTGACAATATATTATTACGGTCAGTTGTGCTTATATTCAGTTAACAACAAACTCTACTTTGCACTTGTAATAATCATCTTTGGTAAAATTAAAAGAGTAGATCAAATTTCCTTGTTAATTCAATGAAACAATTTGGTGAAAGTTTCATATTATCTATACCTATATCACAGTGGCATCGTAATTCGATGCAAAATTAATCGTATAATCAATATTTTCTTCATTAATTTGGCACGTTGAGATATACATATACTAAATTCGATCAAAGAGTAATTGCTTTTTTCAAAACATCTTCAAATATAACTATCTTGAGTTTTATAGCAAACTTATACTGAGATATTCAAGGTTCATTTAAAACACACAGCATTATTTGTTTGTACAAGATTTGACTGAAAAATTCTTCTATAATGATTTCGCCACGACTGAAAACTCAAAATCGTTGGTAATGCATGGCTTTCATAAAATCTCTATTTTCAGGTATCAATTTCGAAATAAAACAGCAGTTAACATCATCAAATTGTCCACCAAGAACTACCAACTCTAGAAGATATGCCAGAAGTATCGAATGTATGTACAATTTTTGCTGAAGTTAGAGAGCTCAAACTTAATTCACTTGCTATTCTAGGGCTCTGTAAATTGATAAGACTAGCTAATTTTTCAGCCTCTCTAACACAAGCTTCCTGCTGAATATCTGTAGGATTTTTCTCGGTTGATTGTACAGTAACGAAAATGTCCATCTCTACAGTAAGATAACCTCTCAAAGTACATTGTACGACTTGTATCTGTCTCTCAAGAGATTTGAGCAATGCTCGTAGAGTTAAGGAGTCTGTACTTTCATTTTGGAGAGCATAAAGTGCTCTGTCGATTTGTTTTGTGGAATAAAGGAGTCTTAAAGCTCCTCCACAAATTGGACAACATGCCCAGAGGAGTTATTCCTAAACAATTTGGGTTAGACAGTTCCTTACAGATAACATTAGGACAACGAGGGCTTTTGGTATCTGTTATGAGCCCAACAGCCACACAAGGTCCTAAGTAATCAACAGCAACCATGTCGGCGAATGCAGCGCACTCTGACGTGTAGGTTCGTCCATTGATGCCACATACTTGTCCACTGTTTTGGCAGTTCTTCAGACAAGGTCCTTTTATGCAAACTTGGCATTATTATGGGCCATGAAGCAAGTGTTTGAGTATTGTCGATTTTCTGTATCGCACACTGGATCCTCTGGGAGATTCTGCAGTTTGTGGAACCATTTACTGCAAAATGAGAGAATTTATTGCGAAAAATGTTGAGATAGTAGGTGCTTGAAGCATACAGAGAAAAGGATAAAAAATATACATACCACACATGAACTGCGTACAAGGTTTGTGCATCAAGGAGAGACATACTTTTGGATCTGGAACACATTTGTATCCTATTGGACACTTTTGAGTCTTGCAGGGATCTTGACATGGCAAAAGATCGATGTTAGAGTCACTAAGCATCGCACATCTGAAAAAAAATGTATTGCATAAGTCAAGCTCACTCGATTTATTAGGTATGTCATTCGATTTAAAAGACTTTTCTTGATTCATTAGATAAATATATTGAATAATATTGTGTGAAATTTCAACAATAGCTTAGAGGACTAGGAAATCGATTGTAAAATGCCGACGTTTAAATCTTAATTTCTTGTCTGCTTCTAGCTGATTACAAGGAGATATTTCAAATGCTTTTTTATCCATAATAATCCCATAACCTATCGAAATTTGTTCATTTCCAACTTGTACTTTTTGTCGAATTACATCCCCTGAACCGAATCAGTGGCGGCTGCTCAGAGGAGGCTGGGCGTCCCCTAATTTAACTGCATTTTATTCCATTTTAAATTCAAGTTCAAACAAAAAATAATTACAGGTATCTGTATTATTTCCATCCTTCTACCTACTATACAAATCTCAAAGCAACAAACATATGTTCATTACTCAGCGATCTGAAATATTCATACATTATCCGCAACACACAATCAGCGTAACGAATGCAGGTAAAACGCTTTAGCGAAGGGGGCTTACTTCCTTCCACGAGTCGAGATTGGTTAGAATGTAAATTTCAAATTTCTTCTGTAGATCACGATCGGAGGCCCGGCTCCGCGGCATTATTTTTCACTTCTAGGCGAACGAGCTTAGGAAACTGAATGTTCGATCGGCCCGAATCAACCCCGCCGATCGAAGATGAAGATCAGCCGTTGTTTTTGGATTTCCTCCCTTTTTATTAACGAAGTATTAGTCCTCTCAGCGTGCGATTTGTGGTTTTGTGAAATTTTTCAGAGAAATTTGTAGGTAAGATTCTAATATTTCAGCAAGAAAAATGGAAACGGAAACAAGAAGTGAGAATTATGAAGCAAGTGGTGAACTTAAGAAACGCAAGATGTTCTAGATTTTATTTTGAATGATAAATTCAGTAAAATGCTTACGATGATAAAATTTTCATAACTCAAGTAATTAAGACATCTCAACCAACAATGCAACTGTGATTACACAACGCTTGTTTACATTCCAACAAACCAAAACGCCAGTGATATAGCGTGTAATGGGTCGATTACATTGAGATACTTTTCAAGCTGCTACTGAGGGAATTTAGGAGCTGATTGTAAATTTGCTCATTGTAAATGTGTTCACTAGCCAACAATCTGATTGTAAAAAAGCTGCGACTAAAGTTGAAAGCTGGGCTACACGCTAAATCGCTTGTTGGCATGTAAACAAGCCTTGTGTAATCACAGTTGCTACTAAACAAGATGTAAGTTCTCATCTACTCGGTGGTTCCTGGTTCTTTGAATGTGAAAACGTCTTTGACATTTATCTTAAATCCTTGACAACGATACAAACATAAACAACCTCACGTGGATCGCTAAAATGTTGGCTACTCAGCGAGTTGACAGTTTTGGTGTGTAATCATCACAATCTCACAATAGTCCGGTCTATTTAGACAATCGAAGTTACATAAAGTCCCAACAAGCTGAATTTCTGTGAAGTTGTTCAAAACATAATTATAAACAATGTCTAAAAGTTCCTCATCATTTCCCTGTGAGGAAAAAATTTTATTCGAGGTCAAATGTCAAAAAAAATGAGTTTTTCTCGCGATTTTCAGCAAAACGGTAAGTTTTATCATAAAAGTACCTCAGACAAAAATTGTAGATCATAAAATTATCTATAAAAAATGTATCAATACTTTTTTTCTTACGAGCCACCGTTTTTGAGATATAACGATTCAAAAAGTTATAACTACTCGCTAAGTAAACTACCTCAGGTGGCGTGAAAACGTGTGCATATTATGACGATAACGACTTTTATAACTTTTGAATCGTTATATCTCAGAAAGGGTGGCTAATAAGAAAAAAAGTATTGATACATTTTTTATAGATAATTTTATGATCTACAATTTTTGTCTGAGGTACTTTTATGATAAAACTTACCGTTTGCTGAAAATCGCGAAAAACTCATTTTTTTTGACATTTGACCTCGAATAAAATTTTTTTCCACAGGGAATGATGAGGAATTTTTAGACTTGTTTATAATTTGTTTTGAACCACTTCACAGAAATTCAGCTTGTTGGGACTTTATGTAACTTCACTCTCTATTTTTTGGTCTAAATAGACCGGACTACAAGCTAATTCAATCGCCTCTAAATTCGCTCAGTATAAGCTTGTGACGTATCTCAATGTAATCGACCCATTAGACTTCACTAGGAACATTCAAAAGAGAAACTTTCTTTACATTTTGAAAATATTTAGGAATAGTAGCGAAAATTTTTCTATGTCTAAAGGGTATTTTCTGTGATTGCTGGCACATACTGACCGAAACGATTTCCTATCTTTTCTGTTTAAAACTCAATAATACTTACTTCGCAAGACACGCTGATGGATACGAATTACCATTGCGCCCACATACAGGTATGAAGTGTGGAGGACAATTGCAGGGTAAAGTAGTATACGCCGTATTCCTACCGCTCAAGGCACTCGTCTCGCATTGCTTCTTACTACAAATCACTTCTTCAGCGTAACAACTGCAATGATTGCAGTCAACTTCAAAAGAGGATCCATGAGCTTGCTGAGTATCTCCAAGAAGACACGGTGATAAAGGTATGCATAAAAGTGGCTGACATTCTTCTATCCTGCCTTTGTTACATTTGCAAATCTTCAGGCATCCCCTTGGGTTGTTGGGTATAGGTATCCTTACGTAAGTACCATGAGGCACCATGTACTCGCTGACATTTCCCAATTTGCAACCCATCTCGCAGGTATATGGGGAGCACCGGGTACCATGGACACATTTATGGTTGACCACGCACACTTCGTTGACTTCACAAGGGTCACCCTTACATGGCGAAGATACTTGGGTTGCTATTCTTTGAGGAACGCTCTCAGAAGGCATAGTAAAATCTTCCAAACTGATGCAAGAAGCAGCAGGGTCTGATGGTGATATACCAGAGCATATAGTGTCGGCTGAGTGTTCCAAGTCCATCTCATTCCAATCCACACAGTGAGACAAGATATCTAAACAGTCCTGTCTGCAGATTTGGGTCGAATGGGTGTGACGAGAGCAAGGTTTGATCTCTAAAGTGCATGCTACAGTTTGCCAAAGGTTAGGGGTACAGTTTGTGGTGTTTTTTAGTGGAAGGCTGAGTCCGTAAAGAGAGAATCTGTTTCCTGTTTGCCAGTATCTAACGTCATTTCTTGCAGCATCATCAGCTTGAGTCGTGCAAGACCGGAACAATTGCGTTGGTCTGTTGTTGAAGTTGGTACAGAAGCTGAGCCCGTCACAGCCTAGTTCACATGGTTCGTCAACTGGAAAAATATTCAGAATTATAGTGATGAAAATGGTGGAACGTATTCGAGAGTGATATATTCCAATGTCTTCTACTATGCCACAGATATTTTATATTGACTTGATTAAGTTTTTTTGGTGCAAGAATTTAAGCAAGCCACTCTGGTATGAACAGTTTTGATTTGTTGATAGTATTGACCAACCGAATTTATGCAATTACCATTATCTATTCTATTACATCACTGATGCCGATGGATTTTCCTGAAGAAATTAGTTACAATTAAAGGCAGTCGACTTATTGTTGACGAAGCATGATGTTTGTATTTTAAGATAATGATTATGCTCACACTTGTGAAAAGGAACGTACCTTCATCTATGCAATTCCTCAAGTTTTCCTCAGAGGATTGATTTAGGCACTTCATCTGAAAATCCTTCCAGTAGGTTATCCAAGATTTGCTGAACGTTTTGGAACACAGTCTTTGGCATTGAGGGTTGCTGGCTCTCTGACAGCAATGCCATTTAGCACTGTCAATTCCAACCCGTGAAATAATCGAACCCCCGACTGAAGTGGTTGGAGTTTCTGGAGATTGAAGAAACATTGCCAGAAGAAATCCTGTAACGGAATTCATAAAATCAGGTATGACGACAGATTCAGAGAGTAATAGAAATTCTGAAAAATTATTCAGATCATCTAATGTGCACTGTTTCAAGAGAACTGGAAGAAAAAATATTGATATTTTTTTCAACCGAAAAAAAGTAATGTTATGTTATCTGTCTCAATGAATTCAATGAATAATTATTGAGTTGGATAACCAATATTTTCTATACTTTGTCCAAATTCAAGACGCAGTAAGAATGTAAGTAAACTAAATCGCAACTTTTATTGGTCGAACGGTGGACTTTTATAAAGAAGATAATGATTTGTTGTGATTGTCAAATTAATGGAAACATATGTATACGTATGTTTTAAGCATGCTCGTTTTTAAGCGCTTTTTTGGTAAATCTCGAGTTCTCATTTTTCATTCCAATCACCTGATAGCCTGTTTCCATGTTTTGATAAGCTCATGAAGGGTTTAGTGTTTGGTGATCTCTGAAAATCGGAGCTCTGCCGATACTCGTGAGCCCTTTTGCGGTGCTTAAGATTGCATTTTACTGCCCTGGAGTTATTTACCTTAAGCCGGATTTAGACAAAGCGCACCTACTCGCGCACCAGCCTCACTTCCGCTCCCTCGCATAGTGTAAACATGCTCCTCGCCATGAGGCCCCTCGTCCTCGGGTAGAGCCATTGCCGGTCGGTTTTTAGTCGCGCATCAAAGAAGCCTCGCTGTGTCGTTTGAACAAGCTTCTGGAGCTAGTGGAGTCCCGGCATTAGACTAAATGTTGATTGGTTTCGTGCACGTTGTGATAACTGACAGCACATCGGAGGTATAACAACCCCCCCTTTTCATACGTAATCATAGCAAAACAACGAGAGATTTTGGTTTTTCTCAAGTGTTTCAGTTGATTTATTGCTTCTTTGGATGAAAAATCGTGAAAATGGACCTATCAAATTGTTTATTAAGTCCAGATCATATTCATCCAGACGATATGTATAAAAATATCAGTTTTGGGCATTCACCCTTATCTACTGCAGAAGATTTATCTATCTAATGTGTCTTATTCCGATGATAAAATGTATCCTGGATTATTATCCATCAAATCAAGAAAACAAAGAGATTAGTCAGTTTCAGGACTTCATATTTGGACAAGGAGGAAATATAGACATTATTGGATGCCAATTCACCCGTTAAAGAAGGAGATGAAGAGTACTTGTTAATGGACAAATTGGTGTGATAACTTGAGTTTTTATAAATATATATGCCCTGAAATCATATCACTGGATTAAAACTCATTAGGTGTTCTTCAATTCGCAGTATATATTCTTGTTTTTATATGAGACAAGTAAAAGGTAACTGCTATCTCCGCTTTTCACTATTTTATAGAATACTAGCTGATCCGGCAACCGTTTCCTTGCCTTTTAAATTATAAATAACCTAGATACGACTGCAGCGCCACCTGTCGGGCTGATTTGTGAATCTAAACCATTCTCGGATCTCTACGAACACACACAAAAAATTTCATCAAAAATGTGTCCAGTCGTTTAGGAGGAGTTCAGTCACATACACACGCACACAAGAAATACTATATATATATTAAGATAGCATAAACATACTTACTTCTAACTATGTTTCAAAATTTTTACAATTCTTATTAGAGATTGAGTTTTTATTTATACAAGAGACAATAATTTGTTGGTTGTATTGAATGATGAACGCTTTACTTACGACAAAATATTTATTTATTTTTTTTAATCGGTATTTAATAGAAATCGTTTTCGTTTTACGTTGTGAATAATTGATATTAGTTGTTAATTTTGTTAAAGTCTTTCATTTTTCAATAAAATCATCATGGAATTCATGGGGCTTCATTTAAATAAACAAATATGATAATTTTTCTTCTTTCCATTTATTGAAGAATAAATATATAAATATCATATGATTCACTGCACCAGCATTCTTTGTTTCCACTGAATAATGATAATCTCAGCATACATTTTATCTCTGAAACGAGCCAAGTTAGATGGATAAATATCTTCCTTCTACAGTTAACAAGGGTGAATACCCAAAAATGATTTTTTCTACATATCGTCCTCGTTGAATATGATCTGAACTTAATAAACAATTTGATAGGTCCATTTTCACGATTTTCCGATGTGCTGTCAGTTGTCAAACGTGCACGAAACCAATTGCCACCGAGCAGCACGTCTCCAATTATAGTCCGTTCACGAAAGTTTGAGCGCATAGTAGGCGTTTGTTTATTTATGTGAAGTTGGCAGTATTTGCAGTCATAACATAAAATAAAGTCAACGTTACCGAATGTACCGGCCTCGTCCGAGGAGCTTGCTAGTATCAGAGAACTCTTTGTTATATTGACAACATTGCGTATCTATCTGACAAGAAAATGAACAACACAACCTAAAATCTTAATATACACAGTGGAATATGCCAAATTGTCATGGCCAACCGACGGCTCAACTTTTCGTGAACGGACTATACTTAGCACTAGGCAAATTTTGGAACAACCAATCACTTAGCATCGGTTCAATCTAGTGCTCGCGAGTACAAAAGTACTTCGACTGCTTTTACGAAATACTCGACAGGGAGCTTGGTAATCTCCAATGAGAATTAGCTGATGTAGCTTTCTCCTGAGAATCTTACCTGCAATAAAAATGGACCACAGCCTCCACCTTCTAAGTCATCTAGTAATGATTGCAATGGGGATTCCGTGGTAGATAAAAGTCTCCTGCATGTATCTCTACATTTACTTTTGTTCGACATATCACAGCAATGGCTTACTGAAAATGAAAGATTGACTGTTGAACTAAACCCAAGAGTGAATCAGCATTAGCTGGTGAAAAATATTTCATGAAAAGTTTACAATAAACATTTATTTTTGTGAATATGTAGTGAGATTGACGGAGCAAAACTTTTTTGTTCTCATCGCATTCAAAATCTTGGTCTATGTTAGAAAGTATGATAATTTGGAAACATCAATCATACCGGGTGTCTCAAAACTCGACGTCAATCCGGAACCGGTGAAAAGGCAAGTAATGCTGGTTGTCAGAACAGAAAAATATAAAAAAAATCTTAGTTGCATGATTTCAAAAAAATGGGCATTTAAAAAAACAAAATTCCACACCCTGTGACAGTCTTTTCGCTCCTGTTGCCACAAATATCAACTTTTTTTTTTGCTGTGTAACCTTGATAATGCTTGTCTAAACTGTATTCAAAATTTGTATACCAGTTGCTCTAGGTTTCATAAAAATAGGGCTTGCTTCTCAGAAAAAAAATTCACAATAAACAATTGCCTAGAGAAATTTCTCGGAAAAAATTTTTCTGGAAAAATTATTTTCTCTGGAATTTTTTTTTTCCTGGTGGTAACATTCTTTCCGGAAGATGGATCGGACGTTCTGGTCCAATCTGGTAGCCGGCCCGTTCAACGGACATGTATCCATTGGACTTTTTAATGGGAAGCAGTTAAGAAAAAAGTTTATTCAAAGGCAATCGAAAATAAATTCGAACTACGGCAACTACAGTTTAACAAGTATTATACCATTTTGGAATCCTTACTAAATGCGCCAACTTTTGACAAAACATGCCAAACTTGCGTAGTACACTTTTTTTTCAATACAGTCAGTTGAAACTAGGCAATTGTTTATTTTGAATTTTTTTTTCTGAAAAGCAAGCCCTTTTTTATGAAACCTAGAGCAGCTGGTATCCAAATTTGAATACAGTTTAGACAAGCATTATTCAAGGTTACACAGCAAAAAAAAAGTTGGAAAAAGTTGATATTTGTAGCAACAGGAGCGAAAAGACTGTCACAGGGTGTGGAATTTTGCGTGTTTATTTTCTGACAACCAGCATTACTTCCATTTTCACCCGGTCCGGGTTGACGTCTCGAGTTTTGGGACACCCTGTATATAACAACGTATGTCCGAACAGAATGGTTTGGTCATTTTAGACCGAACACCAACGTTTTGATATAAGAAATTCATGACGAATAAGAATAATATGGCTTTGTTTATTGGATTTTTATCGGAAGAAAATCATAACAGGTGAAACATTGTTCAATATGTTGTCATTCTTTTTGAAGTAGGAACTTTATGAGAATTGGAAGGAAAAGGTTGCGTGATCAAATTAATCCAGATGAAATACCGGATGCCCAGAAAATATTCAGATTGAAGAAATGCCGAATGCCCAGTTTGTGAACATGTTCAGATTGAAGAGTACTACAAACTTAATTTAAAAAATTTTCTTTCCTGTTTTCAATTCAATAGGTTGGTACTCAAAGTTTATAAAGAACACAGATACTTACGTCTTTTTGGATTTATTGGCGTTACTTGTACGAAATCTTTGATGCATTCGCTAACATCTGGACTAGTGGTATCACATATTTCTTTGACTCTTTGACGTTGGTAATCGCTAGGGCTCAGTCTACTCCGAAATATATCTAAACAGGCATCTCTGCAGTCATCAGTTCTGGCGTTGGCGCAGCAGCTGTCACCTTCCCTTTGGCGATCCAAACAGCTGAAGAAAGCAATTTCGTCGCTCTGCCGACAACCCTGCGCCAGATCGTAAGGGGATGTTGCTGTGATACATGCTCTTCGACAGCTTTCGCTGTTTGGGACTTTACAGCAATATCTTCCAGACCAATTTTCTCCTCTCGAGATATCTGTAACAATATGCATTCTTGAAAGAATCAATTCGATCTAGAATGGGTGGGTGGAAATGTCATTCAAATTGGATTAGATTTGTTGAAATCATTATTTTATCTAGTGAGATGGATTTGTCAATATGACAAATAGTTTGTTAATAGTTTTTAATCAACTAGGTTATTAAAGACAGCGACTAATGGTCAAGAAATTTTAATGCGTGAGCGAAGCGAACGCGTTAATAGCTCGAGACCATTCGTCGCTCGATTAATAACCGAGTTGATTACAAGATTTTTCCGACGATCTCAACATGAATAGTGTATACATTTCTGATTGAAATACATTCCCATTTTACACATGACATACATTTGACAAAATGGAATTTCTATGTTTCTATGTTCCAGTAAAATTTTGACATTTCTCGTAGTGCTTCTGAATACTTTGTGTACGCTTGCCATGAGGATTTGAGCATTAAAATGGGTCATTAATGCTCAATTTCGTACACATAAAAATCACCTTTTATTTTTATTATTTTTTTATCTAGTGAGATAGTTTGTCAATATGACTGGTAGTTGTTAAAATATAGTTTTTTTGATTTATTTTATTTATTCTTTTGAATTGAGAGCTAACAAAATACAATACATGAAAAACAAAAGGTCCCTAACTGAGGTTGGTGCAAAACGGGGTACCATACTATTCTGTCGTATGATACCAGAGCACAGGAAAAACCTCAGTAGAAAAAACCCTGCCTCGCCGTTTTTACAAAATTGAAACTTAAAACTATTCGAATAAATACCTTCAATATTCAGATACCAGTTCATGGGTGGCATCTGTCGCGATAACACCTATATGAGTGATGATAAAGCGTTTTATTATTGCGAATTTATAAGCATCGAATTCTGAAAAGTTGAAAACCAAATTTCTGAATTCGAAAAGATGGAAATGGAAGTAGATCCGGGAGGAGGAAATAAAAGAACTGCAAGTGAAGCAGAATTATTAGGCACAATTCAAGACTTATCTGATGATGATATTGAAGGAATTATTGGGATTCACGAAAAAATTCCGCGTACGGAGTCCTGATGTGCACGATAACGATAATGAAGAATTTATCGCAGTTAGCCGATACAAACGCCGAGGTCAAACACCTGCCACAAAAATAAACAAAGCTACTGATAGTAAACAAACTGCAATACAATACCACACAAAAACACAGAACACGAAGAAATAATTCGGTAATTTCTAATCACAACAGAAATTTTCAGTTAGAATGAATGAAATTAAAAACACACAGTTTGATCAATTATTCTACATAAATGTTGCAGACTCCACAGTCATTGACCGAATCCAATGGCTAATTTGTGGAATTCAAAATCCCCACAGTAAGGACATAATTATCCAAACAAAATGGGATTCTTACTGAAATCCAACTAACAACAAAAAATTTACAAAAGGCATTAGAAGAAATGAAAACAGAAGGCAAAATCATTAAATACAACGAGAGAGACAGCTTCCAAGAATTATAAACAGAGAAAAATCAGAAAACACCAACAAACTTACTCAGTTAGTCACGCAAATGTAGAAAAATTATAAAAGATGAAGATATCAGCAATCATCTAAAAAGTATGAAGCTCCAGGCACAGATTATTGTAAAAAGAATAATATCAAGAGCAAACAACAACCCAACGGATTTATAAGAGTATCACAGGTGACCCCCACTGGGTCAGCACCTTGTCGTGGTGTGGGGGCTTGTAGTAGCTGCATTGATACTCGGAATCTCTGCGGCTGGAACTCCGGTTCCTGGCAGGGCCAACACCCATGTCGATGAGATTCCGGAGGAGTGGCGAAACTAAGACTGACCAACCCAAGCCAAGGTGTGAGATATCGTGCCGAGGGCTGAATGGCACCTGGGTGAAGTGTGTCGCGAACGATTCCCTGGGGAAACCGGGTCGCATCCCCTTGTAAAAGACCTTCCCCAGTATCCAAGCTCTGCTGGGGGCGACCTCATTTTCTTAGGTTACTCGTGGGATTCACATGGAAAAGATCAATTAAACGTGCCAAACACCAAAGGCTCCTCTTCTGGAGGGGCTCGAGGTAAAATCCCGGAGAAGACTCCGAGTGAGGGCCCTTCAGGCAATGAAGGGACTTCACAATCGGGGCCTTCTTCGAGGCCCGCTGTCAAAAGGCGGAACCGCACAGGTGCGGAAAAAGGAGGGCGAGGAGGGCTCGCGCGGACTCAACCCGTCAAGTGGCGGGAGAGTCGGCAGTCGGGAACTCCCCCCTTCCACGGGCTGGTGGCTCTAAAAGGGACGCCCCCGAATCGGTCACTCCACCCTCGTGTGAGAGGCCTGCGAAGAAGGCTAACCACCTTCCGGATAGGCCCTCTTACAATGAGGTGGCGAGTGTGCCCTTGAAGGTGGCCCTCGTTCACGAGGATTGGCCAGACAGGGCGCTCTCCAAGGAGGACCTCAGCGCTGTGGAGCTAGCGGTGGCTGCTGGGATGGACAAGATCCTACCTGGCATGCCCTACCCGCGGTTCCAGGGTGTTGAGCTCAACCACCAAGGTGCAATTGTCACCTCTGTGTGGACAGATTCAGTGTGGACTGGCTGTGTACTAACCTGTCCACGCTGAAACTTCCGAAGGGACTCCGCCTCAAAATGATTGAGGTGAAGGACCTGGAAAGACCAACGAGAGTCAGTCTGATGGTGAAGGGTGCTCAAAGCTCATCGCCAACGGGACTGATTCTCAGACGGATAGAGATGTCGACTCCGGCTCTTAAGACTAGGGGCTGGAGAGTCTACAACCGGAGTGATGGGCCCGATATGGTGCAAATCATTCTGGGGGTGGACAAGGCATCTGGAAGTCTTGAGAATGTCAAATTCCAAGTCGGCATTGGAATGAGGATGGGTACCTTCAGGCTCATCCAAGGTCCAAGCCGTAACACGTGTGCCACGACCTCCTCGAACACGAGGGCTGCTCCAAGTGAGGGGACCCGTGAGGAGGTGGAGGGCACTCGGATCATGGAGGAGGAACCCTCCAACCCGACGATGGAGTCGGGCAGTCCGATGGATGTGGACTCTGTTGGCGCTCCTGTCGGGCTCGTGCCGGGGGGACCTGTTCAGGGCTCTGCACCATCGGACACACCCGTTGGTCCTGCGGGATCTGCTGATCCTCCGGGATCTGCTGATCCTCCAGGATCTGCGGGTACAACGGAACAGTTGGCCGACTGAGGATTCATCTCTCCTCATGGCGGCCAACACATTTGTAACACAAATAAACTTGCACCATTGCATTGCGGCAACCGATATTCTCGGTTGCGGCTGGCGAAGGTGCAGACATTCATAAACCTGATTCAGGAGCCCTGGGTTAGAGGTGGTGAGGTGAGGGGTCTCTCCTTCAGTGGAAGTAGGCTCTTCTGTTCGCCCAAGGACACAAATCCGAGGGCGTGCATACTCGCTTCTTCTGACTTGGGGGCTCAATTATTAACAAATTTCTGTTTCAGGGATCTAGTAGCGGCCCGGTTTACTGATTTCAGGGGACCGCTGGAAAACTTGGTGGTATGCTCGGCATACCTTCCATACGACTCTCCGGATCCACCACCATCGAAGGAGATGGTGGAGCTGGTGACATTCTGTGAGCAGAAAGGCTGGCCCCTGCTCATTGGATGTGATGCGAATGCGCATCACATTCTGTGGGGCAGCACTGATGTGAACCCCAGGGGTGAGGCTCTAGCTGATTTTCTGTTTTCAACCAGTTTACACCTTCTCAATAAGGGTGACGAACCTACCTTTATCACGTCAAGTAGAAGGGAGGTTCTTGACGTCACTATGTGCAGCAGCTCCATCGCTGATTGCATAATGGATTGGCGTGTAGCCACGGAGGTGATCTCACTGTCTGATCACCGGCACATCTGCTTCACCATCAGTGGAAGCAGCCCGACAAGGGATCCGGTAACTTTCAGGAACCCCAGAAAAACAGACTGGTCCAGATATCTGGCATTCCTCTCTGAAAACCTGGGACAGGTGCATCCCAAACCTAGGACTTCGAGAGAATTGGACACTGCAGCTGAAAAGCTTCAGGAGGCCATAATCTCAGCCTATCATAGCAGTTGCAGTCCCCAGGTTCGTAGACCGAAGGGTCAAACGAAATGGTGGACTCCTGAAATTAATGATGCCAGACGCACCAGCAGGCATCTCTTTAACAAGGCAATGAGATCCGGCCTTGCAAGTGACTGGGACGACTATAAGTCGGCACTGAGAGTGTACAAAGGACTATAAGAAAGTCTAAGCGAGAATCTTGGAGGCGCTTCTGTAGTGATATTGAGGGTGCGCCTGAAGCTAACAGGCTCAGGCGGGTCCTCTCTGCCGGGGGCCCTCCGAGGATTGACTACTTAAATCTTCCTAGTGGGCAAAAGACGGGCTCAGAGGAAGAAAGCTTAAGACATCTCTTAGAGACGCATTTTCCTGGCTTCTCTGAGAATGTAGACACACAGGGTGTATGCCATCGACGGGCCTCATACGAGGACTGGAAGCTGGCTGCACGTGTAGTCACACATTCTCGACTTCGTTGGGCGATCAACGGTTTCGAGTCTTATAAAGCAGCTGGTGAGGATGGCATTGTTCCGGCTCTGCTATCCAAGGGGCTGGAAGTGCTGGCCTCCCCACTGCTTCACGTTCTCCGTGCGAGTCTGGCTCTAGGTCACATTCCATTGTCCTGGAGAAAGGTGAAGGTAATTTTCATACCCAAGCCTGGAAAACCATCGCATACAAAAGCGAATGACTTTCGACCAATTAGCCTCTCCTCGTTCTTAGTCAAGACACTGGAGAGGTTGGTGGAAAGATACATCAGGGACGATGCTTTAGTGGCTATACCACTGCACCCCTCCCAGCATGCGTATCAGCTGGGCAAATCAGTAGATTCTGCTCTTCACTCAGTGGTTAACTGTATTGAGGACGGAATACATAACAAGGAGTACACCCTAGCTGTATTTCTTGATATAGAAGGTGCCTTCAATAACACTGCGTTTGGTGTGATGCAATCTGCGTTGGCCAGACATGGTGTTCCGCCTACTCTTTGTCGGTGGACGGGGTCTCTGCTTGGTTCACGTAGCATCGTGGCTCGGCTGGGCGGCTCGACCATAGGGGGCTCGCCAGGAAGGGGATGTCCGCAGGGCGGTGTTCTGTCTCCGATACTGTGGAATCTCGTCCTGGATGAGCTCCTGGTGGAGTTAAGGAAGGCTGGGTTCGTTGTGGTGGCCTATGCGGACGACCTTGTTATATTAATCAGGGGTAAGGTGATCAGTGTCATTGGGGATCTGATGCAGAATGCTCTGCGACGGGTCGAACGATGGTGCTTGAAAAACGAGCTCTCGGTAAATCCTAGTAAGACAGAGATGGTTCTCTTTACTAGAAAGAGGGTGCCTAGCAACTTACGACTTCCCAGTCTGTTTGGAGTTGGGCTCACTCTATCCGAACAAGTTCGTTATCTCGGGGTGATATTGGACCGCAAACTTTTGTGGAACAAACACGTTGAGACTCAAACGAATAAAGCCAATGTAATATTCTGGTCCACTCGGAGGGTGCTGGGTAATGGATGGGGCTTCAAACCGCACATTATGCACTGGTTGTATACTGCCGTGGTGAGGCCTATCCTGACCTATGCCTCTGTGGTGTGGTGGCCTTCTATGGAGAGGGCCGTCAACCAGAACATTATGACTAAATGCCAGAGGAAAGCTTGTTTAAGTATTACAGGCGCTCTGAGGTCTACCCCTACAGCAGCGATGGAATGTCTGCTGGGTCTCCCTCCTTTGCACTTAGTTGTGAAGGAGGTGGCTATGAAGACAGCTCTAGGAATCTGGGAACGGGGACAATGGCGCGATGGAGGACTCTTCACTGGGCACGCGAGGGCCCTCAAAATGGTCAAGGATGCTCACGCTCCCCTTCTCCAGAGAGGTGACCGCGCGGGCACTAGGTTCTGCTTCGACGAACCCTACAGGGTATTGTTCCCGACAGAGACCTATGGTCTTCATCAAACAGGCTTCTTAGTCCAGAAGGTCCCACCTGGTTCACTGATGGCTCTGTCACAGCAACAGGGTCTGGGGCCGGAATCGTGGGTCCTCACTTTAATCAGGCTATCCCTCTGGGGAAGGACTGTTCCATTGTGCAGGCTGAGCTATTTGCGGTTCTTGCATGCGCACTGGAAAACATTCGCAGGGGATACTCTGGCCAGCACATTTATATATGTTGCGACAGCCAGGGAACTCTGAAATCTCTATCTGATGTTAGAGTTGATTCTCTTCTGGTAGAAGAATGCAGGAAAGCTCTGCGTGGGCTGGGCTCTGATAACTTTTTAAAAGTGATCTGGTGTCCGGCTCATGCGGATATACCTGGTAACGTCAAGGCAGATGAACTGGCTAGGCGGGGAGCCGGATTAGCATTTGTTGGTCCGGAGCCTTCGCTGCCAATCTGTCGCACATCTGTCAGAAGTTTCTTCAGGAACTGGCTGAACAGGGAATTTTCCTCGGAATGGAGCGCAGGGGTGGGCCTGAGGTGGTCGAGGATTCTCATTGAGAGACCGTCCTCGCGATCTGAGGTCAATAGGCTTCTGCTGCTGGAGAGGAAACAACTCAGTCTGGTGACTGGTGCATTGACTGGTCACCTGTTTAACAAGCATTTGAAGAGAATGGGATTGACGAGCTGCTCCCTATGCCGGTGGTGCAGGAGTACTGATGAAACGGTTGAGCATATTTTGTTCAACTGTGAAAACCTTACTGAGTTAAGGTCAACACACCTAGGAAATCCAACACCTTCTATTCCTATGGTGAGAGGGACCACTCCTGGCAGGCTCGCGACATTTCTGTCTTCGTGTCTGAGGAGCTGAGTCTCTGTAGAATGATGCGGGTGAACAATGGGCCACTAGGCCTCAGTTCGGCCGGTAAGGCACCGCACAGAGAAGAAGAAAGAATCACAGGTGAAGTTAACACGTTTGACAAAATACTTTTAAACGAGGGCTATTTATAAAAATGGACACTTAATTCTTATATCCGAGCATACCACCAAAACCACCCCTGTGCCTTGTACAGTGTGTGTCGGTTTTAACCAATACTACTGAGAAGTGACAATACGCGAATTGCCACAATGTCTTGGCTACATTTAAAACCTCCGCAAGTCAAGAGTCAGCTTCCACCAAAATGTACATTCTTGCGGGGATGAAGGGCATGAGCTGGTCCTGAAATGCCCCCAAACACCCAAAGAAACCCGTTGGAAGAATTCCACCCGAACGCACAGATAAAACCATTGAACAAAAACAAGAGAGATAGAGAATTTGACAACAAAAAACAGAAACAGAATACATTCAGAAATTACTAACATGAGGAATTATAAATACCTACATACGCAAACTAATAAAACACAAACTGTGTGATAGAGAAGAGCTAATAAAGAAACTGAAAAAAAGGTTCATCAACCATACAAACATAGATACAACTGCCGTATTCTTGGAAACAAAGTATACATATTGATGTTTGACCTGGAATGCCCAGAAGAACCATCCCCTACCGAACCAACTAGTAAGGGCAGGCAAGTGCAATTCAACAATAATATATTATACAACAATGTAAACAGTTATTTCACAAAACGTCATATAATAAATAATTACATTGAAATAAATATTCACTGTGCCATGTTTGTGGAAGCAAAATCATCAAAGATGAACATGTAATTTCTTAAAAAATTGGGATATCATAAAAAAAGTTGGGACTATCAAATGAACACAAGGGGAGGTAGTATCGCTATGTGTTCACCCAAAACTAAAAATGGGTAAAGCCAATCCACCTTCAGTGAACAACAGGCTGAATGAAGCGCTGCATTTTACCATTCCTTTCAAAGATGACAGTTACACATTTTCTGGTTTACATACATCCACACTCTAAAATAGAGGAAAACATTTTCACCAGGGCATCACTTTATAGGCACGTAATAATTATAGGCGACTTCAACCCAAACCCTAGTAAACAAAAACAAATCAACAGATTTCTACAGAGTGGCCTATTTACTAAAGCAAATACAGCTCCTACCTTCTGATGAACCATAATCCTGATAGTACACCTGATTTGATATTGTACTCAAAAAATCTAAAGAATAATATCAGTGGAATAACTTTGACCCCAGACATTGGTTCGGATCATTTGGGTATGTTGTTGAGGATAGATCTGGGAGGTGATGTGATTGAGGAATCAGTTATACCTGTATATAATTATAACAAATGTGACATAGAAAAGGTGAATTCAGATATAAACGGCTTCATATTACAGAATATGTCAGTGGATATAAATGAAGATTATATAGAGTCATTCAATAAAGCATTGTCAAAAAGTATTAAAGCCAACTCTCCAATTAAAAAACATAGTTACTATAACCACGAACTTCCACCATTCGTGATAATCAAAATAAGAGAAAAATGTTTAGGGAATACTGCCAGAGTCGAGACCCCTTAATCAAAACAAATCAATATATATAACAAAAATATACAAAAAATGGTGAAACAGTACAGGGAACACACATGGTAGAAGCTTGCAACAATATAAACCAAGCCAAGGGTAAGAACTTCTATCAAGAAGTTAAAAAACTATCCAGATACAAACAGTCATTCTTGATACCGGACCTTGAGGAAAATGGGAAATGGTATGTAACTGAAAAAGATAAGGTGGAGGCATTCAAAAATTATACAAAGCAGTATTCACATACAACAATGATCAAGATTTCTGCGTAACAACCCAGAAAAAAAGTCAACAGATGGTACAATGAATTTATAAAGGAGAACTAACATATACCGAAACGATATTAAAATAGAACAAGGAGATTATTACCAAATACTGCATTCAACAAAAACAGCGCACCAGCTTAGATGGCATTTCATGGAAAATAACTAAACAGCTAGATTCTGTGGTACATACGCATTTGATAATATATTGAGGCTTGTCTGAGAAAACAGATATTCCGTCCATATGGAAATCAGGATGTATAATAACGATTCCTAAAACTAACTCTAATCACAAATCACTGAAAACCTCCCAAACAACAACACACACATCTTTTAAACATTTTATAGACTATATAAAATAGATTATTAGATGATCTATAAAACATCAAAATGTATTGAATTTCTAACCTAGATTCGACGTAAAAATGTCCGCGAGATTTACGTTGAAAAATACTACTTTTTAGACATCTATTTCACGTCAAAGTAAGTCTTTCTATAACAAGTGAAATTTCTGGTTTTTTTTAGTTTATCCTAACTTAGTATCACGTTTGACATGTAATAGATGTTTGAGGATTTATGTTATTGTGATGACTCTAATGTCTATATATCATTAGATTTTTGTCGTTTTTCTTGATCAATAATCTGATAATATATAGATGATCCGAAAAACATCCACACTCATAACCTCTTAAATATATAACATAGTAGATGTTTTTTGGAGCATTGCCGTCATGATCGAAATTGGACGTCTATTAAGCGGAATATTATTATGAAAATTGTTGGTGATATTGTATACGTATATAAGATGACATAAGATAAACCTTTGTTCAATGTCCCTAAAAAATCTTTGCATTGTATAATTTTTGACATCTTATTATTGTCAATTCCAAAACAATATTGATAACGTGCGTTCAAAAAAATTCGTGGTCAAGTAAGCTGTGGATTCTATTTTCTCCTCATAACTCTCAGGAAAAATAGAATCCACAGCTCACTTGACCACGAATTTTTTTGAACGCACGTTATCAATATTGTTTTGGAATTGACAATAGTAAGATGTCAAAAATTATACAATGCAAAGATTTTTTGGACAATTGAACAAAGGTTTATCTTATGTCATCTTATATACGTATACAATATCACCAACAATTTTCATAAATAATATTCGATTGAACGATATAATGATTTGAAAGACGTCATATTTAAGACCTGTTACTGATTTATTCCATTAGATTTTTCGAAGAAGGGTTGTATGGTAAAAAAATTCAAAGAAAATTGACATTTGCTAGTTTCAAGATCATGTTTATCCTAAGGAGATTTGGTGAGAGACTTCAAAAGTATGCATTTTCATTCATAAAAAACATATATCTATATCTATCACACAGTTGAAATCTCTCATAGCAGTTAGGAAAGCAAAAACAAGTTCTGATATGAAAAAATAAATAGGTATATTCATAATATAAAAACATAAATAAACACAATTCAAATGTATCAAAAATATAAATTGTATCAATGACCAATGTAGTCGAGACAATTTGTTCAATTAAAAAAATAAATAAGAATGTCATAGGCATCGGCACTTTGTGAGTATTTGCTTTTCGTTTTCTCATATTCGTATCGTTGGTTTGCAAGGCGTAACCAGTCTTGAATTGCCTTATTAGGGTCGTGTCGTTGAGATCTGCCAGGATTTCACTCTCGAACAGATTATAAACAGCCTCTGGAACCAACACAAATCAAAATAAGTGATTTTTTTCGCAATTAAGTACAACTTTAAAAAACAATCACAACAGAGAACAAAAGAATATCAAAGTTTTGCAGAAAATTATGAAAAAATTTTTTTCAAACTACAAAATGTACTTTTATATTGCGTTCAGTTTTTTCTGAGAAATAGAAATAATTGAAAGTTTATGATAACACCGAGAAAATTTGAGAGGTGACGCTATGGTGAAAATGAAGGTTACACCCTTCCAAAGATTAACGGAAACAATTTTTTTCACAATTTTTTATGAGAATTTTACTTTTGAAAAACATGGCTGAAAAACCCAATTCATATACTTACTCTTTTATTTCTACAATTCTTTTCGAAAACTCAATCATTCACGAGAAAACAATTTCGATGCATTTTAATTTTGTTGGCTGTTGTTCAATAAAATGCTATTTAATAAGAGCTTGGAACACATTTTGTTTATGTTTTTTTGTAAATGCTTGAGTTGTCGAAAAAACTTTTAGAAATGGAAAATTAGTGAATGAATTAGGCTTCTCACTCATATTTTTCCAAAGGATTCAAGGCTTGCTATGAAAATTTCCTTTTTTTGAAATTTCGACTTATTCGTAATGATATGACCTTCGAATACAACATCAGAAAGATAATAAATGATATTTGAATTCAAGGTGATCAAGAAATGTCAATTGATAAGTCCAAAATTGATAAAATTGCAGAATTGTTAATTAAATCTATATTTTATATAAATGCTAATTTTTTTGACATTGTATATTAAATAAATATCATTTTTTGAAGCGATAGCTGAAAAAAACAACATTCTAAATAGAAATGGAAAACGCTTATACCTCCTCCTATAATTCATCTAAGATGATCTGAAAAACATCTTAACATTTTCTCGAAGATTTCAAGCTCAAGACATTCAATTATTCTTCAAATCCTGATTGAACCTATTTTCTTCTCGACTTTTTGACTAATGATAATATTTTTCAGCAAGTTTTTCAAGTCGAGTGGTTGATTATTATTCATTACTAAATCAATATCTCAAAGAGGTCTATCAATTGACTTCTTTGATGATAAACCTACCAAGTTTATTCAGAAAAATATTTATTCTATAATAGATACTGTAACAATTTGAGCCCTACGAAATCTCCAACGCAAATTATGAAATTCTATAATTTGAAATTTCAGATGATCTTGAAATATTTATCCTTAAATATTTGAAAGAAAGATTCCAAAACCGATCATCGTGTAAATTATAAACATATTTTAAAAAGAGCGGATTTCAGGTACCTGGTACCTGGGATAATATCTAAATAAACAGAGTATTCAGAATAGTGATAACAGACATAACAGACAGAACGGTTATTAAAGATATCATTCGATAGACTGCTTCAGATGATCATTCTATGAAAGGTTTTAAATTTCTACTTACAATATACCTACCTAATTTACAATAATTAATCAACATATTCTCCAGTAGAACAAATGTTATAGGTATAATTTACAGGAAGTAGTACCTAATCAAAAGTTAATCACTAGTGTTAGTTAGTCATCTGAAAGATATCATTCAATCGACTTTTCTAGATCATCGGACCATATTTTAAAAAGAGCGGATTTCAGGTACCTGGTACCTGGGATAATATCTAAATAAACAGAGTATTCAGAATAGTGATAACAGACATAACAGTTCAATAGAACGGTTATTCAAAAGATATCATTCGATAGACTGCTTCAGATGATCATTCTATGAAAGGTTTCAAATTTCTACTTACAATATACCTACCTAATTACAATAATTAATCAACATATTCTCCAGTAGAACAAATGTTATAGGTATAATTTACAGGAAGTAGTACCTAATCAAAAGTTAATCACTAGTGTTAGTTAGTCATCTGAAAGATATCATTCAATCGACTTTTCTAGATTCCATAACAAATCTCCAATTTTATATAATTAGCATATCTTAGTGCCACCACATTATTCGGAGGAACACATTTTAGGTACCTACTACACCGGGAATAATAGGTTCCTATATAATTCAACATTACATAACATTCACTTTTGAACGGTTATCTAAAAACATCATTCAATAGATCTTAATAGATGATCCATCTGTAAAAGATATTTTCATAATACCTATTCTGCTTTATCCAAAGATGCAGATTCGTTTTTGAAAATTATAAATAAATCTCATTTTTATAACAGTGAGCTCAGACCTGAACCAGCTACGTTTGAAAAGCTATATTATGGAGAAATTGAAATTGTACTTACTAGAACTAGGTACCATAAGCAACATTTGCACTCACCTTCTTTAATTGTGACAGCACTAATCACTAAATAGTATATTCACTAAGCTAAGGCTAAAGCAAAAACAATCACTCGAATTTGACTTGACCTTTTGACGAAGCAGTGTTCTAACGAAATGATCAAGTTCGAATGTCTTTCTGTCTATAACCCTACCCGCTATCCCTTTGAATTTTAACATTTGGCGGTTCGGCGGTTCGTAACCACGTGACCGAGCCCGATATAGGAGTTCGCATTTCGCTCATCGTGATCGCATAGATCACCTATTTTTCATTTAATATTTTATTTATTAACGGAATATGGTAAAACGCTCTTATTTCAATAGGTGGTATTCAAGTTATCGATTTCGTTTTTTCAAAATTTAACTTAGATTTATTGTTTGAAGTACTTCCGGTCGTACCGAAATATTAAAATTTGTATTTATATCTTACTTCCAGAGCACAATATGCGTCACCTGACCAAATTGCCAGATTTAGAGTATTGTATCTTCATAATTATTAATTCGATTTTTATCTTTTATGTATCGAATGAGCAGAAAAAAAAGGCCTTTCTAATAATACTTTTTTCCAAGGCATTTACATCTCAAGAAAAAGATTAACATTCCGAATATATTGCAGGCTGATAAAACTAGGGAATCTTAGACTTTTTGGGGGTGTCAATTTTTCCCTGATGTTGGAATTTAAATTCAACGATGACATTTTCACTCATCCAGGACGAAACTGAAATAATTAAAAAAGATCACTAATACTAAACTTATATGTTAACAAGTGACACATATTTGTACTGAAATCGATATTTACAATAAAAATATGAAGAAATACACCTACTGCGCCATTTGAAAAAAATCATTTTCGGTATAACCGTAACCGGACTTCAAATCTTCTCTTTGTTGAATAAAAAAAAACGAAGTCGATACCTTATATACCGTGTTTCCATATTCCGTTGACAGCCGGTATAGCTCTTTTTCAGGCCGCACACCAAAGAAGCATGATACGAGAAAACAAAAAACATGGAATGTTTTCATTCATAAAACACCCCATGTCTATTTCAATCATTGAAAATGTTTGTTGTTTCCAGTATCATAAAACAACGAAAAAAATGAGCATTTTCGTGGAAAACTCAATAATCTTTGTTTAAGTACTTATTTAAGAAAACAAAAAACCCTCTAGCATAAAAATTGAGGGTCCTTACTCCATTTCATCCAATTGTTGAAGAGAATGAAAAGGACCATAATTCATATTTTTTTATTAAGTTGGGTAGGAAATATTAAAAATGTCATACGATTCATAATGAATGCTGAATGCTGGAAACAACAACCTCCAGCCAAATTATGTGAACGTAGTTAACGTGTCATGGATTGCCGTGCAAGTTCAAGGATTTTTTTGTCACTACCTTTTAAGGGTGATATCTCGAAAAGGGATGGCTGAGAAAATTTTGTTGTAGAGAAGACTCATCTTAAATTTCACATGCTTAATTTTGTCGCATGAATTTAAAAACAACCTGTATGTCTATGCGTATCTGCTAGTCGAATTCATACCTACATAAATAAATTATTATTTTCCATATGGTTTTTGGTATTAAAATAGTTGCATAGCATATCTGAAAAACATCAAAAAATTGCTCACTTCTCTATTGCATGAAATGAATAGGTATTCTATAAACATTTTGAAAACATATATATAGTCCGTTCACGAAAGGTTGAGCCGTCGGTTGGCCATGGAAATTTGGCATATTCCACTGTGTTTATCAAAATTTTAGGTTATGTTCTTTATTTTCTTGTCAGATTGATACGCAATGTTGTCAATCGTGCATAGAATTCTCTGATAACTCGCAAGCTCGTCGGACGAGGCCGAGTACATTCCGCAACGTCGACGTTATTTTACTCTATGACAGTAAATACTGCCAACTTCAAATAAATAAAGAAACGCCTACTATGTGCTCAACCTTTCGTGAACGGACTATAGTCGAAATGCAATATTCCATGGACATCTTAAAAACATCATAATCTTTGGTTGGGAGACTTTATATAAAATATACTCTTAAGGATGAAAATCAATTCACAATTCTTTGACTTTTAAAGTTAGATATTTTATTTATGTATTCTAGATGACTAAATATTGTCGAATAATGATGTCTTATTTCGATGAATGGCATGGCATATCTATTATACGTCGAAACGTTATTCTTTTTTCGATAGTATCAATTAGATGTCTTATAAACATTTCAAAAACGTGTGGTCGAATTGAAATACAATTATCGACATATTTGAGACATACAAAACCGTACGTTTAAAGACAATATATACAGTATATATCTAAAAAATGTCAATCAATCTACTGTTTTATGACCATATGAGTTAGATGTTTTATCGATGTATTTTAGATGACAAAAAAGAGCAAAATATTGATGTATAATAGACGTAAAAACAAAAGATGTCCATTAAACGTTAAATAAAATACCTCCTCCACGATTTTAAAAACTTCGATATTTAATATACGGCTTTTGGAGGTGTGATCAAAAAGCTATAAATTTTTGGATATCTGCAGGATATAAAATTGTTTCAGGTCTTAGATAATGCATCTAAAGGATGTCTTCTAGACATTATGTATAGAAAACATCTCAATTAGATAATCTTATTTCAATCAGATTTCAGAGCAAGATGGCTTCAGATCACTTTTAATATCTATTAGATGTCATTTAGATGTGAGTGTGTTGTTTGGGCTATAGACCTATTACACTTTTACCAGTATAGGCAAGCTTTTAGAGAAATTAATAAAGTCAAGATGGAAAAGCATATATTGGACATTATTCCACTTTTCAGTTGGTTTCAGAAACAAAAAATCAACTACACATCCATGGCTATTTTGGTGTCAAACACACAAATGCGAAATTAAAAAAATAATAAAACAGCAGCCATAAGTCTAGATATCGAAAAGGCTTTGATAGCATATGGCATAGGGGTCTAATCTACAAACTGCTAAAATTACTTGCCAAGGTACCTTATACATATAATAATAAATTTTTGAATGACAGGAAGCTGACTGTTAAAATTAATAACACACTATCAGAACCATTTCTACCTGAACAGGGAACACCTCAAGGATCAAGTCTATCTCCACTTCTCTATATCTTGTACTGCTTTGACATACCAAAAAGAAGGAAACAACCAACAATATTCATTACAGTATGCAGATGATACCTTCATTATTTCACACGACAAATCAATTATAGCCTGCATAGAAAGATTGCAAAACATGATGAACAGGTTAGAAATGTGGCTTAGTAAATGGCGATTAAAACTTACCCCAGGAAATCGCAAATATATCATTTTCCATCATAAGGTTACACAAACATCGCCCACCATAACAATAAAAGGAATGATCAAAAAACCAGCAGCTGAAATAAAATATCTGGGAGTGGAGGTAGACAACAAAATGAATTTCAACAGGTATACAAAATTAATTAAGAAGAGGACAATATCTAGAGCTAAAACATTTACAAAATTAACGGGCAAGAATAAAGGAATAAGTACACAAAACGCAGTGAAAATATACAAAACAATATGCAGACCAATCCTGGAATATGCCCATCCAATCTTCGTTAATTGTAGACAACCAGCTCTATACAATTTAAAAACAGCAGAAACCACGTCGTCACTTCGTATAATAACAAAAATTAGACATCCTGGAAATATACTACACAATCCTTCCAATGAATTATTGTACGAAAAAGCTCAAATACCATCGATAGAGGAAAGACTCAAAAAACTTAATAAAAAATTTTATTCCCGTCTGAAGAACTCGCAGGACATCTTGGAACAATTCCACCGCGAACGGATCCCCCATGCCAGCCAGAAAGTATCCACCCAAATCACTGATAATGACACTGGAGAGGAACAGGAGGGAAGTTGAGGGGACATTCCGCCATCAAGAAGTTGAATAATGAAAATATATATGTATATTCTTTTTTTTTTTTTGTAAGAGGATTACTGTAGAAACAAGTTGGCTGAAGGACCTTAGGTCGATGGCCTTTTGCGTAAGCAATAAAGTACTGTTATTATTATTATTATTATTCAGATACAAAATACGTAATTCTTGCTCTTGGGCCAGGAGGGTGTTTTAAACCAGGTCTGGCGTTCCAAGTGATGATTTTCGAATCTTCTGTTCTTCTAAGACCGCTACAGGACCCTACTGAAGGGTAATCATCTCCCATAGATTTAAATAGTGGTATTATTATTTATTTTTAGTTTTTGATTGAACACACGTAAACAGAACAACAGAAAAATATTCATTTGAAAGTTTAAATCGACAGAGCTAGGAATCATTGCAATTATTTTCGTCTCCGAATACCATCGCAATCGAACTCTCCTTCAATAGTTGTGGCGGCAACCCATGATACTTTACAGCTCTATTGTGGTTAGCTTTTTCAAGGATCAAAATAGGGAATGCACGAAAGAAAATAGAGAAATTTCAGTTTTATGGTATGTTTCATTCGAAAAGAAAGTTCAAAACATAAATGAATGAAATAAGATCTAAAACCTCAGATTATTCGGATTTGAACCATTATTTATTGAATGAAACAAGCATTTAAAAGGTCTACAGGTACTTGCTAAATTCATCATTTCACCATTTTCTTCAGTTATTGCAATTGTAATTCGAAAATGATATTGGACAATTTTAACTTTAACTCTAGAAGAAGAGGAATCACAGACTTGTAGTTTTCAAGGAAGATTTATGACCGTATGCTTTTAAGAAGTTCAAGAAAAGGCTTGAGCAGGAGCCTTTGAGCGCTCGTTTTTTGTGTGTAGCAATAAGACTAGTGATCTAAAAATTTAATATGGGATTTGAGATTGATACCAAATGTATAAATGCAGAATCTCAGCACAATCATAATTATATTCTGGAATCTTTCAAGAAATGAAATATGTAAAAAATGTTGTGCAAATATGAACATTCTTTTTTTCAATACTTCCATTAAATTTTCTATGGGTCTGCTGACACTATGGCCACAAAATTCTGCATGAACATTCAGTGTATCAATCTTTTTTTAAAATGAATTTCATTCGAATAGGATATGGAAATATGAAGTTTCTCCTTTTCCATTATTCAATTGAATTTTTATGGTTTTGTTCCACCATGGCTACAAAATGTTGCATGAGGCTTATTATGAGCATCTTGCATACGTCAGCCATATTTCATTTCGATGGGTTTCCTTTTTGTCTGATGAGATATTGAGGAACAAAAATTTTGAATGGCTATATTTTATGGAACACTCTATACGATATGGCTGGTTAACGAACATAACCGAGCCACTGAAACTGCAAGTCACTAGGACAATTCCTTCGAAAGTAATTGTGCTAACGGCTGGACGGCCCCACGGACAGAATTGAATTTGACTACGAATTCGTCATCAGGGAGTAGAACTCTATCATTTGAGATCATTTTCGGCTCAAAATTCGAAAATTACAGACATTTGGGCAAAACGATAGAGCACTAGTTAAAACGAGAAGGAGCGCTCAAAAACGGTTGATCGATTTCGGAGTAACTCACTCAAATTTAAACTTTCAGGTTTTTCGATATTGACATACATATTTCCACTCTTCGTGAGGACTGTAGCACCATAAAGTATTGTCAAAAACACAACAATTCCAGCCACCAAATACTGCTGGTTTGGTATTAAATACTCATATTCTTCGAACCATCAGAGCTAAAAATGGGAAAGAAAAACTTAAACAGGGAAACAGAATATATATTCATATTCTTTGTGATTTTTCGTCATATAAGTGTCGAATCTGTACCCTCAATGGTCAGTATTAAAGTTTTTTTTAATAAAGATCCACTCAAACGTGGAAATAAATAGAAATATCATGTAAACAATATTTGAACATTGTTGAATAATCTTCGAAGATAACCTATACCTAACCCTCCTCTCCTCTTCTGATATGCACAATCTCTTCCAGATATCTCCCAACGTTACCGAGATCGTGAGTTTGTATTCGCTATTTTCATTCATAATTCATGGTTCTTTCCAAGCAAAATAAATGAAACACCGATAATAAAAATAAAACGTTGCGGTCGTGTCTTATTGTTTTTGAGAGAGCGATATCATGATGCATCCTCTTGGAGACCACAAATCGGACATATTTTTTATTTATTATTGTAATTCTATCATCGAGGTTCATGCTCCATACTGAAACAGTCGCTACCAAATGACCGATTTATGCATCATTTTTGAGCGCTCTTCTAACTTAAACAAGTGCCATATCGTTTTGCCTAAATGTCTGTAATTCTCGAATTTTGAACCGAAAATGGTTTCAAACGATAGGTCTGATGACGAATTCG